>CM074517.1:15760000-16385000 GCA_037379345.1 Perna viridis
TTTCATGAATAAGATATGATACCAGTGATAGATTACATGCATGTATAAACAATATAAAAAATTAAGACAAGAATATTGATCTTGTTATATATATACTGTTATCCCTGTTAATTTGAAATAGTACAGTGCTTACTGGCATAACACAGCTCTTTTAGGTTTTTTCCCAAATCTCTAGCACAATGCTTTTGGTACATTGTAACTAAAGTTTACTTCAGATAGCACTGTGCTACAAGTTATAAGAGTTGCAAAGCACAGTGCTGTAATGGCCTGTGTAGAACACTGTGTTCTGTACATGTTCAATCTAGTATAACATGACTGCTACATTAGATTTCCTCTCATGTAATACTGAAATGGGTACAAGTGTGCAGCAAGATAGAACTGCAGAAATCACAACATGATCAGTTGGGGCAGGTGTAGACATAACATTTGCAAATTGGATAGTGTTTACAGTATCATAAGATTCTTACCAGAAAGAAAGGGGTCAAAGAACTTCAAATTACTATAAATGTAGGGATCAGTAATTTATACAAAATTATGAAATGCCTTCTGTTTTTGAATGGTCACTGAGACTAATTTCCACATGGTAAGGATCATAACCAAGTTACTCAAGTTATTTTCTGGAAACCACAAAACCTTTCTATTGATCCTATAATTTGGCTTTACAGGTGCCACCACTGCCATGGACATCCAGGTGACCATGGTATGACATGACCATCAAATGTTAACAGTTCTATTAAAAGGAGGATACACAAACAAATTTTTGTTTTAATCAGGTTGTGTACTTCAAACAATGCCTTAGGTACAAACCAACCTGAAAGACAATAATGGATATCCAAAAATCTATGTACCACTTTTAAAAACTTAGATGGTGACTCAACTTTCAATATGATGCATATAGCAGTAGTGTTGCTTCCTTGTCTTATGCTCAGAACCTAATCATTCTTTATTGAGTAGCATTTGAATTTAATTTATAATAGTGCTTATGGTTATCCATAAAACCTTCACCCAAATTGTTATGAAAAATGTATTGCATAATTATTTACTTGTTCATGTATACATAGCCTTATTTATCTCCTGACATCTAATTGGAAATTTAAACCATTTTAAGACATGTAATATATTGTTAACTGGATGTATGATACACCTTAATACAATGTGTATGCGAGGAGAATACATGTACATTGTGTTGTATAAAATTTTTACTGAATTAGAAACAGCCTGTGCATTAAAAATAAGACAATATCAATACGGAGAAGACAGACCACCTATTTATTGCTCATTATTCCTACCACAAAAACCAATTATCTTGATTAGACTCAATCAGACTATCACTGTGTCAAATTGGATTCTGGTATGATCAGGTTTTGCTTTGTATAAAAGTGCAGCGGAACCTATTCAAGCACACCCTTACAGGGACTGAAAATAAATTGCCTGAAGCAGGCTTTGGAATATACTACACGTACTACGAAACTTGCATAAACTGAACCACCAAAGGACTGAAACCTTTGGTTTAGTACTGTAGGCTAGAAGTTGATCTAAACAATGCAACCTGCTTACATGTACTAGTACCTATAAATCTCTTTTAACAAGTTTCTACTTTCTAGACTGGAATAGATAGGAAAATGTCCATGTATACTAGTATATCAATACAAAAAATTGAGCTTTACAATGGTTTATTTATTTTTGTATGTAACAGGTGTCCTAGATTGGATCTATATTTTGATCAGTTCTTTATTTAAAAAAGACCGTGTTGGAAATAAAAAAAATCATTCATTTGTGGTACACTTACACAAAATCTCTTTGATATTTCATTTTACAAGATGAAATAAAAGAGTAACAGTTGCACAGCACTACAATACATCAAAGCTTCATTTTCTACCTATTATAACCAAGAAAGGCTACCTTTTTCCATGTTAATTTATATGTTTTACAGTTGCATGTCTTACAGTCATACATTGTTAGATTTTTGCATGTCAGTGCTATGATAAAGGCAGGAAAGATGATATAATAAGGTCTCTGATTTTTCACTTACACCAAAAAATACCATATATATATTTGTCAGTTAGTACATCTAGGCCAAAAAATAAGTTTCGTTTCCTGCTACCAGCAAGAAAAAATAGGGTAGGTAGGTAAGTATGGGAATTATTTAATTTTTCAAAATCATTTTACATTGAGTTGATGGGGAAACAATCAAGTGTAAGACTAAACAGTGCTTGAGCCAAAATGACCATTAAATGTTAAAGGTAGGCACAAGAAAAACTAGGGTAGTAGGGTAGCAGGAAACAAACACTTTATTTTTTTGCCTTATGCATGTAGTACAGAATGTACCATAATACATGTTCTTTTATGTACAACTATACCTATGTGTGAAATATTACCTTATTGATCCATTCAGCTCGTTCAACATCTGGGAAATGTACCTGAAGAGGGAAGTATATTGATTAAGTTCAAGTATCTATTTTACCGGTATCTCTACATGAACTGCAAACTCAACAATTTCTTAAGTTGATAATAATTAAATATAAATAAAACTATCATGAAGTGCCATCAACACCTACAAGTCAATGTACATTAACATACTTGAGTGCACTTGTTAATATACATTGTACTAAATCAAGTGTCTCAAAAATACATTTAATGACAAAATAGTATATAAACATGTAATTTGTACATTTGTAAATACCAAGAGTCTAATTTGATTTTTATAGACAAAATAACACTGCTAATTTCAGTGTAGGACAATAACAGCATTTAGAAGAAAAAAATTACAAATAATCTGCTACATGTGTAATATGCCAATCACAAATGCAAATACATGTAGTTGCAATACACATGAAAATGCATGTACATGTACCCAATTCAAGTGTAATTTACTTCAAAGTATACATTTAAGTTTCACTGTATCTAAATCATAAATGATTGTAAACTACACCAAAATAAAAGCATAAAACAAAATACTAAAGGCTTTTTATTAGCATATATATTGTTTGTTTTAATCCATTTTATTTAATAATGACATCATCTGTATTTACATACATTAGCTGTAAATGCATTTACAAACATGTGCTACAGTCAGTTATTTTAATTTTCTAAAATACATGTAAGAAACACCTTACAATGTCATGTACATACATGTATGTAAGAAACACCCTGCAATGTCCTGTACATATGTAAGTATACAATGTAGGTCAACACCTACACAATATCAAATTCTTTAAGTACCTGACTTGGACATTCTATAAAAGAATTCATTATCAATTCATCTGTCAGATTTGTAACTTTTATGAATTTTTGCATTCATTATTATTCAAGAAAAGTCAAGGTTAGAAATCACAATGTTGTACACAGGCAAATGTGTTCCCAATCATTTCTAGCACTGTTTTGCTAGATATACATGTAAATGCACTTGAATGACAGTTAAAATTTTTGCTTGAAAAAATGTATAGGCTAAATTTGGACTGTACAAACATCACAGCTTTAAAGATAATTTTCCTCAAAAAACATTTAATTCAGTACATGTATAAACAAATGAATGCAGTATGACCAGTCTGGGTGTAAAATGCTTATGTCCCAAACCAAGTTGCACAAACATCAGTTAAATTTAACTGTAAATTATCTCTTAATTACAGTACAGGATATAGAGATAGTGGAGTTAACTATTGAGATTTAATGGACAGATATTCTAAAACTGTGTCCTATGCTACATGTAAATGTATGCTTGTATTTGATATTTAGCACTTAATTATGTAAGGTTTCATGTTGGTAAGTTATAATTTTTTTTAGGCATAAAATCTTTAACTTTTATTTTAATTCATTTAATAAGATTACATCACGTACTTAAACTATCAGAAGGGTTCTATTTCAGTCATTACAACTACATGGGCATGTATCTATAAAGCCATGGCCCTTAACCATTCCTTTTATTATTCTAGAAGCCATGAAAGCAGCAACATCAAAATGTTATTTATACATGTACATGAAGGTACACCACAATATCAGTAGTTCCCCTTACAAAATTCATACAAGCTAAAATGGTATACCTTATAGATAAGCATGCACTGGGTAAAAAGATCGGAAAAGTAAGTAGAGGCTCTAGTACAAAATGCTTGTTGCAACAGAAATATAGTGTATATACCCCCAGGAAATTTTATGTATTTTTTTTTTTCATTTTTATTGATTATTATAGTGGATAAGTCTAGCATATTCAAGATTATATGAAATTCTAGAGCACTGATGCTTACTATGGTATCAAGAGAGTATGTAGCAAGTCAGACCAATACCAGGTCCCTATTAAATCAACTGTGAGCTTTTAGATTTGATAATTAGCAATATTATAACTTTGGGAATACTTTGGATAGTGCTCATACACAAACATGCACTTGACTGACTTGTGGCCATCTCCTCTCACATGTGCATTAAGGTTCAGCTAAAGTCAATATCTAGGACATTCCGTAATAAAATGTTTTCATTCATAATTCTAATAATACATAAGATTTAGCACTGAAACATTGCTAAATGTATCTTTATATGTATATGACACACAGGCACAAGTCAAACTTGGGAACACATGTTTTATAACTTCTATATAACATTAACAACCAAAAATGTAAACAACATACATGTACATAAGAATAAATCTACAGCTGACAACAAGAGTTGAAGTCTGAAATTAAGATAGTTCTGTTCCTAAATGAATAATGCAGTGCAAGCTAGCAATAATTTGTGACAAATTGCTAGATTTGAATGAAAACTTAAATATTTTATGTTTATTGGTGTTGGTTTTAGATGGATCATGGCAGACCCATCGAAATTTTTTTAAGCACATCTGACATTCGGTCAGACACAAGGTGATGACTTGTCTGACCGAACGACAATTTGTCTGACCGAAAAAACTCTGAACAATTTATCGACACGCTAACATTTTTGATGGGGGGTGGAAATCTCCAAGTACATTTTATTATCAAGCTGATTTTAAAACTACTGGGTATGGGCTCTTGAATTTGTTAATTTGTCACCATTATTCATTTTGGCTAGAGTGTATCTGATGAGTCTTCATAAACGAAACATGTGTACTTTGTTTTGAGTTCTTTGTATTATATATTGTTGATTTTTTAAATTTGAAATAAAGTATTGTTATTAAATTATAAAATCTATTCTCAATCTCTGGCATAAAACATAATCATTTCAAAATTCAACATTTCATCTTGATAGTCAAAACATTCACTGTCTTCATAATCATCATCATTGTCAAATGAAAATTTGTTTTATCAGATGTTCAATTATTAATCTTTATCAATTTCGATGTAAAAGAAATATACTTTATTATTTTTTTCATTATTATTTTGACAATATAATGACCGCATGTTTCACATGTAAACGAGTAGCGAGACAACGGAAGGGACGATATATCAAAGGACGAAATGACGTGTAGCGAATGAACCGGAAGTTACATATTATTGTTTACAATCAAATTGATTGACTATCTCGCTAGACTGTAGACTAATTCACGTAATTATTAAAACGTTCTAGTTTTATTATTCACAAAAACCACTTCAGTTTTGAGAAAATCTTCTTTAACGTAAGAAAAAAACATTGGACACCCGGGCCGACAAGCAACGTGTATTTACCGGACCCAGGACAATTTTACCGGACAGGTCCGACGATCCGGCAGGTTTCGATGGGTCTATCATGGTATAAAATATCTCAATTACGGCAATTTTTTCAAGAAAATTAATATTACTAAATATAGTAATAGACCTTACCCAAGAAGGCAGATCATCAACAGTTGCAAGAATGACCTCCTTCTCATTCTCAGACATCTGTTGCTGCATCTTCATTCTCCTGTGCTTTTGCTTCACATGTCTCTCTTTCCAAAGCACTAAAACCAATCCAAGCAGTAGCCAGCTTGGACTTAGCCTCGCCCATCCAAAGAACCATACTGCTAAGGTAACTCCAGCAAGTTTGAAATATTTAGTCACCAAATGCAGAAGCTGCGTTTCATCTGTTACTGCAGACTTCTTCGTTTTCTTTGGTGAAGTACTACTAGGGTTAGCATCAGCCATTTTGATACCTACTAACAACGGCTCATCGAATGTGTTGATTGATGTGTAAAAATATACAATCACTTGGCCTTGACTATAATGTAATATTTTTATTACCAAACCTTAGCAGACAGCCTAAAACTGTAAGGTACCTGGTCAGGTGTGGAATCTTCTAATTAGGGAATGTATCAAAAATGTCCTTATTCGCATTAAGTTAAAAATTCATTTGCATACTAGAAAATGCCTAGAAAATAGAAAACTGTAATTATTTCAAATAACTGATTTTGATTTTTTTTCCCACAAGATTCAATTTGCTTAGAAGCAAAATACTTTTATATCCTCCCTCCCTTAAAATGGATTATTCCAAATGCCTAACTTATGGTTGTCGTAAATAGGATAAATTCTGTACTTACATAACAATTTGTAAAGACTGCCTAAATCAATATATTTTATCTAGTATGACCATGTGTATATTCTATGAATCGTTTTCAGAAAGATTATGATTGCTGAAAAATGAATGAGCGACCCATTTCCGTACATACCAAAGCTTTGAAAATGGCGGCGTTAGTGATGAACAACTTTTTGCAAATATTTTGAAAGAAGACACACTCACTTACTTGTCACAATGCCGTCAGAAAGAGTAAGCGTGCAACACATATGAATGGCATTTACTTGAACAGTTTTATCGAGATTATTTTCATTATTTCAGTCTAAATCTCAGTTCATTACACACTTGTTTTATTTTTCCACTCGAAATCTAAAAGTTAAATGGATAGATTTGTATTTGACTTTTGGTCTTTCATTTGTATATATACATATCACACATCTTATATCTTCGTTGTAATAGTAGAAAGAGGAAATATTTAACACTCATGAAGAAACATAAATTCAAGCACACTTGCAAAATTTTCGTCAGCCCTGTAGTGTCATTTTAAATTTTCAAAATGTGAAAATTATTTATGATATAGGAGAGTTTGCCAATCTCATCAGTGATGTTACATTCACTAATTTGCATTTCATTAAGTGTCAAATTAGTTGGCAAATAAACAACTGCAGAGGTTGAACATTCCTAAAACCCGACGCCAGGGACTTAAAAAATTGAACCTCGGACTTGCCGTTATTCAATGAAAAAAGGCCTGTCGGGCATGGCAAATCTGAAAAAATTAAAATCATTTTTGAAAGATTTGGTTTCCTTATTTGGACCATGTTTCTTGATCTTTTCCCTGATCTCTAAAATCTTTAGAATGGGAATATGCATCCTGCACAAACGCTCTATTGATTAGTCATTCTCTAGTCTGAATCACACCTGCGCTTGAACAGACACAATTCAGCATATTACAAATAAGACAAGTGCTGGAATGATAAAGATCAACTTTTGTTGACAAACTTTTGAAGAAAATGTTGTTGCTCAATTACAATTTCACAGATTAAAAGAAAGAGGACAAATGGAAAGCTGATGATGAGGCATCAGACAGGGAGACATAATCAATTGACACTGAGTCTAATGCCAATTGGCTAAAAGACTAGAACATTCAAATAGAAACGACCTAGTGACTGATTAAATCAGTTCAACAAGTTTTAAATTGTTTATTATTATTGTTTGCATTTATTATCTTGTTGAAAAACTCCAGGTCTTGCGTCTTCCCAAAAAAAATTTCAACCCCTGAACTAAGTAAACAATTGACAATTTCATGATTAGAATCCCAATTTTCAAAACTTAATAACTGTTATTTTATATCCAATTTTGGTTCTGTAAAATGTCTCATTTAGATAATGTAATTCATATTTTGTATGTGAATTTATGGCTCATTCATTTGAAAAAAAAATTGAAATGATATTTATATGTAAATCTAATTTTCATATAAAATTATTTTTAAAATTTTATGCTCATATAGTCTTAATTACTACATGTTTATTTAAAAATTCCATGGATAAAAATAGTTTTATTGGCAGTTTAGGGAACCAAAAGAATTTTTCAATTATCTCAAAAAATGAAAAGGTTATGATGATTGAAAGTTGATGCCCCATGGCACTCAAGGGATTTTTTTGCCAACCAAAACCAAAATCACAGGTAAGTGATGACATCACAAAGAATTCTCCTATATGGTTATGATTGTCCTAATGCATTCTTCTACATTGTTATGGGCCGTAATAACCAGAATTTGTAAGAAACCATGGGTTGTCATGGTTCCAATTGTTCAGTATTAATAAACTGATTATGTTATTTGCATAAAACATTTGGGTACCATTTTTTTACCATCCCTATCTTGGAAAAAACTAAGATTTGATTTGAATTTAATCCCCAAATCAAGCATTTGTTTTAGAGATTGGTGTGGTTCTTGCATTTACCAAGTATTCGAGAATGAAGCTGCTATGATGCTTTTTTTTTAAGCTCCTGATTTTACATGCACACACCAGATATTGATGTTTTTTCTTGCCTTAATTATACAATTCAACCATTGTATAAGAATTGTGTGAGTCCTGATTTGGAGCAGATTAAAGCACAGTAGTTCTCCTTTTATAAGACAAAAGCAAACTTAAGTACCATTATATGAAAAATTCAGACACTGCCAATTGTAGAGGCATACCTGTTAAACATTGAAAACCTCCCACAAATCTAAAATTTCTATGAGGGAGATTCTTGATATTCCATTGATTTTGTGGAAGTCTCCCCCTGATGTCGGAGGATTAACAGGTATGGGTAGAGGTGATTCATGGTGTAGAAAAACCCATTGAACAAGCAAAGCTTTTTCTGTCTATGTATGGTATATTTTTACATATACAATAGTCCTTTCTGTATTCAGATATCTAACCAAACTTTCATCTCAAAGGTTGGAAAGGCGAGGAGCCTTTCTGGCTGGAAATGGCCCCTTCATCTAGAAGAAAAAGATTGGTTTCTTTCCTAATTTCTCCATCAGATTGGAAATATCTGAAATCCTGAAAATGGCCCTTCTATAAATTTCCTCCCCAACCACTGTCATCTGCCACTAAAGTCATCTAAATAGTACCAAGTCATGAACATTACATTTTGCAAAGTGCCAGTTTTGTGCATTATCTATACAATTTTTATCTTGAAAGTACAACAACAATTTTCTAACAAACCAAGACTTGTTGTGTGGTTTTGTAAATGTTCCCGAATTGGAAATAAAAGGTGAATCTGGTGGGGTTTTGACATGCATGATTCACCTTCTGTCTATTTTTTATAAAGACTGCTACTTAGTAATCATATTTAAGGGAAAATACTTGCTAAATGCAAGTTGAAATTCAATTTTGCTAGTAGAAAGAGTAATCAAGGGAACCAAGGTTATAGCAGTAATCAAAAGAATGTAATCCAGGGACAAAGACCAGACATGGAAAACAGACATACACAACAAAGAACTTAAAGTAACTAAAATCATACATACAAAGTAACAAAAGCAAATGAGCAACTCAGACTCCACTAAAAACTGGGAGCATGGACTAGGTGCACCAGTAGGGTAAGCGTCCTCTGCTTTTCTAGAAACACCCGCCGAGTTGCTCATAAAAAGTCAAGTCCGGGGTAGACAAACAAGGAAAGGAAAACTATGACCCATTGAATAAATCAGTTTTCATGGTGCAGATGGATACACCATAATGATCCATGATGACGACCATAAAACTTCTGTAGTGATGACTTCAATCTTGTAGCAACATATTCCAATAAAAATTATAAAATGTATTTCCATTTACCAAAATTTGATACAGGAAATCTATATGTAATATAAGTAAAGTCCAAAAATAACCCAAAAAATTCTGAAATTCAGTCCCTGCTACTTTGGAGAAATCTTCAAATTTTGCTCTAAAATTTGCCTGGTTCAGAAAAAGAGATTGACTCATTAAGAATTGATTATTTCTGGTCTGATTGTAATATTTTGTCAACATATCTACACTTCGTATCTGTATAATGGTCATGGTTTTGTTATAATCATGGAATGACTTTTAGAAGTCAAATTAGCTTGAAATGTGGACTTTAGCCAATGAAGTTGATGACATTTTTTCAAGCAACTCATACTTGTTTACTTTAAAAGAGGCTGCTTTGTATATTTTGAATATTGTAGAATTTTATAGGAATTTACTCCTAGATTTGTACCACTGCATGGTGATTATACAATGTAGAATAAAGCAATGAACAAAATGTAATACAATATGTCAGAAATCATTTGGTCTTTGTGGTCTAAGGTCTTCATGGTTTATAATGTGAGACAGATGCTTCTTGAATGGCTCATAAAAAATTGTTATAAAAACATAATTCAAGAAGGGTTGGGATTGATTTTGGTACTGTCCATCTTCAGTCGGACATGTCAGATATTTCTATTTCTATAATACCATTTCTTTGTACAACAAAATGTTATGCCAATTCAACTTTCCAAATCTTTTTTATACATGTATCTATATATCTTCCATTTATTACTTTTTAATTCAGATGTTTTAATTGTCAAAATATGCAACATTTGCTACATAATTTAAACTTTGCTGTAGACCACTTGGTAGACTAAAGGTTAATTTTCTTCTTTGAATATTAGCCATTCCTTTAAAACAGACTATATTTTTAAAATATTTTCTGCAGAGATCAAAAGAAGATACATGGACACCTAATGAATTGAAAAAAGCTCTTGGGGTAAGAAAACATAACTTGACATAATCATACAACAATTGAAAGACTAATTTGGCTCTTTCTGATGCTAATGTTTTCATCTAAATTTAATTTTTGGGGTTGTAGTCTCATGGTTATTTTCATTTATCTTTGCTCTTTTATTTTGATCAGTATACAAATATTTTTATTTTTCCAATGCAGTCATTATAGTTTCGCTTTTTACCTTTTGACCTTAAAGACACTCTTCTGTGGAAACGCAAGTCACCTGATCTCAAATCTGATTCCGGATTGGCCGTATACTGATAAGTTAGTGGTGTTTGAAAAAACTGTATCAAAATTGCGTGTTATTTCCTGATTGAAATGTAGTAAATTATAAGTAAAAAGAACAAAACTTGACTGCGTTGGCTATCTGTTTTTAAAAATAGTACTTGTTTCATCTACTTTCTATATGTATTTCTAGTTTAGTTAACTAAATTGTACCACTATTTGGTTTATGAAAAATACTGTTAGAGCATGTATGTAACTCTATATACAATATACCATTTATTTCATATAGGCTTATTTACATAGTTTTATAGAATCACAAAAAAACACACCAACACTAAAAACAAGATTCATTAGTCTTACTAAACATGTGATAGTCTTAAACCGTATAGAAGAGTGAACGCTGTAAAAGATAAATATCACACATACCATTTTACCATTTATTGATTTGACATATTTGGTGTTGTATGTTATAGAAAGACACCATAAGGAGAGAAAGAGAAGAAAGAAAGAAGGAACGACTGAGGGAAGAACAAAATGGGGAAGATAGACGGAGACGGAAAGGAGATACTGAAGGTGAATTTGATGCTTATCCAGAAATTTTGTTTTGTCAAAGATTCCCATATCAAATGAATGACAGTCTTGGATTCTCTTATACAAAACATCATGATAATTGGCTTATTTGACATTTATGTTATATCAACTTAGCTAACTTGTTATATCAACTTAGTACATGTATATAAACGATTTAAATGGCCACATCCCAAAACAATTGCATTAAAAATGGACCGAGAAAGGATATGCTGCTTTTATTTTGACCTTGGATTTAGATATTCTGAAATATTAGAGTTTTTAGCACAACATCATCATATTACTATAAGTTGGCTAAGTTGATATAACAAGTTAGCTAAGTTGTTATAACAAGATGAAAAAAGAGCTTCACATGGTACTAACGGGCTTCCATAGACATTTACAATATATGTCACTATTATAAATGGTTTAAGATTGTCATGGCCCATTGTATGAAAGTAAGTTTCATTTTTAATATCAGTAATAAAACAATACAAAAGATATTCAATTAGTAATGGCCTACAATAATGATATGGTTTCTTGTGACAGGAATGTCTATAGATTTAACTTATTACCAAGATTCCAGTAGTACTTTCCTTGCCCTTTCACACCCAGTATCATATTTATGCTATTTAATATATATTCAGATAATTTACTTTATTCTTGTATCTTTTTCATGAAATCAGTAGTTAATATGATTTAATTAATCTTAGTTGATTTTCCAAGTTTAGGAATGTGATCCACAAAATCCAACATAGTTAAGAAAATGTCTTGATCTTTTGATTTCAATAATTATTGTAGAAGTGAGGGATAAACGCAACAGAGATCGAGATCGTGATAGAGATCATCACCATAGAAATGAAGATGATGTAAGTTCTATATGAATTTATCTTTCTAAGCTTTATTAACATTCTGAAATTTTGTTAAATGTCACACATTAAAGAGAAAATTCTCCTTAATGTTTTCTTATATTTTGATATATGGCTTATTACAGAATATAGCCTTAGTGGAGTATTTGTAGTTTTTTGATACTCCAGACACATTTGGAAAAAAAGAAAGGCTTCTTACAAGTAATTTATTTTTACACAACAATACCTTTTTAAACAATTGATATGTTCCATTTTATGATTCATGCAAACTCTTCTATTTTGGTGAAACTTGACCAGTTGTACAAATTTTCTGATTTCTACCCCATCTTTGTAGATATTACATAAAATATCTCCACAAGAAATATCAGTATTGTATTATAACTTGTCATTGTATTAAACGTATAACAGGACAGAAGAAGAAGGAAGGGATCTCCTGACAGAATTGACCTAACAGAGGTACATGTGTAATTTTACAGTTATGACATACATAATTTATTTAAACAGTAATTACAGGTACTAATTCAATCGAGTAATTTCTTCAACTTCTTTTTATCATATTAACAGCAATCTCCACACAGTGGCAGTAGTTTGTTCCCTCTCTTATGAATGGCTGCAGATTGGCCTTTTGAAATTCTCTGACATTATTTTAATCAAATTTCGACAATCGAATATTGTGGCATAAAATCATTCACTTTTTCCATATTTTGCAAGATTCTTGCCATTTCTGAGAGGGATGGCTGCAGCATCTAGAGTGAATTTTGAATATCAGAAGCTTTTTTTGAGCTTGCTAGATTAAATGTTCTGAATCTAATGGAAAAAACACTGACAGTGAATCTTGTGAATATCATCCAAAGTTTTATGTGTAACCAAGCCTTACATGATTATTCACCTGCTCTGAAGGAGAGGGGGTATACTGTTTTTCTCTTGTTCATACATCTGTAACATTTTTTTCCATCACATTTTTCTTACCAATTGCTCATCATTTTAACACATTCTTCCTGTAGGAATGCAATATGGTAAGATTACTTTTCGGAAAAATTGTACTGCAACTTCCTGTTTACCGAGGACTGTGTTTATTTTCCATATCTGGTGATTAAAAACGGGGGTATCACTGATGAGCCATTTCTCATAGATTTTTTAGACAATTTCAATAATTACAAAATATCTTTATTTTTATTTTGCATTGGAATGTTATGGTCAACTGTGTTTTGATTTATAGGATGAACGAGAGAGACAGAGAAGAGAAAGAAGAGAGAAAAAAGAAGGAAAGTCTAAGGTAGTAATAAATGTTTTGTTTATGTCTTATGATTCTTATCTGGTCCAATGAAATGATATATGTGATTGTGTAATTTTGTATAATTGTTACAAAGTAGAATTCAGTCAAATTTCGCTACTTTTAATCATCCAACTTCTATGACAATTTAGATAAATTTAGCATTACATTAAAATAAAAAAATGTTTCCTCTCTGAGCACAAACTTTTAAACTAATTATAAAAATAAAGAATGCAGCATAAAGTTACACACTTTCTTAACTAACTCCCATAATGAACCCATAAAATGTCTGTTAAATTCAAAAGGTCACTGTTGCGGTCACGAACATATGATAGCAACCAAAGCTGCAAAGAAAATCTGTTAACGTTTATAATTTCAAAATTAATCATAGTGTAAACTTTAACTTAATGACTCGTGTAAAGATGTATATTTCATCAGTGCAAGTTCTAAAAAATTTAACAAAAAATTTCTTTTAACAATAATTCTTTGATATGGAAGAAAGTTCAGCTGTACATAAACGTTTGTGTTGTGAGTTTTTGTTGTTGCATTTTTAACCCAGTCACATTTTTTCATATTAATATGAAAAAGACATTATAATTAATTTCTGAATTTATATTATTAATTTGTAAATAATTTTCAATAGAAAATTTGCATGATACTTTATTAATGCTGAATTCCATGCAGTAATTTCAACTTAACAACATGCTTAGATAATCTACACATAAGCATTCTGACAAAAGTTAACAAAAAAAAAGTACAGAATCAAATACTATCTGAATTTAAATACAATGTATTAAAAACTTAAAAGATTAGGCACTACATGTACTGAAAAAAATGTTTTAAAATAGGAAGATCAAGATGACTCTAAAAGACGACGGCATAAAGATGAAGACAGGGAAAAAGATGAAAGGAGACGACACAGAGACGATGATGATAGACGTAGACATCGTGATGATGATGATCGACGTAAACATAGAGACGATGATGATCGCAGAAAACACCGAGATGATGATGGAAGACGAAAGCATAGAGATGATGATGACAGAAGAAAACACAGAGATGATGATGACAGGAGACGTCACAGGGATGATGATGACAGAGAAAAAAGGAGACACAAAGATGATGAAAGGAGAAGACATAGAGATGATGATGATAGAGAAAGACGGAAACATAGAGATGATGTTAGTAAAACTAAATGTTTTTCTGTACACTGTGAAGTTTGTACTTATTAATTAATTAGAGTATTTTTATTCCCTCTAGTAATATTATTTGTGGCATAATTCTGGATACTTGAGTGGGATTTCAGTTAAGACAATCAAAGCTACTTCTGAATAAAATTCACTTTTTCTCACCAATATTGGAAAAATAATACCCTTTTGGAGTTTGTTCAGGCAATAAAATTTATTGATTATCTTAAACAAAGTTGCATAGGAAAACTTAAGTCAGTAGTCAAACGAAGGATAGTCTGTAAAACAAATATCAAAATCAATGGAAAAAAACAACTGAAAGTTGGAAATAGTGCAATGCTTCTGACTTGGTACAGGCATTTTCCATAGAAATTGTTGGTTAAAACCCATTTTGTAGTGTGTTTAACCTCCTGCTTCCATGTTAATTGTTTCCAGTATATTGCAATACAAATAGACAGCACAAAATTGCCAACAAACTTAACTTGGAGAAAGTTCATGATGCCCATTCATTATTATTAAAAGGTTATAATTAGACCTGCAAATTTCTATACATAACTTACAGGATGATAGAGATAGAAGAAAAGAGAAGAAAGATAGAGACAGACATAAAGGTGATGATGAGGTAAGTGTAATTCAGACTTGTCTTTTCTAATTCTGTTGGTGTTAAAAAATTATATATTTTTACATGTATATTACCTTGTAGTCACAAAAATGCTTAAATTCTTTACACTGCACTTGTGTGGATTAATTCAACAACTGTAATTGTTTCAGAGTTATTTAAGGTGGCCTAAGTTATGTTGTAATTGACATTTTAAAACAATTCTTGCACAAAGGATGGGGTAATCAAGAATTATAATCAGCTGTAATTGATTACATATTTATAAGTAATCACATATAATCAATAATCATTGTATTTTATAATCACAAGTAATCATATGTTATAGATTGCAGGGTAAAAAAATGGTGTAATCCTTATTACTTTTTTATTACATTTGATTACATTACCCCAAATAATTGTTCTGTAAATTATTTAAGTGTTTTTCCTTTTTTACATTAATTATCAAACTTAACATTTAAATTGATTTTAGCGACTGAAAATTGAGATTTACTATTATTCATTATAGTGGTGTATCAATCCAATTAGATTTCATATTCTTTAGTCTTGTTTCCTGCAACAAAAGCAAAAAATCATACACAACTGAAAATGATTTTTAGGACATTTTCAGCTGGAATGTAATGAATGGAACAAGACCCCCTCTAATCTGAACTACTATAAACCCAGATAATCTGCCCTCTTCTAGGGTAGTTGTATTTTTAGGCTAAAGCATTTTATAAATGAAATGTTATGTACCACAGGATAAAAGGAAGCATCATCGACATGGTGACTCTGATGAAGAAGTTCAACTTGATGAGGTTAAAACACAAAGCATTCATTCTTTAGAGTGTTAAGTGTGCTCTTTGAAGTTTTTTTTTTTCTCTTTGACCATTGCTGTTTTCATCAAAACTTCACCTTTGACCCCTATAATAGCCCTAAGAAACTAACACTTCATAGATTTTCATCATGATTTTAGTGTGATACAATTCTTATTGTGTTCCTTTTCCCATTTTTTTTTGTGTTCCATCAACATATACAGTGAAACCTGTGTATAGTGAACCCCTTTTGGATTGGTTTGGTTTTGACAGGTGTTCAATTTTTAGTATTAAAATTTCTTAATGCATGTGATATTTAGAATGCTTCCATTAAAGTTAAAGTTTGCCTTAGGTTACATTTAAAGCAAACCTGATCATGTTCTTCTCCTAATTTTCTCTTTTTTCATTGCGTTTGTCTTCTTGCTTTTTTCTCAGCAGTTATGGTTAGTTATCAAGCTATATACTGTAAATTAAAATGTCAATGTAATTTTTTTTCAATTATGAGATCAAAATACATATTAAAATTCTGTAAGTATTTGAAAGCAGCAGTGGCTATCTTATCATCAAAATTATTTATAAAAAAAAAGAAAAAAAAAAACATTTTACTTGCAAATGTGACCTCAGATATCTTGGTGTTACCATAACAGAATAGGTGCACAGAAACAGAAATTTTTTCCTGAGCTAGCAGTGCAAAACGAAGAAAAAAAACCAGCTGTGCAGATCTTAGATTTTCAGTTGATGTTGAGTACTGAACAATGCTTATCACTAGTAAGCAAAAGAAAAATTGGATTAATATTTATGATAATTGGCAACACCCTGTTCTAAAATGAAAAAAAATTGTGACAATGTTAGGATTTACAGTATATAGCTCTATTAATGCAGTACAAATGTGTTTTCTACACAGGAAAAATTGCAACATATATTTGTCATATAATCAGGACCACCATGAAATGCATATGTTTTCATAAGCCAATTAGTTCTTAAAAAAACAAGTGAATCAATTTTATACAGTAATTAATATGCTTTCAAATGATTTTCGCAAACAGGATTTCATGTATTTTAAAATGGACCAAAACATATATTTATCATACTAGTCCTACATATCCAGTCCTAAACATTTGTTTCCATATGTTTTTTGAAATGTATGAAAACATATGGTGCAGTTTTACCTGTGTGAATCTCCTTAAGGATAGAAATAAGTGTGGAAAAATGATAACTTCAAGTTTGTACTTGTTTTTGATGTAATAAATGAATGAGTAGAAATTTTGCCTTTTCATGACTCCTTGTATGTTTTTTTTTACGTAAATTGAGACATACATGGTAAAGATTAATGGATCATAAGACAGGACAGAATTACACTTACTGCAAAGTTTTGAATGATTAAGACCTTTTCTGTACAACACACATGTACCTTATGTTCTTCAAGAAGTTAAAATCCTCAATATAATCTTATGCTGCTGTTATGTTTATTAATGGTCATTTTGATTAGTGTAGCAGATTGATACTTGAAACTTATTTTATTGTTACTTTGTGAAAGGCTCAGACAAATGTTGTAGAACTTAAGTTTCTCCTTGATTGGTAAATACTTGTCCACATTTTATGACAAAAATTAGCAAGTAAAGACCAATTTGTTAAGCTGGATTTTGAAATTCTGAATTGGTGAAGTTGCTTGGTCCTAATGGTTTGGTTTCCAAATTTTGAACCATAGTAGTTAATTTTCAGACAGACGTTTTTAGTGTATTTTTGCATGATCAAATACCCTACAAATGTACCCTTCTTTTGTGTTTACAGGATGAAAGGGAAAGACAAAGGAGGGAAAGAAGAGAGAAAAGAGAAGGAAAAGATTCGAAAGATAAAGATAGACACAGAGAGAAAGACAGAGATAGGGACGAAGACAGAGAAAGGAGACACAGAGAAGATGTAATAAATTTTATTGTTTTCTTATTATCATAAATTGAAACTTCCAATTTAGTCCCCAATGGCAAAAGGATAATGAAGTGTCCAATTGAATGAATTATATTACAGTACATTGAATTATTTTTATCTAACTGGTTTAAAAGAATGGTCAAGAAGGAAAGTCTTCTTATATTGATACTTAAATAATTTTAAAGCCTTTGGAGAAAATGAAAAAAAATATATTTTTCAAAAGTGTTCATAAAGCAATTACAATAGGATCAGCCATTTTATGAACAAAAAACTTCCATATTGTAGCCCTGTCCAATACATTTTCTATAAAATGGAATGACAAACTGAAATATTGCTAAATTTTTGCCTTTGATAAAAGAAATGACATGAAATATTTAATCAAAGTGAATTAAGGGAGATGAAATGAAATGTATTTGCTATAAGGAAGGATTAATCATTTACAGAGAGGAAAGTCAGCAAAAACAAGAGTAAGTTTTCTGGTTTGTGAGTTTCAAGTTGATCTGAAATTTTTAGCATGTGTGTAATTGCAAGTATGCTGCTTTGTAATTGATCTGCCTGCAAACTAAATAATCAGTATTGACCTGTATCAACTTGAAACTCTTGTGATTTTCATGTCATTGGGTTAAAATGTGATATCACTGGTTTTATATGCACAAATAATGGTGGTTGCATGTTACACTACATACATGCATTAAATGTGATGGATGCACAGTATTAATAGTCTAAATTAACCAAAAATCTAAACAGAACATTAACCAATGGGAACTAGAGATATTACATATGTGCAACCATTAACCAATGGAAACTAGAGATATTACACATGTGCAACCATTAACCAGTGGGAACTAGAGATATTACACATGTGCAACCATTAACCATAGGCCTCTGTTGACTATACACACATTAACATTAAACACATGCCTCTACAGATATTTAACCATAGGCCTTCACATACTTTACATGTGCATATAAAGTAAACAAGATATCCTTTTGATATTTTCAGGTATGTCGGAAAATTGCTCTGTTTACATGGAATGTTATTTGCTTTAAAAAATCTTGTGTGAAATTAAATACCAATTCATATAAAATACAGACTGTGGTAGATGTGAATCAAGGTGCAGAAAAGACCACTGAATAAGCAAATTTTTTGGGGTCTACATATGCAATATTTATACATAAGAATAGTCCATTCTGTGTTCAGATCTGTATTTTATAGAAAACCATACATTCATCTCCCTCTTAAATCATCCAAATCAAGAAAAATAACTCTTGCAAAAGGCTAATTTCGTGCACATTTTATATGATTTTTATCTCGAAATTGCAACAACATTATGACAAACTAAGATTTGTAATGTGGTCAGTATCTTTTTCTGAATTGGTGGGTTTTTGACATGCATGCATCACTTCCTGTCAGACTTTTATAGACTGCCCAATAAACAAGGTTTCATTATGTTGTGATCTGTGTAATTGAAGTTGTGTAGAACAGTTATCATTTTGTTTCAGACTACTAGCACTTTAGAGACAGATAAGTTGTATTCTGTTGTAAGAAATCTTAATATAAAAGTATACTAAATAGGTCTCTAATGTTTTCTAACAATTACTTAAAAATATATGTACAGTCATAACATTTTTATCCTAGATAAGTAAAAACTATCGATTTAAGGAGATAGACCTGGGGTAAGGGACATAACTCTTGAAATCAGTGATATGTTTGTATCATATTCAATTTCATCAGAGCTTATCATGCTTTCAATTGAAATAGAATGAAATCAAAGTACTTTGGTACTTGGACGAGATTGGTGTAAAGTGCTTTACAGAAACGTTCCAAGGATTTGTAAGAGTTACGTTCCATATCCTAGCTCTGCCTCCTTAATAATAAGAAATAATAATAAAGTTAACAATAACCTTATTTCAGATGATACTGACATTAATGTTATAACTTGGTTACTAATTAATCATTCTTGATTAGTTACCTGGTAATTTTGCAATAATATATTTCTGTATTATTTTGAAGTCACTAATAATCAGAAAAAAACAATATATTCCATGTGTATTCAAAAGGCAGCAAAAAATCAGCAAATAAAAATGTCTTTATAAATTTTAGTCTGTAAAAATTTCTGGTTATATTGTATGATTACTTCTGATAAAACATTGAATTTGGTTCATTGTTTACTACATGCATAACCCTTAGCTTAATTTAGAGAATAAAAAATGATGCTTTCTTTTTCTCATTTTTTATCAAAATGGTGATATTGGATAATTTCGCTTGCATGATGCTTACTTATACCTTAAAAGATTCGATTCAACTTTGATAACTTTAATTAAAATAATTGGGTGTCAGTTGGAGATTTTTTTTTAATTCATGTACACTTACCATTATTTGTCCACATATTAAAAGGGAATATGTTTTTTATTCATTGCTTCAAAACATCAGCTCTTGCTGTCTATAATACCAGGTATACTTGTACAATCTGTGTAAAAAGTAGTACAAAAAAAGGAAATAAAATGTTTTGATTTGTGTAAAGGATTGTCATATGATTTATATGATGGCAATGAGACTTTCATATTACAAGTATTCTAATTTAATTCATAGTAGTAGTCCTATCATCTTTGTGTTATAAACTTTTGCTTACTGGGTTCATTTTCAAAGACTTTGCGATGTAGTTACATTATACTTAAAAAAAAATTGATGTTCTTTGTCAAAATTCATTAACCATATTCTTCATTGTATTTTGCTAACTTTTTTTCAACTTTTTATTTGTTCCAGCATGGGGATGCATGGTATACACTAAAATAATGAGCTTCTAGATTTTTTTTCTGGATACATACACATTTCTGGGAATTTACCAGAATTCTTCAATATGGTCTTCTGCTGGTGATTTTTCCTCACTTCTCAATGCATGTTTTACACAGAAACTAACTTTTTTGTTGATCTCTTTTGCCAAGAAGGGGTTGCATGGTTTACATGAATGTGTGGAATACAGGGAAGAATACGGTATATGTTTGTTATTTAAATCTGGTTAATTTTATTCATGTAATGACTGAGTTGACTAAAACTGATTATACATATATTATTGTAGGATGTTCGGTCAGCAGCAGTGAATGGGAGATCTAAGGCTCCTAAAAAAGAGGAGAAAGAGGAAGAAGAAAATGATTATGGAGATTATGAAGACGATTTTGAGGTATATTCTTAGAAATATGCAGAACATAAGCATTTGATCATTAAGGATGTATATTTTATATTTCAAGGGCATTATCATGCTCAGCTTTTGATTGTTAATGAATTAAATTCAGATAAAACACTGTGAATAACATAGTTTACTTACAGTGTATGTGTTACAAGATTAAACCCTCCACTTTCTTCATACAGTCAAACTTGTCTTAGTGACCACCTGTATTCAACAATAACTTGTCTTGAAAGACTGTGATTGAAATATCCCTGTGAAGTATATTGTATGTAAATTTAATCTGTATATTAAGAAAACCAGCTTTAAGTGACCATGATTTCATTCTCCTTTGGTTAGTCACTTGAGAAGGGTTTGAATGTATGTGCTGGTACTATATTTTTATGACACTTGCATAAGAATTGGGGTAACTGAATCATGTTTGAAAATTTGTCATCATTAATCTTAACTTGATGGTGGTAAATAACGGCTGTGAAGATTTGTTGACCTTCAAGACATTACCAACAGTTCTATTTTTTTTTAAAGATTTCAATAATTGATCAAGCTTTGTGGCCTCTAGACCAGAGTATACTTATTATGTTTTGAACATACTAGGAACTCAGTATAAATTAACAGGTTTATTGTTGCTGTTGAGGCCAGCAGTTATGATTCATTACCATGTTAATCTAAGTCTCCCCCTTTTTTATAGGATTATGAGGAAGACTTTGAAGATTTTGAGGAAGATGATGACCAGCCACAAGGAAAGGTATGATATATAATTTACTTCCATCTTTTAGATTTATTGAATTAATTTTGTTCCTTGTTTTCTTTCACTTTTTGTTGATTTTTTATCATTAGTAAATTTTTGTTTAAAGGATGATTGTTCAGAGGTCACATATGATTTAAATGAGTTCATGAATGTGTCTGCATGCCCATCACAAAGAGAAATATTTCAAACTTTACAGTAAATTTAACATGCAAGTTTCATGGTTCTTTTACTATTCTGCTTTGCTCCACAGTATGTATATGCTGTGAAGGAATTATAATAGGTAGTATTTTGTTCTTTGATAGAGAACAGATTATGATTACAGTGTAAGTTTGATAATTAAATGATTTTGATGCTATTTTACTGTATGCTGAATCTTAGATCAAGCTCTTCATATAAAAATATTTCATTGCTGTTTAGTTCTCACATATGACACTTACATGGCTTAAAAAACACCTAACAAGTCAAGATCTTAACTCATACATACACCATACATGCTATAGTATTACTACTTTGATTTCAGTTATACAAAGTTTGGTTGACAAAAACACCTTGTCCTTATGTCGGTCTGTCAATTGTCTTTCCATATAATGAGTGTACGCACAGCACCCTTCAAATAGTTTAAATGATTTTGATGAAACTTGATATGAAGAGCATCTTATTTATGGACATTCTACATGATTATTATTGCTGGTTGCTTATGAAGGAAAAAATCCAATTCAACAGTTACAGTATTAGTGGGATATTTACACCTGAAATTGAATGAATGTTAAATAGAATTTTACATGTTGGCATGTTGTGTCTCCAAAACAAACCAATCAAAATATTTTGAAAAAAAATGTTTGCCTACCTACTGACCACATTTTTTGAAAACATGTTTGAGGAAACACATGTATGTTTTTCCTGTGCCTTATATACTGAACATTTGATTTTAGCATGAGTTATCCTCCATTACTCCACGAGGAGAGCCCAGACATGGATTGGAATATTCTGTAATTATTTTGTTGTTTGCAAACATTGTGCAATAAATCATTTCATTATTGCACACAGACCTAACATTGCAATCCAATCATATCTTCATATTTTGAAAGCTTCATGCATGGTTAGTGATTCTTCCTTTTACCAAAACGTCAACCATTTTCAGTTATCACAACTTTCATTTCATTTTGCTGTTTAGCTGCGATACACAAGTTATTTTTTGCACAATTTTTTCATCCTGCATGGTGTGATTTGTATTTTATCAATCAAATCAATATATTTTCATAATCAACAAGTAATGATAAAATTATAATAGAAATATTTTTTTTATTTATAACGTTGATTATTACATACACGGTTTTAAATAGTCTAGAATAGATGTTTGTTGTTGGGTTTTGTATTGCAAGTCAATGTGGTTTTTAAGCAGATTTTGTTTTTATTAATTTTGGAGCAACTCTGTAGATTTTTAAACATTACAAATATTTTATATACAAAAGTATGATACTTTCAGATACAGCATTAGTAGCAAATGCTTTTGCTTAAAGGCTTGGAATTTTCATAGCCAATCATTATTGATGATTAGTTAAAAAAATTCCCAGTACGTATAAATCAATAAGCAATTCTGTTGCCCAATAGCAAATCAGGAAACAAAAAGATAAAACAAAAAATGAACTGCATTGTACAGTATTGACAATGTGGAGGTACGTTTGGTTTTATTTATGTTGGGAAGTTATGCCCTAACTTTGCCACGGAACAGTAATTTGGCAATTTCATTTTTTTATGTTTGTCTTATAATTTATATTAAAACACACACTGCAATGTTCATGCAGAGTAAAATTCGTGGTAAAATACTAATATGGCCGGACTTAGACACACATGAAAATCCTCAAGTTGTGATTTAATTTTAAAGGTGTTAAGTTTTGTCCAGATTTATGTGTACCATAGGTATTAACACTGATGAGTTTGGAATTATAACGGTTTCTTTATTATCCACAGGATGATGAAATGAACCAAGTTTTGAGGGCATTAGATGAAGAGAATGATAGATTGTATAAGGATTCCAAGAAGAATGAGTCAAGATATGACAGAGATTCTTCGGTAATATTTTCTTTCGTCAATACATTAAATACAGAGACTAGTTATGATAGATGCCATGTTACAGTTCTGGTTGACTGTAAAGCAAAGCATCATGGTGGTGTCAATCTATATTATGCGAGTAAGAATCACCTCTTCCAATAAAAAAATATATATTGTGTTATTTTTTAAGAACATTGAATTTCGTTAAGTCAAGCTTTGTCTGTCAGTTTTTCAACCAAAAAAATGATAATGGGTGTTTTTGTATCTTATAGCCAGAAGATGATAGAGGTAGAGGCTATAGGGACAGAAGTCCTGAAGAAAATGTCACCAGACACAGACCTAGGACGGCCATCAACTTTGCATCTGCTAAGAAGCGAGTCATGTCACAGCAGGCATACGGTAAAACCTCGAAACGTGCTCAAGACTTGTTCCAGATGATAGAACTTGACACAGTGGCATTTGATATGATGGATTTACCACCTGTAAAGGAATATGAGCTGTATATCAGAAGCTATGGTAGATCTGATACAAGACAGGTAAGAAAAATTTACTATATAAAAATACCTCTGTTAAATTTATTTATATAATGATTTTAATTTTCAATTTTCTTAAGGATATTAAATAAAGTCAATTATAAAGATTTGTTTATGTACATGGTTAACTGGACATACAATTTATATTATCAAAGTGTGACTTGTAAATATTATGTATTTTATAAGTTGTCTCCTATATCAAATGCCTTGGTCAATTTGTTAAATTTCAAACTTTATAACTACATCATTATTTGTATATATTTGATATGTAGGCCTATGTCCAGACCAATGATGATGCTATAGACCGAGACATACAGACAGATGAAATAGACCTGAGGAGTAAATGGACCCAACATCCTGCTGAGGACTTTGCAGGGTCAGGAAGTAGGTACAATTTATTGATAGGGAAAATGTTAGCATTTCTACTCTTCTGTAATCAATGTGTAATTTCTGAATGATGTAAAGAAAAGGGAAAACATGAATGTGGTTACATTGAAGTTTCAGTGACCTGAACAATGTAAAAATGAAAAAAATTCTAATTTTAATTTCTAAAAATATTTTTTAAAAATCCAATAAATTAGCTGCTCTAGCGACCGATAAATATGAGCAATGATTAGATGTGTTTCTATATCCAGTATAATGTATTCCATTTGAACATGGAAGGGAACCTGGACAAAGGAAATCTACCTGTCTTTATACTTTGGGCCTATATATTTGTATATTTAACTTAATTACAATGTATTGATGACCTCTAACCTTTTTGTATGGTATTTATATAGGGGGAGATGGAGAGAAAGATTTTGAAGATGAAGAACAGTCACAACAGAACAAACACCAGGATCTGAGTCGTTTGTCTAAGTTTATACAACAGGCTGGACAGGTAATGCTGATCAACATTTCAGGATCTGAGTCGTTTGTCTAAGTTTATACAACAGGCTGGAAATGTAATGCTGATCAACATTTCAGGATCTGAGTCGTTTGTCTAAGTTTATTCAACAAGCTGGCCAGGTAATGCTGATGTACATTTCAGGATTTGAGTTGTTTGTCTAAGTTTATACAAGCTGGACAGGTAATGCTGATCAACATTTCAGGATTTGAGTTGTTTGTCTAAGTTTATACAACAGGCGGGACAGGTAATGCTGATGAACATTAAAGTTTTGTAAATAATCAAGGCATTGTATGTCTTATTGATAAGGACTGCAGTAAGTAGTAACTGATCATTGATATAGGATTTTGAGGTGGAAACATATGGGCAGGTATTAGATAAGTGCTAAGTCTAGGACCATCAGTTTCTTTATGATGTATTATCAAAAAATCCATTCACTTAGGTCCATTTTAAATTCTGTTCAAGACATTGCACTTTTTTGTTTGGCAGCATTGTTGATTTTTTTTTTATGAAGCTAAATTTGTTGTTTTTTTTTTTTTTATCAGGTGATGTCAATATTACTAGATGAAGAGAGATCTCAGGAAAAGACAGAACTGAGTGCCAATAAATCCAATATTAGTATGAGTGAGGGGTATACAGAGCTATCTACACTACCTTTACTTAAAGGTAATAATCAAACAATCTACAATGAGTTTTGACTCATTCAGTTATGAGAACTTTCTTCCTCCATTGTCCTTAGAGTCAACACTATTAAATGTATGTTTTCTCCTTATGTATTTACACAATCAACCATAAGTGTTTTCCAATCTTTTCAGTGGACATTAAACATCAAGTACAGTTTCAAATAAAGTTATTTTATAACCCTTGAATTTTAGTAGACAAGTGGTCTTGGTAATCCTGTTAAATATTGCACACTTTGATTGATATAGCTCATTACTATTAGCACAAGTTTTGGATTTAAGCTGTTTTTTATAAATGGCAAAAATTGATGTTCTAAACTTGGATATGAATACTAGTTTTTAGTGGTTCCCACTAGTCCATGATCAATAAATAAATAAATAAATACAAGTTAATTGCTCTCTTTAATCTTTTATTTAGGTAAAATTTACTTTTGGCTTATTGGCAAAGTTTCTTTGAGACCATTTTATTATATATTTTATAAATGCTCGTTATAAATTTTCCTTTCATTTTTTTTTATGGCTTTTCTTTTGTTATTGATTGATTCATTATGATGTCACAATACCTATACATAAACAGGTTTTTTTGATGTCACAATTTCTTTACATAAACAGGCTATTTTGATATCACAGTATTTATACATAAATATGCCATTTGATGATACATATTTGATGTTGTATTAAGTTTGGATACAAGTAAGAAATGATATTACTTTTTTCAGGTCGTCATGTGGAATTTGCATATTTTGCACCAACACAGCCCAATATGCTGCTAACAGTGTATAGTCAACCTGAAGAGGTAAATCTTCTGCAGATTAAGTCTGGGGTATTTAGGCATCACATTGTCTGTTTAGCCAATTGTCCACAGATTTTTTTATGGCAACTCTTAATTACTTGAAAATTTTGATGGAAATTTTATGGAAGTTAAGTCGTTCTATGTAGATGAGCATGCAGGAATGTAATTGTTGAATACCTGAAAGGCAGATAATCCAGTTTTAGGGTTTCATATGTTCACATCATGTTTTCAAGTAATCTCTTGCAGACCACTCAACTAATTCTGATAAATTTTATGAGAAAGTTGGGCATCCTATGGATATGTGAGTGATGAGTATATCATAGTAATAGTCCCACTAATATGATCTTTTTAACAGACTTGTTCAATTACTTCAGAGTTTTGGGATTTAGAAGCAAGTCATTGAATAAGGGGATAGAAAATTGGCCCTAATGTCAACAATTTTATATGATTATTTAATAAAAACAATTGACTCACTTATTTGTTGAAAAAATAGAACTTTCACTGGTAGTAATGTATCTTGTTCTACTTTATTTATAGAATACAAAGGACCAGGTAGGATAAGCAAAGAAAGTTGCACCCTATTCTATGTCTTCTCTATTGCATATGTCTTTCTGTTTGTTCAAACTTGCATTAAAATTATAATTGTATTATGCATCAAAAAGGTGATATCTTTCAGATGCATCCTGAACCTGTCTTCTTGATAAAACTTAATCAACTTAATAAAAAGACTGTGATCTTTAACAAGTCACAAAAATAATTGATGACAGAATTTGTACTCATGATGATTTGTAGAGATGTAACATTGAAATGGATTTCTCTAATCTTTCAGGATAATCCATCTAACCCTACCAATGGTGTAGGTATTATCTGTGTGTGGAATACAAATGAACCTTCATATCCCCAGAGGTATGACTTATCTCATCAACATGTATTTATAATATAAGTATAAGAAATATGATTTTGCCATTACTATGAACAGTGCTTTTTGAAAGAATATTTGTAGGCATTTAAAAAGCCAGTACTTTTGATTTTATTTTTAATATTTTAGGATTTCTCATCACTTCAGTTCACTACACACTTTGTTTTTCTTTATCTTACAAAGATAACATATTTCATTTCGTTGTTTATTTTCAACATGTGCTTTACCTAAATACAAATGTTTTAACAGCAAAGAATTTTATTAATTTTATTTTTTTCAGAATATTAGCATGTGAATCTCAGCCAAGATGTTGTTGTTTTAGTCCATATAAAACTTCTATAGCTTTTGCTGGAATGGTATGTTATAATCTAAATGCAGATCAGTAATATGAGTAACCTGAGATGCCAGTATTTTCCCAAACTTACTTGTCTTTAGAGGATGCTTTTTATTTTAATTTTATTCTACAAATACTTTCATAACATATTCACTACCCAGCACCCCCACCAAATGCTTGATGATCAGGGGATTTGTATTTCCATGGAAGAAAATCTTTAAGGTCAAAGGGTAAAAGTAGAAAATATATAAACTGTGTGGGAAAAAATGAAGTTACTCACTTGATTATTTGTGACTTTATATTTTTACACTTTCAGTGTTTATCCATACATGTATGTAATATTTAGTTTGTGTTGAACACTTTTACACCTGATTTATTAGGTTGATGGTTCTATATGTGCATGGGATCTAAGAGAACCTCCATCATTACATAGATCTGTGGAGTATTATAAAACAGATCACCTGTTACGATTCCCTACCTATAATACAGGTGAGTCTTATTTATTCATTGTAAAATAGTATTTAAAACTGATCACCCTGGAAGCTCTAAAAACAACCACCAAATAATATTCTGTAGTGTTAAATTTGCATGCTTGTGTTATGCTGTGCTGGTACTTGAAATGATAACTAAGATTTTAATCTGGTTAACGATTTTTAAAAAATGGAACAATTATAAGCAGATATATTGTTAGTTTAAAAACTGTTTGTCAGAGTATAAATTATTGAACATTTTCAGATCAGTGTATTTCATAATGAATGTCTATTTTTAGCTGGCATTGCTGAATCAGATAACCACATCAGCCCTGTTACAACTATAAACCCTGCTGTTACATTTTTTGATGAGTAAGTTGTCTATTGATAAACAAAATGTTATTTATACAGGGAATTTTAGGGGAGAAGTTACCATTTACTATATTGGTATGATACTTAACTATCCACTCGTTCGTGTTAATCTTTACTAAACCATATTCATCTATGGGTTACAGTCCAGATTTGTTTATTTCTCCTACCATGTCATGAGAACCTTGGAACAAAAATGGTATTTTATTTATATATACCAGCAATTTTTTTAATTTTTTTTTGTTTTTTTTTTCAAACTTTGATTTATCTTTTTTATCATTTCTTTCAGAAGTTCACAAGAAGCTGAAACAGCAGATGGTATGCATTTCTGTAAATAGCAGACAACTTTGTTGGAAAAAATATTCATTTGTTTTTAAAAGTATCTAAACAAAAAAACAAGACACAAATATGTCACATTGTAACCAAATAAAAATGGTTTCATGCAACATGGATTGATTCAATTTCTCTTAAGAACTTTCATTGTACTCTTGTTTTCTCAGAACAAGATTTAGTGAGCATATTAAAGTTATGATTTAACCATCAAGACTTAGAACATGTAAAAAAATTAAAAGTTTCTCTTATTATCTTTTAATTTATTCTGATCAATAAGTATTTTACTTTATTGACACTTCATTTGTAAGGTACACATTTAGTCAGTACTTACTTGTTAACTTTATTGTATGCCCATCTATTGGTGGACTTATTTTAATATGTACCTGTCTGTCACAGTCTGTCAGCCCATTCGCACATCATACAATGACTTAGACAGACTTGATTGAAACAAATTTTAGTGCAAGACTGTTTTCATGCATGTCTGTTTATTACTCTGTTTATTTACAATGTTTGGGACCAAGCCCCTAAGGATAGGGATGGGTAATGGTTTCCTATAGGACATTAGTTTACTACAAAAATGAAATAGTTTGTTCAATAGGCTAGCATTCAGGGTGGGAAATAATACATGTATGGTAAAGTTGTATTACTGTGAAAGTAAATATTTGATACCTTTCCAAGCTGATAGTTTTATAAGCTGTGCTATGCATGCTGTTACATATCAGATCATATGATTATAAATCATTCATTAAGATCTTTTTTATTTGTATGCTGGTTTCTTTTGAAGTGTCATGTAGCTTAGTTCAAATTTGAGATCTTAAGAATACTAGAAATTTTGCTTTCAAAACCCCTAAGACTTTTTAAAAATTTTTAGCAGTGAGTGATAACTTAAATCACTTAGTTGAAGCTTGCTTGTAATCCATCTTTTAGAATAATTTGATTTTTTGAGTGATTGTCTGTTGTAAGATAAAATGTGCAGTGTGAAAGGAAAATTGAAACACTCGTATTTTGAATTTTTATGAGTTTCTGCTTCTGCTTTGTGTTTTGAATTTGACACTTATGAAAAATACAAATTTAAATTATAAATGGTCTTGGTAATTGAAACAGAGGTGAAGAATGGAGGTTTGCCCTTAAACTGTGAATTCTAGTTAGCTGCATTGTCAGCATCAGTTTCTTTATGAGGTCTAAATTTCGTTTTTTGAAAAGTATTAGTACTAAATTTTTTGAAGCAATATCAAGTGCACTAAGTATTCCAAAGAAAGTTGAACGAGACATTTTAACTTTTTTTTAAATATTGATATTAAATGTGATATTAAGACTGTAATTCCAGATTTAATTTGATATAGTTATTATAAAGTGTACACATCATTTGATGTTTCTACTTTATATTTGTAAAGTTAAACAATTATGTAGTTTTCCCATGTTGCCACAGAATTTTATGGAATCAACTATGCGAAAAATGTTTTTCATTCAAATAACTTACAAAATGTGTTTTTTTTTCAGATTCTGGAACAGGGATGTCTTTCCAGTTAGTGTCTAGTGAAGACCAGGGAAGAATTAATTTCTGGGTTGGTATAATTTTTTGGTACATTTAGTTAGGTTGTTGTCATAGTTGTCAGTATTGATGCTTTGATGCTAAGAAAAGATATACATTAAAACAATTTCAACAATTTTTGTCTATTTGATTTGATAGTGTTTCCTTTATATCACCAATAAAAATTTTATGGATCAAGGTAACGTAATAGATACTTAATATGTCTATTACTGATAACTCAGATATGATTGCAATGTTATAATTATTGCCAAAAAAATACATTGGAGTTGTAATCTTAAAATTTGAAAATGGAATTTTGTGAGTTAAATGAAACAAGATTATTCTTTAAATTGCTAATAATGATATAACATTACCATAAAACGTAGCAAAATAGTAGAAATGAATGCATTCAACCCTTAATGATTTACAGTATGAGTTACCAAAATATTACTCCTATAATCGACCTTAAGTATTTTATTTTTCTGTTTACAAATGAATTAAGTAGCAGTCTTAGTAAGAATCGTGCAAATTCTGTAATATGTGATACACCCCAAAAAAGGCTACATATTTTTATCTTCTTTATATAGTTTGCTTTATAGGTCTCTATGATGCAATGTATAAGTATTCATTTCAATCTGTCTGCTCTTAAGAGATATTTCACAATGAAAATCTGACAGTATCTGTTGTATTTTGGTGTGATCAGAATTATCTCCCTTAATTTTGAACTCTACAGTACATTCTATATAACTTATATCTCTAATGAACAAGGGTTATATGAAAAGCCACACGTTACTGTCAGTTTATTTAAGCATTTTAAGCAAAATATATCAAAAATAAATGTAGGCTCTCCAACCATGAATCACATTTTGCATGATTCTTAGATGGTGTGCTACTTTTAAAAAATCTATACCTATTTCAACATTAACAGGTTGTAGCTGAATTATCAAGTACGGATCAGGCAGGATCTGAAATAGACTTAGGACTTTCTCCTGGTGGCAAAATTAAAGTTGTCATAAGCTCATCAATAAAACTAGAAAATTTAATGAGGTAGGCATTCAACTATCAATTAGTCCTGGTAAGATTTTAAAGATTTTGTTGTGAAGTAAAGTACATGTATAAAACTGTGTCCAGTATTAAATGCACTACTTGTATCTTGTTCAGTACAATTCATCCTACATAATTGTGTACAGTATATTGAAATTTGCAATATATATTATTGATATTGTTGTATTTTATATCACTATTAAAATTTACTATTTAAAAAAGTTTTATTATGAAAATCATATCAAATGAGATTAAATATTGTACAAATTCCTGTCATATTTTAGTCAATCAGACACTTAAGATAAGTATGATGGATGTTACAAATTAAAATCTAACATCTTGAAAAGGCTTTTAAAATTACTTTATTTTTTACAGAGAAGCCAGGTTATTAGCCCCTGTGAGGTCATTTGAGATGCAGATTTCACCAACTGATCCTAATCACTTTTATATTGGTACCGATGGGGTAAGCTTGTTAAACAAACATTAGACCATACAGATCTTAAATCTATATGTACCATTGTTTATCATATCTTAAAGTTAAGTATGCATTTAATGTTTTTTTTTGTAAAGATCGGATTCAGAGACTTAAGATCTTGAAGACATATATGTTGTGATTGTACTGTTTTCTACACGAAGACAGTTGTCATATAATATTCAAAGTTTATATTTTGTTGAATTCACCAAATTTTCCTGCAATAGATTACCTGGATTAATCTCCACCATCTGTTTCAGGGTTATGTTTTACATGGACTTAGATTTGGCAATAGGGCTTTCCCAAGAACATTTTCAGCACTCACAGGTAATTCATTTGGATTGGTTATATACAGGGATTTCAATTTCTATAAGATTTTGAATAATTTAGTGTTATTGACCAGCATTGTCCATTTTGTATAATCTAACTTTGTATTTAAGCCTCACCAATATATACCAAACTACTTTCATGGTATCCCAAATTTATTTAGTAATACTGTAAAGCTAATAACAAAAATGATCTCCTGTAATTTAAAAACAAAAAATAATAATTCAACTATTTTAAATGAGCCGTAGGGAATAAATATCACATCTACCATTACTTTTTATATCGAAAATGTTTTAAAATGCAAATAAATTTCACTAAGTGCTTTATTTGTTTGTTCATTTCAGATTCTCCTGTGGATGTTAAAATGATTGATTTTTCACCATTTGGACACCCTTGTTTTCTGGTAAGGTGCTATAAATATGAAAGGAATGAGTTTTTGTTGATTTCCAATGTTTACTCTTTTCCTATTTAATGCCATGTGCTTGTTATCATAAGGAAAAACTTTCAGGACATTTGGTAGTTGTTATTTCCATAGAAAACCAAGAATATAAAGACTATTGTAATTGAAAATAAAAGAAATGTAAAAAAGTTGAAAAAAATTGTTTTATTTCATTACAGGCAACAACAGCAGATGGTGTGGTACATTTGTTTGGAACCAAAACAGGTAATGATGGATATATTGCAAAATAATTACTGATAAAAGCATTTTATATTGCCTGTAAAACAAGTATGACTACTGTGAAAATATTCTTATTTGCATATAATTAAGTACTAAAATTCACTCCATTATGAAAGAAAAAATGAATCATGTACACACTGTATATTTTACAGCTGTGTTTGGGATACATCCATACCTGAAGTGATCATTACAATGAAAGCAGTTAGAAAATCATTCATCCATCTATTATTAAAATATCCATGTGGAAATTAGTCTAATAGTTTCATTCATACTTGATTTTTCTTGATTGTTATCATTTTTGTGTATAGAGGGTTATGTATTAGATGGTAAGGAGTGCTATAACATGATATTACATTTTAACATTAACTATTGCACTTAAAAATATTCTGACACCTATAATTACGTTTTTTTGGGAAGAGATTGGGAATGATTTTATAATTCATATTATGTGTTCTATTGTGCCTGTTTCTAAAATGAATACAAAACTGAAGTACTTAAACCACTCTCTAGTTAAAAATAGTTTTTATTTATGGTGTTAGGTTGAATAGGTAATTACTGTGTTGTTATAGTTCACAAGATAATGATATATTCACTGTTCATGCACTTTGGAAGCAATTCACTGACAGCTAAAACATTTAATAAGCCATTATTTCCTTTTTAGCTCATCTGACATGAATTAGAGTGTTCAGCGTGATGAGATCTTTCTGTGGACAAATTTTCATTTTAATCTGTTATGCTATTTTGGAGTTATTGCCCTATTTCGACATTTTTTTGCTATTTTTAATGTTATTTCTTTCAAAAATCTTCTCCTCCAACACTACTTGACCAATTTGAACTAAAACTTAGTATGAATGTTCCTTGGGGTATTCTACATAGGACTGATGTGGGAATTTTTTATCCGTTGAAAAAACATGGCTGCTGTTGCTAAAAATAGAACTTACGGGTCAGACAGTAGTTTTTTGTATATATATCTCCAAAACCATTAACTTTAGCAAAATTATTTCAATGCAGAAATGACTCTTATTTTAAGGCTTCAAAAGTCATGAGGGATCAACATTGTCAGGTGCTCCTTGTAAGAGTTATTGCCCTTGATAGATGAAAAATGGTTTTTTTTTTTTTTTTTTTTTTTTTTACAGTTTTCAGCCAATATCTTGAAAACTATAATAGATAGAAAGAAACTTTCAATCACAGAAATGATCCTGATGATAAGTCCTATCAAAATCTTGAGTCAAAAGTTGTTGGACAACTCCTTTTTAAATTTAATGCCCTTGAAAGACAAACCATGTGAGCGATTCAGGCTCTTGGGAGCCTCTTGTTTCAAAATTAAAATGATGATGAATATTGTTGAAGGCAATGGATAATTTACATCAGGAATAATTATAAGATAGTGTATTCTCACAATGATTGATTTTATAAGCTCAACTGGTAAACAAGGCATGTAAATTTGGTTATTTCATACCTGAGATTTGTCATTGTTTGCTCTATATTTATAAAACATGCATTGTATATCTATTTCAATTTAAATTAAATACCAGTGTATTCAATATCTGTTATTTCTATTTACCAGAGTTCTTATTCTATTTCAGAAAAACCACTACTTAGCTGGCCAGCTAAAATATGGGGAACTAAAAACATTTTATGTGCCAAGTGGTCACGGTGTCGACCCTGTGTGTTTTATGTTTTGGATGACAAGTCACACTTGTATACATTTGATATTTTGGAGATGGATTCTATGCCATCAAAAATGGAGCCTTTGTCTGAACAAAAGTAAGGAATCTTTTTCTGATTGGTTTAATTTTATTACTTTACATTAATGGATCACACATATATATATGTATGTATGTATGTATGTATGTATGTGTCTGTGTTGGATGACAGTCCTACCTGCAGACTTTTGCCTTTTGAAGCTAGCACATTAAAAATTTGGTTCAAAACATTTAAACAAGAAACTACTCCACATAGCAGCACATTTTTTTCTGATCAGCTATGGTCAGTGGTATTAGTGCCTAAAGATCAATTATTGAAACTGAAAAAATGACCTTCTTTAGTATTATTCCTTAGCATTGGTCTGTGCATTAAATTGATGCTATTTTAAGTTACTGTGAAAGTACTATTGTTCATGGGGTATCAATTTTCGTGGTTTTCGTGGAAAGGCCAATCGTCGAAATTTAGTTCCCATGGAATAGGAGATTTCCATTGATGTGTATACTCAAAACCTCAAAACCATGAATTCAAGAATCCACAAACATGTGTTTCTTCCCTTATCCACGAAAAATTGGTATCCACAAATTAAAGTACTTTCACAGTAAATATAAAATATTATTTCTTACTGTTCCAAGCTAAATAAAAGGAAAATTAATCTTAATACTAAATTCAAATTATTTTTCAGAGTAAAACATTTGGCTTTCACATCCTACATTAAAGTTACTGGGAGGCTTCCTCAAATGGTAGGTATTTATAGGGATATAAAGTCTGGATTGAAAGGACATGAAGAGATATATTTATAGTAGTGTAGGGAATAGAGTCATCATATTCTGAGATGTTTATATCAACAATCACTCTTATGGGGTGATGGATTGTTAAAAATGATGCGGAACATAACAAAATATTAAATAAGCAATGTGTGCCTTTGATAAAGGTTAAATCACCCACACCCTGATTCAGCTTCAGAATTTATGTTTTGATCTTGAACTTTGTTAGTTTTATTCTGAAGAAGGATATCGGTTATCCAAAAATATTCAATGTAAATTTTACTATCATTTGGTGATGTTAAACATATTTAGACATTTATATATACAGTGAAACCTTTCTAAGTCAAACTCCTTTTGAACAGTAAAATTTGTTTGGTTTAGGCAGGTGTTTGGTTTATTCAGGGTAAAGTTAAAGATATGTTTGTATTTATTGATTTAGACTGCTTTCACTGTTGATCATTTCTGTTGTTACTGAATTTAAGTTAGAGGAATCTTACATTTGTAGTACATTTGTAAGTTTTGCATGTGTGAAAAGTTAATTGCCAAACCAACTGGAAACAGATAATTTCTTAAATTTGAGAGCTCTATAGCAGTGTCATAATCTAATGAAATAGCTTAATGCAAATCAGACTTTGTTTTTCCTTTTATATGATCAATGATAAGTCGTAAACTTTCTTGTCCCACTTGTGCTCCTTGATTATACTTTAATGCTATATGTTTTAGCTTGTAAGCCATGAAGACGGAACAGTACAGATCCACACAATATCTAAAGAATATAGAGAACAACAGACTCTGGAGAATGACTTTCTTCCTAGTTACTTAGGAAAATTCTGATCTTATGTGCTTGCTAATAGTAATATATTTACATGTCACATACACCAAGCTCAGGCTTTAAACCCACATGTTAAGTCAATTTGGAGAAATTTTGTAACAAATTATCTGTTAAAACATGATCAAGTTTCTTTTTCAACAACATTTCCTATGACATTTGAAGCATGAATAACTTGATATTGCATTCCATTGGTAGCTGACTCCTGATTTAAAAAAAAAAAACACAACAAAATGAGGCTTTTTTTTCCTATGGATCAACCTAATAGAATATTGTTAAGTGAGCTGGCTCACATTATATGAAATTTAGTGAAGATCTACTGCATGTTCAAAATTTATAGCCTGTATGCTGTAGAAGTATGTTATTTTAGGGAAAAGAACTATTCATTCATACCTTACTTACACATATTGTCTCTTTAGAGTTAAAGCTAGTCTTTTATAGGCTTAAGAATTTTATCGGGTGTTGTGAGTAGTATTCCGTCCATATCAAATCATGTGTTCTATGTGTATGAATGAGATGCATGTTTTATTGAAGCAATGGCGTTATAAAATTAATCTTTGTATTGAAATTTTTTAAGGTAAAATGACTGGACAGGTTGCATAGCCTTATAACTTCAAAGCTTATGAAAGCAAATTTGTATTAGAAGATTAGCATTTTTAAAACAAAAATCTGCATTCAGTTTGAGTATGTTGTTACTTAACACTTTAATCTTCTGTGTCTTTGAGCACTTTGACAGTTGTTGGTTAAATACAAAATATATCTATTGTCAATTGGCTGTCCATATTTTTTATATTTATGATGTATTTAGTTTTAACAGTTTGGGCAGAGAATTTCTGTGAGCAAGTTGAAATGAATGGTGTTCTGATAAGTTATGTTTTCATTTTATTTGTCTTTTTTCAAAAGTTTACATCAGTAGTGCTTGTTACCTCCCTTTGACTGTGATCAGTAAGAGTTGTGTTAAAATTTGTTGTGTATTATTTATTATTAACTTGTTATGTATGACTGGCTAATTATGTTCTCCAACACAGTTTTTTATTGATTATAATTACTAGTATTGCTTTTGTGTATGCATGAGTTTTTCTGAGCTAGATATGTTTTAAGTCACTTCATCTGAAATGTTGCATACTATAACTGTACATTTACATGTAATTGATACATGTACAATTCAAAAAATTTTCATATAATATTTTGAAGGTACCAAGAAGAATGCTTTTTAAAACATTTTTTATCAATTTGTTTCAGTACTTAGTTTATCTGATGAAACTTGAACCACTTTTCAAGTATTTTTGCTCACGCACACTGGTACATTGTACTGAAATCTGTTTGAAAATCCTGTGAAACATTGCATTTTTCTGGATAAATAATTAAAAAAAAGGTTGTGATTGTATTTAATTCTACAAGGGCTAATAAAATATATTCCTTGGCTTTCAAACTAATTTAAACAAAGAGAAAATAATCCAGAAGGCCTGTTGCTGCCTAAAAGCACATTTTAAACACAGAAAAAAAAAACCGGAAGAAAACTTATGCTTATTTGTTGATACATGGATTATTTTTAGAAGCCTGAGAAGTAAGGAATAGATTTTCATACAATTGTGATATGTAAATATTGTTATCAAACATATTTAATGTTTTCTATTGATCTGATCAAGTCTTTTTTCAATAAAGATAAAAAAGGAATTTGAAGTTTTTTTTGCCATTGAAACTGGAATACTTTATCTTAAACATATGTTAAACTATATATGTTTAAAATTTGATGTTAAGTAAAACTGTATTTGCACATCCTGCAGTCTTTGATACCTGTCATGGAGAAACATACAGGTATGGCCAACATCTTCAACAATATATTGATCAGTGTGGATGTCACAGAATAATTTTGTTTTATTGCAATGGCTTTAGCTTGTAAATTAATGCAAAGCACATGAGCAGCTAATGTTAAAACACAGATGAACATGATTTCAATAGCCATCATTAAATACATGTACATTGAAATTGCTTTACTAGGGCCTGGGTTTCGTCAACAATTCTCAAGATGACAATTTCCTCATATCCTGAGTTTTCTTCAATACTTCAGTTTGAAGTGATCTGATTGGTTAAATCTGAATTGGAAAAAACTATATTTGAGATTTTTTATGAATGAAGAACAATTAAACATCACTATAGAACAGGAGTAGGTAATGTCAGCTTTTAGAGAAAACTTCAATGGACTACCTCTATGTTATTAAAAGAAAGGACACCAGCATAACCAAGTCACAGGGATAAAAAAAATCACTATACGATAGTACTGGTATAGAAAAAAGGAATTTGTAATTCAACTCAAAAAGAGTTTGTTTCAACTGCCAAGGTAAATCTAAACTATCATTCAAAGAACTTACTCCTTTCATCTAGTTATTTGTACTGCAGAAATAGTAATTTAAGTCCATTTGACTCGTCAAAAACTTTTAAAATAGGTGAAGTCCGAGAAATCTTGCTAGAAACTTAATAGTTCATCTAAATGTTTCAAAGATAAGTTCATAGAAGTCTTGGGAACGGATATACAGACCTTTTCGCCTTAAATGGGCTATTCGATTAGGATTTTCCTCCTGGAAATATATAATGGGCATGCACTAAGGCTATCCCACAGCTAAGATATCTAGGTAAAGTAAAGATCTTTTCATTTTATGTCCTACCAGGTGTACTTATAATCATTGTCTATCAGGTGCACTAATGATCAATGTCTATCAGGTGCACTTATAATCATTGTCTATCAGGTGCACTAATGATCAATATCTATCGGGTGCACTAATAATCATTGCCTACCAGATACACTAATGATCATTGCCTATCAGGTGCACTAATGATCATTGTCTATCTGATGCACTAATGATCATTGCCTATCAGGTGCACTAATGATCATGAATTATATATCTGTAAGGCTGTGATGCATGTAAAGTTTTTAGGTATGTAAAAATTGTTGGCAACATTATTTAGTTTTTGTGCAAGTGTGAGCGATGGATGGTCACCTGTATTCCATAATACATTACATCTAGAAAGACAGATATAAGGACAAATAAAAGAAAGGAGTTCAATAGGTTAACTTTATATATAATCAACATGTAGATATATATACACACACACAATATTTTGTATACAATAAAACTTGAACAATCTAATATTGCATATTTATTAATACATAAATGTGTAAGTCAATTTCTACCTATGTTTACCGGTACTTTGAAAATTTTCTGCATTAGAATAATTCTGTAAAAATACAAAACTGAAGTGACCTTTCATTCCCTTAAGGGCTTCTACGTGTACATTTAAAATTCAACATACTATTCAATGAAGGCCAAAACAAAATTCCATGACAATTTCATTCAATATGTTGCAATCATGACAAAGCTAAGGAAAGTTTTTATAGTAAGTAAAATAATAGAATTTGAATTATTTTAGTTCCATGAATAATGAATGAATATGTACGACGTCCCAGAATGTGACAACTATTCGCTCCATCGGATCAAATTTATACAGGGAAGATAACGTAAACTTACAGAAGGGTCTGAAAAAATTCCCAACTATGTTAAAACTGTCAAATTTGCAAAGCAAATTTTTTATTGTTCCCTCCGCGGGACTCGAACTCGAACCGCTGTGACATCTATGGCAACATCGCCTGCACTAAGTCCAGCGCCCTAGACTCTAGTTCGAGTCCCACAAATTTTACAGTTCTAACATCGTTGGGAATTTTTCAGACCCTTCTCTAAGTTTATGTTATCTTCCCTGTATCAATTTGATCCGATGGAGCAGTGTAGTGAAAAGAGTCATCACATTCTGAGACGTTGTATAATATTGATTTGTTGTGACATGCATCATTAATTTGATCCTCTATCCTACATAATAACACCCAGATGAACTGTCCCGTACTACCATACATCGTGTACTAAGTTACAGCCCTAGATTAATCCTACGAGGAAGAATGACCCGGCCAGCGAAAGCTATATTTTTATACAGCTTAGCTGGCCGAGTGGTCTAGGGCGGTATGAGTTCAAGTCCCGCGGAGGGAACGACCAAAAATTTGATTTTTCAGACCCTTATAAAACTTGAATTTTAATTACATGTGAAGATTGGCATGACAATAAATGAATGCAATTCAGTGATTATACATAATAACTGAAAAAATCATGGATTATATACAATTCCTAAGTAGACATTTTCACTGTAACACATATATATGTGAATGTAAGGGGGTGTCATGAAATTTTCTAAAATTTAGTCTGTAACAGCAATATCAATATAAAAGCTTTTTAAAAATTGCAAATTTAAACAAAGAGCTGAAAATTTCTCATGGTTTCTTGTGCTTTTCTTTGACGGTGACATTACTTATGAGTATTATCAATACACACTATACACATATAATCTATATATAGAAATACAATATGACAATATGAAAATAAATGGTTTTTTTTGGAATGTATAAATATAACTTTCACATAGTATGTCATAAAACAACACAGAAGAACAAATATTTTTGCACATATTTTGAAAGAAATACCAAAAAGACATAAGGAATATAACAAATCCAAGTCCAAAAATCAAAACTTGTAATCAATAAAAAGTATGAAAATATCAAGAAAAGCACATTGTACATTTCATGGAAAAATATGCCTTATTTTTTTATTTGCTCCTAATTCAACCTTACTAAGAAAAAAAAACAAATAAAAAATAAGTAACAAGTTCAAATTATGATAATTAAAATTTGTAAGATTAAGTGATTTTTTTAGCATAAATCTGTTCTTCAAAAAAGTAGTTCCCATGCACAGTCTATAGATATTTTATTTTAAATAAAGATATATTTCCATTTTGAAGTTCAATCAATTTATCAAAAGCAACACATAGTTGGACACTGCAGATGAAACAAGGAAAAATGCTTTTACAATTATCTTTAATCCTTCATTTTAGTAAGCATGCTCAATGATAATGTCAAACTGGCGAAACACATACACAAGTTTGAATTAACAAAAGGATATTTTTTCTCTTTAGATAAAAAAAAATTTGTTTTTTGTTTTTTGTTTTTTTTTTTTTGTCTCATTTCAAATGAACTGGCTGATTTATACACAAAACCTACCAGATCCTTTAATTGTACATTTAGACTACAGAAAAAAATACCAGTAAACCCTGTTTCAAAACAGTTACAAATATAACAACCCTGCATGAAAACCCTGGAGTAGCCTTATCATACAGTGATTCTTCATCATATTTAACCAATGATATTTATCATACTGAATTCAGATCTGAAAGACTTGTCCCCCTTTTTAACCAAACCCATTCAATAACTTTATATACATATTGGTTCTGAAAAAGGCAAAATTTGTACTATACTATTAGTATTTCAAAGTCAGTTTTAAGTTAAGAAGAATACAAAGTTTATGCACTCACATTTTGGAATGGGAAAAAAAGAACAAAGAAACTCCACAGATATACCGGTAATATCTCCTAAATGTAATTTTCTGCAGAGATGAATGACGCATTAATTTTGATTGGCCAAACATGGAATGAGTAAATACCATAATCTCAATGGTATCAATCTTACAACAGTAAAAACACATAAGATACACATAAACAATGAAAAACAATAGCACAGCAAATATCTGCAAGTAAATGGCATATGATTAAAATAAATAAACAGTTTCTGACATAAAATGTATGTAAACTGTACAATTAGACAACTGTTTGATTATACACATATCTCCCTGTCTGTTACAAGGGAGAAAAATCACTACTTGAATGTAATCTTCTTTGTAACTTTTCCTTGTGATATCAATAGGTGGGTTAAGTTAAAAATAACTGTAAGTACACTATATAATCTCAAAACCTTAAAGTGCTAAAATATTCTTAAAACCTGATCCAATGTCTGTATAATGTAGTACTTATCAACTTATACAAGTTAAAAACAATTGTTAACTCCCCATCTGAGTTATCCAATTACCACAACTATAGGTTCACATTGTTTTAGAACAGAGATCAATAATCAAAATTAAATCTAAAAATAAATGAAAAATGACTCTTGTAATTTGTTGTCAGCATTGTAAGCTATATGCTACAGTTACATAAAAAATGTGTTATTTTTGCAGGTCATATAAGATCAATAGGGTATTTTAAAATTTACATCCAACATGCCACAAAAAAAGTACTGAGGTGGGTATTCCCCAGTAAATGATTCCCATAAAAGCGACATTGTTGAATTTGTACATAGATATAAATAATCATACATGTATATAAAACATACAATTTATTTAATTAATAATTACAATAAATTTGTTCTCTTTATTGTTGTGAGTACATTTAAGTTGATAATTTGTGGTAATACATGTATTTTGACTCTCCAGCCTTAGCACTAGACAGGTAACAGTATGAGTATCAAAATATTAACTATTGCATTTAACATTAGTCTGTAAAAATGTTTTCTTTAAAAGTAGGAACAGTACTGCCTATTGCAATGACTGATGTGTTAAATAATAAAATAAGAGAAAAATATTGCTGCCTCCTGTATCAATTTGCAATTTGTTCAAATACAGCTAACTATTTTTTTACTCAAAACTCTTATTAACATTTTAAATGTCAAAGCAGTTCCATTAACAATGTATCAAGTGCATGAAAAAATATTTTGATCACAAAAAAAAAAACAAAACAAAAAAATATGCAGTCAGAGTGTCCCAAGGTTAGTCAAAATTTTAAATGGATTAGCAATCATGCTTTTAACTTATTGAAATACAATTAATTTCACAATGATAAATGCAGTTTTATAATTGTAAAACTCAACAGGTGTTGGAGAAATAAAATTAAGTATACAACTCTTAATGAAAAAAATCAAATAGGTTACAAATTACCAGGTAGAATAACCATCATCATAGCAGTCTGAAAGTTTAAACTAAGTCGACAAAAAAGTATGCTACCTGTATATGTTAAAATGGATGTGTGAAATAGGAAGACAAAATTGCATAGTCAGATAAATTTTGTGATACAAACAATACATCTTATACAATGGAGTATTGCAAAAATCACTCAAGGTAGTAGACCTAGGGTAAGGGACACAACTCTTACAAATCATTAGAACGTTTGTATTCACCATTTTACACAAATCTCATGTAAGCATCAAAGTAACCTAGACTGATTTCATTCTGTTTCAAAAGGAAGCTTGAAAGGCTTTGATGAAATTGTATATGATACAAACATATCACTGATTTGAACAGTTATGTCCCTTGTCCCAGGTCTACCTCCTTAAAAGGTCATTAAATCTCAATTAAGTACATGAGAATAGACAAAGAATAAATTTCTCCATCAAAACATAAAATTACAGAATATTCTACTTTCATTTTGCATCTTGAACTCCAACAGCTGATATTTGCAGGCATAAAAATGTATTAACACTAAAAAACACATGAATGTGAACTGAATTAGAGAAATCTTTTGAATAAGATAATCTAATATTGGTAGAAATACCAACTAAAATGTTCAGACATTTTGTGTAGTGAAATAAAGTAGGTCTAATCTGATTTAAGCAATGTTAACAGCTTGATCAGCTGTAAACTACTAGTTTTAGCAGTCAAAATAGCACCAGCATGGTGGACCATGCCAAATCACACTACAGCAGAGCTATAGTGAAGTTTATCCCTAACTCTTAAAAAGGGGAAATTTCATATAAGATGAAGTATTCCTGTTCTATGTGATCAGTAAAGGTACAGAAAAAAAGTTATTGCCACTTTTGTCTTTTTTCAATATGCCTTGAAATTTGTAGCGACCCGAATGATTCCAGACTGTGATAACCCAATACAAGTCTTCTGTTTGATTATGACAAGATTCATACCCGTTTTGTAAAGTTCTCAGGAAAGACTCCTTTCTTCCCATCTGATTTCTTTATACCCATCAACCAACCATCATCCTGAAAATGAAAGAAAAAAAACCTGTTTAAACAGAACCAGAGAAATAATCCATTATACGTTTGTAGTTATTTTTAACACCCTTCAATTGCTATGATTGCTTGTGACCTTATATTGTATCATAATGGCTGAATGTTATATAAACATGATCAAAAGCACAACACAATTTTTCTTATTTACACAATAAAGGTTTTTAAAGTCTAAAGCTTAAAGTAAAGGTGAGTCTGATATTTAAATTCTACAAATAAAATCAGATATATATGGCATCTACTTATCAATTACTTTTAAATTTTATTATGAGGTCTGTTTTAATGACAGATTTTTTGAATTGGCTAAAATTAAATAAAAAATGCATTTTTCTTTTTTATAGACTTAACAACAAAAACATGAGGTGACAGTAAAAATATATGTATACCAATATACGTGTACCAACCTGGTCATCAGGATCCTCATATGGTATAACATAGATTAACTCCCCTGCCTCAAATGACAACTCATCCTCATCTTCATTCTTGTATACATGTGTAGCTAAAACCTGGAAAAGGTATCATAATAACTGTATTAGTGTTTAGCTATGATATTATCATATCTGAAGTGACAAAGAAATACAAAAAGCAATACAAATCAAAACAAAAACCAAACATGATGTTGCATGCACTGTTGTGCTGAGTATATCCTCCAGCTCATACTGCATACAAGTATGTCTTATCTATGTATAAAACTGAATGCCAATTTTGAAATCAAACCATTCAATGGTAGCCTAGATAACTTATAAAATTGAATGCACGAACATTATAAAGGATGGAATGAGGAATGGATAACAAGGAGATTCCAATATACCACCAACTCATTGAGTGGGTGTATAGAATTGCTAACCATAGCAGTACTTTTTACTTTAGTTCATTACGTGTTACAATGCTATGAGTTTCTTTAATTTATATTTACACAATTTCTAACTAACACTATTAAAATTCTATTATTACTTTGTTATCCAAGGTAATGATTAACAATGATATGTAAATTTATCCATTTAAAATTTTAGCAAGTTCAAACATGAATGTTAGGTAAACCCCCACTTGTACTGAAAAATACAGAAGTAAAACAGAACAAAGATTTAAATCAAACAGCAACCAACATCAATTAAAACATATGCCCCAATAATATAAAGCCACATACCAAATTTGAAATTAAGTAGGACTACAGCTAAGGATCATGCAAAATGTGATTCATGGGTAAAAAGACTACATTTTTTTATTTTTGATATTTTGTTTGAAATGTCATGGTAAACAGAAATTAACATGTGGTTTTTCATATAACCCATGCTCTTAGGAGATAAACATTATATAGAATGCACTGTAGATTTCAAAATAAAGAAATAACTCTGTAAATGGCACTCAAATACAACAGAATCTACTGAATTTTCAATGTGGATTATCTCCTAAGAGCAGGCAAATTTTAATGAATAATTATACATTTCATAGTATAGACCCATAAAACAACCTAATTACAAAAATAAAAATATGTAGCCTTTTTTTGGGTGTATCACATTTTTCAGATTTTGCATGATTCTTACAAAGACAGCTACTTAATGATTTGAAGTCCAGATAACTGTGACTAGAGGATTGATGTAGAGGCAAGGCTGTTCCAATATACCTCACACTTATTAAATGGGATAAAATAAGAATAAACTAAAATGTATTGAAACTTACAACAAATATACAGCCATCGGGCAATACCTCAGGAATTTTAGATGAACTTGGAACTTCATAGAAATTATCATCATCATCATTATCCTGATTTACATTTGGATCAACTTGATCTGGTACCCTGTCATAATAATGATCTGACTCATCTCCTTCCTCTGTTTGCTTGGAAGGGGTTGATTTTGGGGAAAGTTCTTCCTTGTCCTCTGGTGGGGGATCTTTAGGGAGTTCTGGTGGAGCTGACGGGGGCTCAGAAGGGGGAATATTTTCTGTGCTGTCACTAATTGTTTGTTTTACATTTTCTAATACTTCTTTTCCAAATTCATCTGCTGACTGACCATTAATCTTTTCAACATTGACCTGCAAAATGAAAGAAATCATTTTAATATCACATACAGCTACAACAGAGAGCAAACACTTAAATCTCCTGTAAAGTGCTTACAATGTAATTACTGTAAACAAGGTTCATCGTTACAGTCATTTGTAATTATAAATAAAACAGATTGAAATAGAGATACTAGTAATACACCCATGTAACAGAAATAAGAGTTATGCATACATGGCACAATACTTCACACAGCACCTCCATATTAAATTTTAAATCATTCCCATAAAGAGTTTTCAATTCTTAATTGACAAAATTATTGAAACAGGCAAAATTACAGACAACAGTATAATGTCAGAGTGAGAAACATCAATGAACTGGTATACAAAATAAACTTCAGTCAACATATTTATCTGTGGCCCATATCACAAAAAATCATAAGAGAAAAATTAGTCGTAAGTTATGATGTCACAATACTTTTATTTACTATGACGTCGTGACTTACGACTAATTTTACAATTACTATTTTTGGTGAAAAGGACCACTGAATTTCACTGATCTTAAACACGCTACAAAATAATACCATAGGTTCTTCATAATCATCAACTGGTCCCTCTTGATCTGTCTTTTCAACTTTGACCTCTGGTCTTTCGCTTGATGTTGGAGGTGTTGTGAAATTAAGATCACTATTCTCGTACACTGGACCTACAAAAAAAAAAATGTATTGAATCTATTATTAGGAGATAAGTATAAAGTAACAACATCCTCCACTTTAATCCTAATGAACTTTTCTTCTCCAAATAAATTTCACTCCAGCCCTCTTGGCGAACATACATAATAAAAAACCAAAACATTATCACATTTTCTATTTTTAACGATTGCATGCAATAATTGGAATAAAGATGCTACTGGATAACTAAATAAAGAAGTCTTGGTACATGAAAATTTCAAAATGCAATTAATTTTTCCATCAGAGTTCATGACACATTTTCAAGGAATAAGATTTTAGCAAAAAAAAAACCATTAAATTAAAAACATGTAACTGAAATGTATAGAATTTTAGTTCCATAACCAATATCTACAGTACTTTTAATATATATTTTTATTCATGCACAATATACTACCTAAGAATGTCAACCTCGCAAAAGTTCATAAATCTACACTATTATAATTTACCATTCACATGATGATATGAAATTTTATTTTCTAAAACTAGCTGAAACCACACATCTTAATTATAAACATATAAACAACTGAATAAATTCAAAACAAATTACAAATCAATTTTCCTGGATTTGAAGGATGACTATTCATAATTCCATTCATTCAGGAAACTTTATTGTTTTTTATTGTAATTTTTTTCATTATGTCAAAATCAGTACAAAATCTAAAGTAACAGTAGTCACTAAGTGAAAATCTTTGAAGAACAGTTTAATGTTGTTGACACTATAAGTGTGATTATTTTTTTCAAAAGTAAATATTTCTTCACATAAATGACCTACCAGTGTATCAAACTTGAACATCAATGACAAATACACAAATACCAATCATATATATTGCTTATCCATCAACCGTCTGTGATGATTGTGAAAAACATATGAAAAATTTGTTAACAGCCTTTGTTTTAAACTTTTTACTATAACAATAAGGAGGTAGACCTAGGGTAAGGGACACAACTCTTGAAATCAGCGATATGTTTGTATCACAATCAATTTCACCAAAGTTTATTAAGCTTTCATTTGAAACAGAATGAAATCAATCCAAGTTACTTTGATGTTTACATGAGATTTATGTAAAATGCTGAATACAAACATTCCTATGATCTGTAAGAGTTGTGTCCTTTACCTTAGGTCTACCTTCTTAAGTATAATACCATTAATCCATTTACCTTCACCCAATAAGTTTCATATACAGTTTAGTCTTCATTAGTACCATATAGCCCAGGGCCATGATGTGATTATAATTGTAGTTACCTCCCCTTTAATGTCTGACTATTACATTAGTAACAATGACCACATCTTATTCGTCCAGTTTACCCCCATATTTCTATATGGCTAGCACATTATATTCACATTTATTTCCTTCAAGGTCTGACTGAGTACCAACTAACATTCATCATTTAAAGCTCACGTAACTTAAAATATCTGGATTCTAAACTTTATAATTACTATTAAAGGAAAAAGAACACTTAACTAAAATACCACTGAGCTTATTAAAATTGATTTTATAGCATATCAAATTAATTTTTGGTAAAATTGAATAGATACATGGGGTTTTATTTTGATTACTTTTCTCTTATCAATTTATTGCAATAGAAAAAATGCTTTGTTTGGGTCTGAAGAACAATATTACCATAGCCAACAAGCACAATTTACTGCAGTCAGACTTTTTGAATTAAATTGAAGAAAATATATATGAGAACACAAGACGAGTGAGACAACAGGTGACAATGGATATAATGTGAATGAGGATACTGGATAAAACACAGATTTTTTTTATACCTTTCTTCTTCTCACCCTCAACCTGTGGTTTTTCACCTATATTTTTAGACTTTCTAGGTTCCACTTTAGGTTTATCATTCTCAGACTGCAGATCATTGACTACAGTTTGAGAACTTTCAACCACTTCTACAGCTACTTTTTGATCAACTTCAACTGCTGGTTTAGGGGTTTCATATATGGTATGACTATTGTCAACCACAGGCTGAGAGCTTTCTGTCACTACTGTGATTTTTCCACTCACAGCTTGTGAGTTTTCATCAATGATTTGAGGACCTGTAAAAGGTCCTAATTATAAGTACATGCAAAAATACTTTTTCAATACACATTATCTTAGACCTGGATTCTCAAATAATGTGGATTATTCTGAAACCCTGATACCCAGTTTTATAACCTACTTTTCTCATTTAATATATATTTAAAAAAATCTCATAATTAAAAAAATAAATGTACCAATAAGAAAGTGCTGACAAAATCATTTAAACAGAAATTCCTACGAGGGTTAAAAGCACTGCCTCAGCAATGAAATATTTTACAAAGGAACATAAGTTTATGATAATTCATTAGTCAAATACCAAAATCATTTATTACAAATCACTACCAAGTAACCCAGAAGACAAATAATTGTTGAGTAAAAAGAAAAGAGTAAAATGTTACCTTTAAATAAGGGTCAAATGTACAAGTACTTACTCTCAGGAGGACTCTCTGCATCTGAAGACAAACCATTCGACAAATCAGCACCATTGGTTTTGACTGGAGCAGATGACATTTCAGGAACTCTTGCAGCTGGATTCATAACAGCAGCTGGAGAAGATGGTGGTCGATCAGGCTTTGGTGATGTTTTTTCCTGTTTAACTGATGACCGGTTCCCAGATGAGGTTGAATCATTGTCTCCACTGCTGTGACCATTTACAACTGACTCCCTGTTTAACACAGATAATCAACAGTTACATAGAATGATATCTGTAATTCATTTTTTTTTTCAAAAATACTAAAACAATTATATCTTAGTCAATATGGACCTATTTTAGTATACATTCATATGTCTTCCCATACAAACTGTAAAGAGTGGCTTTTTCTTATATTTTTGAATGCTTCATAGTGGTAATTGGGTTAATAAAAAATGCACTTACACTTACAGTGCTAATTTTTAACGGAAAAAACAGAAAACCACTAAAAAAATGTTGGTTCTACCAAAAAATTTTATTCAGCTTTTGAAGTAATAAGGCCACCCAGTCAACTTAGGGCAGTCATAACAATTGTTGTATTTATTCTAAGATTTAAATTCCTTATTTTTAGCCAAATCATTGCTTTCCAATTGCTTACAACTGATGATAAAATGAATGTTCATTGACTTACATGATTCCTAGGCAGTTTATAAAGCACCTAAATCCAACAAACCTAAGCATTATACACAGGAAAAATTACAATGTGTTTTTCATATGTTTTGAAAAACACATGAAAAAAATGTTTATCATGTGTTTTTCAAATGTTTAGGACCACAATGAAGAACTTTAGAAAACATATAATTGTACTAACAAATAAAATCATGAAAAAAAGTAAATAAAAGACATATAGTAACAATATGTCCTCCATAAGACTTTTAAATTTAAAAAAAAAAGTTTGGTTTCCATCTGATTTTATAAACACAAAAACATATTTTTTCATTTCCAGATACGAACTAACCATATGTTAACAAACATTATAAAACATATCAATTTTTCCTGTTTACCAGTACCTGCAATATTAGTAATTAAATCAAGGAAAAAAGACCCTCATTTTGCAGTTAGTTTTCAATTTTCACGTAAAAGAAAGTTTTCTATCCAAGAACAAAATCATGCTGTTAATAAAAAGGAACAAGAACATTCAAAACATAGCTTTTTTTAAGTACAGGCCTACAATCAACTCAAACTGTGCTCATGAAATACTTAATATTTAATCCAAAAAAAAAGACATGCTTGATGTGATGTAATTTGTTAAACTATTACAGGAATATTCAGAAAGATTCATAAATGTGCATAATGCCATTTGATATATAGGGTTTGTCCATTTGTTATAAACATTCATTACTTCAATTTTTACTTTTATACTTGCCAAAATTGAAAGTAAAATTTCAAAGCTAATAAGAAATTTAATAAGGGACAAAGACCCCAAAGAAAAGAAAATATCAAAAAAGGTTTTAGAACACATAAATAACATTGTACATTAATTCACACAATGGAGCTCTTAAACTGTTACAAATATGTTCAGAAAAGTAGTTGATTATGTTTCCTTGAAGATGTGAATTGATGCAATTCAGTGTCCTAAAAATTCCACTTAACAGGATTTAACTTTCCAACAGCTCAATCACAATTTTCCAATGACAAATGAAGCATCTCAAGAATTGGTAATTCAAAGGTCATGGGGTCATCTGCTAAACAACATTGAAAATGGTCCTTTATACCTTAAATATTTTAGATAGAATATTAAGACATAGCCCTTAAATTTGAAGTTCTGCATATAAATGTTATTGAAATAACTTTGGAATGAAATGGTTTTAAGTAAGTTTTCTTTCTCCCATAGACACTTTTTAACTAGTTCCTGAATGAGAGATATTGAAAATTCTAAAACATTGAAATCACTTCACTGTTAATTATAGGCCTTCAGAATTTTTATCTCTAAAGAAACTAAAAAATGGTAATAATACACTTACATACAAAGTGAAAATCGATAACTAAAAATACGGATGAGATTTATGAATAATCTTACTTTTAAGGAGGTAGACCTAGGGTAAGGGACATAACTCATGAAATCAGTGATATGTTTGTATCATATTCAATTTCACCAAAGCCTCTCAAGCTTTCGTTTGAAGCAGAATAAAATGAATCCAAGTTAATTAAATGCTTTCATAAGATTGATATAAAATGCTGAATACAAACATTCCAATGATTTTTAAGAGTTGTGTCCCTTACCCTAGGTCTTAAATAACAATTTACTAACAACCTACATAAATTTTGAAATTAAAGTACTGTAAACTGCTAAAATTTATCTCAACATCTTTTTCACATTTTTTTTTATTCAATCTACTTTCGCACAGTCTTAAGTTCCCAATCACTGGTCAAAGAGTATGAAAACTTCTTAAAGCATCCGCAACATTTGTATTTTATCATCACAGGTCCTTTGGTGAAAAGAAATCTGTGGCAAAATTTTCCCAGTTCACAGAACTTACTACAAAACAATAACCAAATATTATATGCATTTCTAAAATTATATTGTGAAAACTTTCTATACCATAACCAAATAACTACAGTAGAACCTGTCCTATCTAAAACACTCTGATATTTGACAATCATGTCAATACTGGTATACTGTGAAAGTACTTTTATTTGTAGGTACAATTTTTGTGGTTTTGGGGAAAATGTTAGTTCATACATTTTTTAATTCATGGATTTGACAACTCCATCTTACAAATGTATTCAATAATGGAATCTTACTTTGAGAACAGTAACATTGATTTTTACTTTTTCAAAATAGAACTATAGTGTTAAAATGACAGGTCTGTGCAATATTCACAGTAAACAGTAATAAAGGAATGACTGTCATATTTTTTCTGTCTATGAAGAAATAACCTCGATCATGTAGTGCACACTAAATAACCTCCGCATCAGGTTATTTTTAATTGTGCACCATGAACATTAAGATTATTTCAAATAGACCTAAAAAAATAAGTCATTCCTCATAATTAAATTAAAGTATCAAAATTCAACGAGTTGAAAATCATTACAAAAGGTTGATGATAGTCACATTACAAAATTTGGTCTATGAGATGATGGACAAAATTTTTTATCAAATCAGAGAGCATGAATAGAATTTTTGTCATAGCAAATCCTTATAAATAAATTTTAAAACATATTATTATCTTAAAACATGAGAAAAGTAGCTCTGAATTTAACTGAATAGGGCCGAGTCAATATTTTTTTTATCCATTGAGATATAACAAAATTTATTTAACCAATCAGATTACAGTATTTATCTCAAACTAATTTATTAAAGTAGGTCTGTGCAAAACTTGTAGGAGTAGTCAGGGATGGAAAAAAACCATCATCATTGTCAAAATGAATTCAATCAATAAATACATCTGCTATCGACTTGTAGTTACATTAATGATTTTTACCATTATATAACCATATACAGAATGATAATAATAATATCATTAAACAAGGAAACACCTAGAGTAGTAACTGGTTGACTTACTCATTAGCTATGACTCCACTGAGAGGTCGTGGTTGGTATGTGTATTGTTTGTTCTCCTCTGCAAGTTGTTCTGACAGGCTCATTGCTGTGTCATCCAACTATAGTATTGAGAAAAGAACAAGGTCTTTGAGCAAGATGAACATTATAAAAGTTGAATTATCTCCCTTTGATAACATACAATTAAATTTTAATCTATTCACAGATAATTCATGCAATTTTTTTTTAGGTCAAACTCATAACCTCAAATATTTATAAAAAATTTGTAACCAGTTTTAACCAAGGAAATCTCCATTTAGTTCAAAATAATGTAATTTAAAATCAAGCATTTAATAAGACCCTTCAATAATGGCAAAATGTTCTAAGTTATAGAAATTTACTACCTTTCCTGTCTCTGCATGGAATGTGTTTTCTGCATTGAAGAAATTTTTAAAAGTTGATGCATAGAAGTTAACTCGACTGAAAAAGAAATGAAAAAAACTTGAATAAAGAAAAAATGCAAAACAAAGAAACTTAAACATTTTATCAATCTAGAAATATCCATTTACCGTAAGCGTGATATGAAGTTTTTGCAGAGTGGTTTTACAAATAAAACAATGAGAAATGCCATACAAGAATTATGCTCAAACAAGGCTCTCAAAAACTAGATATAAAAGATCCCCCTCCTCCTCTAAAGCTTCTGTCAACATATCAAGTGGCAGTGACAAGTAGTTTCAGAGAAAACCCTAATGAAAAAGTTGTGAACAGAGGATGAACAGACTGACAGACAAAATGATCACTATGTACCTCCAGCAGAATACTAAAAAATCAGAAATTGTATCACTTCTACAATTAAGCTTCAAGTACAAATAATGCAGAAGGACATTAAGATTGACAAACCTGTTATAAAATTCTGGCAGTTCATGATGTAACTCGTTATTTAATTCTTCATATATCTTTCTTGATTCTTCTCGCTCATCAGCTGCCTGAGCAAGTAATTTCAGGATAATTTAAATAAAAGTTTAATTATGTTTCGAAAAAATACAAAACTAAAATACAACATTATTACAATATAAAGTGCATCCATAAAAATACAAATCAAACTAGGTTTTTTTTGGTCCATGTTGTAGACAAGGAATTGACCATTTTGATTAGATGTTTGACATCATTACAAATAAAGTTGCATACCTGTCTTCATGGCCTGTATTAAGTTCTTCTAGTACAATGACCAAATAGAGGGGAAAATGCTTTATAGCAGACTCAAGTTAGATACAATTGCTGAATAGTTGGGACAAATTTGGTCAAACCATTTAAACTTGATGCAGCTTTGAATTTTGATTTCAATAAAATAATGATTTGACAAGAATCAAAATGGCCTTTATTTTTTACCTCCAAAAAATCAATCCCAGCCTTCTTTTTTCTTGGTGTGGCACCTTGTGAATCAATCTCAAAGTATATATTTACTTCTACTCAAAATCAAAATGCTTGTTTCTGGCCCGTATTTCATCAGCAGTTTAAGTCACAACCCCTAAAATCAATCCCAGCCTTTTTTTTGTGATATGGCACTTTGTGGTACATCTATACACTTATACTAAAGTTATTATCACAGTACGACTATTTTTTTTTTAGCTGAACAAAAATGGCTTCAGAAGACATTTATCATATAATTAAACAAATATTTCATATCCTTCTGATACATGTACATGTATTGCTTGCAGACCAAATTGACTCATTCCACTTGAACTTTGAAGTCATGCATGATATCATATAATTACATTTAATTGAAAGTCATAATGACCTGCTTACACCTTTACATCATTTGTGGATTGTAGACAAATTGTTGACTGTGGATTCTTAAATTTGTTGTTTGACATTTTCCACAGTGCAAATAAATGGAAATATGCACTTCATTGAAACATTAAATTCATGGTTTGAGTTAACCACAACATCCATGAAAATTGATACCCCACAAATATAAATACTTTCACAGTATATGATAAAAACTCATGTTTACAAAGCAAAATAATACAACGGTTTAAAATTGCTCACAAAACATTTTCTTTTAAACTTGACAACCATAGATACAAACTGTAAAGGTCAATTATTTTTTATGGTGTCCAGTAGGAGACAAGATCAAATCAAGTAGTACCAACCTTTTGAATTTTAGTTTCATCTTTTTTCCTGGCATTCTGTTGAACTTCAGAATTATGTCGAGCATTATCATAGTAATCTAGTTTTCTATTTCTTTTGGCTATTCTTTGCTGAAGATATAAATATGAATACATTTAGTATTGGTAAATGATTATACTTATTAATAATAAATACTTATAAATAGTTCCACTGTGGTGTGATATGCAGACAAAACAGTACAAATGTTAAAATGTAAAGGACCTATATAGATTCCTAATGAAAAATTCCTGATAAAAGCTCTTTACAGAACAATTATCTATTTTCAGAATAAGTTACCAGCATACTATGATGTTATGTGCTATACATGCACATGTGCCAAAATCCTTTTAACTTCTTTTCCCATATAAATTGATTAAATTCACTTAAACTATTTGCCACAAATATTTCTTGAAAAATAGCATAGTAACATTGTCTATTGCTACAACTAACCAGTATAACACTTTACTGAACTGACCAAATACGGCCACCCATATCAATGTACTTTATACCTTTAATGGATGAAAATGACTGCTGTATGTTGTAACAGGTTCCTGTACAGAATCTTGTAGACGTTGTAAATAGTCTGCCCACATCAGTTCTAGTGCCTGAAAAAAAGGTTATAATAATTTTGAAGTTATTCTGCCATTTTTCAGAATTTACACATAAGGCGTAAATTAATTACTTCAGTTTCAACAATACATGCCATGAAAAGTTAGTGATGCTACAGGATAACATCCTTCCATTACTCCTTTTCATAACTTCTACTTGTATACATATCTATTAATGTTTTCCTTGATACTGCATTAGTATTACCACTCTAATTTGCTCAGTTTTGTTGAAAGTTGGAATGGAAAATAGTTGTCTTTTTACAACTTATCAGATATTGTTCACATTAAATAGTCCATAAAAAGTATCAATTAGTTTCATCTGCATGATGTACTGAAGTTATGACACTGTCATGTATCAGTATACTTACATTGTAATGTACAGCAGATTTCGGACAATAGATTCTTCTGTTTTTTTTTGGTTTATTTTTTGCAAGGTCGGTACAACACATTGCCATTAGAGTTTTTATAGGAATGTGTAGCGTTTACCTCACAGGAAGTACCAAATGGAAATCGAGGGAACCAGGATTTTCCAGAAATGTGTAGCATTTACCTCACAGGAAGTACCAATGGAAATTGAGCAGTAGCAAAGAAATAAAAAAAATCCAGGGGTAACAAACAAGTGGACAAAGAAAATACACAAAAAGGAAATAACCAAACTAACATGTACATTGAAACAAAAGTAAATGCTCAATCCAGACTCCACTGAAAACTGGGAGTATGGACCATATGTACTAGAAGGATAGGTATCCTCCGCTTTTCTAGAAAGACCTGCAAAAGACAATTTGGTCATATGTCACATCCAGGGTGTACAAAAGGGGACTGAGCCTACCAAGAAATTTGGATGAAAGGGTCTTTTTATCAAACTAAAGGCATGAATACTAACACAGTATACTCTATCACAGGACTTACCTGTAATGTTTCTTTGAGAGTATCCTCCCCTTTCCATTCCTGTTCAAATGTTTCTAACATCACAGCATAAAATGACTTTGATGCCATCTCCATGGCTGAAATAGACATAAATGTAAATAAAGACTAGAACTGATAAAATACTGTAAACATGCTAATTTTTGTGGTGTACTAAACTTCACTATTTTCGTGGTGGACAGAAAACCATGTTTTCCACACACAATTTTATTTTTAACACAATTTAATGATTATCACATTTTTGAAGCCACGAAAATGAATACTTTTACAGTTATTTCTTTAATATTTTGTTTTCATAAATTGACAGACCAAATACAGCACTTAAGTAATATAAAATATGGCTTCTGTTTCATGTCAAAACTTAAGACAAATATCTTATTTACCGAAAGTATGAAATTGATTTGTCAATTCAGAATTCTGAAGTGTTGGACAGATATTTGGGCTTCTCAGGTCTTACTTGAAGAGAGTTAGTTACTGAATATGTTTTAATTACACAACAAATGCAAGGTGTCCCAAAGCTTACCAATATACAGTCAAACCTGAGTGACCTTCCAAAAGTGATAAAATTATTTGTCACATTAGACAGGTGGTCCTAGTCTACAGGTTACTTTTACATAGAATACAATACCTGTGTGTAGGAATTTTTAATCATAAAGATTTTTTTGACAGGTCAATGCTGATAACAAGTGGTTGTTATGAAAGATTTGCCTGTATACAAATCACAGCAAAGTTATAAATTGCAACAATTTAAGGTCCACATTTAGAGGTCGAATTTGTATATATTGTATTACAATACCTAACCATCACAATATGTGCCCTCATTTTGGTTGAGTATTTATGAAGTAAATTCAGTCAAAACATTTTTATTGCACATTCCATCTTAATCCTACCATTGTGAAAGCACTATGCATGCCTTAAAAAAGTCCTAAATCTATGTCACAGTCTATAAACTAAGGACATGTTATGCTCGGCATGTATCTCCAATGTATTACTTATTTATTTACATACATACAGAGACAACTACAAGACAAAACACTTAATGATTTAACACTAAAAAAGATGCTCCTGACAAATTCCTATGTGCATCCGAGTAGAAACATGGTGTCTTTCGTTAAAAGTTAAATGTCAACACACAGTAAAGTTATCTATATGTCTTTGACAATATCACTTTATGGCAAAATCTAGATTAAATTTTTCTACCTTTTATGTCAGGTGTTCAGTTTCATTAATACATGTGCACTAATGCATTTATAAATATATTTTTTTCTCTGAAATGACATCTTTTTTATTATGTTAACAAGACATTATTCACAACTTGACAAAGAATGAAAGTAATTTGGCATGCATGTTATCATGTATATGAAATGTTTTTAATTTTTTCTGAAGCCTGATTTTAAATTTCCAAACATGAATACAAGCCTACCTAATGTGTAAATAACAGAAAAAATTTAATTATGAGTACTACTATGTGCTGTGTTATTTTTCCTTTTCCTTTCCTAGAATAATGCAATTGAATTAATGATAAAATTACTCACACAACCCCTTAAAGTTAATATATTATCATAAGAAAATTTGACCACCTTCAAACAACCTTTTTCTTTTAGGGCATCATATTTACTTTTAATACTTAGGACATCATAATTTTGTAAATCTTCAATCAGCAGTTAAAGTCTGGTAAACCTTTGTAAAATATAAGTATAACAAGTACTGTTTGAATCTAGAAATATTTTTCAATTTTTGGAAAATGAGTTAGAATCTAAGTTTTACTAAGAAGACAAAGGAAAATTTGTTTATTTTGAATGTAAGCATCCATGGACGCATGGCTTACCCCTTAAAGAGGATTTGTTTTTTTTTTTTTAAATCACTCCCAAAACAGAAACTATTGCAGTACAAAAACAGACTTTTCACAGTGTGAGATTTAAACATTTTCCATAAGTTACAGATTGTAAATGATTGAAACTTTAATAATATAATTTGTCATGAAGTTTCTCTTATACAAAAAAATCTTTCTCTTGCTTTTTAATTAATTCATCTTGATCATTTTTATTACTTATTTTCTGCCTTTCTGAAGGAGCATCCAAGCTGTTCATAAAAATAATTATCATTCTGGATACCAATAATTCAAACTTAACCTAACACTTTGCTATAGTGCAAGTATATACTGTATTAAAAAACTGAGGTCATCGTAAAGTTATTATTTTTAAATAATAATTATCAGAAAATAAGGATGTAATAATAGATATCCTCTTAAACAATTAGCATTTATAAATAATGTAGACTTGAACTCATTTCCTCTACTTATTAAAACTCTTAAAACTGAGAAAAGTTCAATGTCATATAGCTGTTGATACATTGAATTCTAATGTTTAATTAGTGCCAACAAAAAAAGGGTTTCAAGTGATGAATCATTTTATGACACTAAGACCATTTTCATATTTAAACCCCATCCAACACCACTGCCCAAAACAATAGAATCTCAACACCACAGCCCAAATGCATACACCTGTAAAATACTTATGACAGTACATGACTGTAGCATAGAAACAGGAAATTAGGTTTTAGTAAGCCTTTAACACTATAAGATTTGGGGAAATAAGTTCTAAAATCGTTATAAATTGATATTCCTATCAACAAGTTGATGTACTTTCAATGAAAAAAACCTTGAAATTAAGTTTTGGTGTATTTCATTTCCATGTAGCTTGTATAAGTTTTTTTTATACAACTGTCAATTTCTTTTACTCCTAAAAAAACATTTTTCATACATCATATATGCTCAATTTCTATTGGTAATTGAAACACACCACCCCATTTTTAAAAGAAAATAAATGTGTGTTACATGTATGCTTAACTAAAAAGATATATCCCTGACATATACCACACCACATAATTTACAATAATACTTTGATGAATGCCTAGAGAAGATAGATCCATTTGTACCATTCATTTATGGCAAGGGTTTGAAATATCCATTGTTCACTCAGTGCAGGTTTTTGACTTCTTTGAAAGAGTTCTTTCCTTACACTTTCTCTTCTACTCGTCAATCGAATATGGCATACAAGTGAGTTTCTTAATTGATATTTTTTACTCAACTCATTCTTGATAAATCTGGCTTGTCATTGACTCATTGGATAATAACGAATTGATTATAGATCTTACTCAATTGAAATATTAGTGAGCTAGCTTACACATTTCACATTCACAAAGGGTCAGAATTAACATATCTATATTGCAGGATCAGAAAAAAATTGAATAAGTGTGCCATACACCATAAAATATAACAGGTTTGAAATTGAAGTTATAGCTGTTTTTTCTTAACTCTGATATTGGCCAATTAAGCCTACAGTTCCATTGGGGTAATAAGGTACCAGTACTATGCAGGGTTAAAAAGATCTATTATTCTTGGTCTACAATAAAGCAGGGACTAATCTAGAGGATATGAGCAAAAACTTCTCCTTGTCCAGATTTGGCCCTTCTATAAAGCCTAATTACAGCTTTGTTTCTGGTTACATACATTACCTATTGTTTTTAGAAGATCCTTTTTATGAAACCAGCCGGCTAATTTTAGTAAAGGGGAATGTAAGATGAAAAGATGGTGCCACACTGAAAACCATTTAAGCAAAAGGGTGCACTAGTTGAAACACACCTACTTTATGACACAACACACTGAAATCAGTCACACTGGTACTATACCTGTGGTCAATGTAATTCACACCTGACATAGAATAATACAGACACATCAACATATCAATGATGGATAATTAGCATATTGTAAGGCTCAAGTTTAAATTACATGCTAGGCCTTCATGTTAACTTCCCTCTACAAGATAATCAATGTGAAATAGACAATAATACAGATCTAAATTCAAGTAAAATGGATATACATGTATATGCCAATAGGATTAGGACTGAAGAAAAAATTAAACCCCTATTAAGCATTTTCATTTTTATAAGAGTCTATTTAATTATTATTGATTCAATACTGCTGTTTTTGTACCACAAAATTTACTTTTTTGATGTTTTTTTTACCTACTTTCATAAAAAATACATATATAAAAAAAATAACAGACCTACAGTCACATTTAACAAAAACTTGGTTCTTTCAAAACAATGCCTTGAGCTGGGGCATTTCAAGTTAAAGATACATACATGGTCACTCATACATTTATCATTGACTGTGTTTCCCTTGTATATAAAGTGATATAAAAGAAATTTCAATGTGGGAAAGATATATATGCATATCCACAGTTCTTTATTTAGCAAAAAACCTATTTTTTTAAATCCATTATTTCAGAAATTACTGTTAGTATTTATTATTGCAATTATGTAATAGAATGTAAAATGAAAATAATTATTTCATTCAGATCAAAAAAAAAATTTCAAAATAACACTCCACATTTTCAGAAACCAGAAGTAAACCATTCACAAAATATAACAGTTAATGTTAGATTTTAATATGAAGGTGTAAGTGATACAACACTGACATGAATGAACATATTTTTCAAAGGAAAACCTTACTTGAACCCAGCCCAAAATAGTGTAGAATTTTTATAATAGTCCAAATTCCAATGATTTTTGACATATAATTTTCAATATCAAATGTCAAAACAACTCCAATTTCAGTAATAACATCTATTCAGCTGTATGAAGAATATTTGTACAGGATACTCCAGTTATTCATTGTTAAACTTGATACAAATGAGCCATATTAAATTATAAAGTTACACAGTAGTAAATTTGTAAATATAATTCAATAAGAAAAGAAGAATATGTATACAGGTACTTGTATTCCATTAAAACTACTCCATAAGTTTTTTTGTTTTTTTTGTGTGAAGGTAAAATTTCTGTCACTTTGCCAAGTTTAATAACTCGATGCATGAAAAGGGTTTTCTATTATAAGAATTATTTAATGAGTATTTGTTCAAAATTGGAATAGGATTCTTCATTTCTGATGTTTATTATAGATATAGGCCAAAATGCGTTTTCTGGGTATGGAAATAAGTGTCCAAGTCTGTTTCTGAGCCAACTGTAGTCAACAACCCTAATTTTCAAAATATATGCTCCTATGTAGTTTCAGAGAAATCTTTGAAAATTTAACATTTCAATACATTATATCTCATTGCCTCCATCTCTTCAATTTGTAGCAGCAATGCCTATCTGTGTCATGACAGATTGTGAATTTGAAAATCTCCTAAAATATTAACTCTATTAACTGCCCAGTGATTTTGTCTGTAGAGTGTCACAGAGAGGACTAGGGATCATTCCTACATCGTGCCCTCTGGTTATAACTTAAACAGCACTATGCATAGGTGGATTTGTAGAAATCATTCCGTTTGTCATTCATACCAAGTTTTAGCAAAGAACTTGATCTTTAAAGATTTTCTTTGACAGACTAATAGGTTCTGATATGAGAGATGATTTAAGAATTCAAGAATTTCTCTAACCTACTGAAAGATAACTGATCTTTGATTTTCAAACAAGTGTAAGTTCCTGTTTCTACCTTGAAAACATTTATATTTTGTTTGCTTCTTCAAGAGAGCACCACCATTTCTGGAACATAGGGTTGGCAAATTTTCTCTTGCCTTGAATATGTCTATGATGCTGTCACTTTTAAAACTTCATTGGTGAAGAGAATGAGTTAAGACCATCGAGAGTAACCGGCCACTTTTAAGGCATTTCATTGGTGAAGAGAATAAGTTAAGACCAGCGAGAGTAACATGCCACTTTTAAGACATTTCATTGGTGAAGAGAATGAGTTAAGATCAGAGAGATTAAACTGCCTCTTTTAAGACGTTTCATTGGTGAAAAGAATGAGTTAAGAACAGCAAGAGTAACCTGCCACTTTTAAGGCATTTCACTGGTGAAGAGAATAAGTTAAGACCAGCGAGAGTAACATGCCACTTTTAAGACATTTCATTGGTGAAGAGAATGAGTTAAGATCAGAGAGATTAAACTGCCTCTTTTAAGACATTTCATTGGTGAAGAGAATGAGTTAAGACCAGCGAGAGTAACATGCCACTTTTAAGACACTTCATTGGTGAAGAGAATAAGTTAAGAACAGCAAGAATAACCTACTACTTTTAAGACATTTCATTGGTGAAGAGAATGAGTTAAGAACAGCGAGAGTAACCTGCTACTTTTAAGACACTTCAATGGTGAAGTGAATGAAATAAAACAAGCGAGAGCAATCTGCTACTTTTAAGACATTTCATTGATGAAGAGAGTGAGTTAAGACCAGAGAAAGTGACCTCATCTTACACGAGTTGTCTCAACTCACAAGGGCCATTTCTGGAAGAAAATAAACAGGATGTCACAAGTCAAAGTGATAACAATACCTAGCTCCCATAGATCTTTAGAAGTCTTACAGTGGAAAAGAATTTGACTTGACTAAGTGTAATCATTGCATAGTTATCATTATCTAATGAACTCCATTGTTCCAGAGATTTAATGCATTTTGTTAACATGGTTCAAAATTACAAAACCATTAATCTGAAACAAATTAATTGCAAAGTATTCTGGTTTCTCTTTAAAGATGAATTGTTTCAATTTAATGTAGCTAGATAACAATGTGCAAGTACAACAGATGTTTCAAATGCCTTGATAAAGATATCAATAAATAGGTAAACAATCTACTGGTATTCTAGTTCAGATAAAGTAAAAAGATGAATAGAATTTAAAAGATAATTGATGAGGATAAAATGCATGGTAGTAGACAGTGAGATTAGAATACAGTGAATAATTCAGTCAATTAAGACTACTACTGTTCCAAAAAAAATCTACATTTGCAGGACTACTGATGCAAGTTTCAGACCTATCTCGTTGAAAATTTTAACTTACTCTTCTGCATATAAGTTAACTGTTTTTTGCCATTCGGAATTAAATATGATTATCATGCCAGTTTGACACCCCATATGAGTTTTACGTATTCACTCCCTGTTTTCCACATAGAAATGGAAATGTCTTAAAAAACTAGGAGTTTTTTAAATAATTTGTCATAATCTGATTAATTTTCATCTTTCATTTCCATGAAACGCCTGCTTAAACATCAATAAAACTTAATTTCAATGGCAACATCCCATTTAACTTGCTCTATTATCAAATGGTTTCAAAATATTTGTGATGCAAGAACGATGTCGCATAGGAGTTTCACGCATGCACTCTTTGTTTCCTACAAAAAATTTCTTGCATAACAAGCTGGGTTTTTTTTTCAGCTACCATTCATATGTTGTCAAAATGCTTTTTCTATTATGACATCATTACTTAAGTACAGCTCTGCCTTAAAACCAGGCAGATGCTCATAAAGGGTGATTCCTACATTTCTTAATACCAAATATTTTTTATTGCAAATCTTTCTGTAGGCCCCATAGACATATTTTACACAGAGGACTGGCCACAGAGCTTATGTTTAATGTTATACTGAAACCCGACTTTAAATAAAATATCTTAGTCTTAGTAGTCTTTTAATGGTCCTAAATTGTCAGACTTATTTGATTCAATGAAACTGTTAAACAATAGCTGCTTCAGTTGGTCATCTATCACTACACACTTAAAAATTTAGTGGCAATAATTCTTCAAGTACTTAGTAAATGTGGCTTCTTTCTAAAATATTTTTCCACATAGGGAAAGTCAAAGGAGAAAGATCAACTTTGTATACATTAATTAATCCCATATTTGGAAAGGAATAAGAAACTGAAAATCCATAATTTCGATAATACAACCAGAACTTCAAAAGACTGAGTTTTCAAATATTTATTTTGATTATCCAATTATTTAAGTATGGATATATTACACTGACCCCTTTATTATCATCATGTTGTAATACAGGTCTATTGAGGAAAATAATACTTCATCAATTATTTGATAATGAACACGCTAAATTAAGTCCTTCAACACCCTACAAACTAATATTTACATATTATAGCCCTTGGCAACATGACAATTAAATGCACTAACTATTGCACATAAATCATGTGATGCACTTACATGCAACATACAAGGTTTACAAGCATTACCTTTGGCACAATGAATGTAATTCCTGAGTTCCTTCTGAAATCTGTGGGCAACCTCCTGTAAACGACAAGAATTTTATGTTTTCAGGCAAAAAATACAGATGTAGGTATAATGACATATGACACAGTCTGCAGCAGAGGTGATATAAGATACAGTGGTGTTATTGTTGAGATCATATTCAAAAATTCACTGAATGACAACCTCACCCTTTAACTTTAACAGAAAATGATGTAAAACAGAAAAAACTATAATTTATAATTACCTGTTGCCTTTCCAGTTTAAGTACATGTTCATCAAATTTTTCATCTGCAGTCTTTTCTGCTTTGCCTAAGTTTTGTAATACCTGAAAACAAACAAAAAGTTTGACAGTTTTAAAATGTTACTTGTAGCATGCATACACTAAAAACACGCAAACTTACTAAAGGCTAAAAACCACTAATTCCACTTCCCATAGGCTTCTATGCTAATTTCACAATATTCAATGGCTTCTCTGGACTTTACCTTAACTTTAACCTGCAGATGACTATATATCAGCATGATTCTACATATGTCAGCTCACAATCCTCAGAATGGCATGTGGGGTTAGCAGACTTGCAATGCAGTACTGGTCACCAGAAGTGAAGGGTCTATAAATAGCATGGGAAATCCCAGTGTTTTCACAAGATAGGGGTATATTTAAAAATCATTATGGAGATTAGGCTTCACATCACAAGAAGCAAAATGCACCTATAAAATGTACAGAAATGTTTTTCCTTTCAGAAACTGTTTAAATTTTTTAAATAAGATGAGAACTTTTTTCGCAGCACTATGAGGAACAGGGGTAATTTCTGCGTAGGACTATTTTTGTGTACGTTCCAAATGCTCATTGGTTGAATTGGTGATCTGTAACCTAAAGGAAGTTGTATTTATGAAGGAAAGATGCTCTAGGGTGCAAAGTCCCTCATCTGGGCCCACAACGGTACATACATCATTTTCACTTGTCCATTCTTGCTCTCATTTCTGCTAAGTAAGGTTACCATCAACAAACTACTAGCACAGAAACAATCCAAACAGGTTTTTATTGAGTTGCCACATCTACCATCTGAGCCACTAAAGGTAGTAGAGGATGTTCAGACCACCAATCCTTTTGAGATCCAAATGCTTTGCCACCCATTGTTTTCAATTAAGCAGAACAAAAAGTAAACGAAAAATACTGTGAGTAAGCCCATGAAAAGAATACCCCTTAACTTCAAATGATATATTGGATAATACCCAATTGTAGGCATCAGACATTAATTATCTTTCTTGAAGCACATCAATATATGATGCTCCTGATTCATTTAAAATTTCATACAGTCATAGAGCAATTCATGAAGTTGAGCTAAACAATGTATGTGGAAAGATGAATGGACAGACACAGTGTATGTGGAAAGATGAATGGACAGACACACAGATTAAATTGGGGTATATGTTAAAAGTCCTTCCAGTCAACACTTCTTACCATGGGATCAGTCTTTGCAAAGTTATAAGCCAAAATGAGTTCCCCAATAGTGACACGACAACCCTTCAAGTTTAAAAATACTAGACCGTGAAGTTTTTTTTTAAAGAACAATGAAAAGTATAACTTTCTTATGTAAACAAGGAAATAAGTACAGACAGCTTAAAAGCAGATATTTCCTGCACAAATTTCCTATTACAAACACAAGCTTCTAAGTGCTATGACATATTTCCTTACCCATATGATTCAACATAAAAGTAAAGGTCATGACCAATTATTTTAAATACAAGTACCTATATTTACATTGTACATATACTTCATAATAATCTTATATAACTTAATTTGGTTTTTAAAAAAAAATGTCATGATTCAACAGAGATGATGACCTTTACCTGGATTTCCATGTACCAAGAATAGGACAGTCTAAAAAATCTTTTTTTTTTACTTTGCACTTGACAGTTAATTACTTTTGCTTACAATTTCAACAAAGGTAAAATTTTACAATATTAGTTGTAGAAAAGGCGTGAAAAAAGGTATATGCTTAAAATTGTAAATAGATGAGCAATAAATTCATTTATTGCAGTAACATCGAAGAAAATAAATAAATAGAAACTGTATTTCCATCCTGTTTCAGTTTCCACAGACAAACCCATAAATTGAAATACTGGTGAAACTAATCAGTAATCATATATCACATAATTACTAAGTCAAATCAGCCAATTTATCATAGAAAATGTTTGAACATGAGTGATTTCTTACATACATATTACATATTTGTGGTAAAGTTCACAGGTGTTCCAGATTAAAGGTCATCACACTGACAGGTAAAATACAGGTAAACAAACACTAAATGTTGATGTTGTAGAAGGTGGAAATAGTGGTATTCTTGTCAAATAAAGGTGTATTAGGGGACAAGGGTCGCTTTTGATGTCCTTTAGCCTGTCACCATTGAACACATAGGACATTTATTAGAAAATATGTTATCTCCACATTTCATTGCCTGGGTGGGTTGGCATATAAGTGAAGATATATTTGACAATGAAAAGGTGAAGTGACCAGAACAAATCCAGTTAGTGGCATTATGACATTCTCCAATTTCATGTAAATATTATTTACGATATATCATTGCCTCCATATTTACATTATAACCGCCACAGGAAAAATAACAACAGAAATATTTTAATAGTAAAATTACTACCAAGTGTAGTGTGTTGACATCCGTTTTGAGCAGAACTAAGTCCTGTCTCCTGGTACAATGGATTGAATAATGAATTTCCTCTTATAATTGTTATGTTTATCTCAGTTACCAAATACAGTTCTCATATCATTGTTCACATCAAATTTTAATTGTAATTTATTTCATCAAAAGTGCAAAAATCTTACTCTCCATCATAATCATGTCCCTGAAATTCAGAAGGTTCATTTGTTTTTCATGCTATCAACTAACTTATATCTAATCAATCAAAAATGCATGATAAAGTGCCCATTACCTCTTCTGTAGACCTATAACTGCTAACTTGTAGGATGAGAAAAAACCCTAGGGAATAAATGATACTCATGAACTACCTGGAATACACTTACCAGAGTACAGTACTAAACTGCATCATAAGATATGGATAAGTACAGAGTATGGCAAAGCTAAATTATATAGCAAAATATACCTCTGTACAAGATATGGCTATGATTTAAAAACCCTTCTATGTTAACAGTGGGGTATTTCATGAATATGTGTGACATATACTTCCAAGGATAGGGTTTGGGATAGCACAAAAGAATATTCCCTGCAGAATTTCCCCGCAGAATGAATATAAGCATGTTCATCAAGTACCAAAGTGACATAAAAGGACCTTAACATTGTACCTAAGTAGATACAAACTGAGCTTAATTTATACAAAATGACAATACATGTAGCCCTGTACAAGAATATTTCATGAAGTATTTGTACAAGCATATTACCAGTACATGTAGCCTTGTACAATTATATTATGGGTAGCCTTGTACAAGTAATTATTACAGATAGCTTTATGCAAGTATATTACATGTAGCCTTGTACATGCATATTCGTGCAAAAATTAAAGATAATAAACATCTGTCGTGAAGCACATAAAATGCATATTCAATCCGAAGTTCTGTAAGTACGATAAAATCTAAAACAAAAACAAAAACAGCTCCTTTGCAACAAGGAATAGTTATCAAAATCATTCAAAGCATATTTGATTTATCCTTAATTTGTAGACAGACGGAAAAATACCATAGTAAGTCCATCAATTGATAAAAACAAAGATCAAAACAGCAGCTACCCTTATGTTGGAGTATGTTCTACCACTGATATGGTTGTAATCCATCACCATATAAACTCTAGTCAATGCATTGTTTACCTTATATAAATAGTTAAGTATATAAATACGAGTAGTTTATCACTTTTCCTAATAAATCTTTGTCTATGTTAAAACCCTCTTCACACATAATTATATACAGTTCACAATGCTGCTGATTAAACATTAAAGCCAAAAACCTTTGAAGGTCAAATTTATCATAATATCTGAAACCTAATACTGCATAGATAAAAAGGAAAAAAAAATCCTTGTGGCCATTCAGAGTAAATAATTTTCTACTTAACTTGAAGTGAAGGACATTTACAATATTTTGACCATAGACTTCAGTTAAACACCTTGCCTATTGAAGTTACACCAAGTGGTGGTTCGGGACCTGGTCAAATCAGATTTTTCAAACTTAATAAAAATGACATTAAAATTTTACAAATTTTTGTGTTAATTTTGGGTCAGATCAACCACACAAGATTTTTCAATTGGAAAGTAATTTGCTTTAGAAAAATGTATAAAATCATAACTCTTGAAAATTTCAATGAACTATGAAAATTCATTAAAGTATTTTAAGCAGCACAAAGTAACTTCAAAACATAGTAAACTATTAATTAGAAGATTTCTCCTTATACTGTCTTAAATTAGAAAGGGTTTTTTGTACAAAAGGAACCCAAAAAATAAGTTAAGTAAACTAAATCGACATATAAACTAAAAATATTTTAAACATCTTTCAAACTTGAAATCATGGATCAGTTTTCAATGATCACAATATGTCCATAATGGACAATCAACTAGGCCTACTTGAAGACAGAAATCTGATATGGTCAGTGGACTGAAATCAATACTATACTGAGCCTTCCAACTGGAAAATCCGTCCAAAGCCTATTAACTATGGAGCTAGTGTATCTATTCTGTCAAGTGTAGATCTTCTCCTGATTGTTTCACTTTTATTATCCCCTTTTTAAATGTTTCTGACAATTATATGGTTCAATATCAGATTTTCTTGACTGTGAAATTTTCTCAACCATAATATCATTTCATCAACACCCATTTAAATACCTGCCTATTATTATGTTATAGTACAAAAACTTTGAGTTTTGGTACATTTTTATTTTGGTAACATAATTTTTGGATGCTCTGAATGCTTGAAAGCACCCACAATTGATTTCAAGAGTGGTAAACTTAGTCAGATTCTATCAATTGGTTATAGGTATCATTTCAATCTGGAATGAATTTAAATATTTTGAAAATGAGTTGGCTTACCTTCTAAGCAGAGGTTGAAAGAAATAATTTTGCTCCTTATTTTTTCAGAATTCAAATTAAAATCTGAATTCAAATGACACATAGAAATATGTAGAGTATTGATTAACTGATCAAGGCCAAAGCATAAGAAACTTAAGTTTATTTATTCAACGGGTCGTAGTTTTCCTTTCCTCGTTTGTCTACCCCGGACTTGACTTTTTATGAGCAACTCTGCAGGTGTTTCTAGAAAAACAGTTTTTAGTGGAGTCCAAGTTGCTCATTTGCTTTTGTTACTTTGTATGTATGATTTTAGTTACTTTATGTTCTTTGTTGTGTATGTCTGTTTTCCAAGTCTGGTCTTTATCCCTGGATTACATTCTTTTGATTACCGCTATAACCTTGGTTCCTTTGATCACTCTTTCCATTGAAAATATTCTTCCTGATTGTGACTTCACTTAGGCTAAACTCATATGTTTATGTCCTTACATAAATGTACGAAAATGGATTCAGCTGGATCTATACCACAAAACATTAAACTATTTATACCTTAAAATTCCCAGAAGAATCTATTAACTGTTCATAATGTTATATATTTACCCTGCTCTGGAGACTATAAAAAAAATTTGAAATAATATGCTATAATCTACATGCAGCTGAATACTGTATAGGGAGAATTTTTGCCAGGTGTTTAGGGGTACATGTATGTCTATAAACCGTTAAAACGCCAAAAAAAATTCCACCAATTTAATTATCTATAACATAAAGCAACACTTAGCATCAGCAAAAATCAGTATTGACAAAATTTTTGTACACTTTTTTTGCCTCAAAATTGCCAAATTTAATACTTGCCAACATTCTAATTCATTGATACTTGCATTACTAATACATGTCCTTTTTCTGTTCCATTTATAGGTACTGTTTCAATGATCTTTGCATGCTCAGGAGAGGGGGGGGGTCCAATACTTTGATGGGGGGTGCCACTGGGATTCTGTAACCCCAACCTATTCATACATTTTGCTTTTGAAAAAATGTAGACCTTTTCATATATTTTGTCAGATAAAAAGACTTAATCCAATATATATAAGGAGTGTTCCCTTGATTATGATACACTAGGACATATAATAACAATATTCATCATGCATTTATTCTACAAAAATAAAAAATAATTACAACAGATAATGGGACAAGTATGTTTTTGATTACCCATATTTGTTATGTAAACTCTATTGATCACCCATATAATTTGTAATGTAAACTCTATTGATTACCCATATAATTACGTTCGTTTTTCCCCATCTATTCACACAATTGCAAGCTTGAAAATGGTACCTATTCCAGCTGCATGTCTTATCACCTTATGTATAGGAAGTGGGCTCCTGAGTTTGCAAGTCCATTAAAGACTGTAATTAATGCTTTTTTCACATGTTGCCCAATCAATTTCTATACTTTTTTTCAAATACTCCTGCTAAAAGATGAAGATTACACCAGAAAAGTACTAGTCTAGAAAAAATAAATATAAAAAATTTTCAAGACATATTGCAAAGATGTTGTTGCAGTCTTTCCAACATTTGTCCAATATCTTTTCTTTTCACATATTTTACAAGTTCAAAACAAACAAAAATATAAAAAAAATTGTAAAAACCAGGGCATGTTTGTGTTATACAACAGAGAAGCCAAAAGTTTTTTGAATTTATCAACAAACAACTTTTAATGCACATCTTTTCAGGTACCAATCATCCATAAATGAATTATAAAAGAGTAGAAAACCAGTTAAATTTGGAGAAATAGAATTTTTTAACAGTCTGTCACAGCAGAATACAATATATTGATATGCACTGTGAAATATGATCCAGGCTGTGTATTACTAGTCTCTTTGTTCACTTTCTATTGCAGAGCCTTTCTTGGATTAGTTTCAGTGAACCTTATCCACATAAAGTTATTTACAATGTAGTCATTTACATCAATTCTATCTATCGTATAGCCTGACTTTAAGTCAAGTTATCAGATGTCATAGAATTATTTGTAGAGGATCCTTTTGTAAACATCATCTTAGCACCTGTAAAAAACTCCATTTGCATTTTCATCAGCTGCATTTGAAACTCCCTATCTTCCCTGCGCCTTTGGTCCTCTCTGTCCATGTTCATTTTAAACATCCGTTCCTGAAATTCCATCTGCATTTTCATGAATTTCTCCTCCATTTCTATTTGTCTCTGTGACCATTTATCCTCTAATTTCATGACTATGTCAATAATATCACTTGTTGAGCTTTCAGATTCAATCCTCCTCTTTTTCACACTTGGCAAGTCTCCTAACGAGGGCCTTTTGAAACTCTGTAACTCAGCAGTAGATGTAGGTCTTGGATACTCTCTTGTAGTTGAGGTAGCTTTTCTATGACAGTTTGATTCTCCACTTGATGAGGGTCTTTCAGGAAACTTATTTTCTGTGAGGTTGTAAGTACCACTGTTAAATCCATGTGGTTCATCACTAACATCATCAAAGTCAACTGGTTCCTGTTTACATTGAAAATCTGTATGCATTTGCTCTTGACTGGTGCTAAGGGAACCAGTATGATTAAATGATCTTTCTCTCTCTGATGTTTCAACAATTTGCATTCCCCTTGGAACAACTCTTGATATAGCACCTGAAAAGGAGAAAATGTGTATCACAATTTAAGTTTGATCTATCTGCACTGAACATAGAAAACTTGTTGGTGACTGTAGTGCAGGTAAACTTAACAAGTTGGACTTAATTTTCACTTTAACTTAAAAATATGGCTTTAGAACACAGAAACTTGAGTGGTATTGTAAAATGTAGATTTGGTCTAAGGTAGGTACTTGTCCAAAGGCATTCCTTATCCATTTTCGAATTTACAAAAAAATGACCTTTTTTTTAATCAAGACAAAAAACTAAGCAATGAGTTCTTTTTTTTCTTATTTCGAAGTCTTTCTGACTACCTAGAAAAACTGTGTGATACCCTCCAGTCATGCCCCTTCTGAAAGTTTCATGAAATTCCATATACCCAGTAGCGGTATAGGAGAAGTAATGAAGAAAGCGATGGGTACCCCTCTGTGTAACAGAAGGAAGTACCTCTACATGTATCATTATATTCCCTGCACCCACTCAAGAAGAATATTTCAAAAATTTAACCTCCAAAAATTTAACTGTACCCCCCCCCTCCCCTAATCTAAAATGCTGGATCTGCCCCTGTTCAAAATATGTCTAGCTTATTTTGTCTAGTCATAAAAATATGTGTGAAATTTTCAATAGATGTATCTATGTCAAAAATTAGTATTGTTCATTCTCATACTATAAAAAACATATTTCAATCTACAATTTTATAGGAGTCTTAGTCATACATACTAATCTGATTATGACTGTTACATCCAGCATCTCTCCCATCCAAGTCTTCCAAGTCACTATCTGAAAAAAAATCAATGTTTCAACTCTTCCACCTCTTCAAAACTTTTATCACATGTGTGACATTGTACAATGGAACCAAACAGTTATCAAAATTGAAACATTCATTTCACCTTGTGATTATATCAACAACCAGACAAATCAAACAGTGTTGTCAGAACTAAACATATTCAAAAAAATTCTGTTTTCTTCAATAACGATGTTCTTATTCATATGCATATACATTTCAAACTTTATATAAAATAAATATAAACAATAAAATCTATTATCCATAAATCCATATACGGTTTTCACTGTAGTTTACTTAATCAAAGTATCATGAAATAATTTCTAAATAACCAGAAATCAATCTGAACCAAACATTTTCTGAATTCCATTCACAACATCAAATTAAATGGACTTTTAACCTGTGTAAAGCAAAAAATTGCTTTAACCAACATATTCTTCAGTCCAAAGGGTGTAGAGTTTTGTGAGGTTACACTGTACCTTTTTATATAAAGGTTTGATATCTTACCTAAATTTTTTGACAGGTTAGTGTCAGAATCATTTTCGTCACCAGAAAGATAAGAAGTATCAATCATCTGCATAGAACTAGGTTGTCTTTCCATTACTTTCCCTATCTTATCTTGAAGAGATGACTTTGTCCTGACAGAATCACCATGTTGTCTCTTCAATGCTCGATACTCTGATTTAAGACTTTTCACTTTATTCCTACACTGTTGCCACGTAAGTTTAAATTCTCTATCCTCATTCATTAGGTCAGCTATCTGTTTGAAGATGTCTGAATTTCTATACTGAGCATCAAGCCTCTCTTGAATCTCTTCATTTGCCCATATATCAACCAGCTTGTCTACACTAACAGTATCCCATATAAAAGCCATGATTTCTTTACCTAATTTGTCAGTAATCCCAATATGCTAATCCAAAAATGTTCTTCAGTTCAGCAAGTTCATTTCAAAACAGCTTTCAAATAAAACACACATTTCTAACCTAATACATGTAACTCCAATATATTTATGAACTATTCATATAATATGGTCTACATGCAAGTTCACTTAGGTGCCCATTTATTCCTCTGTTCAGTGCAACAAAACTATGTCATCTAATATACATCATGTAGAACTGATCCTGTTACACATATAAATGTGTAGTGATTCAGGATTGATCATGTGATCAAGTGTCAAGGCCATTCACATTCTAATCTAGATCAGACAAGCCTTAGTGAAGAAAATCAATAAGTAAACCAAAATATGTAGATGTGAACTAAAACCACATTATATCCATATTAAATTGTCTGTAATCAACACAAGTACTCATTCAGATCTAGTTTAGCTTGTATACCATGCCATAAAGGGTAATTGTTACATTCAGTTTTCTCCTATTTAAAGCTATTTATGTACAATGTGTCACTTCATGTGCATGCAATGAGTTTGCCATATTTTTAAATCTATTTTGTATTGTGCTATCTGAAATTGATTTTAATTATATGGCATTAAAAGCACAATGCTAAGCCTAAATAACCTAAATAAATTCCCAGACAGGTTTTTTTATACAATGTACTGATGGAAGGAATGTTACTCTATGACAGGGGTAAAAATTAGGAAATACAAGCTGGTAGCCCAGACCAAATGTTTGTTAATTTTTTTATGTGTTCAATTAAGTATTACCCAAAAGCATGATAGCCCAGCTCTAAATATAGTAGCCATGGGCTACTGGGTGACTGCTAATTTTTATCCTAGTAACAGTATGATATTACAGATGAATTTTAAACAACTTCACTATTATTTTTAAATCACTCTCTTTTAATATTGTTATGTCACAGACACATGTTTATTTTTGTAAATTTCCTGTCATGAATCTGAGTTATGTAATACTTTATAAATCAGAAGGCAGAAAATTCTTTTGAGTTATAGTCATTTCATACACTGATTAATCATTAATTAAATGAACAAATTAATACATGTATATTTCTTCTGATCATGAAGGAAGGTTTTTCTAAAAAGTTGTAAATACCCAATAGACCCTCCCCTTTCTTGCTTAATTTCTGATCAGGCTCAGTTGATACTTGTACTTCTGTGAGGTAAATGCTACTGCCTCCCATAAAAACTCAACAGTTTCCATGTATTTTTAATGATTTCACAGATGTCCAATCTGTGTCTGTTCAAAAATTGGCACAAAAGGATCTATTATGTCTATAATTTACAAAAATTTTGTTTAAATTCTTGAATGAAACTCAAGATCTTGTCTCATGAGAAATAATGTACCAAAATTTGTTCTGCTTTTAAATTTGAATTTAATGGGTCAAGGGCCTGGACATACACAAATTTTCCCTACCTTGTGTCCAAAAGTTTTACTCCTATTTATAGAAGACCCAAACAATAATGCATGTAATAGTTGTTCATAAAACTCAACTTAATCATGCATCATGTTCAAATATTTTAAATACATTATTTTAAAACTGAAATCTCCTTACAACTTAACATTTTTAAATAAGTCATTTGAAAAAATATAATCCTGAAATTTCAAATTTCCTGGAAAAATGTTAGAATTTCCTTCTCATTTAATATACTTCACTTATGGTACAGCTATAATAAAGCTTATTTGTAAATATACATGTTGCTATTATAACAATCTTGCAGGCTATACATTTACAGTTTTTATTCTATGACAGAGATCATATTATGCATGATAATTTTGCTTATAATCAGGAACCATGGGAAAAAAGACAATTTCGCTACTGTAATAGGTACGAATACTTCAATTATTTTCAAGTATGTCTATCTTAAGTTGAAGTCATCAACCCAGATTTGAAAAAAAAACGTCTGGAGGTCCAGAAAACAAAGCCTATCTTGAAAGAGTGTTACATTTACAACAACAAAAAAACACAAAATATGATAACAGAGTTTCAAGGTCAAAGGGCACCATGAACCCTGGTATCTAAAACATTGTCTACCAACATGCAAAATATTAAAAGCCTTACTTCAAATGCAAAGAAAGGTACAGCCAGGACAAGACTTTTAATGGACAGATAAACTGAAAGATCTGCCATTTTTTGTGGCAGGGTTCTCATTACATGTAGTTACATGTATAGAAAACTGATACCCTTTTAATAATAAAACCTATTGCTGGCGGGACTGCTATACAGGTTTAACAATACAATCCAATGCAGGTGGTACTGCTATATGGGTTTTAACACAGTGATTTTGTTACCATGAATTAACCTCCGATTATAGGCTATTTCCCCTAGCAAAATAATTTCAAATCATGCAAAATTCCAAAAATTCCAGTTAACCCCAGTTTTTTCTATTCCCAATCAGCCATTTTTCTTCCCAAACCTAACAGGAGGGGCACCTTTGAAAAAAAGTAACAAAATTACAGTAACATCTCCTATCTCTTTAATTTCATGCATTATTTAAGGGAAAAATGCCCAATAACAGTCTGTAACATACCCTTTTCAAATTAAATATGTTCCAAAAAGGGAAAAGGAATAGCATAAACAATTAAAAATAAAGACTAAACAATATGATATAAATGTACTACGATTTGTGAGCTTGCCAAATGAGAAAATACATGTACATGATGTTTTGGGATATTTATATAACTTGCACAACATCATCAAGTCAGATTCATCCACTGTTTTTATTCTAATGAATAATTATATAATAGTTATGCACAGTCACTTCCCAAACCTTAAACTGTGCCAATGTGACGTGTGTTCAGGAATTTAGCAGTTAAAGTGTTTCCTGTCAGAGTTAACAAGTACCATGGCAGTCTTTGCCACCTAAATTTCAAAGAAGCCCCTACCCTTAATCTGAAAAAAAATTCATATAGGATATACTGGCTTGGAAGCAAAATTTCTGCAAGCCTGCCTCTACTTTCACTATCATTGGCTGGTGGAATTTTTACTGTAAACAGTTTTGACCTATATAAGTATAACAAGAAAACCAATGAGCACAAAAAAAATTAAATAACTTACAAACAGCCCATGATACACTTGGTCCCTAAAACCTTGTCTTTATCAGCACCCTCAAAAAAACATGCCCCAACAGCAAGTACATGCATCAATCAAAATACTATGAAACATGTCTATATCAAACCAAGAACAACCCAAAAACCTGTTCAAACCAGACACTTTTCAGTTTCTTTAAGACTTTTTATCAATTAAAATGTATTTTGAACCTTGGTAAACCAAACACTTGTCTAAACAGAATCAATTTATAGCCCAAAAAGGGGTTCGTTTTAAACAAGTTTCCATTGTACATGATATTGAAGGAGTAGACATGATAGACCAATGGAGAAATGAACTCATCATTGTATGGAACTGGAAGTACCATAGCCATAAGTCAAAAATGTAAAATTTGAAAAATAATAAAAATCTTATGGAAGCTTTATTTATAGAAATAAACAAATCATCAAAGTTACATGGAAATGACTGAAGGTATGGCTGTAATTGGCTGAAAACTTAAATGATTTATGTAACTCAACAATGAGTGAAGATGGTGATAGTGTACTCGAAGAGACAGTCGATGTTCACAGAAGCAATACAGACAATTTCAGGGAGTATCCACCATGGAGTAGTCTGATAATTCATGTGTTGACTGACTTAAATGACCCATCTACCCCTAGTTTGCATGACCTGAATATTAAAAACAAATGTCTAGATTCACAGAACTTGAATTTGCCCAACTTTATTCCCAACAAAGAATACACAGCTAAATTAGATGAAGAACTTTCAAATCTATCTAAAGAGTTAAACATTTCAAAATTAATAGAAATCACATATGACTCAGAAGATGTAATAACTTGATACCATAGTGTGCTAACAAGTAGGGCTAGGTCTGAATATTTAAACATCCTTGAAGAATGTACATGTAATCCTGATGATTTAATAGGAGGAAGTACAATGTATCACAGAATGCAAAGTTAAAGACATCATTAGAACACTAAAGCAAAAGAAAGCTAGTGGGCATGACAGAATACAAAATGGACATTTATTGTACGGAGTTGAAATAGTAATAAGTTGTCTCACTTCGTTCTTCAATTTGATTATCCGGAAAGATAGTAATCCTCTCGATTGGAAGTCTGGATTACTCATACCACTGCACTGCATAAGCTGAAAACGAACCCTGATATTTACAGACCTATTACTCTTTTGCCAAGCATATCAAAATTATTTGACCAAGTTATCAAAAATCATTTAAATTGTATTTTGGAAAAGACCCCCTTCCAAAATCCCCAACAAGAAGGTTTCCAAAAAAACCTCAGTTGCCTAACAGCATCCTTTAATCTCCAAGAAACAATTTTTCATAATAATTAACTACATAGTAAAACTTATGTTGCCTTTCTTGACAGCAGGAAGGCTTTCGACACTAGTTGGAGATTAGGTCTTATGTATAAATTACATAAAAATAATGTTAAAGGTAAACTGTGGATGATTATTAACGATTTACATTTAAGTACACAGAGTGCTGTTGTAGTTAACCAACATCAATCAAAATAATTTCCTGTTTCAGAAGGAGTAAGGCAAGGTAATGACCTGTCTGGCTTACTCTATTTGGTTTTTATGAATGATTGAATAGTAATATGGGCATTTTCAATCTTGGTAGTTGTGCTCCAGCCCTTGCTGTTGACATAGCATGTATTGCAATGTCACGGGTAGCACTACAATGTATGTAGATGTCAGTTTTAGATTCTCTCAAAAATGGCACTTTACCTATAATGCAAGTAAGTCATGTATTTTGCAATTTTCAATGAATAATGAAAAGAAAAGTCATGGAATACTGGTGATGAAACGATTCCATATTCTGCCAATTATTCGCATCTTGGTATAGATTTGACGTCCAACATTAAATCTAGAGACAGGACTGTAAAGGAAAAAATGTTTATTTTGCTTTATATGGTGTCTTTTCCCAAAGAACAAATTTTATGGCATTAGTTAGATTATACAAAACTGTCGTATTACCAAGTGTAATGTATAAATGCGAGTTGTGGAACAATCTCAAGTCTGTGGAAATATCAACTCTGAACTGTTTCCAGCATTTTATAGTTAAAAGCATACTTGATTTAAAAACTGCCACCAGATCATATATGTGTGAAAGTACTATTGGCCTATCTCCAATAGTGAGTTCTATACATAAAAGAAAACTATTTTTTCTCCAGAAAATGCAGTTATTTAAAGACATTAGAAATGCATTCATTATTACCAAACTAATAACTGAAATTCCTAATTCAACCGCTCATGTAGTCTGCGATGTTTGTAACCTCAATTATATCAACGTCCATGTTCATGTGTGCTGTGCTTGCTCCTGCACAGAGGAATACCGTGAGATATGGAGGGTAATAATAATAGAGAATTTTGAACTGCCACTGTGTCTTGAACTATTTTCATACGACAACGAAACATTAATTCAAAATCTTCTCAGTCGTGAGCCTATATTTATGTTCAAAAGCGATGATTATACATACTTTGTTCCACTATGCCACTCCCATGTTCCACAATTTGTCGCCAAGTTCGACCAATCACCAACTGATTCTTTAGTAATGCACAATGTGTCATTAGCAAATCATTTATTTGAGTAAATTTTATTACTTCTTTTTCAGATCACATTCTATATGGTATGTGTGATATATATGTATACTTCATCATTAATTGTGCTTTGTTCTTCTCTCCTTTAGTTTAGTGTTGCTTTAATATAATGTTTCATTATATAATCTCATTTAAGAGGAAATGAATGAATGAATGAATGAACATTAACCAAGTGAAATGATAAAAATAATTTCTTCCTGTATGAACTTTAGCTAAACCCATAAGGTAGGCAGATTTTCCATATCATAAGATTTTGTTCAAATACCAGTGAGGAAAGAAAAAATCTGATATCATAAAATGATTCTCAGAATTCTCAATAGTGGAGTACATGTATATGCCAACTTCAGAAAAACTAAATAAACAGTGGTCTATTTCACAAAAGAAATTGTATGCAAAATGAGTCGTAACTTATGACGTCACAATATTTTGATCTATAGTGATGGACAGCATAATTTACATGTACAACTAATTTTACACTGAAAAGGACTGCAAGGGTAGATCCAGCCTCCAGGATTTGAGGTTTAAGGAGGCATATGACACATTTAAATGATAGGTTGAGTGTTATACTTATTTTGATAAGTTAATGTTTTAAATAAATCAATCAGGTTATTGTTTGATCCCATTTTAACTGTTTTATACCTTGAGCATTTAGACAGGGAACAAGACTGTCAAGCTCAAACTTATACCCTAATCAAAGAAGTTACTGACCACTTTAAGGGGCTCATGGTAAAGGAAAACAAGCACAAGATGAGGGAGCTCCTAGATGTAGGTCAAAATCCAACTTATACCAACCAAAGTGCTGTTAGCACTGCCGGTTTTTGCTTCTTGTGAAAATTGTAGCATGAACAAAATTCAATAGATGTAAAATAAAACTATAATCATACATTTGCATTTCCCATATTATTTAGAACTGTTTTTCCTAATATGTATATGTATAAACTGAATTTCAATCAATAAATGATTTCTGAAGTAAAAAATGTAATCAATAGCTAAATAGTATCCAACTTCACACACATTTACAAATTTTGTTATGTTTCATTTATTTCCCAATTTTTTAAATCTGTTCAAAAGTTAATTTGCAATCACATTTAAAAGTATTTCAACAGAGTATTATCCTATACTGTAATTATACTCTAATAGAACTAATTTCATCTTAAGAAAATGATTTCCATGATCAACATATTAAAATGTTCAAAACAAGACATTTTTTATCAATTTCAAATTTCCCACCAATATTACTTGGTTAAAATCACTGCTATTCATTATCTGATTATTAACCATAAAATATTGATGATAAGATTGATATTTTGACTGATAATTGTACTAAATGGAACATGCTTAAATTAAAGCTTCTTGGTACACTCCTTGAGACATTTAGGTTTCCCGCACGCACAATACCCGAATGCACACTAAACGCTCACCAAACACACAATTAACTAACGCTTCTATCGTGCGTTTAAACGCACGATAAATGAATGCTCCAAGTGTGCGTTTAAACACATGATAAACAAATGCTCCCAGCATGCGTTTAAACGCACGATAAATGAACGCTCCCAGCGTGCGCTTAAACGCATGATAGACGAACGCTCACATCGTGAGCGTTATGTGTGCCAACCAGAATAACTTTTTTAGTAAAAAATGTGAGACTTTCAAAAAAAGTTTTCATGTCCAGCGTGACATAAAATGAAGACAAAAAAATAGAAAATAAAATTAATGAAATTATATAAATTAATAATTGCAAAAAATATAGAAATAACAGTTAAATCAAGGAAATGATCAAAGTTAAAAAATAAATGAACACTTCTATCGTGCGTTTACAAGTACACTCCCAGCAAGTGTGTTTAAACAAACGCTTCTATCGTGCGTTTTAATGAACGCAAAACGATGTGTAAATGCACGATGAACATCTCAAGGAGTGTACATTACTGCAAGAACTTCATTCCCCAAATGCTAATTTATTAATAAACATCGAAAAAGGAGTCCCGCAAATCTTCAGTTCATTTGAAGACCAGATTTTAATTTTATCTGCAGAAATAATAGAATATTATTGAGATGAATAATTGCCAGAAACATATTTCCATGTTATAAAGAATGTATTGCATGGTATAAAAGGAATTACTTTTTGACAACATTTATGTGTGGTATTCAGAAACAGTAGGGAAGTTCCAGGCATTAACCCACAAAATAAGGTATTTTGATAAATCAAAAACCCAACAAGTCTTAATTGGTTTTCTCTGCCAAATGAAGGGAATGTAAAGAATATATTGATAATTGGTCAACTGGAAGTCTTAAAAATACAATGTATGGCAACATGCCTTCCTTTAGGTTTTTGGAAGTTGCTTCTGTTAGATACAAGTTCATGTTAGTACATAAATGGTTATTAATTTATTTTTCTTAAAGTCTCACATTTTTTACTAAAAAAGTTATTCTGGTTGGCACTTCATTTCTATATACAGCCTCTTTATATTAAACATGTTCATATTGCATCCACTTGAAATTGTACATATACCTGTAACTTACTATTTATATAAACCAAATAAAAGAATTCTTTACTCATAATTAATAACATATTTTGCACCTTGCAGGTATATATTGTATTATAATGCAGTTTTACACCTTAATAGTACTAAGAACCATCCGTCACACTACCAAACTTAGCCTGAAGTCAAATATAAAACATGATACGCCTATCATACCATGGTTTGACATGAACTTGTCCCCTGTCATACATTCTCAGTTTACAATACATTTTTGCCACATAGCAAAGTTCAAAGGTCACATACCTACAAAACTTTTTTTATCATAAAATACATTGTAAAGTGGCTGTAAGAATTAAATTTGGAAAAATTAACATAAACTTAACAGGAGTATACATGTATTACCATTTTCTGTTTCTTAAGAAAATGCTTTAACTAAAAATAGTTAAGAATGTTACATGTTATCAAATTACTTCTTACAATTATGTTCAATATTCAACTACTCCAGGAAAGTATTTTTGGAAGCTCAGGTCAACATGTTTGTTGAATAATATTCTTGGACTTAATATAAAATTTACTTTAAAGTGGTCTGTAAAATTGCAATAGATACATGAACATGTCAGTGTTGTTCAGTCAGGTTTTTAGTATAAGATTTATTTTATGGAACAAAATCATGCAGTAGCTGGTCTAATATAAAAAAAAATTGAGTCAATCTATAACATGGCTAATATTCAGTTAAAACACTTTCCAGTCCTATAACAACAACACAATGCTTCAGAATTGAAAAAACAAGAGGTTAAACTTAATAACCAATAAAATCATGGACACAAGAAAATCAACTTAAAATAATTGTTAATGAATAAATTTCTTTTTGAAACCATAAAACCTGCAGTGAGTATAGTGTCAAAAAAATGATTGTTTCATTACTTAACAAGATTTTGAGGAAAACAAAATTGGAATATCAAGAGCATCTTTAATGCCGTTGAATTGTTGTCTTATTTGTTAAGTTCTGACCATGTAGAAGAAGTCATTACTACTGGTTGACACTTCCGCATCAGCATCTTTTAACTAGATGTGAAAACATTCAGCCAAACTAATAAAGTAGCTAGGAGGGTGAATAAAAGATAAATATTTAAAAATCAGTATACAAATACAGCGATTTTTATACAAGGACCTGATATGATAAGTTGACACAATATATTTCACGCACACTTGAACATACAACTATCGCAATTTAAGCAGACACCTGTCAGGAAAATGGATATTTTTACCAAATAAAACGTATTGTCATGCCTTTTTAGACAACTCGTGGATAGAAAATTACTGTTTCTTCGATTTATAAAGTTGTACACATTTTTCTTACCTTTGTTTTTGTTCGCGTTAATCTTTTTTGAGCTTTACTTATAAATCCACCTTTATTATGGTCTGCCATGGTTGAATGGCAAACAACTTATAACACAACTTTTCTGATTGGCTATTGAAAAGGTGTCCAGAGCATATTTTATAACTGTGGATTGGTTAAATATCTGAGGCCTTGTTTAGGGATAAAAAAAGCTGGGGTGCTTTTGGAGGGATCTTTTAATTAGTTGGACTGCTAAATTGTAAAAATCATCAAGAAACAAAAACAAAGAAATAAAACAAAACTTAAACAGCAAAAATTAGTGTTGATCAATGGCATTGGGTCACGGTTCAGAGAATAGAATAAAACTCACTGCCGGTCTGTTTTATTCTGTGGGGGCATCATTTACGTCTTTTTTTTATCAAATTTACTGATGAAAACCACAAATTTATCAATATTAAAGACGGATACCGACCCCTGCACCCCTGGTTCCACCACTAGAGGGTGCATTTTACCACACAAGTTTTATTTCTTGAACCCGGATACATTTACTCAAATACTGTTGGGCAATACGAATTTGATGTTCCTTTTTGGGGGGATTTTTTCACGCCAACCCAACTAAAAATTGATGCAAGGTTATATAATCAGTACGAGGTTGTAAATTTGATATATAGCGATATAGGGGATTTAATATATAATACGATGAAATACTTTTTTTAAATATTTTATTTGAAATATTGTCCCCCTTTCATAAAGCTATTTTTTATCATTTTTTTAAAACTTCAGACAATGATGTTTTCACTTGGTTACAGAAAATTATGCTTAAATGCCGAAATTATTCTGTTAAACTTTCCTGTATATACATACGTCAACAATGCAATAAACGTGGGATGTACACAAAAAAATAATAATCGGTCTGAGAAATTCAGTTTTGCGTTGTCAGTCTTCATTGGCGGATTCAGGCGGGGGCTTGGCGGGCGTGCGCCCCACCCCCTAAAATTTGCAAAGCATGGATTGTCAGGGGCAGATTTAGGCGGTTTTCGTTGAAACTTTAATTTCTCGCTAATTTTACCACAAAAGATATCTACATTGAACCCACACTAGAAGAATATTTCAAAAATTTAACCTACAAATCGCTCCGCTCGGCGAAATTTTAACCGTGCGCCCCCCTAATCTAAAATCCTGGATCCGCCCCTGGTCTTGTAGTTCGATCTGAAACAACATACAGAAAATCGGGTGTATAGATTAAACAAATGTGAAAATAACTCTTGGAAAAAAATTAGTGTAATGCCACAGAGATTAGAATCTTAATTTAAAAGATTCGCATCGTTAAGATTATCTGTACACTTATAGCTTGAAAATAGTCATTGTGCTGCTTTTTATCAATTTAGATCGAAGATCAGAATTGATATAGCAGTCGCCAGAGCCTTTAGATTTGTAAAGCCTGTTAGCATCTGTAATTATAGTGCACTACCGCAGGAAAATAGTCCCATTGGCTTATCTCATTAAGGTTCGAATGCAGATAGTTGGGTCCACTTTATAGGTATTTCTAATACATCATAATTAATTCGATGCTATTTACGCCAATAAACAAACCCAATAAACAACTTTTACTGCGAACTAAATATGCTGATTAATTTGGTTTGAATTGACAATGATTCAATTAAAAGTAGTTGATCTGCATGATGAAAACAGATTTGTTCAACGTGTCATAGTTTTCCATCCTCTTAAGTCTACCTTGGAATTGACTTTTTATGAGCAACTCGGTGGTTGTCTCTAGAAGAGCAGAGGACGCTTACCCTACCGGTTCAACTGGTCCATGCTCCCTGTTTTTAGTGTTCTAGTTGCTCATCTACTTTTGTTACTTTGTATGTATTATTTTGGTGTGTCTGTTTTCCATTTCTGATATTTGTCCGTGGATGGCATTCATTTCATTTCCGCTAGAATCCTGGTTCCCTTGATTACTCTTAGACAGACAGATTCGACCTGGAGGTCGATAAATTGAGTTTCGACTTGAAAATTTACTAACTGGGAAAGGACAACTAGTAGTTAGAGGTGAAATACCCCTGTTTCGGGAACCATTCGCCTGCACATAAAAGAAAGTAGTTCGAAATGACATGAAGTAGTCATAAGATTGCATCTCATATTTCTCATAGTTAAGTAGAGATATAAAAAACTAGTGTCATCTGAAAGCTGAATGAATCAGCAGTAGTCTTAAAACTTCAGTTCTTTACTAAGTGCAGGGTAAAATGATTCTGGACAAAAACTCTATGCCCTTGATATGACTAAATTCCAACGAAAGTAGTGATTTCTGCATCTGGCTATTTTACTTTACGGTTCTTTCTCAGAAGGCACATAACTCAAAGGTATTATGATATTTCTATTCGAGTTCACATAAAGAGTGTCCATCATAATGAAACCCCTCCAGCACCATCTGTACTCATGTAAAATTGCTATGAGCCTTATACATAGCTGAATTTAACATAGAAAGTAATGGAGAAATGATATTGTGGTATTAAGCCTTGTAGTTTAATTACAATATGTACTATGTCAAAGAGTTTGTGTTCATTTAACAGGGTGTTTCATGTAAACTGACATCAAATCTAAATATAACGCAAACTTGTGCATTGCAACGATGCATCGTGAATTTTGATGTGTGCGTTTTTTTTTTAATGTCCTTCGTAATCAGAATGATTAATTTAAAAATAAATCAAAGAATTCAATATGATAGTAACCATTTACAACAATAAGCTTGTGTTAAGATACGTTTGAATTCTTTCCCCGAACTTTTCTTTTATACCCTATTTTTGAAATTTGACGATTGTCTGAGTCGTAAAAATTCAAACGATTGATATAAATTGATGCAGTACATGAGTACTTTGATTATTTTCGCATTTTATATATATATATATATTTTTCAAATTATATAAATGTAAGATTAAACATGTTTATTAAGATTAGACATAAATTATCAAAACTTGCGTCTTTTCCTTACGAAAGTTACACATATGTCGACAAAAGCAAAACACATACATATAAAATCATATACAATAATTACTATAATGTAACAAAAAAAACGAGGAGAAGCATATATAGCATAAGGAAGAGGATATGGTCAAGCAAGGTATAGCACGTAAGAGAATAAAATGTGAATATAAAAGAGATTGCAGAAATACAGAAATATAAAGAATTAAGCTGACTAAAATGCTCAAATACATTTTCAAATATGTTTTCAATTCTGCTCCATGATAGGTGGAGTCATGGCTACCAAAGAGCAATATTTCCAAGTCTTTTATCTTCCTCAGCCAGGTAAGCAAAAGAAGTTTCTCATGGTATACATAAAAGAAAGTAATCAAGGGAACAACAATTCTGGCGGAAATCAAAAGAATGAAATCCAAGGGCAAAGACCAGACATGGAAAACAGACACACACAGAAAAGAACATAAAATAACCAAAATAATACATACAAAGTAACAAAAGTAAATGAGCAACTCGGACTCCATTAAAAACTGGGGGCATGAACCGGGTGCACCGGTAGGGCTTCTTCTGCTTTTCTATGAACACCCGCCGGGTTGCTCATAAAAATTCAATATCAGGGTAGACGAAAAGGGAAAAAATCTATGACACGTTGAACAAATCAGTTTTCATGGTGCAGATGGATACAACGTAACGATCCGTGAGTTCATGATGACGATCATAAAGCTTCTGTAGTGGTGACTTCAATTAATCTTGTAGCAACATGACCCTGTTCCTGAAGCCTAATTGTAAAAAGTCTAGCGCGATACAAAAAGTCTGCGTAGACACTGCAAGTTCTGGCATAACGTATGAGTTGTGATATGAAAACTCCATACGCAGGTGCTGAAGGGATGTTGCCACATGTGCAGATGTAAGGAAAGTAGGCAATACGGAATGAAAAGTCGTCGGGTTTGTCGTATAGTTTGGTCAATAGTTTTCCTTTACCACTGATCTCTAAGTGTATATTAAGATATGAGGCCGACTTTATAGTGTCTGTAGTTTCTTTCATCTCAAGTTCTTTTGGGTAGATGCGATGTATAAAATCCCCGAAACTAGAATTGTTAACGGTTTTAAATACGCCATCTACATAAAGCGGAAACTTAGATTTGAGGATCTAGCTAAACGATGTTCCTTCTTTTGGATCAGATCAGATATAAAGTCATGCAGCCTCATAAGAGTGAAGAAATAGGTCAGCAAATAGAGGAGCACAATTTATTTGTTTCCATTTGAATGTCGACCGTTGTTGAGAAACGCCTCCACCATACTGGACAAATGTATTGTTAAAATATTCCAGCATTTTGGACACATCTTCAGTATATTTGAAAGATGATTTGGTGTTGTTTTTTACAAAGTATATAAGGAATCTCTACCAAGAACTACATATTTGTATCTACATGTAGGTGTACCGCCTTTTTTTGAATAACTACGATGTATAATGTTTTGGGGTAGGGATTTGAACTGATGTTAATTAATAGTAGTTACGATAACATAACCCCCCACGTACTTACTTCATGTTTTTGTTTTTGTTTTTTTTATTTTTCCAAAGCGGCCCTCGAATCTCGACGTTATAGGTCTCACTAACCACTTCTAACGTTTCCATTACTTTACATGTTAAAAAAGTAATTTTCAAAGTCTCACTGTGAATTCCCAGGACAAATGACATCTTAAAGCTGCATACCGTTGCGAAGCTTGGAAAATAAGGCTTCCAAAATCATTATGCTAATGGTACGATGATAGTAGAAATTCTTCACAAAATTTACTTGAATAAATAATACTGAAAATTCACATTTTTACCTATTCTGATAACTGACAGCATGGAGGCAAATTACTCACACGTGTAAACAATATTCATTCACTTTTGTAGTTAATTACATATATGATTTTAAAGTACACATTCTCGGCTTTATTTTGACTACTTTTAATCACAATGCACACAAATAATGCACTTACAATGCATATGTCTAGGTTCAGTGTGTTTTTGGTACTACATAGGGGTGGCCATTTGACCCGAAAGTGGTTAGTGAGACCACAGTGCTTCTACGGTAAAAGGGAGATAAATCGCGAATTTCGCGCAAAAAGCGACGTCACAAATTGACGACGATATAATTTCTTTTGTTTGTTTGTTGGGGTTTAACGGCCGAGCAGCAATATTTCAGCTATATTCAGGCGATGAACATGAAGTGGATGATAAAATGAACATGAAATGATGATGAAATGAAAAATGGGATGGGACACAAGGATAACGGGGTCGAAAAAGTTTGATTGCCACTGGAAATAGTGGGAGGTGGGTAGGGCCGGGCAATTTAGCCTCCTGTGGCGGAGCCCTATGGTTCCTACTCCGGGAGAATACCACAGTAGGGTTCTTTAACGTGCGAGGAACTTGGCATCTTTCCCAACACGGTGCACCACTATGGTTTTCGGTCAGGTTTTCCGTATTATAGCCTGACAACCCCAGTATGTAACACGCCAGGGGTACCCGATTCCACCACCTGGGGCACACAACCCAGTTGCTCTGTGGGCAGACGCCCTAGCCGCCGGCTAGGGTTCTGAGCACTATTTAGTTGACAATATAATAGTTGCGCCATACAATGCGCATAAACAATAGTGTGGTTTGTCTTTAAAGTACTACTGGACTGAGGGTTACGTTATCGTAACTATAGTAGAATAGAAGTATAAAGAGTTGAAAAAATATAGGTTGCAATGCTATTGAATTCTGATAATAATTCTGATATAAAGGGCATTCGATTAAATAATGGATAGCGTCTTCGTATGCATGAGGTGTTATAGTCACTAAATTAACTTATGCTGAGCTTACACTGGTGTATAAAACGACAATGCAGTATACTTATTGTTCGCTGCCCTTTATAATAGTATACACAGGGGCTTTAAAACAAGTTAAATACTCTTAATACTATTTTTGAAAATTGAAAAGTACGAAGAATTTCGCACTAGATAAATCTGGGTTGTTCCATATAAATACAGTTGACGGTATGAAAGAGTTGCACGCTCTTGTAACCAACATCAAAACGGTACATACAATTTTGTCTTGATTTTGGAGGTTGTAATTGCTTACATATGATGTCATCTGGGGGCAAGCAGTTACGAAGATATTGGGAACTTTTTTTTATAAACAATTATTTGAAAATCCGGGAAATTTCCGGTAAGATATTTACCTATATTTATTTTGCAACGCTTTTTTTTCAATTTGAAAATTGAAAAAGAATAATACTGTTCCCATGGCATAATTCAAAATACTTTTTTTTTTATAAAAGATCTTTCCATTTCTTGGCTGTTGAAATTTGGAATGAGTTGCCAGCAGCCATAAAATGTTCTAAACCTTTAGATTGATTTAAAAAAAAATAATGTTTTCAACACTTTTCACAATGTCGCAAAATTTTAACGGACTAAGAAAACTGTGTCAGTGTTCACGTTAATGTATAGAGCCGCAGACATGATACACCAGTTGTGCCGGATCCAGAGGGGTGTGCAGGGGGGTTGCCCCATTTTTATTGGAAAATTTGTCATTTACATGTGTAAAATTGACAAAATGGCAAATAATGTCCCAGCACTCCCTTTTCTGAGGAACCTCGGCAGACACCCTGCTTTTAAAATTTTCTGGATCCAGCCCTGATACCATAGACCTGTAATTAATTATAGGTCTAGAACATAGTGAAATCTCTTGTATTTATGATCATTTATAAGATGTATAGTTATTTGAATTTTGTGTGTGTGTGTGTGTGTGTGTGTGTGTGTTTAACTCTTTGGTGTGGGAATCATCTGTGAATTTGAAAATTCGCGCCAAAAAACTTTTCAAAATCTCTCCAATCTCATCTAAAAAATTATCACAAAACCAGATATATAATCAATAAATAATTTAAGTTTATTCAATCAATTATAAAATTCTACTTTAAAATAAGGTAAAATGCCTTTTTTTCAAGCATTCGCGAAAACTAAAATTTACTGCGGAATTATGGTCCGCCATAGTATCACTTTTTTGCTGATCATGCCGGGCCTGGGAGATAGAAATAGTTGAAGTTTCCTTGTCTTTTGAGTAGATTCGATTATTCATTGTGACGCTAAAACATTAATAATATATTTGTACAATTCATGGTTTAGTATTACTGGTATATAGGGTAAAAATGGTGAAAAACACAGACGTTGAAATGAAAGAAGCCCCCAATCCGTCGAAAAACAAAAAGACTGATCCAAAAATCGAGGATGTCGCAATGGAAGAGGTGGAAGCTGAAGAGCCTAAGAAAGATCCCGATCTTTTAACTTTGGAAGGTGGATAATTTATCACCAGATACTTAAGTGTTTTCCCCGATACTTTTCTCTAAATTATGGTTATACGAATTTGTGTATTCCTACAAAGCACACACAAGTGTTTACTTGTCAAAGAGTAGTTTTCACCAGCAAGTAATTCTCGTGAACCAATTTATGCCCTCTCTTGTTACACAAGTTCATGTTCAAAATTTAAGGAATTACATCTGACAGATGTCATATTTTGCTCTCAAAAATGAGCTACCACACAGTGATTTTCTTTGAAGAATAAAATGTGGGTGAGCATACTGTCAAATATTGCTTCTGTCTCTGAACAGTGAGATCTAATCTCTGACCAGTATACAAGGCATGAAATGTGTGCACAATTAATGCACCCTTTCAAATAACGGGTGGGTGTAATTTCAAGCCAGAAATAGAGTGGCCACGTTGTCTCTCAGTCTTTCCCCCCAAAAATTGTAGTTAAAATATATGTTTGAATTTTTGGTGATGTCAAATAGAAGGAAATTTAAGGATTTACTGTAGAGAATCTAGTTTTCTACTTTCTGATCAGCACTTGTTAATTAGTATGGAAAAATAAATACTCTCTCACTTTTGTTTCTTTTATTTAATTTTATTACGAATTTGATTTCAGATATCAAGGAGTATGTACGGCAGATTGAAAAGTCTGTGTCTTCTAAGGAACCAAGATATATGTCCAGGGTGATGAGAAGTCTTGTTAATGTGAGAAGGAGACTCAACCAGACTATACTACGAAAACTTTTTCAGGGTTACCTTGGAACACAGGCAGTTCAAAGAGATGAACTTATTGCTTTCCTAGATCAGGTAGTGAATGTTTTGCTGTTAATTACTATAAGGATGATTACATTTGTTTTGTATACAATCTTCTTTTGACTAACTTCCAATTTACCCATTAAAAGAACATATATCAAAAACATAGAAATAACAGCTATAGACTAATATATCATATTATTGATGGAAAAATATTATTTCAGGTTAGGCCAAATTAAAATATAAATCCCAGATTCTCATCTCCAGACACAATTTTTTTCACTCTCTCAGAAAAAAAAATTATTTTGATTTTTTTCCCATTTTAGGTCAGTTTCTTTCAAACTGACAGCATTATTCATGTAAATTGATAATAAAAAAATAAAATAAAACTGCCCGCCTGCCCCTGATTTTGAATTATGTTGGATGTGAATCTATGATTTTTTATTATGATGGCCTTAACTAATAAAGACCAGTCTAAAATTTTCGTACAACTTAGTAACTGATGTATAAATGTGATACAAAATTGGTGTTGTCTTTCCAAAGAAAATTAGGCAGTGTGTTCATAAATATAAGTTAATATTTTTTACGTCATTTCAATGGATACTTGCATTCTCTTAACTGTTGATATTGTATAAATAATGTAGGACTTGTGTTACTCTGCCAGATTTTTGTACACAGAAAGACTTACAAGATACTCATGATACAAAATGTACATTTGAACTATATATTACATTTTATGACTTGGTCTCCATTGTAAAATTTTTCTTTTCAGCCTATGGAAGCAAATGGGATAGGCCCAACTTTTAGGCCCAAATCTGGTAAAAGTGCAACTATACCAGTTATACCAGAGGTAGAAATCTACCTTCACCTGTTGTTAATCATTCATTTGATCGACCTCAAAAAGTATACTCAGGTTAGTATGGGGAAAGATACATAAGTTTTGTGAGAAAAAATCATTTGTTATTTACTAAAAAACAAGGAATAATCAAAATTTACTGTAAAAACTATTGTTACTGTACATGTCATTGGCTACTTTTTTTTTCAAAATACCTTTTATGATCTGCATACACAGTTGAACATCAATTGACTGATGAATAATGATCATTTAACAATTTGATGAAGGTACATGATTTTATCATCATGTTATGTTAATGACAATTACTTGTTTTAAAACTTCATTAGTAGATACATTCAGTTCATGGCACTTTTTAGCTTTCAGACAAAATTCACTTGTTTTATTTGCTTTACATATTGACAAGAACACTTTTCTTTCCAGTCATGTCTAAGAAAATATCTCATTGTACTATTACTGTTGCCTTTTGGATTTTAATCATATGCATCAATTGTCAGTTGATGAACAATATTTAAATCACAAGTCTAATTGAAGTGTTAGGAACTTGGGAAATGATACTAATCACCATGTCTCTGTCACGTCCACATATTGCATTGATTAACCTCTCATCAGCAGCCCTGTAGATTCTGTATTTGAGATTTATTTTAGATTTTTGCAATAGTGAAAATATCTATTTGTACCTGACCTTATGTGTAATGCAGCTTGATATTTAGGTGCACAAATCTAAGGCCAAAATAGATTAATTGAGTGTTTTCATTTTTTTACCATACCTCCATCTCTAACCATAACTCGAACATGTTATTGCTGATTGAACATGTTTTTTTTTCGTTCAGGTTACAATTTTTTTCAGTTCATGTTTAGTATATCATTGAACTGCAAAGTATTTGATAATACACTTACGTAAAAGCATATAAAGAACCAAGTTTGTTATAATCCAGCATGGCTTTTGGCAACTGCATGTATTAGCTGTCAAACAATATAAATTTTTTTTTAAATTGATGTTTTACCTACCTACCCTACCTAATTTTTTGGGAGGTGAAATAGGAAACGCACTATTTTTTTTTTTTGCCTAATGTTTTGCATTCCCTATTTAATTTTTTTATAGGCTGTCTCTTGTTCAGAAAAGTTGATGAGTAAATTGGTACAACTAAACAGAAGGACATTAGGCCTACTGGCGGCCAAGTGTTATTTTTACCACTCAAGAGGTTATGAACTCACAAATCAATTTGATAAGATCAGATCGTAAGTTATGATAATTAATTACTTGTAATGTGAAAAAAATGTTCATTGTTTAATGTTTTTCTCTTCAGTTATCATTTATATAATATGTTGTTGAGTTACACTCACTTAAAGACCATAGATCTGTTGTTAAGTTATTGTGTTTTTAGTACAACTTCCAAGTTTTCTAGGATATCATACTGCTAAATATCAACGGTTTGAGTAAAAGTACGGTGTATTTTTGACTGCTATATTTTCAGATTTCTGCACTCAAGGTTAAGAACAGCTACATTGAGGTCAGATTATTATGGGCAAGCGGCGTTGTTAAATTTGTTATTACGTAATTACCTTCACTACAACCTGATAGAGCAGGCAGATAAATTGGTCTCCAAGGCAACCTTTCCAGAATCTGCATCTAACAACGACTGGGCCAGGTTTTTGTTTTATTTAGGTAAGTTAAATATTTCCTTTTATCCTTTTATCCTTATAAAGTGTAATTCAACTTTTTAGCTCACCTGGCCAAGTGAGCTTATGCCATCACTTGGTATCCGTCGTCGTTGTTGTGGGCAAATTTTCAAAAATCTTCACCTCTGAAACTACTAGACTGACAGGTTTTAAACTTGGCATGGTTGTTCCTGAGGGTGTTCTGCACAAAATGACCGTTGAGATTTTTGATCCATGAAAAAACATGTCGGCTGTTACTAAAAATAAAACATAGGGGTCAGATGGCAGTTTTTTGTAAATAACTCAAAAAGCGTTGCCTTTAGCAAATTTTGGCAGGGTAATAAAGTTCAGCATCATGAGATAGACCTATGAAATTTTCAAAACGATTTGTCAACTAATGTAGGAGTTACGGCCCCTGAAGGAGTTTTTTTTTTGGCATTTTTTAGCATATGCAACTTTGAAAATCTTCTTCTCAAAATCTATTGCACAGAATTCAGTGAAAGTTGGCATGTATTTTCCTTAGGGTATCCCACACAAAATGACCGTTGGGATTTTTGATCCATGAAAAAACATGGCCGTTATTACTAAAAATAGAACATGGGGTCAGGAGGCAGTTTTTTGCAAATAACTCAAAAACCATTGCCTTTAGCAAATTTCTGGCATCTGGTAATATTGTTAAGCATCATGAGTAGGACCTCTGCAGAAATTTTCAAATCCATTCATTGACTGATGTAGTAGTAACGGCCCCTGAAACAGTTTTTTTTGTTGTTTTTTCACAAGTGCAACTTTTAAAATCATCTCTCTAAAACCTTTTAAGATCATTGAATGAAAATAAGCATAATAGTTCTTTAGTGTATTGTGCTCAAAATGACTTGTGATTTTTAATCGGTGAATAGATATGGCTGCCTCTACTAAAAATGGAACTTTTTGGGGTCGGAAGACATGTTTTTGAAAATAATTCAAAAATTGTTGCCATTAGCAAAATTCTGGTTCAGGTCATGAAAATGCTATTTAAAGCATTTCCCGCATTTGACAGTTTAGTTGATTTTAACTTAGCTTGTCTCATTCCTCAAGTTTTTCAAATAAGCAAATGGTTAACCAGGTGAGCAATTCAGGCTCTTTTGAGCCTCTTGTTACGATTTGTTATACATCTGAACAGGTGTTCTTAACTGTAATAAATCTTGCAATACATTGTTTGGTATTAATCATGAAAAGTCATATCTTTATCATGGATTTGAGAAAAAAATGTAGCAAAGTCATCTTGCATGTAAAATTGAACAAGTAATATTGACTAGTTCTTTCAATATTTATCTTCAGAATTAAATATAAAATATGAGTGGTATATGCAGGTGTATTTCATTTTGATTTGACAACAATATGTCATAGTCTGTAAAAAAAAATTAATAATAATTTGACTGTTTTATGCAAAACTGGTGTGTTTGTAGGTCGAATAAAAGCAGCCCAGTTAGAGTATTCAGAAGCACATAAACATTTGTTACAAGCCTTAAGGAAAGCACCTACCCATGGTGCTGTTGGGTTTAAACAAACAGTAAGTTGTGTACAGCTTGAAGTGTAAACACCTAGTGCTCAATAAGTACTTCTAGTTTTTAGGGAATTTTTATCCTTTCTACAAAACGCATTGAATGGAATGGTTTCCTTCTGTCTAAGATACCATTATCAGTTTGATAGATGTTTTTATATCATCACCTTGTCTGTCTGTCAGTCCGTCTTTCTACATTTCTTGTAAGCGCAACTTCTAAACGGATCGAGAGATTTTAATGAAATTTTATATGACCACAAAAAAAAAAAGACAATTTGGTTTCTACACAATAAGTCCATAATGAATAATTGTGTTTATGGTTACTTACTAAACAAAAATAGGGTGGGTAGGTCAGCATTTTCATTTAATTTTTTTGTCACCGGTTACACCTTTGCTTCATCCGAATCATTGGTCATGAAGTAAAATATTACGATCCTGTGCCATGTTGACTTCATGTTTACAACAGCAGGCCAGAACACTTTGACGAATGTAATAAAGTCGTGTTAAAATCAAACACTGGAATTACATATTGTGGTTTCATTGTTCTTATACCTCCCGCAAATGAGGTTTGCGGGTTATATAGGTTTCATCTTGGCTGTGTGCAACTATTTTCTAAGCAGCTTGAAGCATTGTTATGACACTTTGTTGTATTAAATATAACAACATGGAGATGTGCATGCTATAAGGATTCTAAGTTTGGGCAAATATTGTAGAAATGACAGCTGATTGACGTGGGGCTATTACAGAATTAATCGTTAGGGGGGTGTTGGTTGGGAGGTACCTCACATAAAATTTAATGGTTGGTTGTTATTTAAAATAGTTAGCCATGACAATGAAAGAAAATAATCAATTAAAATTGTATGCATGGTGGGGTCAAATAAAAAGTGCCTCCCCAATACAGTAATTTCTGGAATAGCCCTTAGGTATTTCTCACCAAAACTTGATCTTGTGTGTTGTCCTCAACTCCATTTTCAACGACTTACAAGAATGTTGTGAAATTTGATGGGGTGTCAAATTACCATATTGGGATGTGCATATTGTCAGGAATTTAAGTTTGAGCAAAAATTATAGTAATGACAGCTGATGGACTTGCGTATTTTTCAGCAGAACTTGGTCAGATGCCTTGTCCGCAACTCCTGCTCATTGACTTGCAGGATTGTTATTAACTTGATGGAGTGTCAAATTACCATATTGGGATGTGCATATTGTCAGGAATTTAAGCTTGGGCAAAAATTGTAGAAATGACTGCTGATGTACTTCCAAGGGCGTTTTTCAGTAAAACTTTGTCTCATGCATTGTCTACAATTTCTCCTCAATGAATTTCAGGATTGTAATGAAACTAACCAGAGTGTTAGGTTACCATATTGTGGTGTGCATATTGTAAGGAATTTATGTTACAGTAAATTTGCAATTATATTCTGTTATAGTATTGTCAACAATAAAAATGGTACTGATTTCTGCTTGGAGTTCGGTGTTTTAAGATGAAAGTAAAATTGTATGTCAAAAGTACTAGTAGCCACATAATAACTTAGGTCAAATATGAATCATGTCTACATTGGTCCCCAAATATACAGTGTTTGACGGGGTGGGGGGATTAGTCCTGTTAGGGACAATATCTAGTTAGTGGTTTTTGTAGCTGGTGTGGAACCATCATATCAAGAATTCAATTAACAATTATCTCCCTGGAAGAAAAACAACTCGGACATAAAAAGTTTGGATAAATCTGGGCATTGTGCATGTCATTGGAGAAGAAGCATTGTCCTTCATTCTTAAATTAAGCAGCAATCAACTGCTTAGGGTTTGATCTCTGCAGTTGTTTTAGGTTGTGAATCCAGAAGCATTTGATTGCATTAGCCATAATATCACAAATATTTAACTTTCCTTTACAACTTATTTATTTATGTAACTTGATAAATTGAAAAATTATTTTTGCAGGTCAACAAACTAGCCATAACAGTTGAATTATTGCTTGGTGATATCCCAGATAGACATTTGTTTCGACAACCACCCATGAGGAAAACCTTAGCTCCTTATTTTCAGTTAACTCAAGGTTTCGATTGTATACATTAAATGTTGATAGTTTATTTGGTTTTTAAAAAAAAGTATGAAGGTAATACGAAATTGATATATTGCATTTGTACACAAATCTCTTATCTACCAGTTAAAATTATAAAGATGGCACCTTAAATGATTTTTGTGAACAAAGACTTCTGTCAAAACTGTTGTTGTAAGAGTGGCTCTTGTTTTCAAAATTAAACTCCAACACTCATTACTAGAGTTCAGAAAATGGTTTAACTGACACTAGACAGATACGTTTGAAAGTTGTTATGGTTTAATCTTTATCTATTTCAGCTGTCAGAACAGGCAACTTAGCAAAATTCAATGAGGTGCTGGCTAAGTTTGGTTCTAAGTTTCAAGCAGAAAACACATACACGTTAATCATCCGTTTAAGACACAATGTGATAAAGACTGGTGTTCGTATGATCAATTTATCATATTCTAAGATATCACTGATGGATATATCACAGAAGTTAATGTTAGATAGTCCTGAGGATGCTGAATATATTGTTGCCAAGGTGAGTTTGTTGAAATAAATTTGATACATATATTAAAAGTAAGTTACAGTGTGAAAAAAATAAGCATGAGTGGCCTTGGGCTGACATTTTTTCATCCTAGTGGGGTTGTTGTCTCTTTGACATATTCATCATATCCATTCTTGTTGTATGTTCAAATGAGTAAAGTATTGCTGGATTTTTAATTTGTATTACCCTCTTCAAAGGACTTGTAATTCACAGTTTTAAATATCACATCAAGAATAATGAGAGTCACATACTGTATTTTGGTGTGTACAATGTGTATATTTTTACATAGAAATCATTTCCAGATCATGGGGTTGGGTTTTATGCATCAGTATATAAGAATTGGCCCTGAAATAAAAGAAAGATATTGCGTAATGTAAACAAACCGGAAGTGAAATGTTACTGAAAGAAAGTTTATCTAATCATCAATGACATCTTTTAGTATTGAATTTTAAATGATATTGTCTTCAAATCATGTTTTAATTAATGTCTTAATAACATGTTTCAGACGAAGGTTGTACAATATTTCTTTCTATATTATAAAACATGATGAGAGCTTAAAATGAAAAAAAGGAAAAACTTACTTTCATCCTTAAAAGAATGATTTAAAATGAAAAAATTGCAAAATTTGAGTTACAACCAAACCAAAAATGTTCAATTTTCCCAACTTTTCATTATGTTTTCTAAGCCATTTCATACATTTTGTATTAATTTTATCATACTTCAAAATAAAAAATTATCCAATTTATGCAGCTACTGATCTTTTCATGATGTTTTAGTTTGAAAATATGTTTCTTTCCTTCAAATTTTTGTAGAAAATACCACTTCAAGGTAAATAAAATGACTGATCAAGTGCAAAATATTGATCTTTTGTCATACAAAATTCAACTGCAATTTAAGTCTAAAAAAATTTTTTCACATGTTTTGACCTTCAAAATTGCACTGCGTACAATACATAAATGCCATTATACACACCAAAATACAGTATTCTTTTTTGTTGTTTGCAATATTAATGTTATAAAGTAGGTATTACTAACAAGGGAAAAAAATCAAATTGGAAATATAGAATTATATTGAATTGAAAATATTTGTTAAAAATGAAGTACATGTGCACTGATGTTTTGCAACATTTTCTTGAAGAATATATTTTGACACGAAATTATGTCACAAAAGTACAAAAGTTAAGGATATAGTGTCTAAGAATTTGTATTTTGAGTCAATGTTAGACTCGAAACATTAGATAAAATAATCATAGGCCAAAAAAAGAATATGTCTGTTTCCTGCTACTCTACCTACCATAGTTTTTTGTGTCTACCCTAAACATTTTATAACCATTTTGGCCCAAACACTGCTAAAGTCTAGATTGTTTCCCCATTTACTCAATGTAAAGTATAAAATTTGTCACAATAAAGAATAAACTAAAAAGACAATTTTCTGAGGGAATCCTGTATCTATATTCCAATCCACTTAACTTTGGTTGGACTGTTCCATACAACAGTACTTTACTTTGGTTGGACTGTTCCAGTGTTAACAACATCAGAATTTGATTTAGAAAATCAATCTTGGGATTTTAAGTTTAAATAAAAGACACATTTTAAATATGCATTAGCAAATGTTTTAACCTTATTATAGGCAATTAGGGATGGTGTGATAGAGGCTAGAATAGATCACGAAAAGGGATATGTACAATCCAAAGAGATCAGTGATATCTACAATACCAGAGAACCCATGACTGCATTCCATCAACGTATCAGTTTCTGTCTAGATATACACAATGCATCTGTTAAGGTAAGGTATTTTAAGAAGGTGTCCATGGAATACCCATTCGGTCTGAATTTACCCTAATTATATGTAAATTAACTTATTATATACATTTAGTACTTGAGATAACTTTCATTTTTAACTTGCTTTAGATTTTGAGAGGTTTAAGGCTTGTGTAACTAATAATATGAGTTAGGCAACAGCCTGCATCCAAGCATCACTCAATATTTTTTTTGCGTTTGTAAAATCATTCAAAAAATGGGATGATAGCTGAAAAGGGTGAGATAAGATAGGTAAACGGTTGTCCATTTTTTTTTTAAAGAATTATTCAGATTACCTGATTTATTTACTGTAACTAATTCTTTTTTTTATTTTTTCCTTGTTTTTGAATAGCACATTTTAATTTAAATAAATTTAAAGGCTACTTTGACTTTGAATTCACTTCCCTGACCCATTGTAGTGGGCCTGTCTGATACCTATTCCCATTTGACTGAATGTCTTCTTGGTATAATTTGATTGCCATTTTATTTATTCATGTATGGTTAACTTCTGCTCTTAATAATTTTAATAAGATAATTGAAGTCATATTTTAGGCTATTTGTATAATTGTAATGTATGCAAAGGGAAAAAACTATAAAAAAAAAAAAAAAAACACGATACTGTCTGACCATTAACAAACTGATAGACATTGCATTTTTTAATTTTTTTATTTTTCAGGCCATGAGGTTCCCACCAAAATCTTACAACAAAGATCTGGAGTCTGCTGAGGTAAGAAAATGAGTAACCTCATGAACAGAAAATATTTTAGGGCTTAATATACCTTTGTATTTTACGGCATCTTGTTTATTTCCAAATGCAGAATTCTTTTTCCTCAGTAGTGGAAAAATAGGGATATAGTAGGGTATGATTATTGGCATTACAAATGATACAATTTTTAGTACCATAAAAGATTATAATAATTTTACAGTTGACAGTTTTAAGACTATGAAACCTGATTATTGCCATTACAAACGATACAATTTTTAGTACTCATAAAATATTATAATAATTTGACAGTTGACAGTTTTAAGATATGAAACCTGGAAACATAGCTGTCTTAGAATAAGCTGTTACTGTTTGATTACTTTCACCCATTATTTTTTAATTAGGAAAGAAGGGAGCGTGAACAGCAAGAACTAGAAAGTGCTAAAGAAATCGCAGATGAGGATTTTGATGGATTTCCTTGATTTTGGGAAATAACTATAGGACTATATAATTTTTGATTTGGTATTTTGTACCATTTGCATTTTATTCTAGTTAGTCTACTGAATATGGTAGATATAACATGTTTGATAATGAATAGAATTGTATTTTCATTGAATGTCGATGGACAGAATTGTGTGAACAAGAGCTTGATTCAAAAAGTCTTAGGTGAGAATGTATTATCATTATATAGGTTCTGTTTAAAAGTGCTTTGTTGAGGACAGATTCCTAGAATCATTTTCTCATTTCTTCCTATTAATGTTCTATAAATAAAGTGATAGGACAACATGCATGTCATTATTCTAATTACCTTGTGGTAGGTTTATAACAATAAACTCAGTCAAAAATGTTATCAGAGCTTGTGCTTCATTCATAATGATATCTTTACAATGTACCTAGTGCTGTCCTGACTATTGTAACTTATGGGTCTTCATTATTGAAAAATAAAGTTGTATATATATATATACCGGTATTATCATTTGAATGTGTCATGAAGTTGTCAAGATGTCAGAATGTATATGTAGACCAACAAATGAAATGAACATTACTTAGTTACTATTTACAAATTATTTTTCAAGTTTGCTAATTTCAGTGGATTCTGTCAAGTGGAGTTATTCCTGGGGTATTAATTTCTACAGTTTAAAAATGATTTGCATTATAATAGTATTAAAAATAAACTTTCACTGTTTAATTACTATTTTGTGAGCTTTTATGTCCATGATGAAAAGGGTGGGGAGAAATTAATACATTTATAGTATTCAAATATAAGAACACAATAGGCGTAATATTCTTCTTAATTATACATGTATGGTGTAATGTTCGAAATTCCACTTCCTAAAATCCCAGATGGCTTGGAAAGATTCTATGTTTGACTTTTTGTTCAGATTAGTACCTACTATGAATCTATGAACTGCTTACATAAGCATTAAAGTATGTTATTTTTACAGTGCAAGTTGTGCTATGATGGAGCAGGATTATAGTGAATTTAATACCCTTCTGACTGTGGGAGACATACATTTAGTACATATGCATGTATTAAATTTGGTATTATCTGTTCCATATACATCTGTTAGAGTTATACTGAGATATTTTTGTGACAAAGTCATCAATTTTAAACCTTATGAAAAATATAAGAAGACACTGGCATCAAGCTGGGGCAGGAGTTGCACTTGAGAACAGGTTCCTCGACAAACAAAATTACCCATATTTCTTATAATGACAATCAAATAAAAAAAGAATGAACTAGGCATTTTGTGAGCAAGCTCTCAAAGAGAATGAATACACCCTCTTCTTCAAATGGAGTTATTTGTTAAGACCTAACATTTGATCTCCCTTTGGGGGCTTTGAACAACCAACTTCATACATATCCTCCTTACATGTGTTGTGTACCTTCAAAATAAAATCAATTGATGGTTTAGGAGGATCCTCACAGTGCTAACATAGTAATCACCTAACAAATATCCATTATTGTTTATTTCATTTAGTTTGTAATCCTTTTGTCATCTACACTACATCGGCTTCTTACTTTGTATTTAACTGTGCAAAGAAAGACAACTCATCAATATACCAAGAGGAATTGTTAATTCTCAAACAATTATAGATAAACTTGTCAGAGCCTTGTGTAACAAAAATGTTTGCAAAAATACTTCTCCCATTTTAAAACCTCACAGTTCCATTCATTTAAATCACTGATTGTCCAGACAATAAGTCCATATGTATAAGCTATTGGTCCCGTGATTTCAGGATTTTTGTTGGCCTCCTGACAATAACATTTCCTTGCTATGTCTATTTACGTCATGACTGCCTAAGTTACAAATTTAGAGCAACAATGCTTTAAAGGAAACAATGAGTATCTTCATCCCAATCAGCCAGAATATAGCTTCATCTGAAGGTGTCTTTTATGTTGCCCTTGCTAACCATCCTCCAAGTCTGTGGTTAACACGGCCTGTGGAAGACAGATTTATAGAGATTTTTGAGTTCTTAAAACATTGAACTCCTAGCTCGAGTTTAGGTATATAGAGTATATTACATGAAATATATTTAGATTTGATTAGAATGGCTATTGTATTCCCGTGGATCTATATATAAAAATGCATGAAGTTAAATGCATTCATAAATTCGCATCTTCCATATAATTTTAGAACCTTTTTTCTTCTTAAATGTTTAAACTGAATGTTGTTTTTTTTTAGTTTCCCCCACTGACCCTGTCTCATGCCAGAGATTTTTACGAAATGATAATTTTTTATGTAAAAAAAATTAATTATGCCATAATTTGCACAGAAAATATAGAAATTTTATCCAAAAACCTACCACAAGTCTTACCTTTTTAAGTCGGAGATTCTAAATTTTTCATTGATTTTGTGGGACAGCCACCCTTAACATGTATGGATATGATCTGTATATGAATAATCAAACATTCAAACAGTATTCAACTTCGAATTCGCACACATTCACAAATTTTATTTCATTTCTCTTTTTTCCACAATTTTTAAAATCCTGTCCAAAAACAATTTGCAATTACATTAAAAACTGCATATAAAAATGTTCTTTTTATTAATTTCAATTTTCCTATCAATATTTTTTTTAAATCAGTTCAAAACATTGATGAAAGGATGAAGATTTTGACTGTTAAAACAGAATATGTTTAATACATCTAGTGTATCTCGATACTTTTTTGCAAAATCAAAATTTCATTAAAGCCAATTTATTTCTTAATATCTATCATGGGCAAAATTTGAAAAAAGAAGTACCTCAAGTACTTCTTCATATTATTTGCAGCAATGCTAGAATATTATTAGACTGAATTAATGCGCAATGCCTGAAACATATATACTGATTTCTAAAGGGATTTTGATTGATACAAAAGGAATTATACGTGGACTATATTTTGTGTACTGTTCAGAAACAGTAGGGAACTTCCTGACATGAACCGGTGACAAAAAGTATGCTGATCCTGAAAGATAAAACAAAACCAACAACCGTGTTTTAAGGATAAAGACTAAACAGGAAACATGAAACAACCATCAGACAATAAATACGTGCAAAGAAACAAAAGTAAATGAGCAACCCGGACTTCACAAGAAACTGGGAACATGAACCAAGTATATCGGTAAGCGTCGTCTACTTTTCTCAAAACACCCGTAGATTTGCTAAAAAAAATGCCACGTCCGGAGTAGATGAAAGAGGAAAGGAAAACTATGACACACTGAACAAATCATTTTTTATTGTGCGGATGGATACACCAAAATGATCCACGAGTTCATGATGACGACCATAAAACTTCAGAACAGTGATGACTTCAATCTTGTAGCAACATAACCATGTCCAAAAGCCTAATTGTATAAAATTTAACCCGGTACAGAAAGTCCATTTATTTTCGGAAAGCTCTTGTATAATATATAAATTGTGACATAAAAACTCAAATGCCGCAAATGAAAGGAAAGTTGACAATGCGGAAGAGAAGTCATCGCGTTTGCCGTATAGTTAGATATTTATTTTTTTCGTTTCCATCGTTCTCTTAGTGTATGTCAAGATGTGAGGTTGACTCCATAGTATCTGTAGTGTCCTTTATTACAGGTTCTTTGGGGGTAGATGCGATGTATAAAATCCCTGAAACTAGGATTATTTTTAAACAATACGACTTATATATCGGAAACTGAAATCAAAGGTTCTGGCTAAACGATGTCTTTTCTTTTGGGTCAGATCAGCTGCAAAGCCAACTTCATATAAGAGTGGCGGAATTGGTCAGCATGTAGCGGAGCACCATTTGTTCCCACTGGAATGTTAATCGTTTGTTAAAAACACGTACACCACAATGGACAAATACGTCTTCGATTAAAAAAAAACAGCATCTTGACATCTTCTTCGGTATACATTTAAAAGAAGATTTGAAATTGTTTTTACAAAGTATGGTGAATCTCTTAAAGTACCACGTATTTATATCTAGCTGTCCAATCCTTTTTGTCGTAACAATGATGTATAATGCTTTTGAGTCGGAATTTCAACTGGGTGAAACATAGTAGTATGTAGGGTTGAAAATCATAGGTCTTGATGCTATTCTATTCCGATAATAATCTTACAGAGAGTAGTTCCAGAAGATTTTTCAGGATCCACAATACATTGATACCATGAAGTGTCGTGATGAGAGTAGACACGCTCTTTGACAGCTTAGTATTAGTTTCGAAATAGGCTTAGTAGTAAATTTTGCAGATCCAGCTATGACGCGTTGTTTGTTTGGGATTTTGTGGAACTTTGGACACCAATACATGAACAGAAGATCAAAATCATTGTCTTTTTAAGTAGGAATCGAATGAAGATAGAACGGATTTATGGTTTTCCACAATTTCTTCTATGAAAAGTGTGGTAGCGGTATAAGTCTTATTAATGCTATTATTTTCTACGTCTATCATCGGTTGTAATGCGTTTTAGCATTGTCTGCTGGTACAACAACATACTTGTCATGTATAGTACTGGTTTGGGTATTTCTGGATTTTTTAAAAATGATGTAGCATCGAAACTCACTGAACCGTGTTATTACAGAAATATTGCATTCATGCAATCCATACTTGGTTTTCTGATATACGGTGTCAGCTGGTATATAGGAGGGGTGGACAGGGGTACTTCATACCTGCTTCCCTCCACCTAAACCACTGCCTCACACCCGCTTCTCGACCCCTCCCATTTTAACCCCGGTCATGGTTCCCAACCATAATTCCCGCTTCCCGTATTTTTCAATCCCCATTCCCCGCCACTTCACCCCCACCACCGTTCTGTCATTTACCCTCCGACCCCCCACACCCACACCCGTATCCCCATCCTCCTATCCAGCCTCCCATATAGGGCATTGGCGTTGTTTGTTTGTTTGTTTTGTTATTTGTTTGGTTGTTTGTTTTTTTTTTTTTCATTATTAAAATGGGATTCAACTTAACTATTGTTTAAATCAAGTTGAAACTTACTCAAATGCGAAATTGCCTGTTCGGCAAATTACACAAAGGTACAAATAATTAACGTATGCCGACATTGATTTGATTTTAGATGCGTTTTGAGTTACTTTGCATGACAAGATTGAAAAAGTTGTCCACCAGGAATGATCTATATGTTACCTTCAAAGGTTAATATATTAATTTTGTATATATGATACCGCGGATGCCTGCAGGAGCGGATCCAAACATGTATAAGTAGGTGTTCTTGTCCAGGTATCATTACCCCTTTTTTGCTAAAACCTTGCACAAAATTCATAAATTTCCAACCAAAAGAAAAATCCAATCCGTGGAACCCTTCCTTAGTCAATTTAGTGGCAGTGTCAGTTATAAAAAGGGAGAGCAAAGACTTTATGTGCATATATTTGCCACTTTTAACAAAATGTTCCAACAAAAAGGGAAGGGACCCATTTAAACGTAGGGGCTTGCTCCCACTATCAAATATGCAGACCCACAAGTATATAACCTATTTATACTAGTTGGGCTGCATAATTGATATTGAAAGCAAGTCCCTTTGGTTTGAATCTGCCACTGCAGCCTGCAGGGGCGGACACAGGACCTCAGGTTAGGGGGCGTAAATAGAATTAAAGAAAATTTTGTGGGTAAAATTTGTGAAAAATCAAGATTTTATGCAAATTTCTTTTTTCAATTTTAGGGGGGGGGCGTACGTCCGGCATGCCCGTCCTTGGATCCGCGCCTGGCCCGCAGTTTTCACGACATCATTGCGGGCGCCACTACATTTTAACGACCAGATTACCTCTATTTCATTTTACTATTTAAGGATCACGTTCTACTAAGGGGGCTTTTAACGTCCTTGACTACGCTGTCGGGTCTCGCGCGTACTATTTTCGCTATCTTTATGCAACGATCTAGCGAGATTCCATTTACCCAAGAAATGTATAAGAGTCACAGAGCTAATGTGTATTGCCTCGTCAATGTATTTCAAAATAAAATTTATCGTCTTTCGGGTGTCATTTCTTCATTTTTTACGTTTACATCTCAAATAATTAATTACGACTGAAATACACTTCCGATTACATCTCATGATATGAAACTTGCATAATTTTGCTTTTTATTTTGGAAAAAAAAATAATCAGACGCCGAAGGCATTTTCAAACATCAGGTCAAATCTTACTGCTTAATTGATAATTTATACCAGTGTGTGACAAATATTTGTTCTGTCAATTTTATATAGAAACCTTTGTGTGATCTTAAACATATAAATGAGAGTAGAATATGCAGAATAAAAAAAAAGTTCAAGAGACAAAACTAGCTGCTTGGTTCTTATAAAGACGCTCAAATGTTTACCGATTTCGGCAAGGGGCATGTTTATACAAAGGACATTGCTCTCTTTTTTTCACAGTGGCTAGTCATTTACGAGGTCAGCCTTGTTTCTCGATCTATTTCTGTCAACAGTGTCAAGCATAAAAACCAAGCCCCTATCTTTTATATAAAAAACATACAAAACAAAATATTAATTTTTTTCTGATCATTTATATTCAGTATCGTTCTGGATCTATTAAAGCGAACAAAATATTGAAACACCTCTGACGACAAAACCACGACAATGATGTTATACGTAGTATGTGAATCATTGAGCACAGTTAAAAAATGGTTCTTTTACGCAAAATGCAACCATACTGCATTTCTTGCTCCCACATTAGAAATGTATATATTAAAAAAAAAATAAAGTTTAACAGGTTTATAATCAGGCATGAGTTTCCTTTTCAAAACTTGATTACAAAAAATCTCAAATCTTTTTCTGTATTCATCTTCATGGCGCTGTCGGTTGAAAGAAAAGTCAATAAACTTCCCGTGGGTGTGTTCTGTTTGTGTATTATGACTCGTTTTACCGTTCAGCAGGGCGTCAGCTTCTTAACATCACAGAAACTTGTAAATAGAAAGATCGATGAAACTCTATTATGTGTTTTTTCCTTCTCTTTCACATACAAGCTTTATCTCTGTGGCGACTCTTTTCGGGTGGTACGATCCGATCAATGGTCGGGTTTAGTTATTGATTAAGTTCATTATAAATTCAGTAGTCATTATAACCCCCAGAGATCATAAAACGTCTGGCCCGTATCCAAGTGGTGTGATATTTAAATTAGATGTAAAGCCGTACCGGGGGTCGACTACCGGCCTGATGAGGGTCTGTTTGGGAGGGTTTATTTAATCTGTTAACATTTTCGCTATTTATGGAGGTCATTTGGTTTATACACGCAGGCAGATGGATGTTCAGGAGTCAAAAGTTGGTAAATATCTAAAATCCATCGACGACTTCACTGAACATTGCGCAACATTCCGAAGATACAATACGAAGAAAAAAAAATAAATGTTTTCAGTAAATGAATGTACTGCCCAAAGCCAATACTAGCTAATATTAAAGTCCCTAACGGCACACTTTTGGTACCAAAATGGTACAGACAAAAAATACTATTGTTGTTCTATTAACGTAAATTTCTAAAAGAAAAAAAAAACAAAAAAAAAAGAAAGAAAAAAAAAAAAAGAAAAAAGAAAGGAAGAAAGAAAAAAAAAAGAAAAACTGAGTGATGTTTCCTAGATAATAAGATTTCTATAAATGTATCAGTATATATAATATCAATTAATGTTCTCTACAGTTATGTTCGAATGTATGCGCATTGCCGAAAATATACATCTTTATATATTTTTTTTTGGAAAACTTAAAATCTATTTTTACACTGAACTTTTTATAATGAAAATCTATTCTTTTTTAAACCCAAATGTGGTTTCATATCACAGTGGTAGACTTCCTAATTTGTCGGTATTAAAAACTGTCAATCGGTTTCACACAACAGTGTTTTCCCCGGTTGATAACCCCACACCCTCCTGGGGAAATACGTCATAAGTTCCTACCCACGACAACAAACATTCACGTGGTATCTGCCCAATCAGGGTCGGGAAATGAGGCACGAGGAACTTTAGTGTGGTGACGTATATCGATCGGCCATATATGGAAAATTAACCCCCACCCAGACGTTCTTTTCCAGGGACGGGAGTCTGTTATTTTTGGACTAAAAACCCACGTTGTGAAAAAAATAATAATAGGACACCATTATTCAAGCGTGAGGTAAGTCACATCGCGGATGTAAACAAAGACAGACACGTGTACATTGAAATTGCAGACGAAATATGTTCGCTGTACCGACCCCCGGGGTCATGGGAACGACGCATCTTGTTTGTGTATTGCCATTGTGTCATAATCTGACATAAAATTACACTCATACTATTCATTATTACTACTATTCATTGTTAAGCATTAAATCAAACATTATTGAAATATATCACCAGACGAAATATCGAACGAATTCACGGAAGTATGGAAAAGTGGGAGGAAAAGGAGCGATGTGCCATGTCGGTTTTTGTATGGGGTTCTCGAAGGAGGAATTGACATTTGTTGCATTAGTCAGTCGGATTAGAATTTTTTTTTAAATCTCGAAACTGTCATAAAATATATGTCGTGCCAAGAGAGTTGTTGTGCCTTATGATGAATTGTATTAGATTTTTAAAACGTCTACAATTTCGCCACATCAATATATTCAAAAACATGAACCTGTCAGCGCCTCTCCTATCAGACAATTTGAATTGTGTAGTCTTAAGCTATTTTTTTTTACAGAAAAAAAATGAGATTTATAATAATTTTGTTTTAGTAATAAGCAATAAGTGTATATTTTTAGCTACAGTGTTGTGATTTTGTTACATATTAAGGCACACATGTTGTATTGTAAATGCACCCCAATAGTTAAAACAGCTTAGATGTTTTGAGAAATGAAGGCATTTCTACATAGTTTATTTATTTACATGTTATGATATGAAAAAGTCTATATCATCTATCAATTCATCAATCGCCATGTTACAGTAACATGTTCTGACCACTTCATTGTAATCAACTCAGATGTAGCAGTGACCTCAGCTGTTAATTTACTAACAACTCTCAGATATTATAAAAAAAAAACAAAGAAAATTAACCCTGGATTTATTCTAAATGATAGTCATGATAAGGTACATGTACATGTATTAGAGTATTGACACTGTTTCAAATACATCATATGGTACATGCATGACACAAGGAATTGTTGTGTTTTTTATTTCACTGCTTAAGCACATGTACATGGTAAAGAAAGTCTCCTGCTTTTGATGCTAGCCTTCTTGTACTACAAAACAAATTCAACAATCTCTCACCAACATGCTTATGTCAAAGCAGGAAATATAATCACATTCTGAATTTTGGATATTTGTTCGTGTTAAAACAAGCTGACCTCAGACCTGTGATGAAGACTCTTAGTTTACTTTCATTGATATGTCATCTTTCGGGGAGGGGATGTAACAAAAAAATTATGCAGCAAAATTTAAAGTTGAAATAAGGTCTGTGGCTAAACATACCGCAAAAACAAAATGTTGGAAAATCTCCTGCTTTAAAAAAATTGTTCAGAGGCAGATCTCTGGCTTTATAATTTTGGGAGGTGAATACCTGGAGAATTATATTAATTTTTAAATGAAAGAGAAAAAAAAACACTATGGTTATTTTTACCAACCCATATTTTAAGATATGCTAGACCTGAAAAATAAACTGTATCGACATGTACATGGGACTGAGGTTATGTAGTTTTTTGAGTGGCCTAAGGATAAAGGTCCATCCCTTGAAGCTGATGTGATAAAGATCTGTATACTTTTAATTTAGAAATTATTGCATGCATTGATCTTAAGTGATTTTGTCATTTAAAGAAAATCTGCAGTTTTATTTCCTTTGTGATTTTGAGAAAAATTCCACATTAGTTGTGTTAAAAAGCATGTATATGTACAATATGCAAAATTGGAAATGAAAGTTAGTTGCATTTTTTGCAATAATAAAAACATTTTATTAATATCTAAATTTACAGTACATGTTGTACACTGTACATGTACACTGTAGATGATACAATGTCTTTTATAGACAGTTAACAACTACAGGGTTAGTCATATATACATGTACATGTATCAATAGGGCTATTCTTTTTCATAAATCTATCTCATTTAAAAGGTTAGTCTTTTGATCAAAGGAGAGATATGGAGATCTAAAAGTTACATGTATGACTTAAAGACATATATTCTGGAAGTATTAGCCTTGAATTAAAACTTGTGTCAGATCTACATGTACACAATGTATATGATCATATAGGTTATTTGGATGGAGGTCATCTGAGGATTAACATATTTTTAGCTCACCTTGCCAAAGGCCATGTGAGCTATTGTCATCACTTGGTGTCCGTTGTCGTCGTTAACAATTGTACAAAACTCTTCTCCTCTGAAACTACTCGACTGATTAGAACCAAACTTGGTATAAATGTTCCTTGGGGTATCCTGCATAGAACTGATGTGGAGATTTTTGATTCGTCGAAAAACATGGCCGCCGTTACTGAAAATAGAACATAGGGGTCAGACAGTAGTTTTTCACATATATCTCAAAAATGTTAAGTTTAGCTAAATTCTGACACTGGGTAAAAGTGTTCTGCATGATGAGATCTATCTCTGATCAAGTTTGGTTTTAATCCGTTAAGCTATGTTGGAGTTGTTGCCCCTTTTCAACGATTTTTGCTATTTTTAATGTTATTTCTTTCAAAAATCTTCTCCTCTGACACTACTTGACCAATTGAAACCAAATTTGGTATGAATGTTTCTTGGGGTATCCTGCATAGAATTGATGTGGGGATTTTTGATCCATCAAAAAACATGGCCCCCGTTACTAAAAAAAGAACATAAGGGTCAGACAGTAGTTTTTCGTATATATCTCTAAACCGTTAGGTTTAGCCAAACTCTTTCAATAGCTGAAATGATCCTTATTATAAGGCCTTCAAAGGTCTTCAGGGATCAAAGTTGTCAAGTGACTCCTTGTAGGAGTTATTGCCCTTGAAAGATTAATTTTTTTTTTTTTACAGTTTTCAGCCAATATCTTGAAACCTATCATAGATAGAAAGAAACTTTCAATTGCTGAAATGATCCTTATGATAAGTCCTACCAAAGTCTTCTTGAGTCGAAATTGTTGGACATCTCCTTGTTAAATTTATAACCCTTGAAAGACAAAACTTAAACCAGGGGAGCAATTCAGGCTCCTGGGAGCCTTTTGTTTTCTAAAAGATTTTCGGGGACTTATGAAATGTAGCAAATTAAAATGATTCTGTGGTAATAAAAGCATGTGTTGACAGGGTAGGAAACTCACTCAAATTCTAGTCAGTCCTGAATACAATTTTTCAATACATTTCTATATGGCTATGTAGATTTTTGCTAAAATTAGGCAGCCCTGCCAGTCTCGGGCTGGTGGGCAGGCTACTATTTCTAACTTTGGTGTTGAGATGTCTGTCCATGGCATATTCCTTGCATTTAAAGCTCTTGATGAAGTTGAGGTGATTTAGGATGTTTTTGTCACACCAAATTGTACATTGACATTATAACTGAGCAGTAAGCATTGTTGTTCACATGCATATATGACTCCAAAATATTAGTTTAAAAGACAGTACATTGTTCATCTTGTTGGCTTTTTAAGGTTTCAAATCAGTGGTGGTCTGAGGTCCAGACTCTCAACTTCTGGCATAGGGCTTTGAAATTTCATTAAACTAAGTCCTGAACCTTCAACCCTTTTCATTGATATTTTTAGGGGGTCTTATGGTTTTCCTCAAGTGGGCCAATGGTTTCAAACTTGAAAAGTCAAGGATCTTCCACTCTTGAAAGTAAAATCTTTAATTTTGAACCTCTATTTTAGATTGACATAATGTTCTCAGCAAATCTGTGCATCAAAGTAAAGAAACTCAAACCAAAAAATTTACTAAGCCATGGTCCCATTTCAGAACTTTAATCTTTATATTCAATGGACTCATTAACAACTAGTTAATGGCTATTTCTAAACCAAGTTTTACTCAGATAAAAGTGACAACAGTTTACAACAGATAATGAAAATTGGGATTTAAATGTATTAATGGTGCTACCATAGAGGCTTGCTCCCAATATTTACCATGCAGCCGGATGGTCTAGTATATAAGCACAAATACTAGTTCGGCTGTACATTTGATAGTGGGAGCTAGTCCCTAAGCTGTTACGAAATATACCTCAAACTCTGAGCTTATTCTAGAAGGCATAAGATTGATGAACACACCACAACAAGAATCTGTAATAGTATAAGTCAATTGGAAAGGTTGAGGACTTTCATGCAGTGTTCTAGGATTTTTCTGGAATTGAGGTTTCCTCAGGAAAAATCCATATAAAATCAACTTTCCCACAGTCAATGACTGCTTTCCTAACAAAACAAATCCTTACAGCATATGAAGTTTTCAACTTGCCATGGGAAAGTGTAACTAAGTACGTAACTTTCCCTGACTCAAATTTCACTTTCCCCGGGTAACGGGAAATGGGAATCCTAGAACACTGTCATGTTGGCAATTTAATGGGAAGACAGCTGATGGAAGAATAAGTATACAGCAAGATTGGTCACTTTCAATTAGAAGAGCTGAAGAATTTTCCACATTCTCTTTAATTAATTTATTCTTCCTTTACATGTATTTGATAATTATAGAGTACCCAATTTTAGTCAAGACAGAAATGTAGGAAAAAAAGTGTTATTGTCACACCCAGTGCTAATAAAAGTGAGAACCAGGAATGAATTATTTGAAAATTTATTTATTTAAGAGGCCAGGGATAAAAGGGGGAACAGTGTGGGCTTCTATACAATGAGCTAATTAATTTAATAGCATCAGTCTAAATATAATGCAATGAATGTTTTCTACACATCTATTAAACTCTGATAGGGAATATTAAACTTTAAACCTTTAACAGGACCCTGTTTTGAGCCTAGGATCAACATACATGTACATGTATAACTTGCAGGTTTATTCTTGATGATAATTGCTTGATGTGATTGTGACTGGGACTACTGGCAATGGAGATGTGACTTTGACAAGGACTACTGACAATGAAGATGTGACTTTGACTGGGACTACTGACAATGAAGATGTGACTGTGACTGGGACTACTGACAATGAAGAAAAAAACTAATGTTTTAAGGACTTCATCTAGACATTGAAGACAAGTTTTAGTAAATTCTGTTTGGAAATTAACAATATTGACATTTTTGTCTATGTAATCTGTTACAAAACTTCTCCCTATCAAAGACAAATGGAGAAGTGTTTACTCATTTCTCCTTCTAGATTTGGCCCTAACTGTATTTTGTCCATTATGATTTTTTTTATTAGTTTTGGCAAAAAAATCCAAATGTCACATCTATTCTCAATTTTGGGGCCATCTGTATGTTATTCAAGTTATCCATTTTAGAGCAAACATTCCATATACAAATACATGTACATGGTTGATCATTGTACAAAAAGCATGGATCAAATTATGTCAGCCTTAAATCATAACTTTGTTCTATATATATATACTCATGTGGTTCATTGGGAGGATTAAGACAAGGGGTTCGTGAGGATGTAGAGAGTGTTTTGCTTAAATGTTAATAGGAACATCAAAAATATACCTTAGATACTCTCATCATGGCTTCTGAAATGAGAATTCTGTACTTTTTTCTGACTGTAACAAAGTCTTCCATCATAAATAATATTCCTGTATTCACTCAATCATATAAAATGTATCATGTTCTATTGGTTTTTATAAGATTAAGAAAAAAATAACCAATGTAATGTAGCTGTCATCTCTTAACTCTTGTTTTTTTCAATCCATTTTACTGGTAATTGCATGTACATGTATGTTGTATATTACTGGTAAAAAATTTTATCCCCTCACCAAATAAAGTTATGAAGGGATGTACACTTAATAATATATCCATTCTTGCCTAACATCCCGATAATCACTTTAAAATCAGTATCCCTCAATTGGTTCTAACAAAATAGATCAGAAAAAAACTGTTTATCCAAGGTCAAAATTTATTGTGAATCATCCATTAACAAAACTCAAAACTAAGAACATAATCCTATAGAAAATTTGAAACTTATGATTTTCAAATCAAAGGTCAAGGTTTCCAATATACTTGCAACTCCTGCAATCTGTTTTTGCAGGCAGCAGTGCCATTTTTACCTTCATTTCATTTCAATTTCTTGGTTAAATTGTTCCATTTGTTTTTGGTTGGACCTATTTGTGGCTCTACCTTGACAAAGTGTGTCATCGAGCTACATCTTTGTTGCTAGACTCTGAGTGGATTTTACTCAATGTAACAGGGAAGGACAGGCTTACCATTATGGTGCATGTGATGTCAATGCTGTTTTTATGTTGCTGGGGTAAAAAGCTTTTGAACTGTTCGTCCTTCTGTCAGTCCTTCTCTCCCTCTGTGTGTCAAAGCATGTTTTTGTCTGGACAGCGCTTTCAATTGATGATGGATATCCACGGAACTTCGGGAAGTTGTTTGCAAAAGTAAAAGCTTGAATAGGATTGATTTTTAGAGACAGCTGTTAAGGTGGACCACTTTTTCAGGAGGTAGACTTAGTTAAATATCTTGATTTTTGAATACAGCTTGTTGTCACTTCGATAGTGCTTTCAATTGTTGATGGATTTCTATGAAACTTTTGGAAGGTGTCATACCCCCACCTAGTCTGTCCGTTCCAGTGTCACAGCTTGTCTTTCTTCTTTTGACCCATTACCTTCAAACTTTGGTGTATGGTAAGTAGCAATAAAATCTTGGATTGGATTGATTTCACAGAAATCAGTCAAGGGGGACTTCAATGATTTAAAGTTGTTGCCTGGATAGTACCTCCATCTTTTGACCCATTACCTTCAAACTTTGGTGAATTATTATTAGCTATAATAGCTTTGGTAGGAACCAGTCCAGGGGAACCAGTTTTATCTGGGAATAAGGACTGATGTTTTTCTAAAGGGTACAAATGTGTGTGCATAGGGTATTGTATGGGTGCTCACTAAGGTTCTTTAATTCTGTTTTACACTGTTCACTACGTTATATATGTATATTGTCTTTGTTTAATGTTTCCATGTTCAGGCCATGTCCTTGAATTTCAAAATTTCAGAATAGTCCTGCAGTTTTTGACATTTCAGTATTCCTTTTGTGAAAGCTAATGTATCATTTTATCAAGGAACATCTGTTATGAATCCACAAAGACCTGAACTTCATGTACAGCACTAGTACATGTATGGGGAAAACTTCCCATTCTATGGGGGATGGGGATAGTGTATGGAGAGATGGGGATTTTGAATAGAGAGGATGAGGAAATTAGTTTCTTTAGTATTGATTGATATGAAAAAAATTATTAAATTTAATAAAAATAACAGTTCAAGTGTTAAAGAATTCAAAAATATAATTTTATTTGATAATGTACATACTGTGAGAGTATTATTGTCCATTGGGTACCAATATTTATGGATTTTGTGGGTTTGGTAAACCACAAAATTTGGTTCCCAACGAAAAGGAAGTTTTCCATTTGTTTGTATGCTGGAGTAGTTCATGAAATGATCATTTTCCCCTAAACCATGAAAATTGGTACCCACGAATAAAAGTACTTTCACAGTATTTGATATGAAATATGCAGTGGGGATTCTGTTGGAGAATGGGATTTTTCTATGGGGAATTGGGGATGGTACATAATGTATATGGTGTAAGTGGGAAGTTAATACTATTCAAGGGCTGTATTTCTTATTGCTGGCAGTGGATGAACTTAAAGCACTTAAGCAGATTGTCTTAGGCCTTTCGATTGAAAAAAAAAAACTCATGACTATGTTTTCTAAATGTACACAAAATTTGCAAGATAAGCCTAGCAGGTAAAAGAATGTATACTTTAGAAAAAAAACAAAGTACAAGGTTTCAACCACTATGGTGACATTTGGGTGGAAATACTTCAAGTTTCCTGTTGTTTTTGACACATTTTTTTTGCATACCTGAAACATCATGACTAACTGAGAAAACACCTTTTTGTACACGTTATATATACCAAGTATTTTTTTAACAAGTTGTTTCAGCTTGCATGAAATTTCATTACATGTATTGAACAAATCAAAATTCCTGACAGAAAAATAAATATTTTGACCCAACAAAATTAGCCAGCCCCCTTTAGAATCAAATGGTTGTCCCCTGACAGTTAATTATTAGTAGATTTGTAGAAGTAATTGCCAGTAAAAAATCTATAAGGTTTAAAGACCTACAGTCTATCAGAGGATTTTAATGTTGATTTTGGATTGCTCTTGATTTTATTAACCATTTAATGTCCAAATGTATTTCCCTTAAAGATTCCATTAAGGAACCATTAAACTTTCTAAGGTATACTTCCTACAAGGGATTTGTCTGTGGTCTTCCAAAGTTATAACCCTATGGTGCTTTGTCCCATTTAAGATCATTTTTCACAAGTATGGTTCATATCAATACCTTGAATGATAGGCATTGACATTGAAGGAAGATAATAATTGTTAGATGAGTGCAAGGAGAGGTAATCCACCTTCATGGTATTGCTGTTGTGCAGAAACTGTCTTCTTTTTACTGAGTTCTTTCTCACAGTATTTATAGTTTACAGTCCTCTTGTAATGTATTCCTGTCAATTTCTTTAAAATCTGTCAAGTGATTGCCATGGTACATACTTTTGAAGAAATATAAATCAACAGTGAAATCTTCATCCATTGACAAGATGAAATTGAGGGAGTAACATTGTTGGTTGGATTGTGAACATCAGTCCACTTTATGGCATTACAATTACCTCTGATTCTCTTCTGGTACTAGTACTTGAATTCAGTATAAATTTGAATTTTGGCTAATGGATTGTCTAAACTGTAAGGTAGGTGACATGAATTTGAATTATATTCATCGCCATTAAAAAATGACAACTTAGTCAAAGATAAGTACATTGTACTAGGTCATTGAATTGTTATGCATTTTCACATGTCATTTTTTACAATGAGTTGAAATAAACATGAAAAAAGAATGTTTACTTTTTAAAATAATTTCATCTGAGTCCTACCTCTGTAGCATAGAATTGATTTGATGATAGTAATTAGCTTATTTGATCTAATATGAAACATGGGTTTATATTATAATTGAAGTGCTGTAATTATACAAGTAAATGTTCATGTACATAGTGGGCAGGGTTACCAGGCTTATGTAATTATCTAGTTTTTAGGAAAAAATATCACCATTTTGGTTCTTCTACAAAATGTCTTTTACACCTGTTTTAAGGATTATTGAGTAAATAATATTTTACTTTGAAGAAAATTTCTTTGAATTTAGCTTTATTGATGTTAATTAAACAGATGAAATAATTTTAAAAAAATGAAATAAAACATCCCTTCAATAAATGTCTAAGGAAAAATATGTCAGAAGTTGCAAGCTGTCCTGTAATCTATTACTAAAATCAACAGGTACACAGTAAAAACTCACATTGAAGTAAACATGTTGCATTGACAAGAGACATTTTGCCTAGTGACATACACTCAGCAGTAGTCTTTGGTAGTACACTTATTGGGAATATTGGTTCTTTAAATATAGAGGGATTCAAATTTCAAAGAAACCCGCAGCAAGTGAAATTTATGAGTATCTTTATGAAAAAAATACCAATATCTTTATGTTGTGTATTGATTAGGTTCATTTTATTTGAAGTGGATGGATTTTCATTAATTTCATCAAAAAGTTGGATATTATGATTCTCTGACTTGAAAAGATACTTTTGTTGTTGTAACATGTTACGAATGAAAAAAATCTTGAAATTAATGCTTGATTATTAATGCCACTGTGAGCCTAGGGATATATTAGAATTACAGTTGTAAGGAAGAAACTTTCCTCAATAGAAACCTTTTGTTAGAAGAGGTTTTTTTTTTTTAACTTTGACTGCTGTTGAAAATTCATGTTCATGACATCAATTTTGTTCTTACTACATTGATACATTGAGAATATTCCTTGCTTGAAAAGTTCTGCAATGTTTACATACCTTGAGCCTGATTGCTGTGGATATTTTGATGTTTCACAATATGGAAAATGGCACTTTCCCTCTAAACAATATGACAATTACCTTCAACCAAGCCAAATGAAAGGTAAGGTCAATTTAAATGAAGCAGTTTTCACATTTAACTGGGGATTAAACGGCAACAATTGCTAGATATAGTTGGTGAACTAGAATATCACTTTTGAGACTCAAAGAAGATAAAATTTCATGCTATCCTTATAAGCTTTGGTCTCATTATTATTTATACCAGGAAACTTTTACTTGTTAAACTTGTCTTATGTTTATTCACCCAACTCTAATTTTTGGGTGTTAGGCATAGTGAAATTCCAAACGACTGCTAATAATTCCTGATTTCATTATTTTTATATCTCCATTCTCCTGCTGATGTATACTGATGTTCTCCCTTTGTCTGTTGACTGATAACTCGAAAACACTCAGAAGGATTTTAACCATGCGTTGGTCAATGTTTGTGTCAATGGAGAGAAGCCACCTTTAGTTTTCATTATTTTCTGCTTTTTTTTTCACAGTTATGGGACAAAACCAAACTCTGCTTTGGAGCATATCTCTTTTAAAACTGCAAACTGTTACCTCTTGTTAATAATGCTATTGCAGGACTTACATTGATTGATTGATTGATTATTGGGGTTTAAAGCCCGAGCAGCAATATTTCAGCTATATTCAGGCGACGGACTTACATTGTATATAAATGTAAAATCACATTGGTTTGTTATGGATATAAGTGTAAGTCTTACGAGTGCTTTGTGAAATGGTTGCCTGACTATAACACTCTATGCTACATGTAAAAGTAGAATTGTACAAGTAGAAATTTTGTGATTAATCAACTCTTTATAACTCCAAATGTTAACCATATTGAATTTGGTAACTGTTAACGACTGGTAACTTTGTGGCTAATCAACTTGGTGAGCTATTTCAATTCTGGGCATTTTTTGATAAAATTTGGCATTCCCTTACAACTTTCAATAGATGGAGCAGGTGATTTTCTAAAATTCTACCTGCAGAAACAATTATCTATCTACAGAATAAAAAATGACAAGGATTTAAACAAATCCTATAGAAATCCATATATCTCAAGTTAACTTATTTGGTAACTGTAGTGCAGCTTTTTTGTTTGGCTTCCAAATTTTGAAATATTTCAAAGAATTAATATCTCCACTCTCTATGGAAAAATAAAGAATAAACCAAAGTATATAACATATTTTTTTTTGGGTTTATTTTGGCTAAGAGTTACTGAATTTGGTAACCATTACCAAATTCAATAACTGTAATGTTGAAACTGATACTAGGGCATAATTGAATTATTACTTCCTTTATTTATTGAATTTAATTGAAAGTTTTTATGTGTATTCCCTACTTTCATACAGAAAAGGATGTCAATGCAGAGGTGCATGAAATTCCAAATTGACCACTACAGTTATTATTACACATAACTGAGGAAGGTTTTATTCTGAAATGGAAGGAAATTAATTACCCATATATGCATTATCAACACGATTAAAGTATAACAGTTATATATATTCTACATCAGGAAATAATAGCAAATGATTAAGATGCAGTCTCTATGATATTATTTCCTTAATCCGTTACTAAGCTATTCGGGAAGTTAATAAAATCATGGTATACATACACTCTTCAGCATATTGTTAGAACTTTAGTTTATGGTTAATAAATAAGCCAATCTAATGTCAAACATTTCAGATTGATGTATATAGAAATTAAACATTTGGGAAGTCTTCATAAACACCCAAGGGTAGAACATGTTAACCTCTACTTCCTTTACATTGTCAGTCACACCACAACTGTCAACCTTTTGAATAGTTCAAGTGGGAGATTTTCCCCATAGACACCATCTCAGGTGGGAGATATTTTTACAGTTGACACCATCTTATGTGGGAAGTTCTCTCCACTTGACTCTGTCTCAGGAAGGAGATTTTCTACAGTTGACATTGTCTTATGTAGGAAATTCTCCCAAATTGACACTATCTCAGATGGGAGATTTTCTACAATTGACACAGTCTCATGTTAAAGATTCTCCCCTGTTGATACTGTCTTGTATTGGAGATTTTTATGTAAAAGCACGTTTTTTTTTATGGAAAAATGCAATTATTTAGTATTATGTCTCAGTAAAAAATAATAATTTAAGCCAAAAACCTCCCACTAATCTTATATTTTTATGTGATTTTGTAGGAGTCTTTGCCTTTTGTGTGCGTGTTAGGAGGGGGGGGGTACTTAAGGTATTTATCAATTGAAAGTAGGATAGTGTTTTCCAAAGAGTGGTAACCATAGTGATGCACCGTGTTGGGAAAGATGCCACATTCCTCGCACGTTAAAGAACCCTACTGTGGTATTCTCCCGGAGTAGGAACCATAGGGCTCCGCCACAGGAGGCTAAATTGCCCGACCCTATATACCTCTCCCTATTTCCAGTGGCAATCAAAATTTGTCGACCCCATTGTCCTTGTGTCCCATCCCTTTTTCATTTCATCATCATTTCATGTTCATTTTATCATCAATTTCATTTTCATCGTCTGAATATAGCCGAAATATTGCTCCTCGGACATTAAACCCCAACAAACAAACAAAACAAAAAGTGGTATGAGAATGCTGGTATTTATTAAAGAGTGTTTCCTTGTTATTTGTAACATGAAATGAAAGCACTTGCAATTATATCTAATTTTTGTATTAGTAATAATTCAACTGTACCAGCATTTATACGTTACAACTGTACGAGTATTAATACGTTACAACTGTACGAGTATTTATACGTTACAACTGTACCAGTATTTATACGTTACAACTGCCCAGTATTTATACGTTACAACTGTACCAGTATTTATACGTTACAACTGCCCAGTATTTATACGTTACAACTGCCCAGTATTTCTGAATTTCTGTGTTCAACAGTTTTCACTACTTCCCTTTGTTGGATTGAGCACTGGACTTAAACATATGAGTAATACAAAACACTGTAGTCAAGTGAAAGAAAACTATATACATGTATATACAAAAAAAAAATTTTTTTTAGTACATGTATTTGAATATCATACTAGGGTTTCCCAGCATTTTTGAGATATTCTGAGGTATGTTGAAAGGAGATGTAATATTTTTTCTTACAAATGGAGACTAAGATATGCCTATTCATCCATGTGAAATTTTTTTATTTCACTCTTGGCTGAGATAAAACAGGGCATTTTTTATGTCACAATAAACATTTTATGGCCTCTTATAAATACATGTAGGATTAGGGGCAAGTTGTGCAGTCAGAATTAGTTTACTTGTCGCTAAACTAATTCAAAAAGTCAGATTGTAATGTTTTTTTTGTAATATTGGAGAGCCTGCTTAAAAAACTTGAAGTCTTAATCTTGGGTGTACAAGATGTACTTTGTCTTAATCTCTCAGTGGTTTTAGATTTTAATTTCTTTCTAAAATTCAGAGTCTATGCACATATCCATACAATATCATTACATTCAACATCAATGATGGTAAACTTTTTTTTTTTAAATTGGAGATGTGATATGATATAATGCTAGCTGTAAAAGCCCCCAAAATAAATGATGTGAAACCATCATAAAAGACTATTTGTTACTATTAAAATAATCTTTTTTCATATTTTTCAGAACCCTCTGTATACTATCCCCCTGAAATGACATCAACCCAGCCAAAAAATACATCTGAATGGCAGCTATACAGAGTTCTACAAAGGGCCAACTTACTACAGTATTATGACACATTTATTGCCCAAGGTTTGTCGCTGTTACTTAATTTTTTTTTATTTTATTGAAAAGAAATTATTGTGTATTTTTAAATGGTACCTATTTGGCATATTTGTTTTTGTATTTCATAAAAATCCATGAATTAGAGAATCCAGGAAATGACAAAAGTTTGGTCAACTATGAAAATTTATACTTATGGATTAAAATACATCCTATTTTTTGTACATGTTTATGCACTCAATAATCCTATAGCAGCGGGATTCCATTCTTTTTGTTTTCCTACAAAATCAATGAAAAATTTAGAATCCCCCTCATGAAAATGTTAAATTTGTGGGGTATTAAAATTACTATATTTTCTTATACTTAATAATTGAGGTTTTACATGGCAAAATTGGCTTTATGTAAAAATATCCCACATGAGACAGTGTCAGTGGGTGTAATCTCCTATGTGAATTGTTCCAAAGGTTAACAGGTGTGAATGTGTTTTATTATCATTATTTTGCATCAATTTCCATGGATTGTCAAAAAAGCATGCAACATCCATTTTGACAATCCATGAAAATTTATACAAAGTAATAATAAAAAAACACATTCATGATAGTGAGTTGAGTTTGGAACTTGTATCCTCTTTGCAGTTTGTAAAAATATCATCATCAGTGTTTTGTCATACATGCATAATTATTTTTTAAATCAATAGGTGGAGATGACGTACAGCAGTTATGTGAAGCTGGAGAAGAAGAATTCCTTGAGATTATGGCCCTTGTAGGAATGGCAAGCAAACCGTTACATGTCCGTAGATTACAGAAGGCTTTACAAGAATGGGTTGCTAACCCAGGTAAGATATTATTAAGAGGCTGTCCATGTAAAAATAAGGCAGATTCTATGATAGACTCACTATGTAGCACAAGGTAAATTTTATCCCATTTTATGTTCCAATGTAATGTATAGATCATATGTATGTCAAATAGTATAAAGTTTGTTTTAAATAAACCATGGATGGCTCAGAAAATGATTTTAAATTTTTCTAAAAATGCAACCAAATATTGGTCTTACTAACCACTTATAGCATTTCCATTAAATGTTAAAAAAGTAATTTTTCAAAGTTTCACTGTAAATTTCGAGGACAAATGATATCTTAAAGTTGCATACCATTGCGGAGCTTGGAAAATAAGGCTTTCAAAATTATTATGCTAATGGTACAATATTTGTAGAAATTCTTCACAAAATTTACTTAAATAATTAACATGGAAAATCCACATTTTTACCTTTTCTGCTAAATGACAGCATGGAGGCAAATTACTCACATTTGTAAACAATGTTCATACCCTTTAGTAGTAAATTACAAATATGATTTTGAAGTACACTTTCTCAACTTTATTTTTACTTTTGATCAGAATACACACAAATAGTGCACTTACAATGCATAGATCTAGGTTCAGTGTGTTTTTGGTACTACATAGAGGGGTGGCCATTTGACCTGGAAGTGGTTAGTAAGACCTATTGCTCAAAATAAAAGAGTTATCTCCTTTTCTTCAATGGACTTCATTGCTTTCTATGTCATTTTATTCTCTTTAATTCTTGAAGTTAATCAAAAACCAACTGCGAGAAAGGATGCATTTTTGATATGAAAGGAATGATTTTTTTAAAAAAACAAAATAAGCTGTGTATCATCCACTGCCTGGTTTTTGCATTGACACCCTCTCAATTTGTTGAGATCATGTTCTAGCTTTATGTGTGATGCCCTTTCCCTTTATTTTGTTATTGAAAGATAGATTTAACATGATACCTTTTTACAAAAGTGTAGTTGAAATCATAACCCAAAGCAAAATGTATTAAGGAGTAATCAATATAGCAGAAATCAACAGAATGTAATCCAGGGTCAAAGACTTGACAGGAAAAACAGACATACACAACAATGGACATACAATAACCAAAATAATATGTACAAACAAACAAAAGTAAATGAGCACCTCCAATTCCACCAAAAACTGAGAGCATGGACCAGGTGCATGGGTAGGGTAAGTGTCCTGAAGCATTGTTGAAATATCCAATTGGCAATGAATATTTTTCATCATAGAATCAATTTTGAAACAATTGCTTCATTAAGCTTATTTTCTTGGTGATATCAGAAGTAAAAAATCAAGCAAATGCTAATTCTATATTTAATCCTGCAAAGTCAGATAATTAGTTCAACCTGATTAATGCATTTATTCATTATTTTCTTTATGACTAGAATGTTGAGTTTTTAGATGGTAAATTTTGATCAAATCATGAACTGATATTGAAGTACCTCTACCTTACATTAGAATGCCTTGTACAGCTTGGGATCAGTGTTGAAGCATCTGTTGTTGTTTATTACCTATAAATTACCATAATTGTGAAGCGATCAAATTTATAATAACATTTATCTATGTAGGTTATGTAAGACAATGAGCATTAAAGATGGATAATAATTATACATTTCAGCGGCATTTCAAGGACAGGTGCCAGCAGTTGCATCAGTTGCTAGTGTTGTGCAGTCACCAAGCCAACCAAATCCTCTGACACAGCCTGTGACTAAAGTCAGTATGGTGACAGTGACACCCCCAGGGCAGGTGAGCCAGAACAACCCTTACCCCCACCATTCCACCTCACCAGTTATGACTACCCGAGCCTGGAGTCCCAGCTCTCACATCCAGCCCAGTGTCAGTCCAGGCCCTGCTCCGCTAGGAAACCAACAGGATATGAAAGAGGTGAGGGTAGCTGTATTTAATGGGATTGCTTGGCTTGTTATATTCCTGTATGTGTTTGTCTGCTTTGCTTTTTCATTTTTTTATCTGTTTTTCAGTATCCATCTTAGAAAGCTGGAGGTATATAGTGATCATGGTGTTTGTTTCGTTGGTTTTTGTACATGTAATTAGTCCATATGGAAATTAGTTAAATATGGTTCTGCTTAAAAACCAGGCAGGGTAGATTCATCATATCTAAAAAAAATTAATGAATTTGAATACAGTTTCTATGAAGCGTACTGAAGGATTTCCAATAAAAATATTCGGGATTAAAAAAAGTATGATTCACTAATCATTTGCTTCTACCCAGTTTTAAGGCAGAGCTGTACCTAATTACTAAATTTAAAGATAATTGATTCAATGGCATTTTTTTTTCATTTTTTGTACTGACAGAGGTATATAGAAAATATTTAATGCTATGAAAAATTTTGATCACTTAAAAGGTGCATAAAAAGGACTTTATAATTTGATTTAATTTGTAACAAGCTTTCTGATTGGTTAGTTCTCTTTATACTTCACAATTTATAGCAGTAAACTTCCCTAAACTAGGTTATTTCGTAAACCAGTTCAATAATTAGAAACATTCCTTAAGCATTTTGGGGATAGTAATTCCTTAAGTGTTATAGGGGTCAGGAGTCTGTCATAACTCCTTAACATACTATGGAAGATACAAAAAAAACTTTCGTAAAATTAGCCCCTACAAAAAAAGAATTGGATAATTTCAAATAGATTGAGGAAAAAGTTAAGAAAAAATATATCATATACTAGTATCTATGCAAGAAGTTCTTGTTGGTTATCAAAAATGTGAATTTTTTTCTCAGTGTTTGATTTCCATTGTTGGTTTATTTTGACATTCTTACATAAAGTATAAACAGCAGTTTAAATTTTAGGTTATAAGTCTTACCATGAAAATAGTAAAAATAAAGGCTCATTTAATGATGCTATGATTATTTGATTGATCACTTTCTACCAGTAATCATAAAGGGCTTCTAATTTTACTGATGGATTTTGAAAGTTTAAAATCCATTTACTGGAAAAATCAAATACCAATAAGGAATAAGTCACAATCATAATTTCAAATATTAGTTATTTTTGTATCATCATAATATACATGTATGTCATTCTTGAAAACATATTTCGGTGCAAATTTTCTGTAAGTGTCTGTCATAAAACTTTTGTTATCCAGAATTAAGTTGATCTAGCTTTTTGTAAATTAGAAAAATGTAATGTAGTTAGCTGCAGAGCTGGTGTCTCTCTGGGTTTGAATGACCAGATGTAATGTAGTTAGCTGTAGAGCTGGTGTCTTTCTAGGTTTGAATGACCAGATGTAATGTAGTTAGCTGTAGAGCTGGTGTCTTTCTAGGCTTGAATGACCAGATGTAATGTAGTTAGTTGTAGAGCTGGTCTTTTCAGGTTTGAATGACCAGATGTAATGTAGTTAGTTGTAGAGCTGGTCTTTCTAGATTTGAGTGACCAGATGTAATGTAGTTAGCTGTAGAGCTGGTGTCTTTCTAGGTTTGAATGACTAGATGTAATGTAGTTAGTTGTAGAGCTGATGTCTTTCTAGGTTTGAATGACCAGATGTAATGTAGTTAGCTGCAGAGCTGGTGTCTCTCTAGGTTTGAGTGACCAGATGTAATGTAGTTAGCTGCAGAGCTGGTGTCTTTCTAGGTTTGAATGACCAGATGTAATGTAGTTAGCTGTAGAGCTGGTGTTTTTCTAGGTTTGAATGACCAGATGTAATGTAGTTAGTTGTAGAGCTGGTGTCTTTCTAGGTTTGAATGACCAGATGTAATGTAGTTAGTTGTAGAGCTGGTGTTTTTCTAGGTTTGAATGACCAGATGTAATGTAGTTAGTTGTAGAGCTGGTGTCTTTCTAGGTTTGAATGACCAGATGTAATGTAGTTAGTTGTAGAGCTGGTGTCTTTCTAGGTTTGAATGACCAGATGTAATGTAGTTAGTTGTAGAGCTGGTGTCCTTCTAGATTTGAATGACCAGATGTAATGTAGTTAGCTGTAGAGCTGGTCTTTTCAGGTTTGAATGACCAGATGTAATGTAGTTAGCTGTAGAGCTGGTGTCTTTCTAGGTTTGAGTGACCAGATGTAATGTAGTTAGTTGTAGAGCTGGTGTCTTTCTAGATTTGAATGACCAGATGTAATGTAGTTAGTTGTAGAGCTGGTGTCTTTCTAGATTTGAATGACCAGATGTAATATAGTTAGTTGTAGAGCTGGTGTCTTTCTAGGCTTGAATGACCAGATGTAATGTAGTTAGCTGTAGAGCTGGTCTTTTCAGGTTTGAATGACCAGATGTAATGTAGTTAGTTGTAGAGCTGGTGTCTTTCTAGGCTTGAATGACCAAATGTAATGTAGTTAGCTGTAGAGCTGGTGTCCTTCTAGGTTTGAATGACCAGATGTAATGTAGTTAGCTGCAGAGCTGGTGTCTCTCTAGGTTTGAATGACCAGATGTAATGTAGTTAGCTGTAGAGCTGGTGTTTTTCTAGGTTTGAATGACCAGATGTAATGTAGTTAGTTGTAGAGCTGGTCTTTCTAGATTTGAGTGACCAGATGTAATGTAGTTAGCTGCAGAGCTGGTGTCTTTCTAGGCTTGAATGACCAAATGTAATGTAGTTAGCTGTAGAGCTGGTGTCTTTCTAGATTTGAGTGACCAGATGTAATGTAGTTAGCTGTAGAGCTGGTGTCTTTCTAGGTTTGAATGACTAGATGTAATGTAGTTAGTTGTAGAGCTGATGTCTTTCTAGGTTTGAATGACCAGATGTAATTTAGTTAGCTGTAGAGCAGGTCTTTTCAGGTTTGAATGACCAGATGTAATGTAGTTAGTTGTAGAGCTGGTGTCTTTCTAGGCTTGAATGACCAGATGTAATGTAGTTAGCTGTAGAGCTGGTCTTTTCAGGTTTGAATGACCAGATGTAATGTAGTTAGTTGTAGAGCTGGTGTCTTTCTAGGCTTGAATGACCAGATGTAATGTAGTTAGCTGTAGAGCTGGTGTCTCTCTAGGTTTGAATGACCAGATATAATGTAGTTAGCTGTAGAGCTGGTGTCCTTCTAGGTTTGAATGACCAGATGTAATGTAGTTAGCTGCAGAGCTGGTGTCTCTCTAGGTTTGAATGACCAGATGTAATGTAGTTAGCTGTAGAGCTGGTGTTTTTCTAGGTTTGAATGACCAGATGTAATGTAGTTAGCTGTAGAGCTGGTGTCTCTCTAGGTTTGAATGACCAGATGTAATGTAGTTAGCTGTAGAGCTGGTGTCTTTCTAGGTTTGAATGACCAGATGTAATGTAGTTAGTTGTAGAGCTGGTCTTTGTAGATTTGAGTGACCAGATGTAATGTAGTTAGCTGCAGAGCTGGTGTCTTTCTAGGTTTGAGTGACCAGATGTAATGTAGTTAGCTGTAGAGCTGGTGTCCTTCTAGGTTTGAATGACCAGACGTAATGTAGTTAGCTGCAGAGCTGGTGTCTTTCTAGGTTTGAATGACCAGATGTAATGTAGTTAGCTGTAGAGCTGGTCTTTCTAGATTTGAGTGACCAGATGTAATGTAGTTAGCTGCAGAGCTGGTGTCTTTCTAGGTTTGAGTGACCAGATGTAATGTAGTTAGCTGTAGAGCTGGTGTCCTTCTAGGTTTGAATGACCAGATGTAATGTAGTTAGCTGCAGAGCTGGTGTCTTTCTAGATTTGAGTGACCAGATGTAATGTAGTTAGCTGTAGAGCTGGTCTTTCCAGGTTTGAATGACCAGATGTAATATAGTTAGCTGCAGAGATGGTGTCCTTCTAGGTTTGAATGACCAGATGTAATGTAGTTAGCTGTAGAGCTGGTGTCTTTCTAGGTTTGAATGACCAGATGTAATGTAGTTAGTTGTAGAGCTGGTGTCTTTCTAGGTTTGAATGACCAGTTGTAATGTAGTTAGTTGTAGAGCTGGTGTCTCTCTAGGTTTGAATGACCAGATGTAATGTAGTTAGCTGTAGAGCTGGTGTCTCTCTAGGTTTGAATGACCAGTTGTAATGTAGTTAGTTGTAGAGCTGGTGTCTCTCTAGGTTTGAATGACCAGATGTAATGTAGTTAGCTGTAGAGCTGGTGTCTCTCTAGGTTTGAGTGACCAGATGTAATGTAGTTAGCTGCAGAGCTGGTCTTTCCAGGTTTGAATGACCAGTACCTGATAAAATGTCTTAGGTATTTGTTACTTTTCTTTGAGGGTTTGATTAATGGTCAATAACTTTTTTTTTAAATTTTTGATAATTGATAAATTAAATGAATTGTGAGTTCAATTTTCTGACACTATACTCACATTAAGTAGCAATCTTCATAAAAATCTGACAGAAGGTGATTTATTCGGGTCAAAAACCCACTTTTATTGCTTGTTCAGAAAATGTTTCTGGTCATATTATCAGCCTTAGTTTTTCATTTAGTCGTTGCGCTTTGAGAAAAAACCGTAATTGGCTTTTTGCAAGAGTTATCCTTCTTGAATTGGTTCCATTTGGTTGATTTTAGTGGGAGATGAATGTATGATTTTCTCAAAACTGATTATTTTTATGTAAAAATATAGCATATGAAGACTGAAAAACTGTTGTTTATTCAGTGGGTTTTTCTACACCATGAATCACTTAACCATTGGCAGTGTCTGAATTTTTATATCGACTGGTACTTGATTCCTATTTACCAGTTGGTCTATGTAGGCTTTGATTTTTATTACACTGTAGATGAGGTGTTTCTATTTAGATATTAAGCTGATGTATACCTTTCACTTTTACACATACATGTAATTCCTCAACATACATGTACTTCCTCAAAATATCATGCTAATGATGTCTTTGACAGGTGGAACTTGTGATATTAGTTAGGACTTACACCAAAAAAAAAGGCCTTTATTTTTGTTTTTAAATTTTAGTTATTAATCCACATTTTAAACAATTTGAGAGAGTAATCAGGGGAACCAAGGTTATAGTGGTAATCAAAAGAATGTAATCCAGGGACAAAGACCAGACATGGAAAACAGACATACACAAAGAAACTAAAGTAACTAAAATCATACATACAAAGTAACAAAATCAAATGAGCAACTCAGACTCCACTAAAAACATGGACGAGGTGCACCGGTAGGGTTAGATGCAGAAAGGTTTTTGGAAGATGAAAAGAATCTATTGTATATTGCATTTTGTTTTAATTGAAGTAGCACTCCAGCTAAGGATCATGCAAAATGTGATTCATGAGTAAAAATCCTACGTATATTTATTTTTGATATTTTATTTGAAATTTCATAGTAAACAGAAATTAACGTGGTTTTTCATATAACCTGTGCTCTTAGGAGATAAAACTTGTATAGAATGCACTGTAGATTTCAAAATTAAGGGAGATAATTCTGTAAATGATGCTCAAATACAATAGAATCTACTGGATTTTCAGTGTTGATTATCTCCTAAGAGCAGGCAGATTTGAATGAATAATTACACATTTCATAGTACAGACCCATAAAACAGCTTAATTACAAAAATAACAATATGTAGCCTTTTTTGGGGTGTATCACATTTTTCAGATTTTGCATGGTTCTTACAAATACAGCTACATAAAGCCTGCCCTAAAATTATAGGAAAACTGTGAATGAAGCCCATTACAGGATATACTGACTCTCCAACCCAGAGACCATATTGTCATAATTTAAAAAAAAAAACAAATCTGTCAAACTTAAAATTGATGTTGCTTCATTCTGAAATCAAATCTTACATGCCTTTAAAAAGTGGCTATGATAGTACTTGCAGAGAATACTATAAAGAAAAAGGTGGGTGGATGGACGATATAAATAACAGATGGACAGAAACAATAATTACATATACATACTGAAAAACAGGGGTATTATAACAGGCATGTTTACTACTCTTACAATTCTCACACAAAAGGATTTACAAGTTATATATTTTAATTCTGACCTTGAATCGTAATATTTATACTATAGTTTGTCGAGAGGAAATGAAGGATTTTCTTATTGAATGCAAATAGAACACAAAAAGATTCTGTAAGACATGAACTTTCATGATTAAAGCCACTTGTTTTTTTTTTCTGAAGTAGCCTGAAATGAAACCTCTTTGGGTACCAAATAATTCATTCTTGCCTTTGGATACCAGATTTTTTGGAGAAAGTAGACACCTTTTGAGGATTTGTTTTCCAAAATGATATCCAATTTATTCTGTTTTTCTTCACAGTATTATTCTCAAGTTCCATTTTATTTTGACAAAATAAACCCAACGTTTTTTTTCTTCCATCCTGAACAATTCTCATATTACCATAGAGTTTACATTGCATGACATTTTTGTTATAAATCTTTATAAGTTTGTCTTGGGTCATGTTCGTGTTCAATCTTGTCTGAATTCAATACTCTGCAATATAAAAGTGAATACAGCATGGGATAAGGTTATATGAAGAACATTCACTCAGATTGGTATTTGGTCTTTCTTGATACTGCAATTGTTTTTTTTTTTTTTTTTTTTGGGGGGGGGGGGTGTGGAACCAGTGTTTGTAATCATTACATAGTTGCTCTGAGTGCTTAAATATTTGCTGGAGGTTTTTAAAGTTTTTCTTACCACCTGTTTATAGTTTTTTTTCAGGGATCAGGGGAAGGGGGTACAAAAATGTATTTAAGAATATTTGTGCCTGTCTACCTCTTCATCATTCTAACTTTAAACCTTAACACCTCTGAAACCTTTCATTAGATTTTGATAAAACTTTATATTAAGGTTGGATACTATGTGTAGATGTCCATGAAAGTCTAAGTGGAGCATTGTGATAGCTCATGTTTGATGCTTTATATGCACCTAGTAATATATCATAACGTGTATGTTTTTTTGAAAAATCATACCTAACAGCGAGAAATTAGGCATTTGAAAATAAAAAAAAATAAAATTTTGTTTTCAATTGGGAAGGATTGATACTTTTAATTTAAATATAATATTTGGATTTATATTTATTCCTTTACTTTGTTGTTTTAGCTCTAGTATCTTTATCATGTTTATAAAATCATCTAAAATTGCTACATTGTCAAAATGGTATGCTGGTATTAGATTACAAATTATTGTATGTGGCAATTGCTGTAAAAACATAGATGAAGATTTTACCATCCATTCGTGTCTAATAATTCTACTGAATTCCAAATCTTATAGTTTGTGTGAAAATTGATTTTCTTACATAGAGACAAAACCCAATATGTAGTCTGCATTTTTTTTATGCCTCAAGTGTTTAGGTGATATATTTTGTTAATTTGTTGTCAGCCTGTCCACAAGCTGTGCAATAGCCTAAGAATGCTTTGAGAAATGTGTCCATGGTTTTACTTTGTGGTAGTATCCTGTTGCTCCCTGCAAAGCATTTTATAATGATCTATGTCTTGATTGAATATTATCTTATTTTCCGTCTTTTAATTTTGATGTTAGGGTCTCGAACTGCAAAAATTGTAGGATGTATGATACCGGTATTACCTTAATACTGATCAGGTATCAGCGCAGGTGAATATTTAAAGGTAAATTTTGTACTATCAAAAACACTGCATATTCAAAATTTGTTTTGATGGTTTGTATTGGTAGAACTGCCTCTCTGCCTCTTCTGTCTATTGGTTATCAATTAATAATTTTTTTTTGTTAAATGATTTCCCAGTGCAATATTAGCAACAGATATTATACTTTGTTCTTGTCATTTCCACTAAGCAGGAAAATTTCAAAATTTTGGAAAGTAATTTTCACGCTCATTTGTAATTCTTATTACCATTAGATTTGATATCCTTTCTTGTAGTGATCTATCAATTAATCTTTTTTATCTTAGTGTCCCTCAATGGAATATAAGAGTGCTATTCCTTGTGTATTTGTAGGCGGTAAACCATCTGAATTTAGTGACTAATTCTGACATTCATTTGTATTTTAGAATTTCTTTGTTTAATCACATAGTGTAATATTGCCTATAAATATGTGAAACAATACATGTATAAGGGATGTCTTTTTTTTTTAATTATCACCTTCCAGCTCTCATGATGTTATAACTTCTTGTGACAAATTTCATTAGTTTTAAGTTTCTTAATTAACATATTTGGTTTGATTTTTGAATCCATGCGTATTTAGTAGTTCTAATTTTTGTTTTTAAAAGATTGATCAAATACACAGATCATATTCCTAATTCATGTATTTGTTGCATATAGGTTATACTGTGTAAATTTTTCCTATGACAAATAAGGTAGAACTTTTGGGCTTAGTAATTGTACATGAATGTACAGTTACGTATATGTACTCTAAACAGGATCTATACTGTATATGTACTTTTATATCACCGTAGTTCATTTCCTTCGTGGATTGATGAGAAAATGTTGGGTTTTTATTTCATCCAGGAAGATATTCAACCCTTGTCAATGCATTTGTGGTACAAACCTCAGGGTCTTGAATTTTTGCTTGTTTTAGAATGTAGTAGTTCTGTCTGTGTGTCCTTTTCCCATTTTTTTAGCTCTATGCAAGGAAGGCACTTGTAAATAACTAGCTCAAAGGTGTATGTAATTGAAATGTAAAGCAAGCTAACATTGCTGTTTATATTAACTTTAAGTCGTTACAGTTGATTGACTTATACCTGAGTTGCTATGACAAATGTAGTGCAACTTTAGCCCTTATAGTTAAACTGACATTTTAGATTTTTACTGTTTTTTTTAGGAATTGTTGCATAATTCTTTTATTGTGTCTGCCAACCATAGCCATATAGTATCAAAAACACTATCAGTACTTCTGATCTATGATGTACATGTACATGTACATGTAGTTACAATAATCACTTTTCATATAAGACTTCCTTTAGATACATTTTTGGATAATAGTGCATGTATATTTTTTACAATGCAATAAACCAAGAAAATTATCAGCATTGACAAATCACAATAGTGATGCAGAATAATCCAAGCAAAAAATTGAAATTAACACTAAAACTGATATGAAATACAAGATTATCTTGAAAATTGAAAAAAATAGATAAGCCTTTTTTTTTATTTTCTTATCTTGAATGATATGTGATACACTATCAGTGATAACAATAATATCTTTGAACTTTTTGTCTGGAAAGGGCAATTGAATGCTTTTGTTTGACATTGTTCTAGTGTGTAATATTTTGGATATTCAATTCAACATATTAAAATTTTAAATCGCAAAATGCTTCTAGGCAAAGCGGGCTTTAATTTCTCAGCTTTTTTTGATAATTTTAAACAGTACTGTTAGTAAATTTTTATCATTAAACATGCTGCTTAAGAGCACAGTATAAACATAATCTGCTTTTGGACTGAGCATTGCTGAAGACCAACAACAATAAGATATCAAACTTAACCTATTAATTTTGTGCCTACCCAAAACAATTATAATTAATTAAAGATGTTTTGGTATATCCTCACCTAAACCTTGTATGATTTTATTTGTGGTATGGTTAGCAAGGCAGGTTTAGGCAAAACTACATGGATTTGTTTTCAGTTCTAAGGTTTAAAAACTACATGGGTATGTATTCAGCTCTAAGGGTTAAAAACTACATGGGTTTATATTCAGCTCTAAGGGCTTACAATTTTCATGTTTTCAAAAAGGACTTGAGCAAGTCATATGATCCTGTAGACATTTCTTGTTAAATCTTATTCTATGACTAGAATTTTAATCACCTTGAATGAGGGTGCATAGAGTACTACCGTGGATGTGTTGTATGAACTGTTCAATCATATCAGTCGCTATAATAAAGTGATAAAAGTACAAATCTGCCTCAAGTCCATACAGTGTAGCCTCATATTTTTTTAGGATAGTTTTGGGGTACACCAAACAATAAATCATATACAAATAGAGGAATTCAGCATATTAAGCTGCTTTCCAAAGAAAAGATTTTTTTGTCCTCAAATTTTATCAAAATTAGTAGTAGGAATAATAATTTGAAGCTGTCATTTTAATTTGATGTTAGATGCAATAGTTACAAAGATGGCATACATTATATGTTCGATGATAATTTTTTCCAGTTTTTCATTTTCAAGATAAGATTTAAATGGGAAGATGCTGCAATGATGTTTTACTTTGTTTTAGTTAATTTTATTTGACTGCAAAATTTTTGTCTGGCTGTTAAGTTGTTATGGCTTCTGCAGAAACTTGGTTTTCATGTATTAGTTTGTAGATTTCTATCAAACATTTAGCACAAAGTTCTTTGCCATATCAGATAGGATTGGTATATCTATTGAAGACTGTTGTCCCAACCTTTTCAGAGTGTCGAGGTGTTATGTTATGCTGTCTGAAAAGTTTAGTGTCAGACTGTCCATCCCAGATGATGACTTGAGAATGAATTTTTTTGCACATTGTTTGAGCATCATAAAACAGAGATTAAGTTCAATTTTCAGCAAATTTTTGAGTTTTGATACTTTGCCACCCTCATTTTGTGCCATTATATGGCAAGGTATCACTCAATGTTTCAGTAATGCCACATTTTACTACATTGTTGTATTGTCTTCTTTACAGGAGAAGGATCACTCCTCATCACCCTTACCTACACCTGTTCTAGTAGAGAATCAGATCACCTCATTAGCTGAAGCCGCAGCCAACCTTGCCAAGGATTTGCCATTCTTTGATGCCAAACCTCTTAATTTGAAAAAGCCAATTAACAGAGAAATCATGGTAAGAAAAACATTTTTTTTTTGTATGTATCTCCCCTTTCCCCACCAGAAATTTTGAGATTTGATTTTCCATTAGCTCATTCTGTCAGTCTTTGGTTTGTTAGGTGATTGTATAATCCCCCTTAACTTTAGATTTTAATATTTTTTTCAAATTATCTCCAACAAAGAATTGCAAATTTAAAAGTTATTTATCACTTTCGTTTCATCATATGGACACTTGTTATGATTTTCTGTGAGTTTTAATCTTGTTCATATGATGAAAGTATATTAATAAGTACAATATAATAGTTCAGTCATATTAGTGAAATCAGAAATTCAAAGGTCAGGGGACAAAGAACAATTAACTGTACTGATTCCTGGATGACTTATAGCACTGAACAGGTCATCAGTTTTTTTAAGAATATTTTTTTATAATTCACTAGTACAGAAAAAATGTAAACCTCAACCCTTATTTTTCTCTCATACGTTACGGAGGTAGACCAAGGGTAAGGGACACAACTCTTAAAAATCATTGGAACATTTGTATTCAACATTTTACATCATTCTCATGTAAGCATCTAATTAACTTGGATTCATTTTATTCTGTTTCAAATGAAAGCTTGAGAGGCTTTGGTGAACTTGAATATAATACATGTACAAACATATCACTGATTTCATGAGTTATGTCCCTTACCCTAGGTCTACCTCCTTAATGTGTAAATATAAATGGTAAACATTTTTACAGGGAGTGATCCAGCAATCAGCAGACAGCCCTAATAGACTGGAAGAAATCAGAAAGTATGCAGCCATTTATGGAAGATTTGATTCTAAAAGGAAGAATATCAAACCCATGTCAATGCATGAGGTAATTAAGTTTTTTTAGAAAAAAAAAAAAAAGTCATTATTTACGAATGATTTTAATTAATTTTGGTCTGATAACATCTTAAGTATAGTAGTTGTTATAAAAATCAGACGTAAGGTGGTCATGCATGTCAAAAACCCACCAAATACACTTTTATGTCTAATTCAGTAATGGTTACAGACCACAAAACTGGTCACAGTTTGTCATTTGGTTCTTGCATTTATGAGATGAAAAAATAAATATAAATTGTGTTTGAAATTGACACTTAGCAAGAGTTACCGTTCTTGATTTGGTTAGGTTTGGTTGATTTTAGTGGGAGATGAATGTAATGTATTTTCCAAAACACAGATTTCAGTACAGGAAATCTATCATTACGTGAAGGTGTTGCATATGTAGAAGGAAAAAGCATCATTTGTTTGGTTGTTTTTCTTCACCATGAATCACTTTAGCATGGGCAGTTTCTGAATTTTATATGGACTGGTACTTCAGTAGTTTCAATCTAATGGATATGGAGTACAACAGCGTAGTTTAGTAAGTTAGGGGACAGTACTGGTCAGTTAATTCCTAAAATATGAAGTAATTTGATTTCCTCTCAACAGATAATTTTTTAATTTATTTAAATAACTAAAAATAATTTTTTATCTAGTGAAATCTAATACCTCAACTCAACATGTGGGTGGTATACTGAAATCACATTGTTCACCTGAATTTTGTCACAATTTTCTTAATTCTCTGTGTCCACACTTGCCTCAAGTATTTGGGTTTGTTCTTTTCTGTCAAATCAAGCTGCACCATGCAGAAAATTTTATTACGTCACATGATTGCATTGTATTTTTTTCTTTTCTGACTAATACAATTCACTCATTGTTAGTATTATTATTTAATTTACAACATAAACATCATTTGTTGTTTTATTGTTGCTTTCATGTAATAGAAAATATTTGCCATGAGAAGTAACATTTTACACTGTACTGGCTGTGGTATTGCTATTGGACGATTGCTCTGAAAGTCTCTCTAATATGTAACTCATCGCTCTCTACTACAGTAATGACAATCTTCAATGCATGTACTCAAGCTCCACGCAGCGGTAGCCATTCGCTTCCTCTTTTACTAACCGCTGCAGACAGGCCTTTCAAAATTCTTGGATGTAATTCAAATCATACGTCTTTAGACAATCAGATAATGTTGCTTAAAATCATTCACTTTTTCCCGACTTTGCAAAGACAAGTGCATTTTCTTAAAGGGCTGGCTGCAGCATCTAGAGTGAATTTGGAATGTCAGACACTGTTTGGAGCTTGGCATGTACTTTTTTTTTTGAAAAAGTCCATATATTTCCCCTTCTTACCCTTTTTGACCTTAAAGACAACTCTTATAGAAATGCCAGTCACCTGATCGTTATCATTTTTCCTTATTGGCTAATTACTGATCACTTAGTGACATTTTAAAAATCATTAATCGATATCCAGTCTCTTATGTTTATTTTTTTTAAAAAGAGATATAGAAAATTATAAACTAAAAGAACAAAATTATACTTTTTTTTTAAAGATGCTACTTGTTTTAAGTCACACCTTTTTTGTTTTGATAACTTTCTGCCTTTGTTTATTGCTACAATTTTTTTCCAAACAAGTTATACAGTGTAAGTACTCGTATAAAAGAAAATACGATATGTTGTTAGTTTACAGATGGATAGATGGCTTGATACTGTGTTTTTATACAGTAAATAGTCTGTCCTTAGGGATAATTAAAGCAAATGTATTGTTTTTGTTATTATTAACACACATATGAGTTGAAGAAAGTAGGTTCATATAATTGTACATGAACATTATTATGTAAGGAAATGAAACACAAACACTGAGATATTTACGTCATGGGAATTCTAACAACAATACATTTATTAACATTTAATGACTTAATTCAGAATATAGTAAACAGGAGAGGAAAAACATTTATATTCATGTTCTGTGGACATTAAGAATCTACCAGAACTAAGAGTACGAGATAGAAATCTCAGACACCCAATTGTAAGATTTCAAGCTTTCTAACGAGGCTCTGCCAAATTATTCATCCATTTCATATCGCAAATACATCCTTTCACCAAGTTGAATGTTGGTTTTTGATAAACTGCAATTGTTAAAGAGAAATAAATTAAAAAGAAAGCATTGAAATTCAAACTTGTGTCATAGTTTTCCTTTCCTCTTTCATCTACCCTGAACTTGACTTTTTATGAGCAATTCAGCAGGTGTTTCTAGAAAAGCAAAGTATGCTTACCCTACCGGAACACCTGGCCATGCTCCCAGTTTTTAGTGGTGTCTGAGTTGCTCATTTACTTTTGTTACTTAGTATGTATTATTTTGGTTATTTTATGTTATTTGTTGTGTATGTCTGTTTTCTGTGTCTAGTCTTTATCCCTGGATTACATACTTTTGATTTCTGCTAGAATCATGGTTCCCTTGATTACTCTTGTACTATTTAACATACATATGATATAAACATCACATTGAAACTGTGGTATAATTTTTTTTCATGTGCCATCCATACTATAGGAACTGCCAGGTTCTACATGGACAGTCTCTTAAATAGTTTTTTGTATGCCAATTCAAAATGTCCTACTTGCTAAAATTATTTATTATTTTTTAAAATTTTATTGGGATATCACAGATGTCACATGTTTTTGGTGAGATAAGGAAGTCTGGTTAGGCTGAAAACAGGAATTTTCTTATTTTTTTCTGAAATGAAATTCTATTTTTATTTGCCCTGTCTTTATATTTACTCTTGTCTGTACATCTCTCTATCTTAGGAGTTTTCGTCATATACTTTTGAACGCTTCATGGAAATGATTTGAAATTTGGTTTGCAGCTTCAGCATGATAGGTTAATCCTACGTTTGACTTGCTTCATGCTTAAGTTACTTGTTACTTTTTCACTTATCCAGACACCTATTTTTAATTTTTATATACTCTGCTGATGTATTTCAGATCTCAGTGAATGAAGCTGCAGCACAGTTATGTCTACACATGCCAACATTGTTGACAAGGAGAGAAGATTTATTCCCCTTGGCTAGACAGGTGGTAAGGGACAGTGGCTACCAGTACTCAAAGGGCCACTCAAGGTATGCATAATATAGTGTTTGAAACTTGCTCACCTAAGTTAGGCAGGTGGTTTGGATCAGTTGCTGCCCTTTAATATGATAGTACAGTAAAATCTGTCTAAATTGAATCCATGTTGGACCTTAGAATTTGTTTGGTTTAGATAGGTGTTTGGTTAACACAAGTTCAAAATGCATTTAAACTGGTATGAATTGACTACAATAGTGTCTGATTTAGACAGGTTTTTCATTAATTTAAGGTTCAGTGTAGACAGGTTTCACTATACTGCAAATATCACTTGACATACAGAATATGTTAATTGAAGTTGTCCATTTAAAAACAACAAATTTCATGAAAGTCCTAATTGTGTACCATTTTGGTTTGCATTTTAAAGTTTATAGAAAAAGATTGTCATTGGTAGTATTAAAAAAGTAACAGTCTGGTATTGGTGTAGCTTTAACTGCTATGAAAGCCTCTTTCATCTTAATTAGTCAATTTAAATGTACTTTTCTTTCAAGTTGTGAGCAAGCTGTTAAAGATTTTTGGGTCATTGTGCAGCTGTTTCAGTAAAAAAATAGTAATTGCACTACTTTAATTGCTGTGCATAAATGATAAAAATAATACAGCACTATTACTGTGGTGAAAAATCCTTTTTCAGAGCTGAAGAAACAGTGTTGCCATCTGCAAAAAGGAGAAGATTGGATCCCACATTCCTAAGAATGCTAGAGACATACCCTGGAATGTATAGGCCATCAGAGATTGAAAGAAATCAAATTAATGTAAGTTTTATTACATACATAGATGTGAAAAACTGAAACTATCATTTATGAAAGTGTCATTTTAGTTAATTACAGGTAATATTTTAGTTATCACTAATTAAGTAGTTTGAATCCAACATAGTACTGATTGAAATAATAGAATGTTCCGAAATTGGCATTATGATAGCATCAAAGAAAATCAAATGAAAACAATTAATTGACCATAATAATAAAAATAAACTCGAACTTTGAGAGTTTTTTAAACAGTGATTAAATAGCCCTCAAAATCCTAGCTAAAAGCCTGTTTTTAAAAGCAAACACATCATTTTTATGTCAAAAATCAACACAACCTTTTGAAAGTGAATGAAAAATACCCAAGAAGTATTAAAAACTTCATAAGAAGTACTGGTAATCAGAAGGGGCACAGTTAGCCAAGCAGAGCAATACCAAAAGATTATTTGCGTCAATCAATTAATGATTGATTGTTTAAACAAATGTACATGTTTGTAATGTTTCTACAACTAAAACTGATTGGCACTTGGCTTTTTCCATTTTTGTACTTTCTTTGCCAATTTTAGAAAGGACACCTGTCTTTTACACTCTTCTTTAATCTGCCTCACAATGGAGGAAAAATTAAATGTTTTATAGTAATCTTATATATTGATCATACATATAAGTTAATTGTCTACTAGCTGTAAATGTTTCATATATTTATACCATATAATAACAGGAGAGAATATCTGCCATTATAAAGGAGCTAGGTGCATTGAGTCAGACACAGGATGAATTTAAGAAACAGATCCAAGCTGCCCAGGACAGAGGAGACACAGAAACAGCCAAGACATTACAGGATCAGTTTGATCAGAATTTAAAGAAACAGGAAAAGCTGATTGCAGAACAGACTGATATGAAGAAAATGAAGAAGTAAGAAATGGGTCAATTTTCTATGTAAATTTTATCAAGACTGGGCTAAGTATTAAGTTTTTTAACATGAGTTTCTGTTGATCTGGAGCCAGAGACAGGATTTTAGACAATGAGTTGACTAACAATTGTTAATCACCTAATTGTGGAAACATGGTGTTTAACAATAAGCTAAATATGTTAATTTATACCCCTTCTCAAAAATTGGATGATACGCTAATATCACCATGTCTGTCCATCTATCTGAATACTGTCAGAATTTTTGCAACTCCCAATCAATGGATTGATTTAAAATTTGGTATGTGGCTTTATATACATGGGGTATACTTTATAAGCAATTTTGATTGCTGTCCAATATCAACTTCCTGTTTCATGGAATAGGGATATACATAGCACAGCAACTTTATGTTTCTTCTAATACCTGGAAGATGAGTGCATGTTTACCAAATTTTCACTCAGATTTTTATACATCACCCAATGTATTCCAATGGGTAAATTTTTTCATACCCCCACTTGACAAGTGAAGGGTATATAGTGAAAGGGGTGTCTGTCTGTCCTTCCATCTGTCCTTCCTTCCTTCCTTCTTTTACCCTGGAGAGACCCATCTCTTTACTCCTCCTATACCACTGAAGAGAATTTCATGAAACTTTCACAAAATCTTTATTACAAGTTCCCATTGTGCACCTTTTAATTAAGAATTTGGGGGTTTTACATAGAAAATAATTGACTTTGTCATTTTTGAGTGTGGGGACATGAGGGGACCCATCTCTTATCATTTACTCCACCTATACCCCTGAATGGAACTGAATAAAACTTTCACAGAATTTTGTTAAATGTTCCAGTTGTGCACCTTCTATTTTAGAATTTGATCCAAATCAAAAAGATGCATGTTATCAAAAGGGGATATTGGGGTTTCAGTAAGTGAGCATTGCTCACAGTTTTTCTAGTTTTAATTGTCCATCCATCTGTCGGTCCCTCTGTTCATGAATCTGTCATTGTGTCATAACATGTTTATTTTGTGATGATTTTATGAAGCATCATGCTCCCTTTATTAGTGAGGTGTTTATTTAGCAGAAATCTTTTACATAAATTTAAATGTTTTTTTTTTTTTTTTTTTTTTTTTTTTCTAGGGCGTCTAATTTGAACAGATATGGATTTGAAGATGATGATCCAGGTTGGTATCCTTTTCATTAACATGACTGTTTTACATTTAGAGCACCATTGAAGTTCTACATTTTTTACATATATGTCTTTGATGGATGAAATGTCAAAGTTCAAATAACTTTAAAAAAAAAATTGTAAAGAAGATGCAAATTAGGGAAATAATGCTGGGACATCTGATGAGAATCAAGACTCACAACACAGGGGAAATAAAAAGTACAGGTATACAATGAAAACAAAAACAAAACTGAAGTACGAGTACACACTGAAAACAATAACAAAACTGAAGTATGAGTACACACTGAAAACAATAACTGTTTTCAAACTATAATAACTTATGCTCTACATTACACCCTACATCACACAAGTTTTGTCAAATTGTTCTGATGAGGAAACAGAGTGTCTATTTATTTTGTCATGTGTTCAAACAGATGTGCATTAGTTCTTGCTTCATCCTCCTTTCTTAAGATCACTGTGAAATAGCACTGTATTGTCTGTCTAGTTTACTACAAGTAACAGATCATTGACACTTGGAGGCAATGGTTCAACTATCAGTCACTCCTTGTTGATAAATTAAATTTTGTCAAATAAAAAAAAAAACTCACTGAGAGCAGATTTAATGTCATCAATAAATGACAGATGTAGACATTTAACTTAGGAAAGCATTAGACAGTTAGTTAGCTTCTGACTCACTGTGCCAAAAATTTGAAATCACAGTAATAGACATATTTTCTTCGGTGGCTGCTATTGTGGAAGTTTATTGTTGTTTGTATACTGAACTCTCTTTCAACTGAAAGCTTTATGAAAGTCACAATTTGAAATTATATTGTTTCTTTGACAACAAATGGTTTATTTGAAGACAATTCTTAGGTAATTCAGAGCAAAATGACAAGTGTGCATTAATGTATCTTGAATTCTTTCAACAGGTTCTGATCTGCAGAGTGGAGGGTCTTCCCCCTGTGCTGATAATTCAGCTGATGGTGATGATTTTGCTTCACATGTTCGAGCACAGTTTGAACCCGCTAAAGGCAAACTTTGGAATGACACCTTGTTTGATGAGGGTTTGAGAATTGCACAGCAATATGGGATGGCAGACTTTGCTGAGGAGTTGAAAGGTTTACAGGGTCCTGAAAAAGATGAAAACCCAGAGCAAATTAAAGTTCCAACTTTTAATAAGAAAAATGGACATTCAACAAATTTTGGAAATGAAACTTCTGAAAATGAGATTTCACAAGCTAATCATGTGATGAATGACACAGTTAAATCAGAGACAATTCCTGAACAGCCTGTGAATGGTAATTCCTGATAAATTCTCAATTATATTTAATGTATTTATGTTAAAACTCACTTTGTTTTATAACAAAGTTGAGGAGGATAGAGTTATTCCCCTTGTCTATCCACTTATCTTCAAGAAAAGTGGAAATTGCGCTGTTTTATGTTCATTGTTGCAATTTGATTGTTGTTAACTAGGAAATAAGTTTGAGCCAATGTTTTGGAAAAAATATTTACCTTTTGACTTTTTTCTCCTTCTGCTTTTATTTATTGTTTTCTTGATTGAACTACAGGACACTTTTGATTATGTGAATCTAACTTTCTCATTAATCAGATGTTCTGCCACTGCTACTACTAATGCTGCATTAATTGTTGTGTTGTAAAGTTTTCTCGTTTCCCAGCAGTCAAGCATGATATAGTAGGTAATGAAGGGGAAACAACTCTTCCATATTTTTGAAGCATTTTCATTGTTCCAGTTATATATTCATTGTTTTTAACAATAAATCAACTTCATTATGAAGCCATTTATGGACATGAATCACATTTGTACCTTTTTACATGTTTTTGCAAACATTTAAATACTTTTTTTACATTGCATCTATGTATGAAATCATAATTTCATAAGCTGTATATAATCTTGGTTCCTGTGATTGCTCTTTGTGGTCACTACTAACATGTTTCATGTTACAGAAATGTGTGCATACTTACACAATGTATGTTAAATCAAGATTTGAAGAACTTTATGAGATAATTAATTATGAGAAGTTAAGAATTTAAATATGATCACAAGTACAAAAGAATGCTTAGATTTAACAAAGGTGCGCAAGTAAAATCTTGTAAAGTACTTTGCACTTAAAGTAATGTACTGATTAATGCAGGAATTTGTTTTTTTTTCAGGTCTTTTTTTTAAATCTTGCTTTTTTTTTTGTTGCTTTTTTCGCCTTGTCATAGATCAATTTGTATGGTGATTAGTGTTCTAGCTAAAATTAGCACAAACCCACAATGACTTTGTTACCATAAAAAAGCAATAATTTTTTACTTCATGGGAGCTTGCTTATTTAAGGCTGCTTTTAAGTATATCTTCCAGTTTTTATGGTATCATGTATTTGAATGCAATTCATTTAGAAATGTCTAATTTTAGTCAGTAATAAGAAAGAAGGGATACAAATGCTTTCAAATTTTTTATCTAATTGAATTAAATGGATATAGCATTGAGATAAATATTGTGTCTTATTTATTGTGAAATGAGTTTTGTGTATGTACTATTACCTTTGTTCCCTAGTAACAATGTTTTATCTCACAGAATTTTTATTTGTAGGATTAAGTACCATTCTGTATAAGAATCATTTTGTGGTTTGCACATCATTTTTTCACAATTTTTTTTGGCTTCAGATATTATCAATACATCTATAAAACAACTGAAAAAAAATATTCAAATAAATACTGAAGCATCTGTGATGTAGATACTTTTGACTGCATAAATTAGGAAAAAGTGGTGGAAATTTTCCAAGCCATTTTCCCACAATGCATGTCAACTTATTTAACCTATTAATATCATAAAAAGGCAAACGTTATGAAAACTTTCATGATTATTTCTGGAGGCTATGATGTATAAATACTTGGGAAATGCAATGAAATCTTGGCATTTTTTTTCTATTCATGTGCCACAACTTATACCCATTTTGTCTGACTCTTATACAGAGGAGTACTTAAAACTTTGGTGATTGTATACAATCTTCATCCTATTAATCTATGTAAATGAACATTTTGGTCAAAAATCTTATTTCATGGTTTGACCTACTTCCAAAACCTTTACTTTATGATTGGAAATTAGTTCAAATAACAATATTCAATGGATTTTATGCTTTTAATGTCTTAATTAAATCTTGTTATATCACCATTGTCCTTTGCTGTTTTGAGGTACCAACTTTTATTGTACTGTTGTATTGATTAGACCACCAAGCTGTAAAAAATATAAATTTTTCTGGTGAAAATAAGACTGTCAAATAAAATTTTACAATTTTTTCCTCTATGTTCAAATGGAGAAATTCTTAAACAATTTTCAAACCTACTAAACCTCCTACATTAGAAGGAGACATAAAAATTTGCTTTTACATAAAAATTTTTCTACATGAGACAATGCCAATGGGGAGAATCTCACACATGAAATGTGTCAGTGGTTAACAGGTATGCATTTCATCTGATACTCGCTAATGAAAAGACTTTCACAGGTATTGTAATTAATTAACAGGTGATTTGAGATTTTCCTCCATGCATTTTTTTTTGTTTTTGTTTACTGAATATAAAGTGCTATTTTATTGTTATCGTTTGTTTAACATTAAAAACCCATCATAAATACATGTATATTATAAATAACTCCATTGTTCAAAACACTTCATGGTCAAATGTTTGATGCATCATCGACATCTGTTATTGTATAAAGTGGATCATTTTTGGACTTTATAATTATAGTATGTTTTTACCTTCTTTTTCAGTGTGAAAATAAGACAAAAGTTTTAATCTGTACTTGAATTGCTAAAATCATATGTGACAAATTTTAATTGAGGTAATTTTCAAGGTAAAAATTGTCCTTGTGAAAAGAATTAAAAGTTTCAAATAAAGAATATGATTTTACTTTTTCTAATGGAGTTTCAGACTTTTACATGAAAAAAATGTCAATAAGTTGTAGAAGTATTTTATTTGGTTCTCATACATGAATTAATCACTTTTAGCATTTCCATATAACAAACATTTAATTTTGGCATTGTCATTGAGAAAACGAAATATTCATTTTTCAGAATTTAACAGAGGCAATTGAACTTTTGCCATACATTGAAAGTAAAATGTTTTTTTTTAAAGTTTATTTCATGGTATTCTGTGATTGATTGGCTGTAATCTTGGTACAGGTATCTGTCCTCTCCTTACTACATACTACATCTAGTCATACCATGTGCATTTATTAAACTCTTACAGTACTTACATGATACGACTAATCATGGCGAAGTAGTTAAAGCTATCAGTCCAGAATCCAAGACCTCTCTCCTTTCATTATTTCTAATCATATTAAGAAGGTAGACCTAGGGTAAGGGACACAACTCTTACAAATCATCGGAACGTTTGTATTCATCATTTTACATCAATGTCATGTAAGCATCAAAGTAACTTATATTAATTTAATTCTGTGTCAAATGAAAAGCTTGATAGCCTTTGGTGATATTGAATATGATACAAATAAATCACTGGCTTCATGAGTTTTGTCCTTTACCCTAAGTCTACCTCCTTAAGTGTCAATCTCTGTAAGAATCAGGCAGTAGGTGAAACATGGTATGAAAAAAAACCCATCATTTTGATAGTGTACTTTGACTATTCACAGACAACATTTGCCATATGATGCTGGACCATTGAGTTACAATTTCATTGAAATGCATTGAAAAATGAACATTTCAAGGGCAGATAACTCCATCAAAAACCTCATTTTTCTAAGATTCTATTGAACAATATCTGAACAAATCCAATGATGCAGAGTTCAAATAATGGTTTTTTCAAATAGAGAAAGCACCCTTGAGTGATATTTTATTGTCAGATCGTTGGGTTTTTGACATGCATGTTTCTGATTTTTCCCAATTTGCCTGATTTTTACTAACATTACACTTAATACAAAATCTGTATCATTTCAGTATGGTTTATCTGTGTTTGGTGTTGTCATTCATTATTGTTAAATGTAAAAGAGATTATGTGATGGTGAACTTGATGAAAAGTACAGTGAAACCTACCTAAACTAAACTTTGCGTTTACTGGAAATTTTGCTATGTTTGCGAAAATTTTATTTTTCACATGAGTGGAAAAAAACATTGAATTTTAAAAAAAAATTACCCACTTAACTGGTATAGACTGGTTCCTGGTTTACTCTGGGTTTGTTTTACATAGGTTTTACATAACTCTTTTGTTGACATGATAATGTAAATGATTTATGGGAGCAAAATTGTTTGTGACAAATAAATTATTAAGAAAGTTTCTTTCTTGTTTTTTTTTATATCTGTGATGCATTCCTACATGTGAGTCTTCTCTGGGAATGTACAACCAAATCTCCTGTTTTCATTTGTTGTCTCTCATTCTCTTGCTTAGGAAATCAAACTCTTTTTAAAAAATGTAAATTGAAATACATATACAAATGAGGTGAATGGCTTAAGAATTAATATGTATTCATATTTGACATAACAGAACCCAGATAAATTAGCTTACTTCAAGGCTAATTAACGATTTTACAGTTTTAAAGGACCTTTAATTAGTGTAATAGAGCAGTTGACAGTTATTGGGTTGTTCTTTTTTCAACATAGCTTTAAAATCAATTTAACACTGCTCCACAAGTGACTTCACATGGTACAAAAACATGAAAAGGAACCTTTTCAATAAGAGTGCACCTAAACAAAAACTGACAATATCCTGTTCTGACCAAAATTTCAAGATCTTCCAGTTTGAAATATGTGTGTTAAATTCTTTTTTAGATACGTTGATTAATTCAATGTTTGAAAATGGTCATAAAAATGGAGACTGACCCAGATCACACTTACCTACATATTAAGCAGTTTAAGCTCATGGTAAACACTGTATGGGAAGAAAAAAGCTAGTTTATTTGCCATAAAATAATCAAGTTAATAAATTTCTAGTCCATATCGACAGCAGTGGTGATCCAGGGGATTGGCTCCCCTCCTTTTTATTGGAAAAATTGTCACTTTCATGTGCAAACTTTACAAAAAAAATGATAGATAATGTCCTAGCACCCCTCCTTTTAAGGAATCCTAGCAGGCACCCCTCCACCTTAAGCAACCATTGTTTAGCTTCCTGTCCTCAACTCAAGCTTGTACTCTGTTGGGGTGTTGTACTTAATAAATCTGCAACAACAGTAATACTGTGTCAATAACCAAATCATTGCAATGTACAAGCTTAATTGTATTTTTATACTACAGTTAAAAGATAGGATAAAATGCTACTGAAGATAAATTAAGTGTTCTCTTAATCAATATTGTTTACAATAAGAAAGGGTATCATATGCTTTTGAAGGCTGGCAGACTAATTGAACTCACCGTTGTACAGAATGTTAATTCACGTTGAAATATAATAAAACATAATACAATAATAAATACTTAGAACTACTGAATAGTGGAGAAAATCATGCTTCAATTGTTCTAAATCTGCTCTAGCTGTTTATTGCTTTGTTCATGGTCATTTGAGCCTTGCTATAAAGGCTACTGTTGTTTAGAACAAATAGACGAGTCTGAAGGACATTTTTGTTTTACTTTTCTTTCACCCCCCCCCTCTTTTATTTATTTTCTGAGTGCAGGATATCGGTATATTACATAAATCAGTGCAACAACATACTTGCTTGGACAGTGAAACTAACACTAAACTCACTTTACCGATAACAACACAACCACGTACACAAAATAAAACGAACAGGTGCGGCATTATGATTCTTCAGTTGTGGCGGTTGTTTGGTTTACACATGTTCTTAACGCGATGAACTTGAACACAAATTGTAGCTTTCATAGTTGAAACCAAAGAACAAGACCCGGCTAGTATATATTCTCTTTCCGTTTGAAATAAGAAAGGAATTTGCATTTCGTTGCCAGCTCTATTATATCTTCTTTTTGTGAAAACTGGACGCATGAAATTTAAGTTACTTATAGTAGATAAGGCTAATTGGGCTTTCTTAAAATGAAACCTATTTTTCTGTTGCAAGAATAATTCTAATCCTGTACTTTTTTTTATTCATTCCCAAAAATATTAGATAAAAGATTGTTTACCAACAGGGACTTTGTATATATCGTTCTCCCAGTTAAAAGCAGTATTTTTTAAGTCACTGCATGGTTAGAAGGATATATATACACAAGGTGATAATTAAGACATGCCGATGGAATAGGTGCCATTTCCAGCTTTCAAATATGTGAAAGCTTGAGGAAAAACAAACAAAATTATATATAAAGTCAATACGGTATACATTACAAAATGCATTTTCATATGGATCGTCAAAACATCCTTGTATTATATTTTCGTGTTTGTAGAATAAATGCATAATGAATATTGGACGCCTTAGTGTATCATTATCAAGGAAACACTCCTTATATATACATGTACATGTATGTGATTAGGTCTTTTTATCTGACAAAAGATTTTTTTTCAAAAGCAAAATTTATGAATAACTCGCTCCTGGGTGGGGTTACATAATCACAGCGGCACCCCCTATCCCCAGAAGGTGAAACATACACAAAAGACAAAATATATAGCAGGACTATACCGAGAAAATATATAAGCCCTAAATAAAATATATTCTTGGAACACAGAATACTGAGTTACAACCTTAGCGTTACTTGCAATTGCATGGTTTGTTATCAGACAATTACTTGATTTAGTTTTAAAGAGATGCTCCGCACTCCATTTTAACACAGCAACGGCATAATATTTTGTTGTCAAAATTCTTTTATAAGAGGATTGTTTGACTGATAGACACATTTGATGCCCCGCATGTATTTCCTGACAAATGTAATTTGTACTTACAGGCTTTAATTCTTTATAATGGCGACAATTTTATAATCAGACAAACAGGTGAGTAAGTCCAACTATCAGTGAAAATGTCAAATATTGATAGAAATTAAAACCCTGCTGAAATGCACATCTTCAATCCATCAAGGAGTTATATACATAAATCCTTGAATCCATATATATTCATTCTGCAAAGTATCAACTTCCTAACCTAAATACTGTAGGAGTTAAGCGGAATAACTACCCTGAACGGGACGAACAGAATTACGGACGGACGGACAGGGGAAAAACAATAGCCCCCAACTGAACGTTGCGGGGGCATAAAAATCTATTGCTGAGGACCACATGCACTTTTGGTAGATTTTTTTAAAAAAATAGAATAATTACATGAATTTTGAAATGATCACCAAACTTAAAGGGGCTACTGAACAAAACTATCTTATTTCCCTGATCTTGTTACTTCCAGTATGAGACAAATATGTAAATCGTGATCCCCACCACCTTCATTGCCGCACGCGTGTTTATGCTTCATTGATTTCGCGAAATTTTCTGCTTCAATCGTTTTGACCTACTATGACCCATAAACTTTGTCCAATCAAAATATTCGTACTTTCATTGATTTCAGCAACATGGCGGCCTCCATAAAAAGTAAAGAAAATAGGATATACATCTTCATGAAAAACATCGAAAACATTTCATTTTAAAATTATATTTGTAAATACTCGTAAACCTAATCTAAAGTTGCATGCAAATATACACTGTTGTCTTGCATTCGAGAGCTATGCTCGCTGTGATTAAAGGACCACCCACTGCAATGCCATTAGCGAAACTGACTCGAGACCCGTCGCTGTCAAACATAAATAAAAATTATTAGACCAAAAGTTGCCATATTTTAACAGAGATGAAACAACAGATGTTTTCTAGACGAACTGTCAGTACAATGTACTAATAAAATATAGAAAATGTTTTTTTTTATTTGTGTATACATTCTCAATATTTATTCCGAAGCATAGATATTAGATGTTTTCCTAATAGGCAAAAAAATAAACGAAATATCTGTTTCCTGCTACCCTACCTATCATATTTTTTGTGCCTTAAACATTTTATTATCATTTTGACTCAAGCACCTTTAACATCTAGATTTCTTCCCCATTAACTCAGTGTAAAATATTTTTTTTTAAAATAATTTCCCTGCTATTTCTTGCTGAGAGCAGGAAACCGTACTATTTTTTTGTTTTGGCTGTGTACTAATCTATTTGCATTTATATGGTGTATTGTATTTCGTAAACTTCCAATTAAAAAAAAATAAATCATATCTTCTTAGGATGATAACTACATAAAGGTACATTGTACATGTATCTTCACATATAGTCCGAATTTCCTCAGTCCCTGCAACCCTCTTCTTTTTTATTTGGATATTTATATGTCAGGTTGGGGTCAGAATGATGTGCCATACAAAAAGTTAGAGATTCAGCGGTACCATGGAGTAATGCTCTTCAATTGCTTGTAATGACTTTCAGGTTGAAATTGTGCATGTCACCCCTACCTAGTTTGATTCCAGAATCATTTTCCTGTATGCTGATGCCATATTTGCTACAAAAATTACAATTTTTATTGAAGTTTTGATCATTTTCCACGAGAGAGCCTGTTTTGTTGACATTTTGAATTGTAATAGAGAGTAGGAGGAGCTTGTTACTTTTCATTTGGAACGGAGCAGAAGCGATTTTTAAAACTGGAATCTAACAGAATATTTCAAAATTCCACTGAAAAATTACATGCCCACTACCATTCCATTTTAAAAGTAACCATCTCCATGTCTATTATAATACAGCCATTTTTTTGTTGAGTTTTAGTGGGGCAGCAGGCTATCAAGTTTTTAGAATTTAATGCACTGGAATATAATATGGTTAAATTAATATATCGATATATCGACAGAAAGCTTATTTCAAGCTCTATCGAAATATCGATATCAACTTTTCTATTTAAATGCTTCTTTGAAGGTGTCATTTTTCCATTCAAATACCAAATACAAGTTCCCATTTGGTCCAATTTGTGAATATTTCATATATTTGCATAGATAATCATATAATGCTAAACAAACTGTTTATAATGCCTCAGATTTATATAACCATCTCATTTCTTGACAAAATTTGCGATAAACATGTAATATTATTTACTCAAAGAAACACCACTGAACCTATCTCTATTTTTGTGTTGCCCTGGCTACAACTAAAACTATCAGTTTGTTGAGAAAGGGAAAGCATGTATTAATTTAAAAAAAAAGACAATACTAATAATGCAATAAATACAATTCAAAGAAAATAGCAGAAACAACTCTTCGTTATTGGCCAAAATTGATTTTATTGCACATAACGAAACAGCATATTATTGTATCCTAATTAATTAGGTCTTAGTTTTCTTCCACTCCATATGGCCGATATTCATCTTAAACATGCCAGTGCAAGCTAAAAGAAAGAAACAAGAAGGCTTTTATTTTGTACATTGATACCAAGTTTTTGAAAGGTCCCAAAATGAAAACAAAAAAAGCTGCACCACTAGACACTTTTCTTACCAGTTTGATTATGTGTGTCAGCAACAGTTTTTTCGGTTTGAAAAGCTTACTTGCCATTGACTTGGAACATTTTCTTTAAAAACGCATAACTGTTACTGATAATACCCAGTTGTCTAAAGGATAGGTTCTTAACAGAGTTAAGCTGTAGTAAATCAGTAGCATGTAGAAGTATTGAACATTCTGTAAATACACAGTTTGTGACTGGATATTGGGATAGCTTTTGATTTGAAGCCTGTCAGGTTATGAGAAAAGCTTAGCAGAAAAGAGAAGATATTTCAATTTCATTGCAACAACCTCTTGGCGGGGTAGCATGGAAGCTAGCGATTTGTTCTACCCCTTTGTATACCAACCTGATATATTTCATATCGGAATAGTTTATTGTAATCTTGCAGGTTGTTTCAAGTTTTTCGTTTCAAATGAACTAAAATAAAGTAGGGGACTTCGGGAGGCTTGGTTCTTTGTGAAGACATCAAAACGTAAGTAATGTAGATATGAATTTTTGTTGCCTGGCTGTGAGTTAACATGATAAACATGAATATTTAAATGTTGTCTGTCTAACTAATAGTTCGTTTGGCTCTGCGAGGTCAGTTTGTATTCCCTTTTTAGTCTAATTGAAAAGCAAAATGCTGTTTGCTTCATGTAGCATCAAGTGAAACAACAGTATTACGATTTTCAGCCTGACATAGGTCTGAAAATCATTAGTATGGTTCTTGATTGCTTTATAAAGCGTTCGTTTGCTGACGTATATCACGATCAGTTACAGCAAGCATAAGCGGCAGACAATTTTTTCCGATTGCCAAGACTCCTTGTTTTACACATTATATCTTGTTCCAGAAGAACAACTTTTTTTTTATGATAGGTCTCATTTGAAACTAGCTTTCATATTTATATCTTAAATGCAAGGAAACAGTGAAAAATAACTAGAACTTCTGTGTCTTGATATTTTACAATGAGTTAAGATTCAGAATTATGGTATATTATACAATTATAATTGCAAATAAATATTTGCAGTACATGATATCACGCAAGCCCTAATTTAATATATATGGAATCCCTGTTCATCATGAGATACAAAAAAAATGTATTATAGCCAAAGGGGGGTTCCCCACAGAAAGGGAATAACATCAATTTCCTTCTTAGACCACCAACAAAGTGCCATAATGAATTGATCTTCAGAGTCAGATATTCAGAATTAATAGGAGCTCTGCATCAGACTTGACACTCTTTTTATGAATTCCTCATTTTGTTGATATAAAGAAAATGATGTGTGTCAAAGCTGAAATGTTTTATTGGATCTATACAATTAATGCAATTGCAGTCTTTCGATGTGCCTTCTTATACATAAGAAACAAACATTCCCATTTGTTAGGCATATTTACTCCTTTTCAAATGTTTTGGCACACTTATCATTTCTTCTTTAGCTAAACCACTGATCCAATCGTCTCTAAATGTTTTATTGAATAAGATTTGTTACAACCCCCATTAAAACCATCTCTCAATTCTACTAGTCTTAGTACTCTGAAAGTACTTTAATTCGTTGATACTTATTTTTGTGGATCAGGGAAGAAACACAAGTTTGTGGATTCTTGAATTTGTGGTTTTTAAGTTTCAAGTATACACATCAATGGGAATGGTTTGACCTACCCATGAAAACCACATAAATTTGGGAATCTTCTATTCGTTGGGAAACAAATTTCATGGTTTGACCTACCCACGAAAACCAAATAAATTGGTACCCCACGAACAATAGTATTCACAGTACTAGATGTCGAAATTTAAAGACTATGCACATTGACTTTTACAATACAGAATTAGAATGCATCATACTCAAAATTGGTACAAGTCTTATAATCTCACTTGAAAAAAATAAGCAGATATCCAAATAAGAACACAAATACAAAATTCTATCAAAGATTTCTTGCAAACTAAACAAAACAAACCTAGCAGAATAACATATCATTAATGCAACAACACAAGAATGTGATTTTTGGTAAGGGTACTAGTTATTGGCTTGCCACAATAAGCGGAAAATTACACACTAAGCACATGAAATTTCACATTTATGAAGTAGCTTGTACCACCGATAATGACCTTTTTTTTTTTACAAATTTTGATCACAATACCATTGTACGACAATTTTAATTTGAAAGTAGAATGATTTTCCTAAAAATGATGCCAAATATAGCGGTATTATATTTTGGTGCATTAAACTTCTTTATTTGAAGACTTTTAAAAATTCTGCTATTTGTACAAATTTTGGTAATATTGAGCAAGTAATAGCCTTGCTGGGACTTTTTTTGGAGCCCCCTCTTAATACATTGTTCTGGTTCTGCCCAGACATACAGTCAACATTGGTTAGAAGCATTTCATGAATCTTGAAAATAGAAAATTTAATTAAAAAAAAAAAAAAAATGGCTGTATTGATTCATTTTACCGAACTTTTAAAATAGAGTTTATTGGATTTGCAAAACTTATTAAGTTTGAAAAAAGTTATAGTGTATTTAAGTTCATGTTCAGAATGTATTTCTTTTCAGTCAATTAATAACAGTATGGCAACAAAGCGTGTACATGTTGAACTTGACCCAGATTATGAAGATGTTACAGAACAACAGACCAAGAGACAAAGATTCCTTGAAGAAGATGGTATGTAATGACTGCGACCTCAGATGGCATGGCTGAGCCGGGGTTGATCAATTCTGATCAAATAAAGATAAAAGATCCCCCTTCTACCTTCCAATCACATGCTTTGAAGTAGTTTCAATTCAAATTGATTTAATTACGCAGGTTGAAATAATACAATGAAAATCCATAAGTATAATTAAAATCACAAAATGTAAAAGTGCATTGTATCGTATCTGAAGTAATAGTATTGTTTGGAAGTAAAATGATACGTATTGTATTGTGAGGTAACTGTATTGTTTCAGCCCTAGTGATGAATAACAGGTTTGAGGATTTAACACCAAAGGATTTGTTTCTCTGCATTAAGACATCTCCCTTTATACAAATCCAGATTTTACTGATATGATTCTTCATTTTACTGTTATGTCAATTTTTGCTTATTTACTTACTGGGCCTGGAATGCCATTGGTATGTAGGACAGTAACAAAGGATCTCCACTTCTGTCTGTCTTTAGCCATCTTCTTGTTAGTTCCCTTGGTGTAATTTAGTGTCTTCATTTCTCCTTCTTCAGTACACATCCATGTGTTTTAGGTCTACCACCTATTAGCTTTGCTTCTGGAGTCCAGTGTAGTGCTTCTCTGATCTCTTCTCAGCTCATGCCCAATTCACTTCCAGCATCTTCTTGTCAATATTGTAGCCATGTTTTCTTGATTACATTGGCAAAATAGATCCTCGTTTGATATCTTTGTTGGCTAGAAAATGTACAAGATTCTTTTTTAACTCATGGTATGGAGTTTTGTAGGGTTGTATTCTGTCATTTGTCAACATTCAGATCCATGTAACAGAGTAGATAGTAGAAGCTGTTGTACAATTTCACTTTGGTTTTCTTACTGTATTGAGATGATTTCCACATGTTATTAAAAGACCAAAAGATGTTCCTAGTTTTGTTTAGTCTATTCATGATATCATTTCTTGCACCTCAATTATTCCTAACTGTACTGCCTAACTTATAGATATGTGAATGTTTCTGTAATAGGTAGATCTTTTCCATCTACATTTATTGGTGTTGGATTGGCTTTGTTTAGTATCTTAACTTCTGATTTTGTCTGACCGATTAAAAAATGTTAAAATGACTTGGCTGGCAAATTTACTAAGGCAATTAGTTTTTTTTTCTTGCTGGTGGCAATTGGTATGTTAGATCATCACATAAGTCAAGATCTTCAAGTGTAGATTTAATGTTCCATTTTCCAACTTATTCCTCTTGGTGTATCCTCTATGGATCTCCTAATTGCTTAGTTGATGAGAAGAGCATACAGCCCAGTCTTACGTCAGTTTCTACAGCAAACCAAATGTTACTATGCCCTACATTGCATGTGAAGTTATTGTAAAAAATTTTAACAAGTTCCAATAGTTCAGATGGTGTTTCATGTAATCTTAGTATTTTCTTAAGTTTTTTTTCTATGTAGGTTGTCAAATACCTTCTAAAAATCTACAAAGTTGATGTACCCGGTAAAGCTTTCTTTGCCATTTTGTACATTGCTTTAAGATATTATGTAGTGGAAATACTTGTTCTATAAACCCATGTGAACTATCGCCATCACTCGATGTATCTTGTCAGCTGTCGTTAACTTTTCTTTGAAAATCTTTTCCTTGAAACCACTACATAGATTATTACCGAAGTTGGTCACCAGCATCCTTACGTAATCTACATAGAAATTTATGTCAATTTTTTAGATCAGCATAGAACATGGCCACCACTGCTATTTTTAGACCGAGAGAGTCAAGTCACCAATTTTACATACATGTATATCTCAAAAACTATAATAGAAATACAAAAAATAAATCCAGCCATCCTTCTTCAGTTTGGAGAGCTTTATCCAAGTCTACTTCCATCAAAGTTGTAGTATGACTCTTTGTTTGAGTAACTGCCCTTGAAAAGCAAAATCTTTTTTGCAGTTATTAGCTAATACCGTGAAATCTTTAATAGATAGAAAAAAAACTTATACGGTAGTTGATGACATGATTCTTATGACAATGCATAAAAAAGTCTATATGGTCGAAGTTGTATGATGACTTCTTACTAGAGTTATTGTCCTTGAAAAGTGAAAAATGAACCAGGTAAGCAATTCAGGCTCCTGGAAGCCTTTAATTACATCTTTGTCTTTTGAGCACTAAAAAGGAAAATATAAAAGCTGATAATTAGTTAGAGATTTAAATATTTCAGCGAAAGAGGCAACCAGACGAAAGATTGAAAACATCATTCAGAGCCAGTTCAGTTTGGAAATACAAAACAAAGAGGAAGAAGTTGCTGATGCTGATCAGGTTATTTGAATTTTGTGGAGAAGACTGGCTAACTAACCTAAAACATCTGATTTTCTCTGAATTTCTGACTACATAGGCTGAAGGAATTAGAAAAAGATCCACCCTAAGGCCATGAAAAATGTTTAAGTTCTCAGGCCACTTAAAAAAAAAAGATGTGTGAGGGAGCCTTTTTTATCAGAAGCAAATTAACAAATATTTTTGGTGAAATATTTCATGATATTATATCCTGCTTATGCTGAGAAATATTTTTTATACAATTTAAAAAAACATGCATGTGCAGGAAAAGTTGTGGATGATACTCCAAGGATTTAATTTTTTTGCCAGGGAATATCAATTGCCAATGTAGGAGTGTTTTTGGGATGTTGAAATGCCTGAGAACATACCCTTTTTTTTTTATAGCTTAAACAGATTTCAATAGTCATATTGAAAATACTATGGATAAAAGTAGGAAGTGGTTAATTAAATATTGTTTCTTTTCAACAGTTACAAATGTTATAGTAGGGAGCATTCTGTACAACTTCAGAAATTGAAAAAATATATTTTTCATGGAAGATTTAACGTTATATTGACTTTTGGTGTCTATAGGAACCTATAGGCAGTGAAGTAGATTTATATGTAGGGAATCCATCCATGGCTGCATTGGTGCATCACAATTTTCTTAATTACAATCCAGAAATAGATTAACAGAATCATTTTTCGATTCAGATCAAACTGCTCCTCATACTAAACCAGAAGTCAATTTTTTTTTCAATCTAAAATATAATTTGCACTGTGATAACACTTATAGTCTGCTGAAACTGTAAGGGATTGAGGCTAGTTTTGACCTACATAAGTGACAATGAGTCATTTTTTAAAATAATTCATTGCAATTTAATTGAAATACACAAATGTGACCTGTCTTGAAAAATACTGATATGGATTGTCAGCCAAGATTGTGTTGAATCATTACACCTCTAGTCATACATAACAAATATTCTGAGTTTTGTGTATCATTAAAGTAGCAGACCTGATTTTTTTCTGCTTTAAAGTTTTATTGCTCTTTTTTCAGATTTGGAATTTACTGTAATGGTTCTTTTTTATTGCATTTTTGGTTGGCTTTGTAAAACCATGTCTGAATGAGACAGAAACTAAAACCACACAATTCTTTATTTATGAGAGCCTTAGTTGGATTATGAATTATCTACAAAACTTAAGTTTTTTATTTCTTATTTTACCATTGATTTGGTTTCAGAGATTAAATCAGTGTAGATTGGTTATGGACAGACTTAGGGCATGTATTATTGCCAACTTTTATTCCAAAGCTGGACAACAGAAATTCTCACAGGTAAGATGTCAAAGATTAAAAAAGTTTTGGTTATTTTCAACATTTTTTTTCCTTTTTTGCTCACCTGGCCAAAGATGACATTAACAAGTTTTCGAAACTCTTCTCCTCTGAAACTACTTGACCAATTGGAACCAAACTTGGTATGAATGTTCCTTGGGGTATCGTGCATAGAACTTTTTCCATCGAAAAACATGGCTGTCGTTACTAAAAATAGAACATAGGGTCAGACAGTAGTTTTTCGCATATATCTCCAAAACGGTTAGGTTTAGCCAAATTCTGAATTTGGGGTTAAAGTGTTCAGCATGATGAGATCTATCTGCAGTCAAATTTTCATTTTCATCTATTAAGCCATGTTGAAGTTGTTGCCCTTTTTCAAATTTTTTTTGCTATTTTTAATGTTATTTCTTTCAAAAATCTTCTCCTCGGACACTATTTTACCAATTGAAACAAAACTCGGTATAAGTGTTTCTTGGAGTATCTTGCATAGAAATGAAGTAGGTTTTGACAGTTTTTTTTTTTTTTTTTTTTTTTTTTTTACAGTTTTCAGCCAATGTTTTGATAGATTTAGACTTTCATTTACTGAAATGATCCTAAGTCCTATCAAAGTTTTCTTGAGTTAAAATTGTTGGACAACTTCTTGTTTAATTTATTGCCCTTGAAAGGCAAAATTCAACCAGGTGAGCGATTCAGGCTCCTGGGAGCCTCTTGTTTAAGCAAGAACAACAGAATGGCATAGGTACTTTCCTTAGAGATTTTTATACTCAGTTGACCAGTTTAATTAGAGCAAGAGTTGTAAGTACCAGTGTTATGAGTTTTTTAAATGTTTAATATTATATTGTAGGAAGGGTAAGAGAGTAATCAAGGGAACCAAGGTTATAGCGGTAATCAAAAGAATATAATCCAGGGACAACGACCAGACATGGAAAACAGACATACACAATAAAGAACATAAAGTAACTAAAATCATACATACAAAGTAACAAAAGTAAATGAGCAACTCGGACTCCACTAAAAACTGGGAGCATGGACCAGGTGCACTGGTAGGGTAGGAAAGAAGACTCTTGAATGGGATTTTGGTGAAAACTAAGTTTTGACTAATGTTGTGCAGTGTACCTCTTTTAATTGATATTTCAAGTTGAGTCATTTTAGATAGTAAAATAAATGTATAATTTTAATTTTAGGTCCGACAGAACCCAAATGAGCCCCCATCTATTCATCCAACTGTAAAAGAACACATTGGTAAAGCACCAAAGAATTATTCTGTCTCCGAGCAGGGCTGCTCTGGTGCTGTACCATCAAACGGAGATAATTCACATAGCTGTGGCTTGATTACTGTAAAGAAAGAACCTACTGAGGTATCTACTTAATCAAATGTTTTTTTTTTATGTATATGAAATTTTCTCTTTTTCTCAATTATATCATACATAGTAAAATCCAGCAATTATGTTGCTTTATTTTTTTTCATCGATATTTGTTTTTACGCTTTCAGCATAATGTTATAAGCTCAAAGCTATTTTATCATAATCAACAATGAATTATCTTATTAAGAAAATGGAAACTATTCACAACATGAAAAAAAACAAATTGACTTTTTTAGCAAATATATTAAATCATTTCACATACCAAAGTGATGTCCATTCGTAACCATAGTATTTGTGACTGTAAAAGTATTGCTCTCTGCCAGTTTCTCTCATAGTCATGACACACATGTACAAAAATTCAGACTGTTAAGAAAACTTACATAATTGTTTGATGAATGGCCATTTTAGTTCATTTCTAAAGAGAACTGCAAAAAATAAGCATCTTTCATATTAAATGCTGAACATAAATAAGAGATAATTAAATAAGATAATTCATCCAACCAAAAGTATGCTATTACAGGAATTTCCATCGGAAGCAGTGAAAACAGGAAAAGCTGATGGTATTAAACTTATTGACACAACAAAGGTTAAAGTTGAACCAGACAGTGGCAGGGGTTCAAGGTTCAAAATGAAGAAGAGAATTGTTGTTGGAAATGTTTCTAAGTATGTTCTGTTTCTAGGGGTACAAAGATTTTGTATTAATGGGAATCATTTTAAAACACTATTTCAAATCACAGAACGTATGCAGTTATAGATTCTTAAATTGTTTGTATTGTTTTAGATTATGGATCTCCTATTCCATAAATCTTTCACAATTTTGGATAATCAGAATGGGAAATTTTCATGGATTTGAATAGTGTTTTAACAGTTAAATGGTTTGGGGTTTTCATTTTACAGGGAGCTAATCTCACCAGTGGTGTAGAAATTACAATAGTTAATTAATTGGAAAGAGTGAATAACCAAAATATGATCATGAGTGCTGAAAAATGCCTAGATTTAATGAGTATGAGGAACAAGTTCTGCACACTCATTAAATCTAGTCATTTTTCAGTATTCTTTACACAAGTAATTATTTTTTGGTTATCCTATTTATTATATAGATTTTTATGCTCCCGAAATGATAAGTTGGGGGGCATATTGTTTTACACCTGCCCGTTCGTCTGTAATTCCGTCCGTCTGTTATTCATGCCGTCTGTAATTCCGTCTGTAATTCTGTCTGTCCCATAAGTTTTCCACTCTTTTTTTGAAAATCCTTGAAGGCATTGAACTGATCTTTGTATGTGAGTCTTTCATGATTAGTTACAGATCGAGTTAAAGTTTTGTTCCGCTATGCTGAGTTTTACCAAAATTATGGGCCCTGGACTTGAAGATATCGAACTGATTTTTTGTATGTGAGTCTGTCATGATTAGTTACAGAATGACTTAAAGTTTGTTCCGCTATGCTGAGTTTTACCAAAAATATGGGCCCTGGACTTTAAAAATTTCATGGAAATAAGTTTTCCGCACCTTTTTTGTAAACCCTTGAAGATATTGAACTGCCTTTTGGTATGTGAGTCTGTCATGATTAGTTACAAATCGAGTATAAGTTTCATTCTTCTATGCTGAGTTTTACCAAAATAATGGGCCCTGCACTTTAAAAATTGTATTGAAATAATAGTTTTTCACTTTTTTTTGTAAATGCTTGAAGATATTTGACTGGTTTTTGGTATGTGAGTCTGTCATGATTAGTTACAGATTGAGTTTAAGTTTTGTTCAGCTATGCTAAATTTTACTCAAATCCACATGCGGGGGCATCATTTGTGTCTCACAGACATAATAACACATCTGACAAAGTGCTCTTTACAATTATGAGTTATGATATAGCTGTATGAAGGTTAAATGCGGGGGCATCATTTTCATAATTTATTGCTGTTTTCAACATAAATTTTAAATTTTGTGAATAGCATATGTGCATTGTAACATTTTGATGGGAGAAGGTCTTGAGAGTGAAATTACCAAATTTTTTTCATATTGTGAATTATCGATTTTTTTACACAGGAAACATTCCATAATTCAAGTTTATCTATATAAGTAAGGACATTACTTTATGGTCTACCAGAACAGATTTTTTATATTTATGGTAGGAAGGAGACCATGAATAGAGTGAGGAAAAGGATATTCATAATCTGGATACAGATGTTTGACTAAAAAAACTTACAAAAACAATCAAACAGAAATTAATGTAATAACACAAATTAACGTGAAGTATACTCATAGAAACAAAAACATAAAACTAGACCATCTTCATCTTACCTCTTAAATTTGTCCTTTTCTCGAAATTATTATTGTGGTTTTCAGGTACATTCCAATTGATCGTAGAGAAGAAAATGACCAATCTACACATAAATGGATGGTTTATGTCAGGGGCCCTAAGGAGGAACCAAATATTGATCATTATGTCAGGAAAGTTTGGTTTTTCCTCCATCCCAGTTACAGACCAAATGATTTGGTGGAGGTCAGGTGAGGGATGCATTCTAGTATGCTCTCTATTTGCGGTTGTTAGTATTATAGTACATAAATATTGAATGGAAATATTGAATTAACAAATTCCTCTGCTACAGTTTTTATTTTGTTTTTATAACATGAAATTTAGTACCTGTTCCAATTTTCAGCTGTGTTCTTTTGCAGTATACTGGGATGATATTTTTCCACTTTGTAGCCGAATTCCGCAGTTTCAAATCCGGATTATACCGTTATGATTCATTTTTTACTGTATATTTACATCCGGTTTTGTCAATTTCTGCTTTTTTTGTAGACCTTGTAAAATCATCTCTGAGTATAATTGACATGATCTTCTTCCACTTTAAAGCAGAATTCCACTTTTTCGAATCTAGATTTTACCGTTACGTTCTCCTCTTAACTATATATTAACTTCTGAATTTGTCAATTTCTGCTTTTTTGTTGGCATCATAAAATCATGATATTGCAAAATGTGTTTTTTATTACTCAACTCAGGTTTACTATTCTATAATGCATTGCATTTATTAAAACAATTCGCTTAAAAAATAATGTACAATTTTGAACATAAGAACATTAATTAAAAGTACATGTATGTCTAGTACTTGCCATCAAAAACTAGTTTAATGAAAATAAAATATCATCCAATCAAATTACATTTTTTTTAATTAAAATTCATTAATTTATATATCATTTAAGTGCTGTCCTTAATGTCTTGCACAATATCTACATAAGGAATTTTTATTGTAAACTATAACTTGCTATTATTTTCTCTCTCATTTTGATAGCCAACCTCCATTTCACCTGACCAGAAGAGGTTGGGGAGAATTTCCAGTCCGTGTCCAACTTCATTTTAAAGATCAAAGAAACAAACGAGTAGATGTCATTCATCAATTAAAGGTATTATCTAATATGAGGCAGGTGTAACCTGTAAGAGGATAAAGTGATAACTTATCTAATTTGTCCTTGGTCATAGTATTTAACTTCTGTATTTGCACAATCTAAACTGCTTGGCCTTTTCTTCTACACTTTTGTGTAACAAGAAAGGCTGTGTAGTTATGATAGGTATTTGCATGGCAGATCACTTTCTGCAGGCTGACCCTTTATGATTCCAAGGTCACAGGTCAAAATCTTATAGATGACCATTATGAAGGCTTCCTCCTCTATTATTTACATCGATTCAGATGATGTTATGGGTATTATTTATATCAATGGAGATGATGCTGTGGGTATTATTTATATCAATGGAGATGATGTTGTGGGTATTATTTATATCAATGGAGATGATGTTGTGGGTATTATTTATATTAATGGAGATGATGTTGTGGGTATTATTTATATCAATGCAGATGATGTTGTAGGTATTATTTATATCAATGCAGATGATGCTATGGGTATTATTTATATCAATGGAGATGATGTTGTGGGTATTATTTATATCAATGGAGATGATGTTGTGGGTATTATTTATATCAATGCAGATGATGCTATGGGTATTATTTATATCAATGCAGATGATGTTGTGGGTATTATTTATATCAATGGAGATGATGTGGGTATTATTTATATCAATGGAGATGATGTTGTGGGTATTATTTATATCAATGCAGATGATGTTGTGGGTATTATTTATATCAATGCAGATGATGTTGTGGGTATTATTTATATCAATGCAGATAATGCTATGGGTATTATTTATATAGATACAAATAATATGATGAGAGTTAATGGTTGGCTTTTAGAGCACCTTTGAACTGTTTTTATTGAAGCTTTATACATTTAAATTAGACTGCAATTTGATGAGTATTATTTTAAAAAGATTTTTTTTATGTTTCAGTTGGATAGAACATACACTGGTCTACAGACACTTGGATCAGAGACTGTAAGTACAAGTCTTGGTGAAAGTAGGGCAAGGAACTATCTTTGTAAAAGCAGTTATTGACTCATTCATCATAAGTGAGTAATAAATCTTTGGAGTGAATAGAAGGTCAAATTGTAATGAAGATACATGTATTGAAAGTTCTAACAATAGCTAGGCGTTATTAATTAACTTAGTCAATGATTAACAAGTATGAAAATGTTTTATAAACCGAATGTTAATTAGTAATTATTCTACTTGATGCATAGTTTCAAGGAATTTTATATAGGATAAATTTTAAACTGTCTTTTTTATTTCAGGTTGTTGATATTGAATTGGAGAAAGAACCTGTTCATGAGAAAGCTTCCTTTGATCTGAAAATTCAGTTGAAAGGTTCAGATCTTATGAAGAAAGGTCATGTCACAATTGCAGAGCAGCAAAAACAGAAATTGAAAGATCAAACAAAACTAAATGGTGTAACTATTAAGGAGGTTACAACAAAGTTCTCTGTTAATACAAATAAGAATGGACAATCTCTGGTTAACAGGAGCTCCCCTAACAAACTGAGCTCACAGACAAAATCTTCACCCACCAAAAAGCCTCTAGTAGGAAAGGGTTCATTGAAAAGTCCCAACAAAATTATTGATGAAAAAAGAGATAATCAAAAAGCTCAGGTGTCAAAGGGAGATAACTCGGGTACAAATACAGCTGTGATATTGCAAAGTATACTGTCACCAAAAACAACTCCTGTTCAGCAACTTTCAAAGGCAGATTTATCGAACAATGTGGTTTTTGGCATTGTACAGCCTACAAAGAGTGGTGCACAATTCGTCCAACCATTAACACAAACCATGAATAAGGCCAACTTGCAGCAAGTTACTCAGACAACAAAACAGAATCTCATCATTAGCCAATCAATGGTTGGCAACAATAGTTTGATATTGCAACCAAGTACTCTAGACAATAAATTAAATACAATGATAATTAGACCTACATTACAGAAAAGCCAGTCTAACATGCTTTTTATTCAAAGTGTTCCACAGGTCACTAGTGCAGTAGTTACTACACCCAATGCTGTGATTATGAACTCGGCCTTGCAACCATCTTTGATTAAGTCTACTTTACAAGCCTCTCAGGCTGCAACATTAGTAATACCTACCATAACTACGGCAACAGGGCAAGGTAAATCTTTTGTAAATACTGTCAGGCCTACAGTCTCTTCAGGGAAGCCACAGACTGTAAGTGCACTTTTACAGCTTTCAGCTGCAGCACAGAAACAAAGTTCAACGCAGCAGCAAGTTGTGTTGCAAAACTCAGGAAAGGTTAATTTGGCCGGAAATATAAGGCCATCTACCCCAACCCTCAGCTCTGCTTCACAAACTTTGTATTATAGATGTAAGGATGCCCATGGTAATATATTTTTAGTCCCTCAGCCAGCATTGAAACAAGTTTTACAGTCACCCTCAAAACCTGCAAAAAGTGATAAACCTAAAACTACAACAGCTCTTAGTGTGTCTGCAAATGTGAAATCAACAAGTGTTTCTACATTAATGGTATCACCAAGCCAAGCACTATCTGTCACTCAGGCACTTAGACCAAATGTAACAGCAAGTCAAGCAAGTATTTCAAGTACAAAAACTGGAGTGAATCAACCATTAAAAAGCAGTAGTAGCAGTGTACCAATCATTTTAAATTTAAATCCAACTGGACAGACACATATAACCACTCTTACTACAACAGCAAGCAACAAGTCATTGTTAAAAAGTGCTGTACTAGGTCAGGAGGCTACCATTACAGGTACTGGGCAAAAGCCAAACTCTCAAAGTGTTCAAGCTTTCAAAACACCTTCAGCAATGACCACTACCACTCATAAACAGACTGTTTCAGTAACTTCTATAGGGGATCCTATCTCTGTGAATAGCTCACCAAGCAAATCTGGTACCAAACTGATACCATGTGTTACCTCTGTCACAACAGCAACCTCAGTCAAACCTTCTACTGGTCAACCCTTAAAGTCTGGTACCAGTCTTTTGTTTACGATGAATTCATCCAATGGAAAAACAGTTGTCATGCCTGCACAAAGTATATTCACCAGTAAGATAGACAACAATTCTGGAAAGTCTCTCCTGTCTGCAGGGAAGCAGACTGTTAGTCCTGCAATAAGTTTATCACAGACATCAGTACAGAATGGTCAAGTTCAAGGAAATGAATTGAATGGTAGTTCAAGCTTTCCATCTACTAGCAATAATGTTAATGGTGTCACTTCAGCTAAAGTTACTTCAGAAATAAAGACTGATGTCTCCATAGCATCTAGTGGATTGTCTGCTACCTCCAATAACAGTGTAACTAGCATGACAACAAGTAAAGTGTCTAGTCATGTCACAACTCAAGGACAATTAAAAGTTACGTCTCAAGGATTGAAAGTAATAGGCAGTACAACTGTGGATAAAAGTTCAGAAGAAAGTGTGAAAAATGTGAATGTGAACTCAGGCAAAGAAATGTGTTCTGTTTTGAGTAGTAGTGTGATTGGGTTGAAAACTACTGTTCCTCAACTAAGTACAGATAGGTCAGTTATCAAAATTGACACATCACAGAATTTTAATAAGAAAAGTAATTGTGTGAGTTTATTATCAAAAGAGTATCAAAAACCAGTGATTTCTAGCAATAATCCATCATCACTGTTACCTAAAACTAGTTTGAGTTTATTGAAGTCATCATCTGCATCTGCCTCCATTGAAAAGAATATTCATCCCCAAATTTCTGGATTAGGAGAGAAAAAGATTATGCTAGATCTACGGTCTGAAACTGAAAGACGATTAGAGGCCTGTGAACCGACAAAGAGAATTATCTGCCTGAGGAAAAAATGTGAACCAACCCGAATCATGTCACCACACAGTATTGCTGAAGCTATCAAGCCACTGAAGTAAGTTAACATTGAATGAAGATTGTTATATAGGTTCTGTTGTCAGCAAAATCCAAAATGTAGTTTTTGAATTTGGCAATTTTGAACATTTTGCCATCCCCCTTTTTTCACCAATATGTGGCAGGGTATCACTTAATGTTCCATTAATGCCCTATTTTAACCAAGAAAGGGTATACAAATTAATTAACTATTTACAGATCTGTGCTACAATTCAACCTGAGCTGTCATCAGGTTTTTCACTCACAAATTCATATAGAACAGCCATAAGTAATGTTAAGGAGGTAGACTTCAGGTAAGGGAATAATTCTTAAAAATCATTGGACGTTTGTATTCACCATTTAACGCCAATCTCATGTAAGCATCAAAGTAACTTGGACTGATTTCATTCTGTTTCAAAGGAAAGCTTGAAAGGCTTTGGTGAAATTTAATATGAAACAAACATATCACTGATTTAAAGAGTTATGTCCCTTACTCTAGGTCTACTGCCTTAAATTGATACTGCTGGTGTTTCTATTGAAATGGTATGATTATACTCATTACAGATAAGACAACAGTAAAAACTGTGAACAGCACTTTGAAAAGTCCAAAAACTTGTCTTAACCAGGCATTTTTTAAGGTCTCTTAAGTCCGTTTAAATGTATTTCCAACCTTGGTAAATCCAATACCATCTTATCCAAACCAGTTTTTAAGTGCAAAAGGAGTTCAGTTAAATCTTTTCTGTATGTGTTATAAAAATATTACAAACAGTTTGAAAAGTTATCGACAATTCACTTCCATTGTATATTAAACCATAATAAATCAATCAATCTACAATTTATTGTTTGCAGGGCTGATGATTATCCAGATGTATTGTCCTTGGTTCGTGCTGCTGTCAAACGTCATCCTTTAGTATCACTAACAGCAGGTAAGACAATAGCAGAATCTTCAGATAGGGTGGTATCACTTAAAACATTTATCAGATTCTTCAGGAATACTTTGAAAGTATGTAAACATAGCTTGAGGAAAGAATAAAACTGACAAATTTGTTACATTACCTTAAAAATAGGAATTGTCCTGTCTGACTGTCTGTCTGTTTTGTATTAAAGTACAATATTTTAATGTACATGTATGTAAGAGTTAATGAAGGTTGGGTAAGATTTGTAAATGTTCATGAAAAAAGATAATCATTGTAAGATGGATGTGTAAAGGAGAGGTATGCTTGAAGTTTATTAGCGCAACTCCTCTTTTACCATTTGATGGACTATGTTGGAACTCTTGGGAAGGGAGACAATCCAAATTTAAGGACCAATAGGTGATTTCTGTTAAAATTCAACACACTAACAACAATTACAAGTGTGATTAGTTTTTTCTTTGCAAAATGAAAACTTAACTAATACAGTTATGGCACTATAAATTACAATAATTTATAACTGGTGCATACCTCTAATACTTATGTAGTAAAAATTAGAACACATTTCATGTCAATAACTTGCTTGTAAAAGATGTGTTTCTATTTCAGACAAATATCAACATCCTTATTGTGCCTCCACCGTAGAAGAATGGTTGTCATGGAAACTAGGCAAGCAAAGAGCCTCAGAGGTAATTGTTTCTTCCTTTACTTTAAAAAGTTGTTTATCATTCATTTTTGTTTATCAAACTTGATTGTAAAACAAATGTGGGTAGTTTGGTCACTACCCCGGTGTTTGCATGTCAGCAATATTTACGATCTTGGAAATATCATTTATGCTATATAAATGAACTACTCAGGGACCAATACTAAAACTATGAAATAATGACATAAATTTGTCATTAAATTAGGTCATGATCCCAAAAGCACAGTTGAAATTGTGCTAAAAGTAGAATCTTGTGAGGCAACACCTGGGAAATACCTATTTGAAAGTATTTAAATCTGTCCATGTAGTACTGGTACATGTCTTTTTTTTTTAATTAAATCTCAGGTATGCTATTTGGATTGTCTGGAAAATATGCTTGCATAATAGTGGAAACAAAAAAATGTTCTTAATTCATATGCAATATATATTCAAGTTTAGACAGTACTGTAAGTAACAGATGTTACTGAAGTATCTTGTGTCAGAAGCAAATACCGGTACTACTTTTAAAAAATATACCATTAAAATGGTCTTCATTTTCTCATGTGAAAGTGACTAAAGCTTCCAAAATCCTAAAATCAAACTCTGTGTTACAAAAATGTACTAACTAGGGATTATGTTAAAATTATTATCTGGCCTCTTTCCTAGATAATATTGAAATATGGTTAAACTGAATCCTGATTAACATGACACCCATTTTGAACCTGTGTAAATTGTACATCTGATTTTTTTAATTCTGAAAATATCAGTTCACTGGAATTTTCTTCTGCAATCATCGTTTCAAAGTTACCAAAAAAATTATTGTGTATATTATTTTTGGATGAAACCAATTCCATTACAGAACTACCCAGTCCTCAACCTGATGTCCAACATATTGAACAATATGTCAAAATCAAAATTATTTTGTGGTAAAACTTGTGTGAGTAAAGTTTCCACATTGTACATTTTCTGATGATAATGTCTTATTTCAGTACTTTTAATACTTCTTAATCAGCACAAATCTTTTTCAGTGGCAGAGGGCATGTTTTTGTAGAAAGTTCATCCGAAAACATTTAGATGGTGATACATACAAGGGGACAAAACTCTGGACAACAAAACATATCATGTTATGGTGCAGACTTCATGCATTTAGTCCGCATTATTTAGGTAATTATGCCTGTAAAAAATTGTTATATGAATCTACATTTATTCTATTACTGAAAATAAAACTTCAATTCATTAAATAAGCCCAATCAGAAATAAAGAATATTCAGAAACCTCCAAACTTCAGCTTTTGGAACTCCTGATAAATCAGGCACATTTGAATGGTCCTTAAGTGTTTGAGCTACAGAGGTTTGGTTGAATTACTGCATATGTATTAATTTTCATGGTTACTAATTTTAGTACACCGCAATATTTATTTTGGCATACAGATTATAAGAAATGTATCTCTGAACTCTATGGTTTTGTTAAATCGATGATTAAGTTCTACAGTTTATTCAGTCTAATTAAATTATTTCAGAATCAACATTGCATCCATTTGGTGTTGAGTTAACAGCTGATAGAATTGGAAAAAAATTCTCATCTGTGACTTGTCAAAGGGAGATAATTCCAACAGATAATTGCAGTGAATCACCAGTTGATGTTGGTGATGAGGAGGAAATTGATATTATAGGCACAGGTGACATATTCTGATTTATACTAGTTTTTCAGTACTAGTTGCACTTTTTTTTCCCTAAGAAATTAAACAAAATATATACAATTTAGTAGAGCTGAGTGTTATGAGGAAGAAGTTGGTTCAGTAAGGGCAAAGTTTTGCCTCAAAAACAAAGTCTACATGAAGAAAATTTTATGTTGTTTCTCTGGCTCTTTAATGTGTTTTATAGTTAATTTGGTCAGTTTAAGGTAATAATTTGAGGCTGGAAAACACCTAATTTGTGCAGTTTTTCATTCATTTAACAGTGGCCACGTGTATTGACTCTCATGCTTCATATGTTTTGTGTATAATTGTCAGTTAAAACTCATGTGAAAATATTTTGAGTCAACAGATGTGTGGCCACTTCCGTTTCACACAAAAACCATCTTAAAATTGAAGAAATGTTAAAAGTTAAATGTATTTGTAATAAAAGTTACATAAATGCATACTATTATTTCTGGATAATGTCATAAAACATGTCAAAAACATCTTATATTCAGTGTTTGGGACCATTTTACTATACTAATACAACCTAGAAATCAGCTTTAAATAAATTTTCAAAAATGCCCAAATTATGAGGCCAAAAAAGGTCTTTACTGAACTTTCTCCTTTCACAATATGATACCTATCATGATATCTAGAAGTGATAACTTGCTTTGTCAATTTTAGCTGACACCAGGTTTTCTTTTTAGGTGTCATATCCATTCCATTTGTGAATATATAGCAGGTGTCTTATTGTTTTTGCTTACAGATAGCATAATAATGTTTATTTTAGAATTGTCAAAGTTAATTGAATAAAAATCATTGGAATGGTCAACTTCAAAGACTTCTGCCATATTAGCACTACTAAGTAAAAGATAATAAACAAGCTGAGTCTGAAATCCAGATTTTGGATGGACATTACAATATGCAAGTCGTCCTTGATAATAATTTACATAATTGATTCACTGGTGAATGATGCCAATTTTCAGTTTCCTGTTGTTCCTTCAGTCTGCAAAACAGATCATGCAAAAAAAAGATCAATGGTTACTGGTATTTGAATACATAAGTCAATTTAAAACGTTTATTGACCCTTACTTGACTGACGACACTTCAAAAGTAACAGGTGCCAAAGAGACAGCTATATATTTTATGTTTTAATCTAACGTATATAATCACCCATTATTGTTAAGAAGAGCTTCTAATATATTCAACAAAATAACTTATTTAGAAAAAAAATAATTGCAGAAAAAGCACAGAAGAAATCAATTGAGATTATGACTGAGGAGAAGGCTGAGGGTGATATTGATATATTGCCTCCTTCAGCAGCTGCCCTTTATATACAGGATACATGTCAAAAGGTATATTAAACTATGACACCTTATTTTCATTAAGTTTTCAAAAGATATTTCATTGGTTGTTTTATTTACTTTCGTAGTGATTTAAAAATGCATAATAAAGATTGTGTATATTATAGAACAACACATTATTTCTAAAATCATGAAAATCAATATTATTATAAGAAGTAGGTGACATGTCAGAACCAGGAAATTTATAATACTTTATTTGTATAGCGCACACTATTTATTTCATCATCAATATTTTAGATTGGAGTGAAGTTTGAGCCATCAGAAATAGACGCTGGTGTCCATGGCAGTGTGCCAGAGGATATGATATTCTCTGTAAGTTTTCCTTGGAGAAATTGTAAAGTTTACAGGGTTTTTGCCATGATGTAAATATCTTAAGTCACTTTTATGCATGCCAAGATTTTACTTCTATGTATAAACACATACAAGTATGCATAATTTTAATCATTTGTCTTTATGCATGCTTCAACCGAACTATAACCTATTGATTTGCTTTTTGCTTACTAGCCACTATTTTTCTGCCAATGAAATGCATGAAAACAATTCAATTTTTTTTTTTTTTTTTGTCAGAATGTCTGAATTTTTTCAGTTGTGGATCCAGAGTGGGTGCAAGGGAATTGACACTCCACCTTTTTATTGGAAAATTTGTCATTTTCATGTGTAAAATCAACTAAAGATGGCAAATAATGTCCCAGCACCATTTTTTTCATTGAAGAACCTCAGCTGGCAACCTTTTCAAAGTGTCTGGATCCACCCCTGTTTATTTATTTCCTATTGTGGTCCAGTTTAAGCTGAGTCTGGTGTTGCTCGTTTATTCTTTAGTTTAGGTTTATTGTTTTAGTTGAAATGTATTATTTTTGATATTTTGTCTGTCTTTGTCCCCTGATCATGAATATTCTGTTCCTCATTCTAATTATGGTCCCTTTGCTTTTATTATACCCCCACTTTGAGTGGGCAGTGATGGGGTGACTTTCCTTCCTTCTGTCCGTACTTCCTTTCCTAATTACACATAGGGGTACCCATCTCTAATCTGTTACTGTTTCACCTCTGAATGGAACCTTATGAAATTTTCACTGATTCCCATTGTGCAACTTCATTTTTAAATTTTGATCCATAACAATTCAGAAGTCAAAATCAAATAGTGCATGCTATTAAATGTGGGGGAGAGGTAATAAGTTAGTTAGGGTTGTTCACAGTGTTTTTGGTTTTGGATACTGCACAATTCAGTCTTAATAAAAATGCACTTAAACTTTTTTTATATTAGAAATTCTTAAAAATATCCATTCTCCTTATATTTATATGTAAACCAATTATGTCCCTACAGGTGATGAAGTCTTTTATCGGTGATGTACTAACAGAAATGTTTGCTGGTAAAATAAGTAATGGAAGGTAGGTTACATCAAACTTGAATATTTTAGTCAATCACTTTTACCAATAAATAGTTATTACACTATAGCTTAATAATAAAGCCTATTTCTATACTGTGGAATTACTTATATTCAATGGTATCATTTTTAAGATTTAAAAAAAAATATATTTTGATTTGTTGCCTTTGAACCATCTATTTTTTAAAGGGATGGTTTACTAGAAACTTTTATACATAATTTGCCTGACCTACAAAACATGCCAGAAATTATAGATAATACTCTTTGATCAACATTCTTTTACAAATTGTAGCATTAGTTAGAATCAACTTTGGTTTTTGTCTAAAAAAGTAAAAATCATGATGAAAGAAGTGTTGTAACTTAAGACTTCAGACAGCTTGTTCAAAAATAGTTCAAAATTAATCATTTGGGAAAATATTGATGATTTCACTATTTAGATATGTATTGGATTATGTTTTATTTTTAAGTTAGAATACTGTCAACATCAAGAGTCCTGTGTGCAGGGGTTAGGTACAAAATCATCTGATGTATGATTAGGTGTTGGGCTTGTTTATACATATCTTGGATTATTATCTATAACTATTTTGTTAACTCATAATTGCAGATACCCTGACAGCCTTGGAATGACAGATGTGTTTAATGCTTTGAAAAACATGTCACAATCCGACTTTTTAACCAACTGCCATCTTGGTGTGAAGACAAGAGACAAAACAGTACACAGATGACAGTGTTAGCATCATGGCTAAAACTACAAGAAATTGTTATTGTTATGTTATTTTTTAAAAGAAAGATATGTAAAAGAAGATTTGTACCTATAAAAATCTAAAGATACATGTTGTTTCTCACTTCTTATCAAAGACCAATCCTGTGATTTTTTTCAGATTTTCTTAAGTATAAAAGGGTAGTAATACATGTATATTTGTATTGTAAACCTGAAAAAATTTGGCACCATCTTTTTTTTTCTCTGATATCAATATATGGTACTTTTCAAGCAGATTTAAAGTTCATATTGTTCTTTAAACTGTATTACATACATGATGTTCTTTAAAGATATACTCATGACAGTTTGGTTTACATTTCATTGATCATACAGAAAAAAAACGAAATTGCCATTAAAATTTCACAGTTTACATTACTGAATTCATGTCATGTGAAGAACTTCTTGCTTGTGCTACTTTTTACTAGGAAGTCATGGCATAGAATTCACAGATAACTACAGTATTTGATGGTTGGTGGTGTCAGTTGAGAATTTGACAACAAAGAACCTGGGCCATTTTTTCCTAGTACTCTGACCACAAGTAGGGCCAATTTAAAAAAAAAAAATTGCTCATATGTCCAAAATTTTCATTAGAATCTGTAGAAGAACCCCTTATGATCCAAAAATGCAAATTTGTGAAAATCGGAGTACAAAAATAGCACGAAAAACTGTTTCACATTTTCAACATTTTGGCTATTAATTGAACACTTTGAGTCAGAAATTTCCAAAGAAGTGCTGTTGCAACTGTTACAATGCATGATCTTTTGCATTCTGTGATTTGGGGAGAAACACATGTTCTATAAGTGCAAGACAGTTGGTAAGGTGCTTTAAGGTGAAAATGTAACTTTTTATACAACTGCAAAATTTTGTGGTTGTATATTGGTATGACATTGTTGTTGTCATTATACCTAGACAGTTGGTTTTGTGTTATAACTTAAGTTGTGGTTGACTAGTTGTTATGATATTTTGATATGATTTTACTTTTCACTAATTTGTAGTTTGTGGCCCATACCATTTTCAATAACAGGCTAAAAAGGGTAAAAAAAAATGTTTCATAAAAAATCTTGTAGAGATTTTGCCTTTCTTCAGATTTTAATAATTCCTTATTTAATTCTGGTACACAAATATGTCAGCAGATTTTCTCCATTTTGTACTGTTTCAAGTTAGATGGTGTTTTTATTGGATTTCTTATGAAAATCCCTGCCTGCAGTTTTCAATCAGATTTCAGATGTAATCCCTGATATAATCCCGTGTACACCCCACTAAAATACCAAAATGTTAATTATAAGCATAAATGGTGTAAAAAAGACATGTTGGGCTTCTATGCATCTTTTTTGCATCAATGATATGCTAAAAAAGAACATTTGGGTTCATGCTGAGGTATTTTTTGTTCATGGGTAGGGTTGGCAATTTTTCAGCTAACCTTACTAAATTTTCCTTTTTATGAAAAACTTGTTATTGTCACGTTGAAACTAAAAAATACACACCTGAAATGAGCAAATATGTTGGACACATTAATAATTATAACAATAGTCCCCAACATGTTTACTTTACACTGTTTATATGCTAAAAATTAACATTAAGAGGTTCGTGTTCAGGTATTTTGTTCATAGGTAGGAGTGGATATTTTTCACCTAACTTGACTTGGGAAAAGTTCAAATATTTATACCTGGGTTCATTTGAAAGATACGACACTATATCAATTTATATTGTATAATCCATAGACAAATTCTTAGGGAGCAGTTGATTATCATATTTCTATGTGTTATAATTTCCTGTTTTTTTAAAGTCCATATGTAACCAATGTGATTGTAGAAAGGCAAAAATCAACTTCATATACAATCATTACAAAAATAACTTCAGTGTTATCTGTAGACATTTAGTTTTCAAAACAAGTCTTCCTTCCTTACTTCATCCTGTTCAAACCTTCTAGCACATAAGGTCTCCATGGTCCATACATCTTTGCCAGTCACCCACTTCTTTACCCTCTCCCAGGTGTATCCTTGTGCTTGAAATTCTTTCTCATGTTCACCTCCAAATATTTTTCTGTCTCCTGGATTTCAAACAATACCTTGAGTTTACCAGGTGTTGACGAAGTAAAAAAAACAAGATTGGGTTTAAATAGAGGTTGAGGTCCGAACCATCCACGAAATTTTGAGGTCATACAATGTTGTAGTAGTGTCATGATCTGTTATAAATACCTCGGGTATTAGTATGGATCTCTGTGATATTTATGGTAAATATTTCTATTATTTTGCATTTATTTAGGAAATCAATTATTTGACCCCAAAAATAAAATATAATATTGTCAAAAAAAAGTATATTCCACACTGCTGGGTTGGGGAAACTTGTAGAGGATGCCTTTACGAAAAAGACTAAATAGTAATTCAATGATAAAGTATTATCTAGTAAAGCATTTTGACAATGTGGAGGGAAGTACCAAGTGAATTGTTTCTAACATAGATTCATATCTTTGTATTCTCATAAAATTGTTAAGTACGCCGATTTAATATTTCTTTGATCTCCTATAAAGTAGGCAAGTTTTCATCCCTATTCTAATTCAAGCTCAGCCAGTGATCGTGGTAAGCTAGTAAACCTCATTTTTTTGTTAAGATTTGTTAGCGTATTAACGCAGCACTATCTTTTTTCTTCAGGTTAAACTGGGGTAGTACATGAGAACTACCATAGAAGCCTACATGCAAAATGACACGAGTGGTTTCAACCCCCAAGAACAGTAATATCGGCTTTACCTTACAAAATTAAAACAGACATTAGCCAAATAATTTTGATTTAAAAAAAAATTGTGGTTTGATTAATCTAGAGGACGACGATTTGATATTGAAAAAGGGGAGCGTGAAAGATTTATTCGGATAAAAATAATCATATTCACCATGTTCTTTTTTAATTTGTTAAAATATTTATTTTTCCGAAAACATGGGATCAAATTATTTATTTTCCATCATGTAAAAGCATTATAATCTTTTTGAAAGGCTTAAATTTTAAAATAAAATTTAAGCCTTTAGATCAAAATAATTATTTTCAAAAAGTGCCGATCCCAAATATTTATTTAAAAAATCATCCAAATCACATGGTCCCACTTGTAGCATCATCTCTGATCTGATCAAGCCACAAATTACGCACCACTAAGCACAGAATATATTTCTACAAAAATCTTTTCCAGTTCAGAACCTTTTCTTAAACACGTTTCAATAATACTATCTAACTGAGCTTCATTCTCAGTCTCAGTAAATAGTGAGTACATAAGACTCCCGTTGTACATAACAGTCGGACTGGCTACAGGAATCGGAAATCTCAAAATACCATTGATATCGTAGGCTATATCCATGACGGCTTGAAATCTTTGTAACTCATGAATTAATTGAATGTCGAAAGTTGAATCTTTGTTCTTAGATGTGTATATCGATATAATGTGTTTTCCCTCTTCTTCTATAATATTTCCGTAAAGGTCCCCAACCTCTTTCCACACAAGCAGCATATGACAAAACAGCAGACATTTTTGTCCTTTTGCTGATTCCTTGAGGTATGAATTTTTGGTAAAGTAATTCAAACAAAGAACGAACAACTTTGAATCTTCAGGTATTTTTGCCAAATTTTCTGTTGACATTTCGAAAATCGTCGACATTACTGCCCTTCTTGATGCGTCACATTCTTCCATGATTTGGTCCAACGTGAAAAACGGGTCAAACTCAACAGTCGGATAAATCTTGGCCTTGCTCATGACAGTGATTGTCCTAAAATATTCGTTGACAAAATGTTGATTTGGGGTTCGATCTAGCACCATTTTGTAAATGGTCTGGCGTAGAGACGAGGCAATACCTTGCAGATACGGCTGATACAAATCTTCTAAGTTTGGTTTTAGAATGACTTTACCATTTGAAACATTAACAATCAAAGGGGACACATGGCACGATTTGATGCTTTCTATCAGCCAGATGGGTAGCTTAGTACTGTCTAGATTTGCCATTCCTCCCACACCAAATATTTGTCCTTCCATCTTTTTTCCTTCCATTTCAAGATTAAAATGATTTACAACCATGTCTACATACGTTAAAGCCCGTTCTTTTTCACTATTCGACAGAGCACAATCGACATGCAAACAATGCTTCAAAGCTGCGGTTGCCTCTGAGAGGTTTTTCAGATAACACAATGTTTCAACGATGCTGTCTAGTTGTTTCTGGGCTTTATATTTTGCTTTTCTCGGGGATATTACCTGTACGTGCGATATAAATAGCTCCAGTGTTCTTTTATTTAACGTGAAATAGTCGTTGTCGGTTAAAGGAGTGGGAGCATTGACGGACATATTCCAAGGGCGGATTTTACGTTTTTGGAATAATAAATCATCGTGTTAATATATGTCTTCTCTGTATTACTAGCGGAGTAGTTTGAAAGATCAGCGAACCGAATTACTCCACCAGGAAGATTAAAGACGTAGAAGTCGTTATCATCTGATAACACTGGACACTGCCAAAGTTTTGCAAGAACAGCAATTTCACGATCAGCTTCGTACGCGCAAGTCACAACAGGAACTTTGAGCTTCATCAGCGTTTGTGTAAAGGTTCTGTAAGACAAAATGGGAAAACATCTACTCTGGCCATTTCCTCGAGTTAATTCCAGAATTTTCTCGTTGCATCTCTTCAATAAACACGGAAGCTTTTTATCGTCTGCGTCATAAGCCCCATCCATTACGATATATGGGGAAAGTCCGCACTTTTGTAGCTGAAAAAAGAAATGTTCAACATGAGTAGAAAATAAGTCGTAGTTTCCTCCGTACATGTTTCCTCTACCTGACGTTTTCATGAGTTTGTGGCAAAGACTATTACCATCAACAATCAGTCGTGTGTCTCTCAGACAAATTTTTTCCAGGACCATGTTTTGATCCATAAACTTGCCCAAATATCTTATCCCCATCGTATGGGGTTGCTTCTTATTGTAAGCAGCTGATATACAATGACTATGCCACAGTAAGAACCCTTTGATGGTCAACGGTCGTGGTGCTAGCAGGTTGCTGGAACGTTAGGTAGTCAACTTGGAAACGGGACGTCACAGTTAAGTGATCAAGTGTGCTAGTAAGAGCCTTGCGCAATTGAGCATTAGGTACCAGTATCGTATTGATATTCTTGAGCATGGAGGCTAATAAAATAGAGTTCCTTTTTTTTCTTATTTTTTTTTAAAGAGCTGCATTTAATTTTGAACTTGAATTTTGGCCATATTTAAAGATGTATCCAAGTAGAAAAAATGTGTGATTTTTATTTACAGATTCAAAGACAGGAAAGAGGAAGGATATCCAGTTGATAGGGAGTACTGCAGCACAACAACAATACCAAAGTGAAAGTAGAAAACGTGCTTTTGACTTCAAGGTTTGATGATTTTCCAATCTTCGTGGACTGGTCTAGGTTTTTTAAGTTAAAATCAAATTTGAACATTTCCTGAAACATGATATATGTATGAAAGTTTATTTTGAATCAACTTTTCAATTTTTAAAAATGTTTTGAAACATGCACCGTTAGCATTGGAGCCAATGGAGAAATCTATACGATACTGAGACCTAGTACCACTACTTTCGATTTAAAGTTAGAAAAAAAATATGCAAATTATGTCAGATGCTGCAACTAATTTACATAACCTGGGTAGGTACTAGTCACATGGCATTTCCAAAATGGATCCCCAATGGAAAATTCTGCAATTAGCCAAGCTTAATTCTAAAATTGATCTAAATCAGCAAAATTCCAAAAATTGTAAATTTTGGTCTACTAGATTTGCTGTTAATCAAAGAGAAAGAGGCTTTACTAGAGGCCCTAAATATGGTCGTTTGAAAGTTAAATGGCCTGGTGGCAGGATTAAATATCATTTAGCTCACAGATTTATGTATATGCTTGTGCATGATCTTTTAGATATACCCCCCCACTTGCATGTTTCGCACATTTGCCATAACAGTTTATGTATTAACGCTGAACATTTGTCCCTTGAACTGCCAGAAATTAATAATAGTAGACAAATTTGTAAAAATGTGGACCCCCCAGCATGCCAGCATCATTCAACTTACCCAGATTGTGTTTTTTAGTTGCAGAATGTAAGTTTTAAGTCCTAACAAAGTCTTATTTTCCTTTTGAATATCCATGTTCATTGCACGTTTTCTTTCGTGTTTTCATTTGCATCACTTCACAAGGTTCAGAGTCAGCTAGTCCTTTTTTATATGTATCAGGCTCATCTGGTATTGAGTCATAAGTCTTAAAATTCCTGATTGCAGAATCAATTCTAGCTTTTTTGACCTTTGGTGTCTTTTGTCTCTGTCTATCATATTCATATTTCTCATTCTGTCTTTTCAGCTTGGTGACCGGACGCGAGTTTGGTGGAAGTGGTACACCAAGAGCCTCACACTTCAGAAGTGCAGATTCCCCTGGTCCATGATTAATCCTGTGTGCACTTGAATGAGTACGAGCAGAATAGTTCCTCGGGTGAGTAGATTCTTTTGGATCTGACTTGCGATAGCCTCGGTTTACGGCCTCACACTTTTGTGTCGTTGTCCCAAAGCGAGTCTTAACCAAGTTTGTCCGACCAAATCGAATGTTTATTATATTACGCACAAGTATCTCATCATCATCTGTCATGTACAAGCATTTTGCTTCCTCATCTGGCATAAAATCTTTGCCCCAGTGATCTTGCTCAGTACCTTTACATACGTAGGAGTATGATTTGCACTTTTCTCCACAATGTCCTGTATAACATGCAATGATACTGTCTGCTGCATAGCTAAGTCTGTTCACAAGCTTGTTCATGTCTCCTGCACACTCCTTCAGAGCAAAGTTGAACTCTATTGTGCATCTGTTGCTTAAGTCAATAGCAAATCGTCTTTGGAGCATAGTACGGTCTGCCTTAGTTACAAACTGTAGCATCATTTCACTGAATTTGGCATTGTCATAGGCTCGCACTTGTGATTTGGCTAAGTGTCTGGTGTCGCGAAGGTTCTCAGGTATGAAATTTAAATTTTCTTCTTGTTTCCGGCTAAATCCTCTGAATGCATGGCTGTCCCCATCTGTTGTTAATTGTCCAATTATAAGTGGTTCTTCATCTTCATTTAGCATATCAGCCAGTATTTCACCATATCTCTCTTCATTGCCAATTGTAGCACTCCATTTCATGTTTGCTGAACAGTGACCAGGGTGGCCTGGACACTCTGGATCTCCTCCAAGTGATCTTAAATAGCTTGCTGTCTTACAAAGCTTGTTTGCATCATGAAGTCCAATAAGTTTCTTCTTTACTGTCACATTTTCTGCTAGTGAGCTTGTAGCCTGGGTAGCAGGCTGAAACGGTGTTGTTTTACGGTGACCGAACAAGGATTTGTTGTATTGTGTGTCAGTTTCAGCTGGTATAGGTGTGTTTTCTGGGAACCCATGTCTTAGAAGTGTCCTTTTTACAGTTTTTCTTTGTTCCTTCATGTCTTTTTTGTTCATTTTCACAAGTTCTTCTCCAGTGGTGTTTGCTTGTCTCTGCATGTTTGTACTAAATGGTGCGGGATGACTGATAGTGCTCATAATCTGGCACCATGCACTATTTGAAATGCTACTGTCTGCTAGTGCAATCTGCAGTCTGATATTTGGTGCACCTGCCTTTCTGCCTCTCTTGCCTGAGTCTACTTCTTCATAAAGAGGAACCATTTTAGTTTTGTATCCACACAATGTACATACCACACTTTCCATCCAGCACATGGTATGCTGTCGCTCTTTTGAGTAGTCAAACTGGAAATTGCCTGGACAGTCTGGAAATTGGTTTACATGTTCATGAAATGCTTCAGTGAACAGCTTACAAGTCTTATCTGCATGTAGAAATCTGTAAGTGTCCTTATTGCCTTGTATTTTAGGGTGCATGTACTTTTCAAATATGTTCTCCTCCCCAGGGCTTCTATGCATCTTTTTTGCATCAATGATATGCTAAAAAAGAACATTTGGGTTCATGCTGAGGTATTTTTTGTTCATGGGTAGGGTTGGCAATTTTTCAGCTAACCTTACTAAATTTTCCTTTTTATGAAAAACTTGTTATTGTCACGTTGAAACTAAAAAATACACACCTGAAATGAGCAAATATGTTGGACACATTAATAATTATAACAATAGTCCCCAACATGTTTACTTTACACTGTTTATATGCTAAAAATTAACATTAAGAGGTTCGTGTTCAGGTATTTTGTTCATAGGTAGGAGTGGATATTTTTCACCTAACTTGACTTGGGAAAAGTTCAAATATTTATACCTGGGTTCATTTGAAAGATACGACACTATATCAATTTATATTGTATAATCCATAGACAAATTCTTAGGGAGCAGTTGATTATCATATTTCTATGTGTTATAATTTCCTGTTTTTTTAAAGTCCATATGTAACCAATGTGATTGTAGAAAGGCAAAAATCAACTTCATATACAATCATTACAAAAATAACTTCAGTGTTATCTGTAGACATTTAGTTTTCAAAACAAGTCTTCCTTCCTTACTTCATCCTGTTCAAACCTTCTAGCACATAAGGTCTCCATGGTCCATACATCTTTGCCAGTCACCCACTTCTTTACCCTCTCCCAGGTGTATCCTTGTGCTTGAAATTCTTTCTCATGTTCACCTCCAAATATTTTTCTGTCTCCTGGATTTCAAACAATACCTTGAGTTTACCAGGTGTTGACGAAGTAAAAAAAAACAAGATTGGGTTTAAATAGAGGTTGAGGTCCGAACCATCCACGAAATTTTGAGGTCATACAATGTTGTAGTAGTGTCATGATCTGTTATAAATACCTCGGGTATAAGCATGGATGTCTGTGATATTTATGGTAAATATTTCTATTATTTTGCATTTATTTAGGAAATCAATTATTTGACCCCCAAAATAAAATATAATTTTGTCAAAAAAAAGTATATTCCACACTGCTGGGTTGGGAAACTTGTAGAGGATGCCTTTACGAAAAAGACTAAATAGTAATTAAATGATAAAGTATTACCTGGTAAAGCATTTTGACAATGTGGAGGGAAGTACCAAGTGAATTATTTCTAACATAGATTCATATCTTTGTATTCTCATAAAATTGTTAAGTACGCCGATTTAATATTTCTTTGATCTCCTATAAAGTAGGCAAGTTTTCATCCCTATTCTAATTCAAGCTCAGCCAGTGATCGTGGTAAGCTAGTAAACCTCATTTTTTTGTTAAGATTTGTTAGTGTATTAACGTAGCACTATCTTTTTTCTTCATGTTAAACTGGGGTAGTACATGAGAACTACCATAGAAGCCTACATGCAAAATGACACGAGTGGTTTTAACCCGCAAGAACAGTAATATCGGCTTTTCCTTACAAAATTAAAACAGACATTAGCCAAATAATTTTGATTTAAAAAAATCATGGTTTGATTAATCTAGAGGACGACGATTTGATATTGAAAAAGGGGAGCGTGAAAGATTTATTCGGATAAAAATAATCTTATTCACCATGTTCTTTTTTAATTTGTTAAAATATTTATTTTTCCGAAAACATGGGATCAAATTATTTATTTTCCATCATGTAAAAGCATTATAATCTTTTTTGAAAGGCTTAAATTTTATTTTTTCCTTTATCTTCAAGATCAAAATAATTATTTTCAAAAAGCGCCGAGCCCAAATATTTATTTAAAAAATCATCCAAATCACATGGTCCCACTTATAGCATCATCTCTGATCTGATCAAGCCACAAATTACGCACCACTAAGCACAGAATATATTTCTACAAAAATCTTTTCCAGTTCAGTACCTTTTCTTAAACATGTTTCAATAATACTATCTAACTGAGCTTCATTCTCAGTCTCAGTAAATAGTGAGTACATAAGACTCCCGTTGTACATAACAGTCGGACTGGCTACAGGAACCGGAAATCTCAAAATACCATTGATATCGTAGGCTATATCCATGACGGCTTGAAATCTCTGTAACTCATGAATTAATTGAATGTCGGAAGTTGAATCTTTGTTCTTAGATGTGTATATCGATATCATGTGTTTTCCCTTTTCTTCTATAATATTTCCGTAAAGGTCTCCAACCTCTTTCCACACAAGCAGCATATGACAAAACAGCAGACATTTTTGTCCTTTTGCTGATTCCTTGAGGTATGAATTTTTGGTAAAGTAATTCAAACAAAGAACGAACAACTTTGAATCTTCAGGTATTTTTGCCAAATTTTCTGGTGACATTTCGAAAATCGTCGACATTAATGCCCTTCTTGTTGCGTCACATTCTTCCATGATTTGGTCCAACGTGAAAAACGGGTCAAACTCAACAGTCGGATAAATCTTGGCCTGGCTCATGACAGTGATTGTCCTAAAATATTCGTTGACAAAATGTTGATTTGGGGTTCGATCTAGCACCATTTTGTAAATGGTCTGGCGTAGAGACGAGGCAATATCTTGCAGATACGGCTGATACAAATCCTCTAAGTTTGGTTTTAGAATGACTTTACCATTTGAAACATTAACAATCAAAGGGGACACATGGCACGATTTGATGCTTTCTATCAGCCAGATGGGTAGCTTAGTACTGTCTAGATTTGCCATTCCTCCCACACCAAATATTTGTCCTTCCATCTTTTTTCCTTCCATTTCAAGATTGAAATGATTTACAACGATGTCTACATACGTTAAAGCCCGTTCTTTTTCACTATTCGACAGAGCACAATCGACATGCAAACAATGCTTCAAAGCTGCGGTTGCCTCTGAGAGGTTTTTCAGATAACACAATGTTTCAACGATGCTGTCTAGTTGTTTCTGGGCTTTATATTTTGCTTTTCTCGGGGATATTACCTGTACGTGCGATATAAATAGCTCCAGTGTTCTTCTATTTAACGTGAAATAGTCGTTGTTGGTTAAAGCCGCAAGGAGTGGGAGCATTGACGGACATATTCCAAGGGCGGATTTTACGTTTTTGGAATAATAAATCATCGTGTTAATATATGTCTTCTCTGTATTACTAGCGGAGTAGTTTGAAAGATCAGCGAACCGAATTACTCCACCAGGGAGGCTAAAGACGTAGAAGTCGTTATCATCTGATAACACTGGACACTGCCAAAGTTTTGCAAGAACAGCAATTTCACGATCAGCTTCGTACGCGCAAGTCACAACAGGAACTTTGAGCTTCATCAGCGTTTGTGTAAAGGTTCTGTAAGACAAAATGGGAAAACATCTACTCTGGCCTTTTCCTCGAGTTAATTCCCATATTTTCTTGTTGCATCTCTCCAATAAACACCGAAACTTTTTATCGTCTGCGTCATAAGCCCCATCCATTACGATATATGGGGAAAGTCCGCACTTTTGTAGCTGAAAAAAGAAATGTTCAACATGAGTAGAAAATAAGTCGTAGTTTCCTCCGTACATGTTTCCTCTACCTGACGTTTCCATGAGTTTGTGGCAAAGATTATTACCATCAACAATCAGTCGTGTGTCTCTCAGACAAATTTTTTCCAGGACTTTGTTTTGGTTCATAAACTTGCCCAAATATCTTATCCCCATCGTATGGTGTTGCTTCTTATTGTAAGCAGCTGATATACAATGACTATGCCACAGTAAGAACCCTTTGATGGTCAACGGTTGTGGTGCTAGCCGGTTGCTGGAACGTTAGGTAGTCAACTTGGAAACGGGACGTCACAGTTAAGTGCTCAAGTGTGCTAGTAAGAGCCTTGCGCAATTGAGCATTAACGTAAATGATGATCCTTATTATTGTGCATTATCTCCAAGTGCTTTATTCTTTCTTTGCACCTTTTATATATCTATATACGGATGTTGGACAAAAGGGAAAATACAAACCGTTATGTATACTCTAGTCCCTCTCGCGAGCCTAGCTAGGCATATGTTGTAGATTCAGGCATATTTTGAAAGGGGTTGTAGCAGTTTGGAAGACATATTTTCAAATCGAAATATATGCATTTTCCTATTAAGTTAACATTTATGAAATGTCCATGTTACTTATGTTTGGTGACGGTTAGTCCAAATACGCATGAAAAAGTTCCAAGATGCATACTGTTTATAAAAAAGGAGCAACCAAAATATGTGTTTCTCTTTAATGATCACACATTTGTTAGTTAATAGCAGATCATATAATGATTTACATTAAGTGCATGACAGGCCGTATTGTATTTATTCCAATTTGCAGATATCTTAAATGATTTAGTAATATCTTCTATTTTTTTATTAGATATCTTATAAAATATTTAAGATATCTTATAAATTTATATGATATCTAATATCCTTTATAAGATATTTTATAAAAGATATGCATTTTGTTTTTAATATATCTTATATATTCTATAAAATATCTTATTAACGCTTTAATATAAGATATCTCATAAAGTTAAAGAGATATCTTATAAAGGATATAAAATATCTTATACATTTTATGATATATCTTATAAAAGAAATTTCATAAGATATCTCGTGAACTTTGTTCAAGATATTTGACAATAGGCGACCAAACCCTTTTTGCACATTCTGTGTTCCTAAAATCTGTCATTGGATAAAAAAGTTAATAATAATAATAATTTTCACAAAGATTCTTTGCCTGATGTTTGAATTGTGTACAGGGGAGACGTCGTTGATGTTTTAGGTATTTTATATAAGATATCTTATATATTTATAACATATCTTTTAATGTTTATTAGATATCTTAATATTTACTTTATGAGATACCTTATAAAGTTTATAAGATATCTCTTAAAGTATATTAAATATCTTATATACTTTATGAGCTATCTTGTAAACTTCACAAGGTATTTCATAAACTTTATAATGTATCGTATATATTTGTAAGATATATCTACTAAATTATATAAGAAATCTATACAAATTGGAATAAATACATATAAGGCGTACTTTATAAGTCTGCCAAGTTCCATGACGATCAGACGTTATATTCCAGAGAAATTAACCTGTAATGCAAAAGTTAAATCTAATTGGGACGGACGAAATCAATGGATGACAGGGACAGGTATTTTAGAGCATTGGAGATGGGGTGGGGTAATGGAGAGAGTTGGGGTAGGTAGGTAGGAGGATGGGATCAAGAAGAAAGCTACCCCTTTCAAAACCACCTGAAGCACAGAGCAAAAGAATATGAATGGAGCCATGTTCCTAGCTGCAACGTATTTTTTTTATGCGTTGGATATTTTCTCCATACAACTGTTTTCTACATGTCCCCATCATAATTGACAGAGCATGAAATGGAATTTAGGAAGGATTGCCTAGTCTAAGGATTGCGGAGAATTTAGTCAGTCTAATTAAAAATAAATATTTAATTACGCTACCCTCCATAAAAGTGACTTGGCCCATGGCAGATCATGTATTATCAGATTGAGAATTTAATCATGCAAATGAATAATAACCGTGGATGATTAAAATATCTGTTAATCTCTGAGAATGATTATGTATTTCAATAATTTCATAAGGGAGTTTTGCGCTAAAAACATTGAACAAAGAAGTGTCAACAATAACAATATTTTCAATGGATTTTTCATGAAAGGGTGCACATTACAGGGAATGTAGTGTAAGCAGTATTTTAATAAGGAATATAAAATGACAAATACAGTTGAATATAAACAACATTGGGAAAGGAACACAAGCATTGAATACGTTTATAAATTCCTCTCCCAGAAATGGGAAGATCTTTATTTGGTCTTTGTTGGGGGAATCTTTTATTTACTTTCAATGACCGCCTTGATCTTGTTGTAACGTTATAAGACAGGGAAAAGGAAATCAAGGCCATACTTGATAATTGTTTCTTTGTTTAACCATTAAAATATTAATCAATACGAACTTTCAAAAATTATCAAAATTATGTGGATAGAGCCGTCTACTCTAGTATAGGCACTGCATTTTTAACAAAACATTAATGTGTTTTATTATTTCTTTTTATCTGAAAAAGGTAACATGAATATGAATCTCATTTGGTCTCAGTCATCTGTTGAGACCCTTTTACAGGAGTGGATATAACGATAGACTACAACTGATTTAATATGATAAAATTAGATAAGTCAATTAAAAATTAGAGAGCCTGATCGAATCGCTCACCTGGCCAAAAATAGTCAAGCTGGACCCTTGACCATAGTGTACTATTGTCATGAGGATTACTTAATCAAAAGAGAACATCTTAATTAGGTATCCATACGGTTTACATATTATAAATAAATATCTCATGTAGTCATTTTTTTGCAATTAAAGGTGTAAACGACTTAGATAAAAAGAGTAAAAAAATGAAAGGTAAAAGTTTCTTTGGAAATGAATTGAAATTATTTTTCTTAATTGATTAGTGGAATTTATATTAAAAAAATAAAACAGAAAGGGTTCCGGTAAATTATAATTGCCCGATCACCAAACGGGTTTTATTACTTTGTTTACACTTCCGTCGATCGAACTGTCACATGAGTAATTTTGAGATGCTTTTATCTGTAGTTATTCTCTTTATCTCAGTGTGTCATGGTACAAAAGCAGTTGCATCAAAACCAAATATTATTTTTATTCTCGCTGACGACTACGGTTTCCATGATGTAGGCTACCATGGTTCCGAAATCAAAACTCCAAATTTGGACAAGTTGGCAGGTGAAGGTGTCAAATTGGAAAACTATTATGTGCAACCGATATGCACACCAACGAGGTCTCAGTTCTTATCGGGTCGTTATCAGGTTGCTATTTATTTTTTTATTATATTTAGTGCTTAATTTGGCCTGTAGACATACTGTGAAAGTACTATTATTATTTGTGCCAAATTGTGGGTACTAGTTATCGTAGTTTTTATTGGTATGCCAAACCATGAAATTTGGTTCCCAACGAAAAGGAGACTTCCATTGATGTAAAAACTGAAAATCCCAAAACCATGAATTCAAGAATCCACGAAAATTAGTATCCATAAATGAAAGTACTTTCACTGGAAGAGTTCCCAAGAAAAATATACCCCAATTATGTAAATTTATCTGCTAATTTTCTTGGAAGTACTTGTATAGTGATACATATATTAGTGCTTTCTATTGAATTGAATTATTATTATTATTATTTTTTTTTTATCAAATGCAGATTTTAAGGAAATTTATATGTTTCCTTGTTGATTTTGAAATTATAATGCTCATTATCTCATTTTCTACATCTACATTCACAGATCTACAGGATAATAAGCATGTCTTGATAACCCATTATGTTTCAGAATCACCATATTGTAGCAGCCTATGCAGTTTGAAATAAAGTGATGAACTTATTAGGTTGTGTAAAGTAACTGCATAAAGAAGTATAGTCAGAGGATAGAAAAAAATTCAGTTTATTGATATTTATAGTTACAATTTTCCTCTAGCACCAATTGTATTGTACTTGCAAGTTTATATTTTTAATCTCAAATGATTTATTTGTATTGCGAAGTCTTTCTTCAATTTTAACTGATTTTTTCCTTGTTAATAAGATTCATACAGGGTTGCAACATGGAATAATTTGGCCAACACAACCAAATGGATTGCCCCTTGACAGCCCCACAATAGCTGATAAAATGAAACAAGCTGGGTATTCTACACATGCAGTAGGAAAGTGGCATGTTGGATTTTATAAAGAAGAATATCTTCCTACAAGCAGAGGTTTTGATTCTTATTATGGTAGGTGGGTATATAAAATTTTCTTTGAAAAATTCATAAGATCTTCTGGAAACCCTCAATTCAAGATTAATATCAGAATACATTTACAATAGTATTAAAACCTATGATTTTTCAACTCTTTATGCTTACATTCCCAATCCCAACCCAAAAACATTATACATGGTTGTTACTCCAAAAAAAGACGATACACCTAGATACAAATATATAGTTCTTGGTAGAGATTCCTCATATTTTGTAAAATTATTCCAAATCATCTTCCGAATATACCGAAGAAAACATTTTCAAAATGCTTGAATTTTTTATCAACAATATAGTGCGGCGGACATGTTTTTCAACAAATAGTGGGCATTCCAGTGGGAACTAAATGTGCTCCTCAACTTGCTGACCTATTCCTTCACTCTTATGAGGTGGATTTTAAAAATGTAGTTGATTTGATCCAAAAGAAGGAAAATTGATTATTTAAATCCTTTAATCTCAGTTTCCACTATTTAGATGACATATTATCATTAAACAATCCTAGTTTCGTGGATATGATACATCACATCTACATGTACCTCAAAGAACTTGAGATAAAGGATACTACAGACAATGTGAAGTCAACCTCATATCTTTACCTATACTTAGAGATTGATGGTAAAGGAAAACTATTTACCAAACTTTCTGACTAATGCTTTTCATTCTGTATTGTCAACTTTGCTGTCATATGTGGCAATATCCCTTCAGCCCCTGCATATGGAGTTTTCTTATCACAACTCATATGTTATGCCAGAGCTTGCCTTAACCATGTAGACTTTTTGTATTTCGCTAGACTCCTTACAATTAGGCTTCTGGAACAGGGTTACATGTATGTAGCTGCAAAATTGAAGTCATCACTACAGAAGTTTTATGGTTGTGACCATGAACTTGTGGATCGCTATGGGGTACCCATCTGCACCATGAAAACTGATTTGTACAATGTGTCATAGTTTTCCTTCCTTCTTTTGTTTACCCTAGACTTGACTTTTTATGAGCAACTCGGCGGGTGTTTCTAGAAAAGCAGAGGATGCTTGCCCTACCGGTGCACCTGGTTCCCTGGATTACTCTTTAATAGATGATTCATGTTCATCAATACAAAAAATGTGATTAAGTCATGTTGCATGGTGTTTTATGGATGAGTTTTTGAAAACAGATTTATTCTGAAATGTAGTAAACCACAGATCAATACAGTACCATTTTTTGTCTTCTACTCATGTACAGTGAAAAACTTAACTGTTTAAACTTTTGATATTATAGGATTCTTTACCAAATGAAACATGCCAAATAAACATACCAGGTACACAAAAAAATGCAGTTCACTCTGCAAAATACAAAAAAAAATATGTGATCATTTCATTTCAATGATCTGAATATTTATAATTTATATAATATTTACAATATGTTTTTCTCTAGGTTATATCCTCCATCATTAAACTAATACATCTTATGTATCTTATAGACAAACTTATTTTCATCACAAAAAAGGAACTTTAAATAATTTGTACAAAGAAACAAAAGTAAATGAGCAACTCAGACACAAGTTCAACTGAAAACTAGGAGCATGGACCAGGTGTACAATTTTAGCCTCAGAATTGCCCGAAATGATGGTTTATATCCACCTTGTTCTGTCCTTATATCTTACTCATTTGGGAAGGTTATATTAGTACTGAAATCACCTTGGTATTTTGCAGGATATCTTACAGGTTCTGAGGAGTATTTTACTCATGAGAGGTGTTTTGGTGAATTCTGTGGTATGGATTTAAGAGAAAACACCAAACCTGCCAGAGCTGTTGGAATTTATTCTACACATTTATTCACAGATAGAGTGACCAATATTATCAAATCACACAGCACTAATAATGTAAGTTGAAATTAATTATGGTTAAAAAAAATCTTTTTAAGTTTAACCTAGTCTATGGTATATAGCATCTACTGTGGCAGAATGTTTTGTATGAGAAAAATGTGACATTAAAAGGGTTCACATTTACTTTCTAGAGTTGAAGGTATTAGATTTTTTAAAGTTGCAAATCAATAATCCACTTGAGATTATACCAAATAGTCATTAATAAAGTGTCAATAGAATGGGTTGAAGGTCCAATAGTTTAGGTATATTTGAAAAAAATCCTGCACATGTATGTCTGAAATTGTGGATCAAAACTTAGGACTGTCACTGATATGAACCTCTGATTGCAGATCACTTTAAATGAGAATCTTATTGTGAGTTACTTAAAAAAAATAGTCTGTATACTGCTGTTTACTGTATATTATTTGTATTATTCATGCTAATCAAAACATCATAATGAGTTATTATATATGAGGAATTTCGCTGATACTACTAGTAAATCATTTATCAAGTATTGTTGGCCACAGGGCTACTGAGAAAAATCTGAAAAATATATTTTCCATGTAAAAATAATTTTTTGCTTTTCTTTCAATCAATAAAGTACAAAATGTTGCTGATCTGAATAATTTGTGTCAAACCAGATATTTTCTTAGTGTTATTTTTAACTTTTCAATACTATTGTTATTTTTCTATAGCTTTTGTTTTTAAGGCTTTATTTTATCTTGTGGATGGTCATTTGATAATTTGTGAAATATATATATAAAAAAATAATAAAAGAAATCATGTTGCATGGTGTTAGTCATATAATATCGACATGTGGACAAAAAGCAGGGTTAGTCATATGGTATTAATGTAGAGATAAAAAATTAGACAGATGTTTTGAAAAAAAACTTTATGTTTAGTGACCTTGTGTTAAAGATTTCTGTACTATAGGCTTACTTTGAACTTTTTTAGGAGGTATTCAGTGCTTGCAATAGGTAGATCCAATAGGGATTCTGGTCCCCTAATAGGCCAGTCAGCCCCTCTTTCAGAATTACTGGATCTGCCACCACAGTGCCCAAAGGACTCTCATGGTTTATCATATCTTTGATGTCTTTTTTAGCCCTTGTTCATTTACCTACCATTTCAAGCAGTCCATGGTCCTTTACAAGTTCCAGATAAATATACCAAACCATACCAGCATATCAAAGACAAACACAGGAGAATATATGCTGGTCAGTATTCTACTGTTATATTATAATGTTTTTTTTTACATTTTCATTTCTATATCAATGATATTTATACTTCCATGTTTCCTGAGATATTATCTAGCAAATAGCTAATTATACTGAGGATCATATGACATTATATGGATGGGTATGTCATTCCAATTAAATTTTGTGGACCCAAACATAGCTGAGGTTCATATAATTTATAAGTATAACTTACTGGTCCATATAATGCTATTTGGAACTGAAGTACAATTGACTATTTGCTATATTATAATTAAAAAAAAAGAGAGTTAAATGACACAAACGTCACAGTTTAAACCCAAAAGTATTCTCACAACAATTTTCAGAATGAGACTATCAATAAAATTAAGCCTTGCCCACCAATCCAATATAGTTTCAAGTGGGCTATGTAGCATGTAACTTTGATACACACTTCTTAAAGTATAATACGAGTCAAGAGCAAAGAATAAAGGAAAGCAGTCTAACTGGTTTTTGTTTTTGCAATTGGTTTCAATTATTAGTCCGTCCAATCAATGGAAATACGCATTTACAGGATAAGTAAAATGATCTCACAATAACTTTCTGCTTTGTGATATTTAAGGTATGGTTGCTGCTATGGATGAAGGTATAGGGAAGATTACTCAAGCTTTTAAAGACAAAGGCATATGGGACAACACATTGCTAGTCTTTTCTACTGGTACGTTATGATTGGGGCCCTGTCATGAAAATTGGTGGTCGCCTGTAGTTGTCACTTTGTCCATCCATCTGTTACAAACTCATGTCTGGGCTTTTGATATATGGCATGTAGGTAGAAAACCTAAAGATGTTGTGTAATGTACCATCATTATATTTTCATCTGATTGACACTTCCTTAAAAAATTAATTTGTAGAATAATCTTATTGGCAATGTCATAATTATTTTTGATCGGCTTCAGTCATAACTTTGTCATGATTAATTGGTTTATATAAACTGAGTCAGTAATTGATGGGTTTCTCTGTCATAAAATAATTATAGGCTGATAATGGTAATTCAGAGTTAATCATGGCAGATGACAATTTAACTGTGGCATTGATTTTTCAACCATGGCGGCCCGCCATGTTACAACATTTCATGGAGAATTCTGTATCATATTCAATTTCACCAAAGCCAGCACTCCACAGTATTGTAGAACTGCCTAATTTTGGTCTTGTAATCTGTCACTTTGTAACATTTATCACTTTAAAAATTGTCAAGCATCTGTAAATCTATGTATCTAGAAATAGCTCAAGCCAAGGCCTTTAGAATGCAGTAAAAATTTTCTGGAAAAAATTACCAACAGCAAATAGGGTTACCATAGAAAATTTGTGAAAAAGTTCATAAAGTCAGGATTAAAAATATCAAATATTCCTCAGAATGTCTTAAATTTTTATTTCATGACCTGAAACTGTTCAAACTTTTTCCTTGGAAAACCCCTTCCTCATATGGGCGTCTGTTAGATTTTTAGCTATTTCACTTTGTAATCCACTTATCAAATTTAGCATTGTAAAAATTGACTTACTTTCACTTTCACAATGAAGTCAAATTGTCATTGAAAAAAAGCCCTTTCAACATTGAAAATATATGAAACATTGCAAAATACTTTTAAAAGTCCCCTTTTTTCAGAAAATGTTACATCAACAATAGATTCTTCATTTTTAATCACTATAGCAACCACCGGTTTCTATTAATGTCATTTTTCATCCGTAGCCAAAAGTGGGAAACTAAACTAAACTGTGGAGTGCTGGCAAAGCCTTTCAAGCTTTCCTTTGAAACAAAATGAAATCAGTCTGAGTTACTTTGATGCTCACATGAGATTGATGTAAAATGGTGAATACAAACGTTCCAATGATTTGTAAGAGTTGTGTCCTTTATTCTGGGTCTACCTCCTTAAAAGTCTCATATTGCACTTTCAAGTTCATGCAATATTCTATCTGCCAATACTAACCAATTTTCATGGTATAATCCTATATAATTTCTGTTAACATTCAGACATATTAAAATCATTTTGTTCTATGGTAAGACATATATGTAAATGATGTAATACCTACAGAAATTGTGTGTGGTCTTATTTTGCAGCCATGATTTCAAAATAAAACTAGATATTATTCCAATAACTTCCTACTAGTTAATTTTCTATTTTTGTATAGATAATGGAGGACAGATTCATGAAGGAGGCAACAACTGGCCCTTAAGAGGATGGAAGGCATCACTTTGGGAGGGAGGAATGAGGGGTGTAGGATTTGTACATGGAAATATGCTGAAAAATAAGGGGACCATCTCAAAAGAACTAATGCATGTGACAGATTGGTTCCCCACACTTGTTGGACTTGCTGGGGGAAATCTCAATGGTACAAAACCACTTGATGGCTATGACCAGTGGAGTACTATAAGGTGTTTATTATATTCTTTTTCATTGTGAGAAAAAATTTAGTTCTGTGGTAAATATTTAAGTGTTCAGTTTCAACATTACAATGGTACTTTTAGCTCATCTGGCCAAAGGCCATGTGAGCTATTGCAATCAATTGGCGCCCCTCGTCGTCGTCGTTGTTAACAATTTTTCAAAACTCTTCTCCTCTGACACTACTTGAGCAATTTGAACCAAACTTGATATGAATGTTCGTTGGGGTATCCTGTATAGAAAGGATATGGGGATTTTTGATCTGTTGAAAAACATGGCCGCTGTTACTTAAAATAGAACATAAGGGTCAGACAGTAGTTTTTTTGCATATATCTCCAAAACCGTTAGGTTTAGCTAAATTTTGACATGGCATAAAAGTGTTCAGCATGATGAGATCTATCTGTGGTCAAATTTTCATTTTAATCTGTTAAGCCATGTTGGAGTCATTGCCCTTTTTCAACATTTTTTGCTATTTTTGTGATTTCTTTCAAACATCTTCTCCTCTGTCACTACATGACAAATTTGAACTAAACTTGATGTGAATGTTCCTTGGGGTATCCTGCATAGAACTGATGTTGGGATATTTGATCTGTTGAATAACATGGCCACCGTTACTAAAAATAGAACATAGGGGTCAGACAGTAGTTTTTCGCATATATCTCCAAAATCGTTAGGTTTAGCCTAATTCTTTCAATAGCTGAAATGATCCATATTATTAGGACTACAAAAGTCTTCAGGGATAAAAGTTGTCAGACAAATTCTTGTAAGAGTTATTGCTCTTGAAAAGAGAAAATGACAGGTTTTTTTGTTTTTTTTTTACAGTTTTCAGCTAAAATCTTGAAAACTATGATAGAAATTCTTCTTAAATTTACTGCCCTTGAGAGACAAAATTCAACCAGGTGAGCAATTCAGGCTCCTGGGAGCCTCTTGTTATTGTTAGCTGGCATGTTTAAAAAGTTATAGAATTATACCCTTGCTCTGTAGAAGGGAGTATACTGTTTTACCTTTGTCAGTGTGACTGTATTTCAGTTCATACCAACTTTTTTCATGAGTTTTTTCAGCTACTACTCATTACAGCGGCTTGCAATTTTAGCACATTCTTTCTTTAGATATGCCATTATTCAGAGTCGGCAAGTTAAGGAACAACACAACGTAAGCTCTTAAAGAGCTTTTATAACTGACATTACATTTCAGCAATAAATTTTACAGTTGGTACTTTATTTTACAGTGAAGGAACAGAAAGTCCGCGAGAAATTATATTACACAATATAGACCCATTATACCGTCCTTCTGGTAAACCTATGTTCAATGATACATTTGACACAACGACGAGAGCTGCAGTTAGATACAGAAACTGGAAACTGATTACTGGAAATCCAGGTATGTTACATTGATGGTAATCTGGGTTCCAGGTTAATATCATAAGCAGCCCTAGCAACGCTATAAATATAGACTCAGATCTCAAGCATTGGATATGCACAATATATAAGTAAATTGCCACTTATGAAATAAAATAGAACCAAGATGAAATTTTCTAAATTAACTTAATTATTAGAATCTTTTTGTCGCAAATGACGTATTGGGAAGTGACGTTAGCAGTTAGGATGTGATTTAAACTGGTTCCCTGATCAATATCATAAGCAACCCTAGGATCGCTAAAAATATAGACTTGGGTCACCAGTGATGGATATGCACAATATATGAGTAAATTACTGCTTATGAAATAAGATGAAAATATCTAAATTAACTTCATTCTTATACATTTGTATCAAAAGATAAGAATAGTAATTCGTTAGAAACACTTAAATGTATTTGAATATCAGAATGTATAAAAGTAAATAAATAACCTCATATCTGCTCATCCAATCAAAAAACTGAAGACATCACAGGAGACACTGGGTTATATTTGAGAGAAACTTGTGGAACATAAATTTAACCTGGGCTTTCAGGTTACATTGATGGTAGTACAGGGCAGTCTGTCTAAACCTGAACCCAGAATAAATTGGAAACCTTTATAAACCTGAACCCTGAATAAACTGGAAACTTGTATGAACCTGAACCCTGAATAGACAGGAAACCAGTCTAAACCTGAACCCTGTATAAACAGGAAACCAGTCTAAACCTCAATCTTGTACAAACAAGAATTTTACCTTCAGACAAAATAAAAATTGCAACCAATGATTAAATTATTTTGATTCTCAGAATTGATATGATACTAGTAAGAGTCATTTTTATTTTCAATTACAGGTAATGGAAGCTGGATCCCTCCACCAACTTCATCACTGTCAGTGATTCACCAACACAACAGAGAAAGTAAGAATGTCTGGTTGTTTAACATAGTCGCTGACCCGAATGAACGCAATGATCTATCACTAAAATTTCCAATGGTTGTCAAAGAACTACTGGATTTGTTACAAGGCTTTAATCAAACAGCTGTGCCATGTCGTTATCCTAAAGACGATGATAGGGCTGATCCTAGCTTACTTGATGGATATTGGGGGCCATGGTTGTAGGAGTTTGAGGATTTTTGTAGGTGCAATGTGACCTGTACAAACCAGTTAGCAGGTGTCTAATGGGCTTTCACTCAGAAAATAGGACTAATCTCAAGTACATGCATTCTTTGTATTAACCATACATGTGCAGTTTTTTAACTTAACTACACAAACTGTTCATCTGCAGTTTCATGATTTTTTTCAACTTTCAAACAGCTCAGTGAACAGTTGGATCCAAGGGATATAAGTGTTCAGCATGATGAGATCTATCTATGTTTAAATCTATTTAGCCATGTTGAAGTTATTACCCTTTTTTCAATGTTTTTTTTTCACTATTTAAATGTGATTTCTTTAAGAAATATGTTCTCCTCTGATACTACTGGACCAATTAGAACCAAACTTGGTATGAATGATATTTTGCATAGAAATGATGTGGGGCTTTTTGATCTGTTGAAAAACATTGCCACTGTTACTTAGAATAGAACATTGGGTCAAACAGAAGTTTTCCGCATATATCTCCAAAACCGTTAGGTATATCAGAATTCTGACAGGATAAAAGTGTTCAGCATGATGATATTTATTTGTGGTCAAATTTTCATGCAAAATGTTAAGCAATGTTGGTGTTATTGCCTCTTTTTGACATTTTTTCACTATTTTTAATGTTATTTGTTCTTAAAATTTCATCAGACACTAGTTAACCAATTATAACCATACTTGGTATGAATATTTCTTAAGGTATTTTGAAAGGAATTGACCTGGGGATTTGTGATGCATTGAAAAAAATGCCTCTTTTACTAAAAATAGAACATACAGGTCAGACAGAAGTTTGTCACCTACATCTCCAAAACTGTTAGGTTATCAAAAATTTTGACATGGGGGTAAAATTGTGCAACAAGATGAGATCTATCTATGTTCAAATTTTTTCGTAAATCTGTTTCTTTTCGGTGTTTTAATGTTATTACATTTAATGTTAAAAATCTATGATGCCACTGGACCAATTAGAACCGAACTTAGTATGAATTTTACTTAGGGTATTGTGCATAGAACTGATTTGGGGATTTTTTATCTGTCAAAAAACGTTGCAGCTATTACTAAAAATAGAACATAGGGGTTAGACAGATGTTTTTTGCATGAACCTTCAAACTGATGGGCTTAGCAGAATTCTGACTTGGAGGTAAAAGTGTTCAGGGTGATAAGATCTGTCTGTGTTCAAATTTTTGTAGATCTGTTTAGCCATGTTGGAGTTCTTGCCCTTTTTCAATGTTTTGTTTTTTCGCTATTTCAATGTTTTACTTTCAAAAATTTTCTCCTCAGAAACTACTGGACAGAATTCAATAAAAATTGACATGATTGTCCCTTAGTATTTAATGCAACAATAAACAAGGTCGCTTTTACAAAAAAAAATAGATTTTGTTTAGGAAGCCAGGTTAATGATTCAGGCTCTTTAGAGTCTCTAGTTTTGAATTTATGGATGCAGCATTGGTGAAGTTATATTACACAGTGTGAATTACTCTTAGTCTAAGTTAATCTATATCATAAAAGCATTTTGTTGACCTGTCAGCTGAAATGAAGGTCATTGATATTTTTGTTTGTTTTTTTTTTTGTTAATTTGTAGAAAAAAAGTGCCTTAAGTCTCTCAATATGAATCTCAGTTTCTTATTATTGGAGATTACATACAAGTTACATGTATATTAAATACAGGCAATAAGATAACAATGTTTTCAAACTAGATCTTTACTTCATTGTATTTTCATAATTATAAAAAAAATGTTTAAATTGTGATAGAGAAAAGGTATTGCATTTTAAAGAGTTGATTATTTTTTATGTACTTGTAAATTACGCCAAAGTGTCTTAAAAGACCCCTTTGTAGTATGTTGGTGGGCATGCTCAATATACACTTCTTTGAGGTAGAGCTTGGGTAGAACAAAAGAATTTTCCTCACCAAAGTGTATATATTGACTATCACACAGTTTGCACAAAAGGGTCTTGTAAACCAAACAGGTGCTAAGTTTATAGAAAAAAATGCATGTTAGACTTCAACTTGCATAGTATTTTTTTTGTGGTTCATATTTGTGACAGTACAAACTGTTCTCTTTTCATTTCCATCGGTAAAATGTGTGTATTTGTTTATTACCATAATATTGCACCAGGTGAAAAATCATTGATGTGCTTTAACAGTAACTTAATATACAATGTTATAACTTGACCTGGGATGACAGCGGGTCATAATTGTATTTCTTGTTCAGATACATTCCAGTATGATTTATTTTACTACTTACTTTTTGATATTTTATTATTATTGTAATAAATTTTCTTATTGTTAAGAATGTGCAATAGAAATAAAGTATTTTTAAATGTTTCTGTCTGCTGGCTTTTGATATTTCCGTTCATTGCTCCTACAAGTACAGTTATTCGATAGTGTTCAGGTTAATTATTGACTTTTAGTTTATTTTTAGTTGACATTCCTTGATTTTTTTATGTTTTAATATTGCTATAGAATTTGTAGGTTTTGTATTTCTTATCAAAATCTGAAAACAATGTATAATTATCAGGTGGATTTCATTTATCCCTTTTGGACAAATTTCTTCAGTGTTTCATAGGCATTGGCTATATTTAATCAAAATGTAGAAATAATGAACAAAGTGTACTTAAACCATAGATGTGAATTTAATTCCAGGTCTTTCCTTGAACTATAAATCTCCAATATTGTATGGTAGATGTCAAACGGATAAATTATTCTTGTTATATAAGGAAGTGTGTGAAATAGTTAACATTTGATAACAATATACAAACAATAATTTTATAGTGAATTTCCTAAGAAAATATGTTGCACGCTACGTCATGGGAAGCGCCCCCCCTACTCAACCATTTGTGTCAACATTAAGTCCTTAGGTAAATAAATGTGAAACTTTAAAAGGATAGTCATGGTAAAGGTTATGTTCGGAAGGTATTAGCATTCTTTCTGATAGAAGCTGTTGAAAATTTTAATGGGCGGACGGACAGACAAGGTGAATGCCATATAACCTAACTCATTAAACCGCCGCTCTGTATGATTTTAAAAAATGTATATTGACAATGTTTATAACCATTGTGCAAAATTTAAACACTATTGGTCAGGCGCGTAGCTGAGGCCAATTGAAGTGTAGGTAGCGTTTTAGAGCATCATTTATGCCTCTCTTGGATGTATTTTATCTCAAAAATTAAAAAAAAAATGGCAAAATTAAGTGCAGGCAAAAGCATTTTTGACTTACGGCAGCTACGCGTCTGTTGGTTTATAACATTTTTAGTTACATGTTACACTAAGTAGGTATCCCAAAAACTCGAGCGGCTGCTAGACCTGCTTTCACCGTTGGCGACTCATATTAAAAAAAAGTATATAAAAAAGAGTTATGATGCTAGCGAGTTACAAGGCTTTCAAGTCAAGCTTCATGAAACAGTGAAAATAAAAAGTTCATCAGTTGTATTTGCGCCATTGATTTATTGCACACACACGACTATTTACGAGATCTCTCAAGCGAGAATTAAATAACAAACAGTAACACGTACACGTGTTCAACCAAAATATACTTGTACAGATGTTTGTTTAAAGTAACTAAATATGGATTAAATTAATTATGCCATGAGGATGATTGTATATGGATATGTTGGGAATTACTCTCTATATCATAGTATTTGCGATCTCCGGACTTTTGGCAAGGAAACAACCAAACATTTTATTTATAATTGCTGATGACTATGGCTATAATGACATTGGATACCACGGGTCTGAAATAAAGACTCCAGTGCTAGATAAACTAGCCCATAATGGTGTGAAACTGGAAAACTATTACGTACAGCCTATTTGTTCACCGACACGCTCCCAGCTCATGACAGGCCGGTACCAGGTAAACGTGTTTTTATGACTATATTAGAGGTGTAAACTATGTACACACGTACTTCATTTCATATGTACTATAAATATCAGATTATTATAGAAATGTCGTGTCCTGGTCGATAACAATGTCGTATTGTCAATTTATAGGCTTAAATGTAATTAAGATATAATTTTTTATACTTGGAAGAGAAGTCAACAGCAATTGTTTGTAAAAACAAAACAAAACAAAAAGCTAAAAACTGCTATCTAGAATAAAAGTATTGACGACAAGAAACTTTAAAATTAACTGTCAAGAGCAATCATGTTAATTAGTAACACTAAAAAAAAACTCTGGTTTCTAATTCATTTAACACGGTTGTCAATTTAGTTTTATACCCCATAAGATATGGAACTCCGTGTGTGTATCAAAGCGTCCCAAATCGCTATCCCGAATCTACAAATTTACTGTTTGTATGATACATTTCAGATACATACTGGGATACAACATAGTATATTTTGGCCACTGCAACCTAACGGAATGCCTCTAGGAGACCCAACACTTGCAGATAAACTAAGAGAGGCTGGATATTCTACCCACGCTGTAGGGAAATGGCACTTGGGGTTTTTTAAAGAAGAATATTTGCCTACAAGAAGAGGTTTTGACACATTCTTCGGTAATCATTTATACCATTGACAAACAAGTTCCATAAAAAAATCCTTGAATTTTTCTCAAATCTTCCTATTTCAAGCGCCCTGATTGGTTGAAATTTGAGTTGAGGATGGATTTCAGCTGGTTGGCTTTGAACAATTTAAATAGTTAATATGCGGAAAGTAAAGTCCATGGAACCCTAACTACTATAACAATAAATGGAAAAAAACATAATAAAAGGGAAACCGCCCATCCAATTCCTCATAATAACTTTTATTGGCAATTATAAGAGTAAATAAGTTTTACAAGACCACTTTCCTCAACATTAAGAGAGTAAGCTATGAATTTTTCATGGAGCCGAGGGCGGAATGCTTTTAATTAGAAATACTAAAAGGATAATTAACTGGAGAAGTGAATAACCAAAATATTATCACAAGTACCGAAGAACGTCTAGATTTAACGAGTGTACGGAACTTGTTCCGGGCACGAGTAAATCCTCAATCGTTCTTTGCACGAATGATTATATTTTAGTCATTCACGATAACCAATTCATTATCCTATTTATTATATAGATTTTCTTCATAATTTATCGATATTTTCAACATGAATTTTAATTTCTGTGGTTGGCGGATTGATATCAAAGTTGTGACATTTTGGCGGGAGAAAGTTCGAAAGTGAAATTACCGAATTTATTTCACAGCTTGAATTATCGAAATTTATTACACTGGGAACATTCGATAAAACACTGGTATCTATATAATTAAAAACTATACTCCTATAGGTATATTAAATGGGAAAGCGGACCATTACCAGTATAACGATTCAGCTATGGGTTTAAATGGTATGGACCTACGTGATGGCATCCAGAAGGTCAACTACGAATATAGAGGTCAATATTCCACAACATTATATGCCAAAAAAGCTGAAGAGGTCGTAAAGAACCACGAAAAAAACATGGTAAATTCATCTGAGAAAGTTCGCGAAAAATTGAAGTTTATTTGTGGTCGAGTCTGCTCTTATCTACTGGATGCTTTTAGAAATCGATGTTTCAGCATTTTAAATATGTAAAAGGTTAATATGTTCAACTGATTGAGGAATTTTTTAAGTGACAACCAAGTTTACTTTCTGTACTCACCTTTTTTTATCGTCTTCTCAATTAGAAAATCGTATATTTTATTAAATTTTGACATTACGAACAATCACATATAGCATACTAAGAAATTTAATTCTGATCAGTAACGTTAATGTTACAATGATTAACACATCATCTTTTTTTATTTCTTTTATTTGTTTTCAGCCTTTGTTTTTGTATCTGTCCTTCCAAGCTGTCCATTATCCACTCCAGGTTCCAGACAGATATTTAGAGCAATATAAACATATAAAAGATGAAAAAAGAAGGCTGTATGCAGGTATTATCTTTTACATATGAACCTTTCATTTATTTGTTTTTTTTTCATAAATAAAGTGCGTACCTAGACATTACTCTGACCAGCTCAACGTGCACAAAAATGTTTTATCAAAGTGCATACAATACAATTATATACGAACATGAGACATAAATAGTATATTATTTAAATTATAAACATTTTCATCTGACGGTAATAAAACAACAGAAATAATAATAGTAATAATTATGATAATAATAATAATAATGGTGTTTGCTCAATATAAAGCTCGTGTTTTGTGCTTTAGCAATGTCTTTAAGTACAATTCTGTGTAAAAATAAGGCAATGAGCGGCATATCATTTTGCTCAGTTTGGTCTTTTTTACCTCAAACATAATTAATACATGAGGAAATCAACTCAAAAGCTATTTAAATTTATCCTGAAGCATCTGTGACTTAAATGTGCGGGAACATGTTCCCGCCATTTTTCCATAGCGCATTTCAACTAAATTTGACCTATCAATATCTTAAAAAAGCTTACTTTACAAAGGAGGTTATGAGGTATAAATACTTGGATAGTACAATGAAATCTCTGCGTTTTTTTTCTTCATGAGTCGCATCTTATGCATGTTTTGCCTGATTCTTAGACGGAGAAATACTTAAAATTTCTTTTTTAAAAAGAATTCGTGTAGTCCATTTGTAATCAAAAGAAACTAGTATATGAAGTGTATAATATTAAAACCAAGTTAAAAAAGCACAGCTTCTTATAGACAGGGCTAGAGAAGATCTTTAATATGGTTTATATTATTTTTTAAAAAATATTTACTCTCTTTGAGGTATGACATCTGCAATGGACGAAGCAGTTGGAAATGTTGTCAAGGCATTTAAAGGAAAGGGGATTTGGAAGGATACCTTACTAGTATTCACTACAGGTTTGTTCACAAGTTTTGCTCACATTCGAAAGGCCATTAACTTGGATAGTTGAATTCATGCAATTTTTTACGGGAAATCGAAAATCCCATTTTTTGCATTATTGATAGAGTAATCAAGAGAACCAAGGCTATAGCGGTAATCATAAGAATGCAATCCGGGGACAAAGACCAGACACGGAAAACAGACACACAACAAAGAACACAAAGTAGCTAAAACCATACATACAAAGTAACAAAAGCAAATGAGCAACTCGGGCTCCACTACAAACTGGGAGCATGGACCAGATGCACCTTGGGTTGATAAATTCTGACTACGAAAATCGCCACAAGTCATCAAAAGAACACCAGAAATACTAATTGTGATAATACTAAACTAAAATACCAAATAAGACATTTTTTACTGAAGCATAAATTCTGTAGTGGTTTTGACATTGAAAAAATGTCAATTTAAACGATTTTCCGGTGGGGTAGGGTACACATTATTCATTTTACTGTAAAATCCGATGTGCTACCGCAAATTTCTTGATACTATTGTAAAACTGAGACATAGGGCTATATGATTATAACTATATGTATTCAGTTTATTTACACATGCTGCCCCAGGAAGACTTAGACACTGGAACAATTGAGTCACAAAAATCTTGGCTATGACCCAGTAAGGTACAAATATAGGCTCAATCGGAACTCCTCGGCCTTTCTTATGTACAAAAAAGTTATTTTTTAGTGTAGCGGAAATTGCCGAGTAGATCCGATTGATATAGGCTTATACTGAAAAAGAATCCGAGAATATTTTTTGGCGACAAATTGATTCGGCAATGGGAGGCAAAAAGGTAACTGAAAATCGCCGTGAAGTTGATAGGGAGTGGGGGGGGGTGGGGGGTGGGAGTGCACTGTGGACCATCCCAGCCCATGGGCTATTTGTGTTGAAATTCAGTGGAGGATCCAGGAAGGATTTGGGGTGTCAGGTCCGGGATAGACGATAGAGGAAAGGAAAACTATGACACGTTGAACAGATCAGTTTTCATGGTGCAGATGGATACCTCATAATGGTCCACGAGTTCATAATGACGACCATAAAGCTTCTGTAGTGATGACTTCAATCTTATAGCAACATAACCCTGTTTCAGAAGCCTATTTGTTTGAATTCTAGCGCAATAAAAAAAGTTAGCGTAGTTTCGGCAAGCTCTGGCATAACGTATGAGTTGTGATATGAACACTCCACACGCAAGTGCAGAAAGGATGTTGCCACAGATGAAAGGAAAGTTGACAATTCTGAATGAAAAGTCATTACGTTTGTCGTAAAGTTTGGTCAATAGTTTTCCTTTACCATCGATTTCTAAGTGTAGGTCAAGGTATGAGGCTGACTGCACAGTGTCTGTAGTATCCTTTATCTCAAGTTCCTTCGGGGTAGATGCGATGTATCAAATCCCCAAAATTAGGACTATTAAGACAATACCTCATCAGTATAGCGGAAACTGAGATTAAACGATCTAGCTAAACGATATTCTTTCTTTCGGATCAGATCAGCTATAAAGTCAGCCTCAAAAGAGTGAAGGAATAGGTCAGTAAGTAGAGGAGCACAATTTGTTCCCATTGGAATGCCGACCGTTTGTTGAAAAACGCGTCCACCACACTGAACAAATATGCTGTCGATTAAAAATTCCAGCATTTTGTAAACATCTTATTTTGTGTATATGGAGGATGATTTGGAATTATTTCTTACAAAGTATGAGGAATCTCTACCAAGAACTATATATTTGTATCTAGGTGTACCATTTCAAAAAATGCAAACTAATGTTCTGACATTATTTAAGTTTTACTTGCTTCTTTCTCCTAGTAATTTTCCATAATTTCTCCGATCTTGTGATGTTTTCAGTAGAATGTTATTTTTTCTTTGCAAATACCAACTGTAGATAATGGTGGCCAGGTTTTGTACGGGGGAAACAATTGGCCTCTAAGAGGCTGGAAAGGGTCTCTGTGGGAAGGTGGCATCAAGGCAGTAGGATTTGTTAACGGATATGGTGTAAAACATAAACGGAAAATTTCAGCGGAGTTAATGCACGTTTCTGATTGGTTCCCGACGTTAGTTAACCTAGCTGGAGGAACACTTGACGGAACAAATACCTTAGATGGCAAAGACCAGTGGAAAACTCTCAGGTACGGTTGCTATTTGCTTAATTTGGTTTGAGCTTGTTACTTCATCCCAGTTTTTATAGCGGCATTCGGGTTACATTTATTTCTATGTGTGTGTTATTTAAATCATTCTATTTTCTTTGTTGTGTGTGTCTATCTTGCTTGTCAGGTCTTTGTCCCTGGATGTCACACGCGACATAGCAGAAAACCGGGAGCTGCGAGATCGGCTTTTAATTAGATTGTCTTCTCGATTAATGTACTAATCCTGGATCCCTTGATTTCACTTTAGCACATATTTAGAATATACACAAGGAAATATATGAAGCTTGTTTAAATATCAATCTAATGTGCATCTCGATTCCAATTTTTACAGTAACAACATGCATTAGTTCTATTTTAAGGAACAAAATGATTTTTTTATGTCGTACCATTACTATACACGTGTTTTTGCTTTCTTTTTAGTCGAGGGGAAAGAAGTCCACGCAAGTCCATCCTACATAACATTGATCCACTAACGCCGTTAGTTGGTGATCGGAAAAGAGGTCCAAAATTTGATTCTAGACACAGAGCTGCTTTACGTTACGGAGACTTCAAACTTATAACGGGAGATCCTGGTAATGGTATACATTTTGTATAAGTAATTTTGTTTTTATTTCATCATTAAAGCATTCCAAATATGTTTTTCAGAACCAAACTTTTAACGATAAGAGAAACCCATAGAAAACAGTTATTCAAAATAATATTACTGATTAATTAGTCTCAGAAGTTAAGCGGCAATACAATACTTTCATTTTACCAACCGCGAACCCTAAAATTACATGCTGATATTTATAGAAAAACAAATCGTTAACATAGAAATAAAACTTAATGACAACTTAAAATACTTGGGCATGTAACCATTGTTTAATGTTACTGAAATAGCAACAGTTTAAACTAGATTTTTTTTTTCAGGCAATGGATCTTGGATATACACATTACAAACGAATGAGCTGTCGGATAAATCAATTTCATACGAGAGACCAAAAGGAAAAAATATCTGGCTCTTCAACATAAAAAAGGACCCATTCGAAAAACACGATCTTTCAAAAAAGCATCCAGAAATCGTTGACAAAATGCTCGAAATGTTAGCAGAATATTCATTGACATCAGTACCTTGTAATTTTCCCGAGAATGACCCCATGGCAGACCCCAAATATCATGATGGGTATTGGGGACCTTGGATTAAACCTACAGTGAGCAAGGAGGTTGTCAAACATCCCACGTCATATAAGTCGATGACATATTCATTTTTATCTATCGTTTTTCTGGTTTTGTATTGTTTATATTATCGATACATGCGTCATAATCATTTATGTAAAACACAACCAGTAAAATATAAAATATGACTCAGTTTTGAATGGTATTGAAGACTGAAAACACTGAGATGAACGCATCGACTGTGTTACTCCAGTATTCTCCAGATAAGTGATTAAAACCGCATAACTTTCCATATGTTCACATTTTATTAGGCTTTATCTCTAAAACACTACCATAGTTCTATTGAAAAAATAAAGATAAACCAAAATGGTCACAGAACAGTCTTCTAATTACATGTATGCAATGGGGAAAGTTCATTTTGTCCATAACTGCATGTTGTGTAAAAGAAAGTTTTCAAACCCAGGCCTTCTAGAATAGCTTCATTAAGGTAAGATCGAACTTAATGCAAGTCGATCGATAATCTTTGCTCCAGTTAAAGTGCGAAACTGATTGCTGAAATAATGTCATCGCTTCAAAAGTACGATTGTCATAATGAATGCAGTCGGCAGTTCTGACTGGTATCATATTCATATGTATACCATGTATTCAGTTTGTCCAAAATAGCTTCATCACGACAAAAAATCTTTTTTTGCTACCTGTAATTCAACTGCGGGTGTTAGTTCATATTGTTAAAAAAACCATATCCTATAATCAAAAATATAGTGACCCGTTATATTACCAAATATTTGAAACTCAGGAGTAGGACTTTTCATATTCAAATGGCGAAATGGCTTGGGAATGTGGAAGGATTTCGGACAGACGGGGAAAATACAAATGTATTTGAGAAGCCCCTTGACTTTATTCAAAGACCAGTAATGTATGACTATTGAATTGGCTATATTATGCATAAAATGTAAAAGTTTAATTAATTTAAATCAGTACAGATAGTGAAGTAGCATATTAATACCTACTCTCTTGAAAATTCTCTGTCAACTTAAAGTGATTGGCAATGATCAAACCTGTGCCTAGATAGGAAATAGAAGCACCATCATATAACACACAAACAATAATATTCTTCTGGAATGTAGATGTCGTTTTCTTGCTGGTACACATTTTAGTAGATGTTAACGAGAATGGATAAAGAAACAACAACCCCCACAAGGAAGAATAATGTCAGCTCAAGATTAATGATGGGTCATATTAATTCGAAGCCACTGCTAGTGGATCACGTGGTCCTAATTATATTCAATGACCAATCACTCAGACTTGTTTCATCCGAATTATTTCATAGATTATTTAACACAGAGTCCGAAACACCAAAAACACTGAACATTCACCCTGGTATTACACATGATAGGACTGCTAAGTACTAAATTTGGCATTCTTATTTCGATATTTTTGGCTTTTAGTAATTCTTGTATAAAACTTTTTGTATGATGAAACAAAATAAATATTTTGATCTCGAACTTCCTATGCGCTTGGTTCTAACGTTGAGGTGAGATGTTGCTTCTTAAAAAGATATATACAGGATACAGTAATTTACAGTATTAATATGATTGGTATTTTTGTATTTATCTTCATAAGTTCTGTGAATTTGTAATTTCACTCATATTTTTTAATTGGAAACCACGACTGGAGTAATTAAAAAAACACGCACCTGATGTACCAAGGCATGTATTACAGTGACTTAACTATACAACAAGTTTTAAAAGTCTCTCTTCTTAGATTTATTATGCAATTCATCTCACGGAAAGTGCCCTATAAAAGATAAAAAAGAATAATGCAATGAATCAAGTTCAAGAATATAAGTCAATCGAAATAATTTTCCAATGCATACATATGTTGTATTAAATGTTTGGAAAAAAATCTCAAAGCCTGCTTAACAGAATCATACATATTTTGGAATAATATATCCACACACTTTTCAAAGTATCAGTCACGTGCTGTTAGCCTCGGCCAATTATTGATACTTTCTGATCTGTTGCTTAATATGTTAATATATGTTTCTCTTTCAGTTCATATAATTAAAAGAAGTTTGGTTCATATAAGTGATACATTGCTTAAGGATAGAAATACAAAGAGGAATAAATACACTTAGCACGTTTTATGTAAATAAAAAACAAAAAACAAAAAAACAAAAAAACAAACCAAAAAAAAAAAAAACAAAACAAAACAAAACAAAAAAAAAAAAACAACAACTAACAAATAACCCCCTTCAAGAAAAAAAAACAAAAATCGAAACGAAACAAAAAAAAAGAAAGGAGGGATTTTGACTGAGATTTTCCCTGGATATGAAAGGATTAAAGAGAACCCCTATTCAGCTACTCCGGGCTATGAGGGAATTTGGGGGGTATTGTAGGAATTGTTAATAAATTTATGAGTAAAATACAAAACAAAACACGTCAAATGTATCTAGGTTACAGACCACCAATTCAACCAATGAGCATTTGGAACGTACGCAAAAATAGTCCTACGCAGAAATTACCCCTGTTCCTCATAGTGCTGTGAAAAAAGTTCTCATCTTATTTTAAAAATTTAAACAGTTTCTGAAAGGAAAAACATTTCTGTACATTTTATAGGTGCATTTTGCTTCTTGTGATGTGAAGCCTAATCTCCATAATGATTTTTAAATATACCCCTATCTTGTGAAAACACTGGGATTTCCCATGCTATTTATAGACCCTTCACTTCCGGTGACCAGTACTGCACTGCAAGTCTGCTAACCCCACATGCCATTCTGAGGATTGTGAGCTGACATATGTAGAATCATGCTGATATATAGTCCTCTGCAGGTTAAAGTTAAGGTAAAGTCCAGAGAAGCCATTGAATATTGTGAAATTAGCATAGAAGCCTATGGGAAGTGGAATTAGTGGTTTTTAGCCTTAATATCTACTCCAATAAACTGCATTTAGATCCTATTTGATCTATATATTATAACTATTGATCACTTTATAGACGGACATGATTTTCATGACCGATCGATGTTCGAATCATTACGCAACAATGACTTACCTATTTACCATGTTGGCTATGATCAGTGTGACCGAGATGTTTCATAATCTGAAGGAGAATAAATAATACTGTCATATCGACAAAATACCTCTATACAACTTATGATGTTTTTTGACGACTATGCACTGGGTTGTTAAGCCAGGTATATATTGAAACTAAATTAATAGAGTCAAATATTAAAAATATTTCTTATTATATCTTATTTTAAATAATAATGATATCGAGGCATTTTTTTTTTCATTTTTAAATTATATAAAATCCTGAAAACTGATTAGACAAAATATTTTTTCACATCAACAAATTAAATCTCTAAATATCTAGAATATTCAATGTGTCTTAAACTGCCCCAGTTAAGATGAAAAAAAATAGATTGTCAAACTTAGAATAATCAACTAACAGTACTTAAGTACCAAAAGCTAGGACTTATTTAATATTAAAATTTGTTCGAGCCAGTTACGGATAAAAGAATTCTGGCAGTATGCATACATAATAAGAAGAGAGGTATACTGTAACACTCATGCCATTTTCATAAAAGAAAACTCCATTAGTAGTTTAAGAGGAGATGCGAACACAAAACACGTACATGTACTCTATTATTTATCAAGTTAAATGATGAAGTCCATTCTATGACAAAGGAAAGTTTCATAAAGCTTAATCCAACGGTTTAAAAGACTTGAAAATACATAATGAAAAAAACTTAACACCCTGATAATATATCATCAACTATAGCGTGACTATGATAATTTTACGATAGTTTTTGTAAAGCAAAAGAAACTATTAAGAAATGGTACATTTACCTGGGTGAAGAAGTGTTCGAATTCGTGCATATTGACATGTCCATCACCTGTCGAAAGATAGATTTAAATCAGAATGATTCGGACAAATGGAACTTAAATGCAAAATAACTTCAGATTTGAGTGAAAACAAAAATGGATGACCAAATTTTAAATATATATCTATTGAAAAAACTAAGTTGTGCTTAAGTGTCAGTCTCTATAAGAATCAGGCATTGGGTGAAATATAGCATGAAAAAACTCACCAATTTGAAAATTAAATTTGACTATTTACAGACAAGATTTTCCATATCATTTTAGGAATTTGAGCTATATTTTCATTGAAATGCAATGAAATTAAACATATCAAGGACAGATAACTCTGTCAAATACCTTATTTTACCTAACATTCTTTTGAAACATTTCTGAGCATCTCCAGTGATGCAGAGATCAAATAATGGCATTTTCAAGCAGATAAAACATACTTGTATGTTTGTATTTTGGGGTTTAACGCCCGAGCAGCAATATTTCAGCTATATTCAGGCATACTTGTATGGAATCATATTTATTTTAACATGCATACCCCATTTTTGCCTGACTCTTACAAAAAACTTTCACTTAAACACTACGGATTCAGTTCTAATGTTAACAAATAATACTACCACCACCAAAAAAAAAAAAAAAAAAAAAGAAGAAAAAATAAGAAAAAATAAACATCAACAACATCAACAGAATTGTGCCACTGTTGATAAGTTACTTTGCCAGATTATATAAAACTTCTTTTCAATTATGGTGTTTATCAACTGTCAGTAAATCAACTTTTTCTTAAATAAAAAATAGCTTGAAAAATGGAAATTTACCATTGAAATGTTGCAAGATTTGACCGAATTCTCGTACCAAGGTGGTTAGCAATATCAATGGGTCATTGTATATTGAACTTATCAAACCAATTCATAACGCAATACCTGATTGGTCCATGTTTTTTAAGACCATAATGGAGTCAGCATGTGTCATTTCACAATCACCATCAGGATCATAGTGCTTGAAGACTTCAAGGGCAAGGTCGTGAGGTAAGTTGGCATTGGTAGCATACTCTTCACAAGTAATGTGACCATTTGCTAATAAGTTAAAAAATTCTGTTAAAAATGCTCTTCGTAGAAGAGGATGATAACCATTTACCTGAACTCATGATGCATTAAGACAATACTAACAACAGATCAGACAATCTTACTAAAAAGAACACACACACACACACACACACACACAATAACAATTAAAAAAAAAGAACAAAACAGAACAAAAAAGGAACAAAACAAAAACTAAACAAAAACTAAAATGAACATATATAACTACCGTCTTTATCGATATATTTTGATCCTGCGTCCATTTCTGCGACCGTGATCTCTCCATCATGATCAACGTCCATACTTTTGAAGATTCTGTCAGCCAAGGCATTCAAGTCATGACCATGGATTGTCTGACTATGAACAATAAAATCAATGAAAATCTTTAAATGGCATGCAATGTTCATGATTATCATCACATTGGCACGAATAAGGAGAACAGTCTATAAGCAAAAAAGTTATAATAATAATTTAATAAAGAAAAAAAGAAAGAAAAGAAATAATAAAAGAAAAAAATACTTTAAAATAAGGAAAATAAAACATACATACACAAAATAGTATAGACCAAATGAACACATTGAAATACAAAATTACCAATTATGTAACATTGCAAATTTCGATATGCTGTACACGTGTTTCAAGAAGTAACCTCTCATCAGTTCTTGTGAAGAAATAACAAAACAAATACGCAAACAAACATAACCTCAGATATAACGAAAGCGTTAAACAAGAAACCAGGGAAACACAGCTGTTACAGAAGACTCAGTAAAACATGACAAAGGAGTAACCACTTTAGAAGTATGCCATACCATGTATTATTTTAAGAATGTTGTTTTGATAACATTTTGATACAGTTGAATTTCGGGATTACTAAAACCTAATTAGATAGGAAAAATGATTATGATTGATTGATTAGAACATGAGAAGTTAGTCCGAATTTCCTGTGACCCTGCAACCCTCCTCTTTTTTATTTGGATATTGATATGTCGGGTTGGGCATATCAATATCCAAATAAAAAAGAGGAGGGTTGCAGGGTCACAGGAAATTCGGACTAATGAGAAGTCAAATGTGAAAAACTCAAAATAACAGTTATAATCCAATCATTCATTTCTATTGTGTTTTCCAAAGACTTTGAACAATCGGAATAATACAACATGTACTTGTAAACTGTCTTTAAAATGGGAGTAAATAGAATAAACATTCAAACCTGGATGTTTTTACTGAATAAAAACCGTGAGAAAACTTATTAAACACTACCTGTATAAATAAGAACAACCTGATTCGTTCCTTGTTCACAATGTGGATACAATTGGGTATGTAAGTCTCGTCACGTGACTTTGTCAGAAGTAGTGCGTTTGTATATGGCATTACCTGGGATGTTGCTATCAATGTCCAATTCCTTAATAAGGCAATTGAGGTACTGCGATTTACAAACAAATACAATGTTGTTTGAAGCTTTGTCCGCAGGGACGATAACATATTTGTCATGCGGCGAGGAAAAGCATTCGAGTGCCTCATGATCGTTAAGTACGGACTTGGGTTGTTTACTGACACACTTCTTGGGATTTTCAAAACGATTCTACACTAACGTTCGGATTGCAACTAAAGAGAGAAGAAGCACAGTCACAAGTCAGAGGGGACTTCAATGTCTTTTTATGATTGAAAATTATGCTGCTTATTGTCTTAGTATAGCTGTAAGAGAAAATAGGTACATATTGATTTTTGAAATATGGTGGAATTTTGGAAACTACCTCATTATGATGAAGAATATTGCTGATTGCATCTATTCCTTTATTTGAAAATGGTATATGAATAAACTTCCGGGTGTCATCCTGAAGAGGTTAAGATTTAACAGGTTTAAAAAGACGGAATAGAGCCACGTCAGATATAGTGCTAGACAGTCTGTATTTCATCGGAAAAGGGTCGACATCTCCCTCATCGAGTCCGAAATCTCTATCTTTGGCCATGGCTACGTTAATGTCTGGGATAGGAGTTAAACAACTTAATAACATTGATTTCACTGTTACCTATACTAAATAAATCCCCGATACCTTTTATATTATCATTAGAAGTTACTAAGTTTGGGGTTGTTAGTATGATGGTAGATTTCTAGATGAAACAAACTTTCATGTTCAAAAATTGATCACGACAAAGCCGATCAAAATGGAATAAAATAAAGTAGAAAGAGAGGTACAGAATGACACGACATGCGTAGAAATAGAAACAGTAGGAAAAACGGAAAATCCAAAGAATCTACAGCCTTTCAATTTGTGTAACACAGATAAGATGGCAGCCATGACCTACTTCAGGTATATTTAGCTTACCTTGAGACGTATACTATCACCAGCGATATCAAAATCAGAACTCTCATGTTGACCTAAAATAGAACAACGTACCTTATTAACAAATTTATAGATTGAGAGTTTCAAGTAAGTTAAACGGCGAATAGGACTAAACTTTATTTCCATACGAAAGGAATCTTCTTATATCGAAAATGATCACTGAAAAAAAAAAAAAAAAATCATTTTAAGAAGCAGTCTTGTTAAAATCTGAAGCGTTTCAATCATGTAAAAAATCACCAATTCATTTTTATTTCTAATTCAAAAACAGTTACAGACGACATAACCAGTCTTATTTTGTCACCCGGTTGTTGCATTTTCGAGATAAACATCACAAAGAGGTACATTGCAAGAGTTATCGTTCTTGATATGGATTGATACGGTTAACTTTAGTGGGAGATGAATATATGGTTTTCTCGAAAATACAGATCTGAATACAGAAAGGATTATCATTACGTCAAATTTAGCAGATGTTAACCAAACTAGCATTATTTGTTCAGTGGGGTTTTCTACACAATGAGTCAACCCTACCAAAGGCATTGTCTGAATTTTATAAGAATTTGTACTTTAAACTAAATAACGTACATTTTTTTAAAAATTAAATGAAGTACGTGAACTTGATCTTCTCTCCTCATCTTGCAAAAGAGAAAAGTATATTGAAACAATTTTCTTTTGCAACAAGAAATGAATAAAAGATTGTTTTTTTTTTAAATTTATATACCGTTATAAATGTCTGTGGATGGAGTTTTTTTTTATTTCACTAGAATTGTAAAAAAGGAACTCCAGTTTCAGATTGCAAAATCGATCTCCATTGATGAAAATAAAATAGATTATACTTTACTTTTCAGTATATAAAAAAGATGAATAAATGAACGACCAAACACTTACTCTAGACTTCAAGATAAAACAACCAGATGGGTTAAAAATTTCAACTTTGACTTCAATTTATAGTATGATCGTGACCACAATTGACCCTGATTGATATCAGATTCGGACTTATGTAAAGTAGACGGAATCCTGATTATTCAAAATAGAATAGAAAACTAGTCCAAAGAATATGAATGGTTAAACTATATTCGTACAAGTACAAAACATTCTTACAAATGCTGTTATAGCAATGACCGAGATTTTAATGAAATCTTCATCAGTTGTCTGTTTGAAAACCATTGTTAAGGGATTTTCAATGTTGCTAAATAATTTTTTTCTGCTCTTCTTAAAATTATTTATTTATTTTGTCAATAGCAATTGAATTATATATATATATTTTTCAGGAATATGGCAGATTTTCATTTTTCTTCTTTTGCCAGTATAATTTACGATAAACAATAAATGGAAAATGTTATATAAATATCAAGGAAGGACATATGAAAGTAGACTCAGAAAATCAGATATTTTATTCTTGTTAAGACCAAATAAAATTGATTAATTTGTACACCTCTTCCCACTTTAAAAATGACATTAAAATAAATGAGACGGTAATTTCAAAAGGATTTTTCATATCAGTTTCTTGTATTTGGGCACTATAATATACTCTAAAACTGGTGTCGCTTTGGATTTAGAACAAGTCTATACACCAAAAAGATAACATTAGGCCAGCAAATATATGGTAAGGAGTAAAAAATAAAAAATAAAATCCTTTCAACCACTCCATATTTTTGGTGAGGGTGGGATGAAATTTACTTGGCCTAAACAAGACATGGCTTTGTCTGTAGCCAGGAATTGATGAGGAGCTCCTTCTTTTTACTAAACCATAACAGAGCATGAGAAAGTCTGGGACTCGTGCAGGCCGGGATTAACTTCCCCTGCGGTAGCACGAGAAAGTCTGAGACTCGTGCAGGCGGGAAAGTTTCCCTTCCGATGTCACGAGAAAGTCTGGGACTTGTGCAGGAACCAGCCCACGTCACAATCAATTATGCGTGACAAATCTAGAGTGATCACCTTGTATACATCGTCCCTGTGGCACCCCAAAATATATCAATTAGGCAAGAAGCAATCTATGATAAGACCTTCTTCATGAAGTTTATGTAAAAGGGTGATTGCCATTCTATTTACTCCTCGATGATGACCCGTAACGTGGCAATTTGGTCAATATATGATCGACCTTATCGGAATCTGGAAAGTAGTTGAATTTCTCTCCAGTTTTTGGCAGTTGCTCAGGTCGCCGGTCTTTGAAAGCGAAATGATGTAACTTAAATTCCACTCCTCAGGGATTTCCCCTGTTTTCCAGATGTTTTCAAACAGCTCATGCAAGGTACTGTAGGGCCCCGTGCAGGTCCAAGTGTCAAAAGAGTAATCAAGGGAACCGAGGTTATAGGTAATCAAAAGAATGCAATCCAGGGACAAAGACCAGACATGGAAAACAGACATACTTAACAACGAACATAAAGTAACTAAAATCATACATACAAAGTAACAAAAGCAAATGAGCAACTCGGACTTTTGAGCAATGAGAACTTACTTCTAATATCATAATTTGTTCTGTAAGAGTTATCAAGGGAACCAAGGTTATAGAAGTAATCAAAAGAATGTAATCCAGGGACAAAGACCAGACATGGAAAACAGACATACACAACAAAGAACATAAAGTAACTAAAATCATACATACAAAGTAACAAAAGTAAATGTGCAACTCGGACTCCACTAAAAACTGGGAGCATGGACCAGGTGCACCGGTAGGGTAAGCGTCCTCTGCTTTTCTAGAAACACTCGCCGAGTTGCTCATAAAAAGTCAAGTCCGGGGTAGACAAACGAGGAAAGGAAAACTATGACCCGTTGAATAAATCAGTTTTCATGGTGCTGATGGATACACCATAACGATCCACGAGTTCATGATGACGACCATAAGACTTCTGTAGTGATGACTTCAATCTTATAGCAACATAACCCTGTTCCAGAAGCCTATTTGTTAGAGTTCTAGCGCGATACAAAACGTCTGCGTAGTTTCGGCAAGCTCTGGCATAACGTATGAGTTGTGATATGAACACTCCATACGCAGGAGCCGAAGGGATGTTGCCACAGATGAAAGGAAAGTTGACAATTCTGAATGAAAAGTCATCACGTTTGTCGTAAAGTTTGGTCAATAGTTTTCCTTTACCATCGATTTCTAAGTGTAGGTCAAGGTATGAGGCTGACTTCACAGTGTCTGTAGTATCTTTTATCTCAAGTTCCTTGGGGGTAGATGCGATGTATCAAATCCCCGAAATTAGGATTGTTTAAAGATAACACGTCATCTATATAGCGGAAACTGAGATTGAAGGATCTAGCCAAACAATATTCTTTCTTTCTGATCAGATCAGCTATAAAGTCAGCCTCATAAGAGTGAAGGAATAGGTCAGCTAGTAAAGGAGCACAATTTGTTCCCATTGGAATGCCGACCGTTTGTTGAAAACACGTCCACCAAACTGGACAAATATGTTGTCGATTAAAAATTCCAGCATTTTGTAAACATCTTGCTCTTTATATTTGGAAGATGATTTGGAATTATTTCTTACAAAATATGAGGAATCTCTACCAAGAACTATATATTTGTATCTAGGTGTACCATCTTTATTGGAAAAACAACGATGTATAATGTTTTTAAGTCGTGATTTTAACTGAGTATGGGGAATAGAAGTATACAGTGTTGAAAAATCATAGGTTTTAATGCTATTATATTCAGATAATAGTCTTGAACTGATTGTCTCCAAAAGATCTTTTGAATTTTTCAGGATCCACATTGAATTAATACCACTACGGGAGAATTAGTTCTTAATACGATGTGCAATGAGGACAGTCCCTAGCCCTGACATATGCGACATACAAGCGTAAGAACTTATTAACTTTATGGTTGAAAAGTTCCAATACAAGCATAACATAATTAGCTCCAAGATGATGGCTTTATTGTCTTTAGTGGATCTTTTGATCAACTTCAAATGTTACTTATCATTGCTAATAAGAACATGAACTACTCAAATTTACTTATACGTTGTCTAAGTCCTCGGTAAATTTCTTAGAGAAAGTGCAATTAAATCCAAATGGAATAGGGTGAAACCTTGCGACACTTAAGACTTAATAGTAGTCCAATGTGCCTAATGCATATCTCAACAGTTTTAATTCATTAAAAAGTCACAGCTTGTTCTGTCCCTGAGCAGAGCATGTGTGCTCTCAGACTTAAAGTCAATAAAAAATAATAAAATGTTCTTAACATTTGTAACAAAATACTATCAAACATTACACACTACATCGTATTTGTTACGAAAGCACTGGTCTTATATAATAAATGACCCTGAATGCTTTCAACTATTAGAACCAACACTAAAGCAGACTTTTGTCAAACCTTAATAATGCACGTCTGTCATGATCAATTAAACTATAAATATTACTCCACAGCACTTTTTATCTGTTGAAGATAAAATCATCACATGTATATATCGTTCTTTAAATATGCATATTTTACGTAATACATTTACTTACGAAACTAATTAATATTTTCACTATCTGAAGCCAATGCAACATTCGTAAGAGTAATCAAGGGAACCAAGGTTATAGAAGTAATCAAAAGAATGTAATCCAGGGACAAAGACCAGACAAGGAAAACAGACATATACAACAAAGAACATAAAGTAAATAAAATCATACCTACAAAGTAACAAAAGCAAATGAGCAACTCGGACTCCACTAAAAACTGGGAGCATGGACCAGGTGCACCGGTAGGGTAAGCGTCCTCTGCTTTTCTAGAAACACTCGCCGAGTTGCTCATAAAAAGTCAAGTCCGGGGTAGACAAACGAGGAATTTGGTATATACGGTTCTTCTCTTTAAAAAGATAATATGAACTGCACTATTTCTTTTAATCCTGCAGTATTCAAACAAACACACAAACACACACACACACACTCGCGAACACACATATAGAATTAGAATAAATAAATAAAGACGTGCGGTTCTTTAACAATAAGATCTTGTACCAGTCTGATATTAACTGCACGTGTTAATATATTCTACATGCATAATTTTTATGGTCCGGTTTCTTAAAGAGATCGACATTTTTATATCAGGTTTCCTCAAGATACAGGTCTACAGTCTTGTTATATTTCGAAAGGATTTGAAAATAGTTAGCAACGGTCTATACGTCTATGATTAAACCTTGTACTGTTATAACAATCATATAAATATCGCAAATTTTGGTATACTTTATAAATGATTGGTGATATTATAACGAGAGTGAATAAGGTGAATATGTCAAAGAGACAACAATCCCACCGGGATGAAAAATGTCAGCTTAGTCCATACATTTGTCTTCAATGAATGACGAGGAGACCCTCACACGACAGGGCAGACTGAAGCTGGCACCAAAACAATACTATACACAGGTACTGCAAGATCTATGTCCCATATACTCCAGAATCTTAATAGTAAAGAGAAAGTGAAAATGAAACAATACCTAAAGAAAAGAAATTACTGAGTTGGGACAGGCGCTAAAAATGCGCGAGGCTAAAGTACACAAATAAACACACTTAAAATCGAGTTAAGATGTCTGAGTTCATTGTATTTCAATGAATTAATTTTTTCTTTTGTATTGTCGTTTTGCGTCTTAGAAACACTTTCATCTTTAATGCTAGTATTTTTGGTTTTTATTGTTTGACGATAAATCTTGCACTGTTAAAATGAAATGTTGGATTTAAAGTATATTTTTTGTAAAAAACCTATATCCAATATTTGTCATATGAAAAAAACTCATGTTCCTCCAATGACCCATTATCCATTTTCTTTATATTTTAAAGTGATGATTATTGTCTTAAAATAGTTCAAGGTCACCCTTACCATAATATGAAAAATATATTTGTTCTGTCAGTTTGTGTGTTATACTGGTAAAGTTGTGATCCTGATTTACTGAATTCTAATAAATCACAATTTTATTGCAATGACTTAATTGCAAATAATTTTTTAAAATATAAATTTGTTTTTCCCGGATAATTATGGGCTTAAAGCCAACACAAACCAAAAAGGTAGGTCAAATACAAGAGGAATTTTTGCAAAAAGACCAAAACATAGGCATGCTCTTCAATGTAATCCTAAATATCAAGCGAAATCTCTCTTTTTTAACCATTAGAATGGGGACACGGACCATCAACCAGGTTCACGACAAGAATAAATATCTTTTTCTAAAACGGCGGCATGTTTCAATTGGCTAGATGTTTTATATACAAATAAAACAACCAATATAAAATTTAGATTTGTAAACTATATTATAAAGTATGCTGTTTAAATAAACAAATTCTATCAAATGTATTATATTTTAATGAAGTATGTTGAATGATGAAGGATGATGAGAACTGCATTGATCATTTTTAGTGTGAAACTGTGGACCTGTCGAAAAAATGAAATATTATATTGTTCACGTTAGAATGAGAACATTAGTCTGAGCAGCATTCAAAATATGGTTTAAAAAAGGAATGGAAATGTAAATACAAATATATATAACACCTAAAAACCAACCAATCAAAGTGAAATAAAAAAAAACCACACACACATCAACCAATCAAAGTGAATTAAAAAACTACCATTGCTTCGACCAAATAGCATGTGTTAACGTAGTTCAAATAAGATGTATTCTTATATTTCACCAGTCTCAAGTAGACAAAAATTGATACTGCTATTATTATATTCATTTGATACAATTTTTGCAGATTTATCAACGCCATTTACCTAGCTGGATTGACTTTGAAGTGCCTGCGCTATCTGAAAAAGACAAATAGTTTAATTGTTACATCTGCAAGCAAACTATAAAACCTACCTTCATCATCCTAGCAAACGGCTCGACTCTTATATTATGCATTTTATTGTTTTATTGATCTTTCATTTTCTAAAATTCAGTCCTAAATCTTTTCGTGAAAGTGTTGCGATTCAGATATTATAAGATATATATACAACGTAACTTTGAAGAAAATGATCTTTGTGAAATGATTTTTGGTAGAATTGTACCTGTACTATTTAGGATGATTTCAATCACGTTAAATGTATAATTTGCTTTTGATTTTTGCTCCTGGTCTCGATTTCACAAAAAGTCGTAAGTGTAAAGTTGATCGTAAGTAATGACGTCATAAACTAAAATAGCATTGTGACGTCATGATTTACGATCAATTTCACACTTACAACTTTTTGTGAAACCGACGCCTGGGAACAGTCTAACATTACAAATACTCTATCATTTAAATCCGACCATGTTACATACCTGTTGAAGATTTGTTTTGAATTCAGCCTCAGATACTAGACCATCCCCTAAAATACGAGAAAAAGTATGAGCAAGGCGTAGAAGTTTGAAAATTCAAACAGACCTTTATTAACATACTTCATATTTTTACTACTTCTTTCAAATACCGTAACTGTCCAGGCGCGTAGAGGGGGTCTGAAGCTCCGCGGAGATAGCGTTTTAGAGCATCATTTATGCCTCTCCTGGATGTATTTTATCTCAAAAAAAAAAAAAAAAATTGACAGGCAAAAGCTTTTTTGCCTAACGGCAGCTACGCGCCTGCTGTCTGTAAAGTATCGGTTGTTTGACGGCATTTGAAAAGCAAAGTTTATTTTTTTATAATGTCTACGAAACTGCATTGAGTTTATTGATTTGAAGTTGGCCTTTGGCATAAAAAGTAAATATAAATGTCATAATAAAAAGTAAATATACAAAAAAAAAAAGCTGTTTTACCACTCCAGCACATTTTTAAAAAATATTTTTACCATGACCAAGTTACAGTCAGACCCGCTTAATAGGTCACATGCTTTTAACAATAATATGTCCAATTACACCATTTTTAAGTCCCTTATATTGTTAGCGACTTCTTAGTTCTTTACATTTGCATATGAATTGCATAATTATATATTACTACACCACAGTTTGCTGCTGATCGGTGCCGTGTTTACCGTCAAATATAGCTTCATACAAGATCAAAATGTACCTCTTAAATATTATACACATGTGTTTACGTGTGTTTTTTGCTTGTATGAGAACGGGAAGTTTACATTAAAAGATGAAATGATCGGTTAGCATTGAAGATTACCCAGTTTTTGATTCAGACATAGGGGTTCGTTACAATTGACTGTATAGGTCATAAACATTATCAGGGCCCGATATATAGGGCTCTTTAAACTGTTTCTGACCTATTGGTCGTTGCCAGTTCTTTAATATGTTTCATTATCTGGTTCCTTTCTCAAGATCATAAGCGACTCAAAAATTGAGAAAAACTTGTGAACCAAAACATTACCAGCACTTCCTGGTAACCAGTTGTTTTGAATGAGAAACATTCGTTTATGAAAGAGTAATTATATCAAGGAACCAAGATTTTAGCGGAAGTCATCCGATTTTATAGTGTATCGCATTCGTGCCATTTCGGATGTTGAAAGCAAGTCAAAATCAGTGGCATAGAATATTTGACGATTAGCGACATTGAAGATTTCAGTCTTTGATTATATCTACTTTTGCATTTTTTATCCAGCTTTTCGAAGTCTTGTCATGACAGATTTTTTGATAATTACTATCTTTTCCTATAGATTTGAAAGTAAAATCTAATATAGGAATCCATACCATTTCCATCCATGTTTTTCACGACAGTCATCAGATAATCATGGGGTATACTACAATCACCATCAGCATCATTGAGTAAGAAAATAGCCCGCGATAGTGGCAGGGGGAATGTAGAAACCGTGAAGTACTCGTGGCAGGTTACGTTCTTGTCGCCTAAATCAAAATAAGCAGATTTACAGTTCTTAATATATAGAATTTAGGAAGCTAGCAACAATGGTTTTGGTTGTAGGTATTGTAGAGCTTCATGATAATTCCTAAAAGGTGAATCAATATGTTTGGTGTCGTCATTTGAACGAAAAAAGCTATATTTTGTCTGTTTTGTATTCATTTGCTGTTTCAAATTTTGTTTGTTTGTTTGTTTGTTAGGGTTTAACGGCCGAGCAGCAATATTTCAGCTATATTCAGGCGATGAACATGAAGTTGATGATAAAATGAACATGAAATGATGATGAAATGAAAAATGGGATGAGACACAAGTATAATGGGGTCGAGAAATTTTTGATTGCCACTGAAAATAGGGAGAGGTGAGTAGGGTCGGGCAATTTAGCATCCTGTGGCGGAGCCCTATGGTTCCTACTCCGGGAGAATACCACAGTAGGGTTTTTTAACGTGGGAGGAACGTGGCATCTTTCCCAACACGGTGCACCACTATGGTTTGCGGTCAGGTTTTCCGTATTATAGCCTGACAACCCCAGCATGTAACACGCCAGGGGTACCCCATTCCACCACCTGGGGCACACAACCCAGTTGCTCTGTGGGCAGAGCGCCCTAGCTCCTGGATAGGGTTCTGAGCACTATTTAGTCGCCTTTTACGACAAGCTTAGCGCTGCTGCAGGCCTATTCTTTTGACACCCGTACCTGCACGGGTCGTTTCAAATTTTGAATTATGAGCCTTGATAAATCTGAACAAAAATATATATCTGTTTGTAACGTATGTTACAATTATTTAAGTAATATCCACCTGTTCTTACTAACCGCCATTCACAGCTGTGACTACTATAAAATAGTATGAACTGGTTAACTTGAATGTTTTTTAGGCATTTTCTTAGACTTTTTTGGTCAAATGTGTCAAACAAGCAGTTATTATGACATATGTTTACAAAACAAAATGCTACAAATCACATCGACATACCATCGAGGTCTAAGGCAGTTATTACAGAGTCCCATTCACTATTGTCGATTTGTCCGTTAGTGTTCGTATCGATACCCGCAAAATTAGCATGTGTTAGAGTAGTTAAGTCACCCAAGCCTTGTCTAAAAAAAATAAAACTGATTGTACTTTTTATTTTGCGAATTGAATAAAAAATCATAAACATATTATATAACTCTCTCTCTCTCCAAACTATTCGAACCACGAGATCATGATATTCATCTACATATTTTCAATTTACAGTAGTTTGTTTTATTTCAACATTTTAATTTTTTAAATAAGCATCTCCGCAATTTATATGAAGTAAAATATGTCAACTATTGAAAAGAAATGACGACAATCAGTTATCACAGAAAAAAACAACAATTATTAGCCATTCCATCTGGTAAAGTACTGAGAAGCGTACAATATACGACACGACATAAAATATGTAAGTCATGGTAGATTTAAAAAATGTCAGCTTTAGATAGAATCTTACCCTACCATATAGCGGTCAATATTTGGAGAGATTAATCAAGGAAACAAGATTCTAGCCGATATAAAAAAGCAATCCACAAAATCACGAATAAAGTAAAAAGTCGCCATATTTATGGCAAGATATTTCACTGTAATCACCTGTAAACAGGAGGACGCGATAATTCAAAAACCCTATTTATAGAGCGAAACGCGAAGGATGTCCTCCGCGAAAACTACCCGCTAAACAATACTACATTTTGTATTAAAAAAAAATATATAATAAAAATAAAAATCAAAATCAAATCAAATCAAATCAATTAAAAAAAATATATAATAATAATTTAAAAAATATATATTAAAAAAATATATAATAATAATTAAAAAAATGAAATAAAATAAAGCAGGAAATGCCCATCCTTCCGGTGTTCAGTTGAGTTTGTGTTGTTTGTTTTATTTGTGTGTAATGTTTTGGTAATTTTGAATTTTACACTTTGTCTGTTGCGTTAAGTTTGGTGTTTCTTCTTTGTACTCTTTCTCATTTTAATAAGTAATGGAATTAACCATATTATTTCCGGATGTTAGGTAGTTAGGCAGGTTTAAGCAGAGTTTATTTTTAATTATTTAAATTCATTTCGAATTTCCGAAAAAAAAATCTATGATCACTCAAATTTTTAAATAAAAATAATTTGAAGGTTTATTTTCTACAAATAGGTAGGCAAAGGGAACAAACATGCTTGTGCTTGAAAGCAAATTTATTCTTTTTATTTTCATTAGAAGAACAGTTAAAATACTAACAATAATTTGGCAAACTAATTTATCAAATAGGATGTGAGACTTACCCCTGAGGTTGCTGATTACCATGCTGCATAAGCTTGATCACCTACAACCAGTATTTAAATTTTGATTTTAATTTCAAAAGTCAGCTGTAGCAAAATATATTTTGCTTTTTTAATCAGCACATTGGGGCACCATGCCTGTAAGCGCAATTTCTGTGTGTTGATAATGTTGTCGTTTGTTCTTATGTCGTTGGTTTATATTAGTTTTAAAGTGTTATTTATATTATACATAAATTATATTTAGCATTTTCTTTAAAATTGTGGTTAAGATAATATTTAGTCGTTTTTTTCATTCATTAAAATTTGACACAAACGCGTTAAATGCGTCAAAGAAACTACACTTTTTATTTTTTTATTCTTCTTATAAGAAGGGCTATTTACAGGTGTTAGTAAAGATTGAACAAAATTAATCAATCTTTGTATGCATTTATCTGATGAAAAGGATATATGAATATATATTATGTGTATCGCATGTAATCCATACAGTCTCACCTTGATAAATTTTGTTTGGAACTCTTTTTGCGAAATAGCTTTATCGCCTGAAATTATATAACAAAAGCATCAACATCATACAGAGTATTCTTTTTTAAACTGTGTATTTTCAGGGGCGTAGCTGCCTATACGCAAATACGCAGTTGCGTACTTTCGGAAAAAGTAACAAAAATAAAAACACACCTTTTAAAGATGAAATAAAGGTTATTTATCATATATGCATACCATGAACGTAGTATAGGCTCTGAAAAACTGGCTCCAAAATCGTTAAAATTCAGGAGTTTCCCTCAAGGCTTTGCCTTGCCAGACTCGCTGGGGGCCTTGAGCGACCCCCCTAGACCCCTCGCCGTAATTTTACGTACACCTAAAACAGGCCTAGCTACGCCCCTGATTTTGTTGGTCAGTCTTTGTTGAACTTTCCATATTCACGTGGTATTATTGATCCAAACGTTTAAGGGGTCAATGATGTGACTTATGTGCATATTTGATGCCTATGTATTCTACTTATTGCTTAACAGTACTAGTACAAATTAAAACTGGCAATTAAAATTACACATTGCAAGCAAAGTAGGCTTCACCTAAAAAGGAGAGAACATAAATGAAACATCTACAGAAATCAAAACAAAATTAGAAGTTAACCAACCATCAGTGTCCATGCCGCCTAGAATTTTAACAAGTTCATCATGCGTCAAGCTACAATCTCCGTTAGACTCCTGGTCAAAATGAAAGAAGATATAACGGGACAGGTTCCTTGGAAATGATGAAGCCAGAATATACTCGTTACATGTAACGTTGTTATCACCTGTAAATGATATATTTAAAAAGTACATAAATGTTAATAAACCTTTTTATACAAAATTTAGTCTACAGTATTTAAGAATAACAAAAGTAAGGATTTTTGCCGTATGATATAACTTAGGTGACTTATTTATCTCATTTAATTTCTAGCATTTATTCATTCTAACAACGAATGAAAGGTATATCTGAAAAAAAAAAGAATCATTTTCCTCATATATGAACCTTGACATCACCTGGGCGCAATGTTAAGAAAATGTTCTATGAAAAAACATTGTACGATACACAGTACTTTCTAATGATTTACGTTGGTTAAATATTAATTAAAATACATGCAAAGTAGGACCCACCACCTACATCAAGTGACGACGGTAAAATACTTTACAATTCTCCTGCTGCACGTATGTAAATTTGGTTTAGTACATATGGTGTATGTGTTTAAGTTACAGTAGTTAAGATATGTAAACCCAAAGCTTGTAGGAACAAAATTGAATATAAAGTGGAGCAGAAAAGTATGATGTGCATTTATCTGATTTCAAATGACGTATAAAGTATCAAAGTATTGATTAACATACCGTCTGCATCGAGTCCAGTTACAAGAGCATCCTGCTCTGCAACCGAAAAGTTGCCGTCATGGTCAGTGTCTATTGTTTTATATGCATTTAGCGCCATAAATATCAAATCTTGACAGTTAAATATTTGTCTGAAAGAGAAAACTATGATATCGAACCTTTGAGGTACAAAAATTGGTTTTTTTTTTACAACAATAAAATATTCGCACTAAACACTATCATTTCATTAAAATGTGTACAATTCGTCGTGATAGTTAAATGCTATATGTCAAAAATGCTGATCAGGAATATAAAAAGGCTGCAAAAACTATCCTAAAGCATTGAAAGTTAGTTTTCAATTACAAATTATATCTCGAAAATTATAAGATGTTTTCCGGCTTGAACAGTTTCACAGAAGTATAGATTCAAAAATGAAGGATTATTGTCCTTGAAAAATCAAACCAAAAAAAGTGTTGTACTACATTTAACTTCATGAAAAACCAAAATAGACAGAAAGGAACCTTTTTTTAAATAAAAATGATACTTAAGTACTTCTCTGTCTCGGAATCGGGCAAAATATATTTAAGGTGTGGCACATGAAGAAAAAAAACGCAGAGATTTTATTGCATTAACCAATTATTTAATTATACCTGATAACCTCCCCCCCCAAATAACCATCAAAGAGTTTGTAAAACTTGCCTTTTTCAAAAAAATTGATAGGTCAAATTTAGTTGAAATGCACCACGGAAAAATGGCGGGAAAATTTTCCTACACTCTTTCCCTAAATAAGCAGTCGAAAATATCTACGTCACAGATGCTTCTGGTTAAACTTAATAGCTTTATGGTTGTTTTCTTGATTTACTGTATATATTATAGGTAAAAATGACTAATTTGGGGAAAATGATGCGCCACCCATTGCCTGATTCTTACACAAAAATAGTACTTAATAGAGGGCCTTCACCACTTGTTTTTCAATGAAAAAAGAAATTGCAATAATTCATCATTTAAGAACAATATAAAAAATATGGAACCAGATAAGTGTAGGATTACAAAGCGTCAAAATTAAAAATTACCCAAACAAACAAAACAATGAAATAGTTGACTCTACATTTACCTTGACTGTGGATCTGTGCCTTCGATTATTTTTAGAACCTGGTAACGACAAATATCATTTGAAAGGTAGAACAAGAGCGTGTGGTTCAATGAATTGTTGACCGTTTACATTGCTCCTTTATTCTGCATCTCTTCCAGTTATATTTCTTTCAGTGTTTATCTTATATATGATTATGTTCATTTTGTTCATGAACATTTTATTTTGTACATAAAAAAAAACCCAACAATAAGTATTGGAAACAGGCAATTTAAGGCACCAACTGGTCTGATTGTACCCATTGACCTCCCAATCATGGATCAGAAACTCAAATAGAAAGTGATGAGAATGTGTAACGAAAAGTTTCATCAAATTTTATTCAGTGGTGTGTGAAAATAACGGATGAGTGTCCATCTGTGTAACGGTAGGAAGGTAGGAAGTTGGGACAACCCTATTCTATAAATTCCAACTTTACAAATGGGGTTGGGGGATATAAATGCATGCAAACATGTATCCACTCATCTCTAAACCTTTTAAATTTTTTTAACCATATTTAATTTACTCGTTATCGATTGGAAGAATTATACGTGCCGAGCGTACTGACAGTCATATTGGTTTTTTTATTTACCTCTGTGAAATGTTGTGTAAACTCTTTTTGCGATATCAAGTTGTCGGCTAAAAATAGAATATAAAAAGTAATTAGAAATGAATATTTGACTATTTTTTTTCAGATAATACGATGGAGTAAATTGAAAAAAAAACAATAACAATAACAATAACAATATATCAACTTTAAAGTGGGAAATGAAAGTAAAAGATTTGAACATCGTTTTCTCTAAGGCAAGTAAGTCTCAAAAATGGAAGAATAAAAAATCAAACATACAATCATCGTCCATGCCGAGGAACAAGGACTTGATGTATATCTGTTTTAGGTGGCATGAACATTCATTGTCGTAGAAATCGTAAATCTTTCGTGATACTGCTTGTGATAATGTTGATGCACTGATATATTCCTGGCATGAAACCACATTGTCTCCTGCAAATAAAAAATAAAGTTACAACGTTAAGATCGTATAACATTCTTATGGAATATTAATGAGCCAATATTGTAGCCCAGATCTTTGCCGCTTCAATGCAACATGAAAACTGTAAAATTATGTGTTAACTTCACACACTTCTTTATTTATATTCCAAAACACAATGCCTTGGTTTGTTTGAAAAGTTTTTACAACACCAACTTCGTAGAAGACGAATTGTAAGTCAGGGTAAAACAAAATGCATTCCATAAAAAATAGAGTTTCATACAAAGTAAGTCAGAAATCAAGGGGAAAAGACAGAAACATAACAAGAATATTTCAGAACAGTTACAGCAAAGATACCATTAGCATCAAATGAGCCGATGGCTTTGCTCATTTCTCCCTCCTGTAGTGTACCATCATGATTTGTGTCAATACCCTTAAATGTCTGTACGCCAATAGCATTGATGTCTAACTTCGCACTGAAATGGACATAAATAAATTTGAAAAGTAAAATAAAATAGAAGGAAAATAATCAATAAAACTTTAACCAATGCCATATTATTTGGACATCTCACTAATATTATTATCGCAAAATTACATCTAATACTGGTTCTTTTGATTTTCCTACTGGCGCACCTGGTTCATGGCCTAGTTTTCAGTCTAGTCCGGGTTGCTCATTGAGGTTTGCTACTGGTGCACCTTGTTCATGGGCCTAGTTTTCAGTCGTGTCCGGGTTGCTCATTGACGTTTGCTACTGGTGTACCTTCTTCATGGGCCTAGTTTTCAGTGGAGTCCGGGTTACTCATTGACGTTTGCTACTGGTGTACCTTGTTCATGGGCCTAGTTTTATTTTATTTTGTTTTTTTTCGTGTTCTTTGATTTATTTTTTTTCTTGTCTAATCATTGTCCGTGGAACATGTTCTTTTTTTTTATTATCGTTGCAATCCTGGTTCCTAACATCACGTTTGTGCTATGCAGACATGGAAAAATGTGTCATGCACACAACTTTGTTAATTTTATACTTTGCATAAATGACTCAGTTAGCTTTCGAGACGATTAAGGAGCTAGACTTAGGGTAAGGGACATAACTCAGTGATATGTTTGTATCATATTCAATTTCACCAAGGTCTATCAAGCTTTTATTTGAAACAGAATGAAATCAATCCTTGTTACTTTGATACTTACAGGAGATTGATATAATATGCAGAATACAAACGTTCTGATTATTTACAAGAGTTATGTCCCTTACCCTAGGTCTACCTCCTTAATATTATCTTTTCATTTGTTTTAGTTATAACATTTGAACGACTACCAAAGAAGATATATTTGCTGACAATTTTCTTCTACCCAGTTCTTACGATCGTCAGTCCCGTTTATGAAATTTAACTGATAATTGTTCTTGCATTGCTGTATGCTTAACAGTCGAAACTTTCTGAATATTTCTTGCATATTCTACATCTATCACTAACTGAAACTTTGAAAACATTAAAAAAAATAGTAAAATACATGTTAGCGGGTAACATACAGAGTATAATTGTTCCCACAACGAAAAAAAGGAATGTGATAAAACGCAACAAATACACAAGTGTATCACTTTAATCTAAGACAATTATTGAAGGACAATAACAAAATTCTCGAACTGAAAAATTATTTAGGTAGTAGTCAAAATGAAGAATCTACAGGGAAAGTCTGTATAACAAATGGTAATATCAGGACATAAAATGGAAAGTTGGAAAACCACCGAAAAATGAAAGGCTGGTTAAATATTTGTACCTTCAGAAATCACGATTAGGTCTTTTACAAGTGCAGACATACCTCAAAAATATCTCTGAAAGGCATGACAAGAGTAAAAGCACATTGTAACAGAAAGATAACAATTCATCGAAGTAAAACTAAAAAGTAATCTATCGACACTAAGACACATTAATGACCAACATCTCTTGAGAACAGTAACTTAAAACCAGCGATAGGTTTAAACTACAGGCAAAGTTATTTCACATGATTTTCACCTGAGTTGAGCAAATAAATTAAGTGACAGAGTTCACGTGAAATTCGCGAAATGTTCACATGAAATTGTTTAGTGAATTTCACATGAAAATCATGTTAATTTAATTTCGCATAAATTTCACGTGAAGCTCGATTAACATGAATTTCACGTGAAAAATATTTGCCCGTGTAGTAATATAAACCTTTAATGAAAGGCTAAAGATGAACTTAACCACCACCAACAGCAAAAAAAAAAAAAAAACCAAATAAAACATGCAATGAAACATTCGATTCTCTGCATGAAATGCCTCAACATACAAATAGCCAGGAGGAGATATCCACTAAAATGTATATAGTTAGTGGTTTCTGGCTCAGGACAGACAATAACAGCTTTAGAAATAACACTTCATTTCCACAATTGTAGCAACTTCAAACGATAAATAGGTAATCCCTTTATGTATGCATTCCCAACTTGCACACAATTGCAGAAATTTGTAGAGATGTAACCATCTCTGCGCAGCAGTGTAAAACTATTAAATTGAACTGCAAAGAAACTTACCTATAAACATGGCTCATGAAGATGGACACAGCGTAAATGGTTACAGTAAACATCTGTAATTTGAATTAAACAAACTCTTAAATTCTAATTAAACAGGTTATAATTAATAACAGATAAATACACTACTCATCTAATAAAGAAACGTATTATGATTGAAAATGTTAACGTTTTACATATTTAAGTTTTAAGTTGAAATCGCGGAAAGTATTTGGAGCTCCTATTGTACCTTCATAAAACTGTGGACAATAAGTACTCAAAATAAAAAAAAATATTAAAAAAGGAAGCTCTACCATCATTCACATGCAATACATAGGATGAAACCAAATTGATTAAAGGGTTTTGAATCCATGATGCTGAAGGGTTCAGTAAAAAATCTATATATAATCGAAGTCTGACAAGTCTGACTTCCATGTCGGTGAATACCCTTAGACACGTTTAGTCCGCCACCCGTGGCATCGACAGAGTTTCTAAATACGAACATACAAACTTATATAAATACATGAGCAATCAGTAACCTTTTGTAATCATCATCTTTAGATCCTAATACAAAAGAAAGATCGAAATTCCGAAACAATTTAGAAGTCCTTTAAACCAAAAAATACAGATTAAGGAAACATAATATATCTACATGAAAATAATCCACTTTAAGTAATACATGGATCTATGATGCTGCTATTTTTACAAAATTATCTGTGATATTATTCAATGCATGCTATTAACCTGAAGACAGTTTTGTGTAGGGAACTTTTCCTGTACAATGTAATAAAGTATTATCTTTCTTAAAACATCAACGCCCTGTTATTTAAGCTTAAATGCTAATACATGGCTAACAATATTTTCATCACCTAATTCGTCAATACGAAATATGAAAAAAAAAACATGATGATTGCACCTAAAAATTGTTGATGAATATTGAAAAATGCACACAAACAAATATGTGGACGACAACGAAATTTTAACAAACAAATAGTATTATTTACCCCTACAAATGACAATTGTCTTACCTTTCAACTTTTTTTTTAACAAATCGCGAAAAACACTAAACTAACGAATATTCGTTTACGAGAAGTACTTATTTGCTTTTCATCGGAGAAAGATAATGCGTAACATTTGACATTGCGATAAAAAATGACCTTTATTACGTATAAGGAAAGTCGAGATTTCCATCACGCTATCCATTCATTTACGCTGCCGTTGCCGTCCTTAACTGATTATGAATTGCAAAACGAGTAATTTCTGACTTTGAATGTCTAATCATAAGGATATGCCCTTGCCACCAGAAACGTCTTTCTTGTTCTTATTGGATAATACAGGTAGAATTCGTCCTATCTAATAGGTCTTGGTTTGAAATTCGTCATTACTAGAAAAGTTTATTCAAATTGCAGTTACTCTATTGAAAACCGGGCAAAGCGTATTTATCAAGATAGAAGACAGTCATAATTTTATTTGAATATTTGTATAAAAATGTGTACGTTTAGTATTTCATCAATGCGTTTTCGATCAGGCCATTTTATTCCACTCTTCCGTATTTAAATGCTGGATTGTCCAGATTCAGTATTTATCACCACTGTGTGTATCTAACTAAAATGTCTTCTATCTTTATAAACTACCAAGGAAAGGTTTAAGACAGTTTTTTATACTGTGTCGACATTTTTTTCATTTATCTGTTGTTACATTTAACCTGTGATTGTCATTGATATTCCATTTCTAATACGGTATATTGGTATAGGGACGAACCTCATGTACCAAAATAAATCTCTGACAGATACGCTTTTACAGAAGAGTTCTTTTCCTTTTCTTCATGAACTCATCATTTAAGAAGTTCTATAACCGAAATAATGAATAAAGTGTCTCCCGATATGAAACCAATGAATTCAATTACTTATAGCTTTTTAAAACTTTGTAAGCGACTTCTCAGTACTGTACATTAATATATGGTTTGCTCAATTATATATTACAACACCACCTTATGCTGCAGATCAGTACCGTAAAATCGCTTCATACGAGATCAAAATGTACCTCTTAAATAGGTGTTCTACGTGTTTTTTTACTTGTATGAGAAAGGAAAGGATGGAAATGGAAAACTTTTGACCACACTTTACGACAAACGTGATGACAATAAATTGTCAACTTTCCTTTCATCTGTGGCAACACCCCTTCAGCACCTGCGTATGGAGTGTTCATATCACAACTCATACGTTATGGCAGAGCTTGCCGAGACTAGAACACAGACTTTTTGTATCGCGCTAGTATTCTAACAAATAGGCTTCTGGAGCGGGGTTATGTTGCTACAAGATTGAAGTCATCACTACAAAGTTTTATGGCCGTCATCATGAACTCGTGGATTGTTATTGTGTATCCATCTGCGCCATGAAAACTGATTTGTTCAACGTGTCGTAGTTTTCCTTTCCTCTTTCGTCTACCCCGGACTTGACTTTTTATGAGCAACTCGGCGGGTGTTTCTAGAAAAGCAGAGTTCGCTTACCCTACCAGTGCACCTGATTTAGCCCGAATGTTGAATTGAAGATTCTCGTCAAGTAGTTCAAATGTGAAAGCCATTGGATCATTAGAAAGGCTTTCAACTGGCCATCGTTGACACCTACACATGAACTGGAGTAATATATGGAACAAACTTAATGATATGCAGAAGATAAAAGTATAAGTAGAACATTTCTGTCTAGCCACATTATCGAGGTTGACGGAACTTTACACTTTTTCTTAAAATAAATTGGTTAATTTTATGATTCTATCGGCAATTGATAAGAAACATACTTTCTGTAAGCTATTTATATTACGGTCAACGAATGGTATTATACCAAATTTCCAATTATAAAATGAACAAAGAAGCCTCCAACACAACGACCTAGTACAAGAAAAAAAAGAACAATGAAATCATAAAATAAACAAGAGAGTTTTGTTTTAAGTCGTTTATCATTTAGGCCAGGTATGGCATATAGACACTTTATTGATCTAATATCAAGATCTTATCGTATATTATTCCGAAACAACGGAACAAAAAATAACAGATGTGTTTTTCACTACACCAGTCGTTTAATCTTCCACTGATTTGGCTACTGTTTTACGCGTTTGACACTTACACAGGAACTATCATAGCCATAAAACCTTGTTTTACTTTGAAATGCCTGTAATAAGTAACGAACATAGAAGTTTCTTTCATTTTCTGGTTCCGATTTATCCCTGATTATGTCATTCATGTACTATTTTTCCCTTCCTGAATTACGATTATGAGTTCAAGTAATTTTGCTAACTTTATTTCATACCGGAAACCGTCAATTTTGATCGTTTATTCTAATGCAAAGGTGTGAGTTAGATGAAAACCTACATCCGAGCATCGCATATTTTTCTTACGTTTGTACAATGGAAAAGAGACAATACCTGAAAGGGGCGAGATGGGATAGGTAAAAGGTTTTTAATTTTTTTTTAGAATCATTCAGCGTACTGGATCTAGATACTACTTTAGGAATTAAGGAAAAGGACTCCTAGGAATTTTCTGAATGTTTTCATTTTGGCAGTGTCCTTGGGTTGTTGTTATGTATTTTATTATTTCAACTTTTATCGTCTTGACTGTTTTTATGAACGCCATTGTAACTTTGAGTTCCAAGTAACAAATTTTACCTGTCGTTTCGTTTCAATTCTATAACACCTCACAAACCCATTTTTTTGCTTTAGTTTGCGAAATAAATTTTGATTTGTGAACTGCACATATCTTAGATATTTAAGCTTTATTCTTTTGTATTCTTTAAACGGTAATTGCATTCCATAGTTGATCGTTGTATAACGACAGTTGACCATTTGAGAAAAAAGAAGAACGCTGAAGTATATTGATTAAATACTTATGACAAATAAAATATAATCAAGAAAGAACAAGTTTCAATTCATTCTTTATTTTGATATTTTGTTAACATTTATAACTAAATAATCGTCGAAATTAAGTCGTTGCTATGGTTTGCTACAACACTACGAGCATACTTTGTCTTTTTCCTAGCTGGATGAACTCTCAATAGCCTGTGTAACCTGAAAATGAACATTTGAATCCCAATCATGTTCGCCAGCACACTAATTAGCTTTTATTACTTATAAAAGTATAGGTACAGTTTATAGGTTGACCAATATGCGTTAATTTTACACTCGCTATCATGCACTTTAGATGAAAATGAAATCTTATGTGTCGTTAATGTCAAAAGTGCCTCACTACTTTATAATTTAGATTACAGAGAAACCAGACATACAAAGTTTTTTTTAATTTTTTTTTTTTAGAAAATTCTGAATTCATTTAGAGTAATTTGATTGTGTAATATTATCGAATTGTGCACCCACCAAATTAGCAAAGAATGAAACCATTTGATATTTGATTAATGAATATGCAGGTTGACAACCAATGCTTACAGTAATGAACATGATAAGGATATACCACTAATGTTTAAGGTAGTTATCACGGTGTCCAATTCACTGCTGTCTATTAGTCCATTAGAGTTTCTATCGATACCCACATAATTTGGATGTGTTAAAGCATTTATATCACCCAAGTATTGCTTTAACGGTTTGGTAAAAGTTAAAAACAAATGTTCTTATGAGAAAAAAACAGAAATCAAATTAATAATCCGCTATTGTGTAGAGGTGATTGTTTAAATTGAGTTAAGGAGATAGACCAAATGTAAGGGAAATAACTCTTAAAATCAGTGATATGTTTGTATTATTTTCAATTTTACCACAGCCTATCAAGCTTTCATTTGAAACAGAATGAAATCAGTCAAAGTTACTTTAATGCTTACATAGTTGTAAAATGCTGAATACAAACGAATTTTTAATCGACAACATATTTGTCCAGTGTGGTGGACGTGTTTTTCAACAAACGGTCGGCATTCCAATGGGAACAAATTGTGCTCCTTTACTTGCTGACCTATTCCTTCACTCTTATGTGGCTGATTTTATATCTGATTTGATCCGAAAGAAAGAATATTGTTTGGCTAGATCCTTTAATCTCAGTTTCAGCTATATAGATGACGTATTATCTTTAAACAATCCTAATTTCGGGGATTTGATACATCACATCTACCCCAAAGAACTTGATATAAAGGATACTACAGACACTGTTAGGTCAGCCTCATATCTTGACTTACACTAAGAAATCGATGGTAAAGGCTAAAAACCACTAATTCCACTTCCCATAGGCTTCTATGCTAATTTCACAATATTCAATGGCTTCTCTGGACTTTACCTTAACTTTAACCTGCAGAGTACTATATATCAGCATGATTCTACATATGTCAGCTCACAATCCTCAGAATGGCATGTGGGGTTAGCAGACTTGTAGTACAGAACTGGCCACCGGAAGTGAAGGGTCTATAAATAGCATGGGAAATCCCAGTGTTTTCACAAGATAGGGGTATATTTAAAAATCATTATGGAGATTAAAATGTACAGAAATGTTTTTCCTTTCAGAAACTGTTTAATTTTTTTAAATAAGATGAGAACTTTTTTCACAGCACTATGAGGAACGGGTAATTTCTGCGTAGGACTATTTTTGCGTACGTTCCAAATGCTCATTGGTTGAATTGGTGGTCTGTAACCTAAAGAGTCACTTTTTGTCTTAGAAAAAATAAATAACTATACAGGTATCTTCCTACACACATACTGAATGCATTTTCAAAGTTTCAGTGAAATGTGACAAGCACTTTTTTAAATATTTGATTTTTAAATATAGGGTAACCAAGTTGGGCGAGCAAAAAAGTGACAATATTCTAACATACTTAAATGCATTAAATATTTGCAAAGAACTTTTTCTGACTTTTCAAATAAAAAATATCAATCACAACTTGCTTTTTAACAATATTAATGAAGAAATAGTTTTAAAAGTAATCATTTTCTGAGAAATTGGTCTATTTTTAAAAATTTATTTCTGACATGCCTCCTCCTTTTTCTTGATCACATGTCAAAAATCCTAAATCCTTAAATTTTCACAAAAGGTGATATATTTGGCTTTAAATTTGTAAATACAGTGTTTTCACATTAAAACATGACCAGTAAAGGGCACCTAAAGCAAAAAAAGTGCTCAATAATGGATTTTCCATGTTGCCATAGGGGAATGCTTATATGGCCTTAACCGCAGTAATGAAAGTGAGTTTTTCCTCATTTCTAACCTAATCTTTGCTCAAATCTACACAAAACTTGATTTCAAATGCTTATTACCACCATATTTAGGTAAATATAGCACTCAAAGTTTAATATTTGATATTTTTACTAAATTTTCTACATTTTTTACAAGATAGGACATAAAAATCAGCCAAAAAGACCAATTTTCCATAATTTGGACCTATAACTTAAAAAAATGCATATTTTGAAGGATTTTTGTAGTGTATTCCTCTCATGGCAAAGTTAACAAGATCTTCAAGTAGTTTAAAGCTATTTCAAGAAACTTTTCATTTTGCCATACCTTCAGCTTAAGGCTAAAAACCACTAATTCCACTTCCCATAGGCTTCTATGCTAATTTCACAATATTCAATGGCTTCTCTGGACTTTACCTTAACTTTAACCTGCAGAGGACTATATATCAGCATGAATCTACATATGTCAGCTCACAATCCTCAGAATGGCATGTGGGGTTAGCAGACTTGCAGTGCAGTACTGGCCACCGGAAGTGAAGGGTCTATAAATAGCATGGGAAATCCCAGTGTTTTCACAAGATAGGGGTATATTTAAAAATCATTATGGAGATTAGGCTTCACATCACAAGAAGCAAAATGCACCTATAAAATGTACAGAAATGTTTTTCCTTTCAGAAACTGTTTAAATTTTTTAAATAAGATGAGAACTTTTTTCACAGCACTATGAGGAACAGGGGTAATTTCTGCGTAGGACTATTTTTGCGTACGTTCCAAATGCTCATTGGTTGAATTGGTGGTCTGTAACCTAAAGGAAAACTATTGACCAAACTTTACGACAAACGTGATGACTTTTCATTCAAAATTGTCAACTTTCCTTTCGTCTGTGGCAACATTCCTTCAGCACCTGCGTATGGAGTGTTCATATCACAACTCATACGTTATGCCAGAGCTTGCCGAGACTAGAACACAGACTTTTTGTATCGCGCTAGTATTCTAACAAATAGGCTTCTGGAGCGGGGTTATGTTGCTACAAGATTGAAGTCATCACTACAAAGTTTTATGGTCGTCATCATGAACTCGTGGATCGTTATGGTGTATCCATCTGCACCATGAAAACTGATTTATTCTACGGGTCATAGTTTTCCTTTCCTCGTTTGTCTACCCCGGACTTGACTTTTTTATGAGCAACTCGGCGGATGTGTCTAGAAAAGCAGAGGGCGCTTACCCTACCAGTGCACCTGGTCCATGCTCCCAGTTTTTAGTGGAGTCCGAGTTGCTCATTTGCTTTTGTAACTTTGTATGTATGATTTTATTTATTTTATGTTCTTTGTTGTGTATGTCTGTTTTCCATGTCTGAAAACAAAACAAAACAAACAAAAAAAAAACAGACCATTTTATATTTACTTGTAAAATATAATTGTCCGGTTGTCATTTCCGCTTTAAGTTAATGTCAACCTTTAGGCGAATGCTTTCATTTTTGGTAAAAATGCTCTTCATTTGCAATACAGAATGAAGATTTCCCATAAATACTTAAAACGAGGAAAATTACGAAATGATCCATGTTTTTTATCTGTAAAAATGTTTGAACCACGGGATATTTTTTACAGAGCTTGAAACTTCTCCGGTTTTAAATGACAACGAAATTCCTTAGTCAAGAAATACACATGTTCCAAAATGACACGCTTTTTGGGTACGCATTAAATTTCTTTTTAAAAAATTTTGGGCTGTCGACGGGTATTTGTAATCACTGATTCCAGTGCTTTCATGAAATGTGATTGAAGGAGTATAGAGAGATATTTTTGCAGTTTTAAAATACAATTAAATTATGAGTAAATATCAACGCTGTTGTTGATATCCTTCTTGTTCTTGGTCTTTGGAGTTCATAAATTTACAGGTGCTATTTCAGTAGTGACATTAGTAAGATTCACTGAACAATACGGTGACATTAGTAAGATTCGCTGAACAATACGGTGACATTAGTAAGATTCAATGAACAATCTTGTGTGTACTGTTTGAGCTCGTTCAGTTATTTTTTTTGTCTTAATTTCTTCAAGACTGTATTTCGAAGGAAATAATTCCTTTTAAATGTGTGATCGTAAATTTAGTTTTCTTTCCATATATGGTAGTGGATGATATTCATTTCTTCTTTTAATATCAAGATGTCCAAGAACGGTAGTTTTTTTGCCATCACAGTTCATTGTAAACTTTATTGGTGCATGTAGTTTGTGAATGATATTGAGAAATTTGTTAAGGCCTTCTCGGATTGTACCCAAAATATAAAACAGTCTTGAAAGAAACGTTTCATATTTTGTTTTATATATACTTTAAACTCGTCATCCCATTACATGAGAATTTCTTATATCTTAGTGTATATTCTCTAGAAATATCATCACTAATGGTGCATACGTGGGCGCAACTTGTGTTCTTATTGTTGTTGGAAAAATAGTTTTATTTTCAAAAAAGTGTTTAACTTTCAAGTACAAGCTTTAGACCTTCAAATATGAAACCGTTAAAGTATCGTGGAGCTATTTGCTCTTGAAATTTTTCTAATTACAAATGGTTTGTTACGTCTATTATAGTATTTATATCCGAAATATTGTTTGTCTGGAAAATTAACTCTTGATCTAACCACTGCCTTTTTTCATTCTTCAAAGTCAAAGATAATGTTGAATTTATTGCATAGTCATCACTTCAGAAGTTTTATGGTCGTCATCATGAACTGGTTGATCGTTATGGTGTATCCATCATCACCATGAAAATTAATTTATTCAACGGGTGATAGTTTTCCTTTCCTCGTTTGTCTACTCCGGTCTTGACTTTTTTATGAGCAACTCGGCGGGTATTTCTAGAAAAGCAGAGGACGCTTATCCTACCAGTGCACTCCTTAGTGGAGTCCGAGTTGCTCATTTACTTTTGTTACTTTGTATGTATGATTTTAGTTACTGTATGTTCTTTGTTGTGTATGTCTGTTTTCCATGTCTGGTCTTTGTCCCTGGATTACATTCTTTTGATTACCGCTATAATCTTGGTTCCCTTGATTACTCTTTCTGTTACTTCAATCAAATATTAATCATATGACAGTTGGATGAAGATCAAATGTCAAGTTCATATCATTAAAGAAAATTCTGACTGTATGAGTCGTTTTAAATGTGAACAATCTAACATATTATACACTTTATTCTTCACTTAAATGCGATGGGATTTTAACGTTTGTTGATCGTTTCGCTATGAACTGTCGACCTTTAAAAAGAAAGAATCACATTTAAGTATATGCCTTATTTTCTGTATATTTATTATGTTTCCTTAAACTATCATAAATAAATCATAATAAAGGATGCATATATAATATAAATAACACCGTCCTATTACAACTACGGTTTGTATTGATAGAATAGAACACATGATTAAACTAGACAGAGACACAAATTATTTTCTTTAAGCATATATAAATTGGTTTAATCAAATCAATTTTTTCCTGGTTCATTTATATGTGATAATCAAGTTCAAGATTGATCGTTCAACGTTCTTGGCACAACAATGACAATGTTAGTTTTTATTACTTTTTAACAATTAAAAAACATAAGCTAATTCTTCAACACTGCAATTATATTATAATAAGTAGCTGATACCTATTTCTTAGTTTGATTGCCTCTGAATAGCTTGTGCAACCTGAAAAGAAGACATTTGACATTGATCCATGCATGTTGAACCATGACCATGTTTTCTGTGGCACGACAGGCAGTTTTTATAACCAATTTTCATATGAATGAATTATAAGTTTTTAAGTGACGGGACTGTCCTTGTAAAACTAGAAGGATTCTACTGTTGGATATGGGCAGCAAAGAGAAAATTATATTTCACAAATCTCAAGACTGTATCTTCAAAATCCCCTATCCATCAACAAAAAGAATTGTAACGGATCAAAGACTTATTTTCCATTGCAAAACTGTTTCTATTTTAAGAATTGCTATTTAAACATGTCAATAAATTAAAATCAATAGTCATTTTAGAAAACATCTCTAGTGGATTTTTGTTTTGGAAAGAAATTTTGGCATTTGCCACCCCTACGTTTTCCATGGAAACACTCTTAAATTATCTATACTTAAACACATTCTTTTTATATATAGTATGGAAGGTACTGTTAAAAAATACAAATAGGATGAACTAAATGTAATTCGAAGTTCCTTAGTTCCTTCAGAAGTATTACTCCGTCGATAATATTGTTATTAACAGTTGATGTATTGCCCTCTTTTTCTGTGAATAACTGTCATTCTAAATACTATATAATTGTAATCTTCCTTAATTACATACCTGTTGAAGATTAGCTTTAAGTTCAGTTTCTGATACTAAACCATCCCCTAAAGTATAAGACTAAGCATTAAAATGGTTATCATTTCATTGAAACCACAAAAAAGGATTTAACATTTTTTTATGACTTTAAATGAAAAAGGCGTAAAAATCTTTTCGCTATTCTATTAAACTGTATTTCTTCTCTTAAAAACTTATGACATAAAATTGTCATCTTAGTCATGTAACATGTAAAATGTAAAGAAGGATAAAATAAAAGTAACAAGTACTATCTTTAAAAAAGATAACCGACGCAGTAAAATTTTGTTCTTTTTACTTATAAGTTTATGAATTTCATTCAAGAAAACATCAGTATCAGTTATCAGTATTTTGCCAATCGGGAAAACACAACTGCTATCAGGGGACTTGCGTTTCCATGGAAGAGCGTCCTTAAGGTCAAAGGGTAAAAAGCGAAACTATACCGACTGCGTCGGGAAAAAAACACCAGTAACAGTTGTTCCAAATAGATAGTACGAATGTTCCGTAATTGACATCGATAGATATCGAACGTTATTCCTGATGGACTAATTAAAATTAATAACATTAAATTAAAATACCGTCTCCGTCTGCGTTTTTGGCGACTGCCAACAGATCATCATGTGGTATACTACAATCGCTATCAACATCACTGAATACGAAAATAGCCCGAGATAATGCAGGAGGAAAAGCAGAGACAGTAAAATACTCATGGCAGGTCACATTTTGGTCGCCTAAAACAAATTTTATATAAAATTTGGAATTTTTACAATCATGAAATCAATGATGTCAATGATATATATATATATCAATTAAAAAAAAACAGAAGCACGTTTTATATGAACGTTTTTTTAAAAGGTTGTCTATATGTGGATTAAAGTTCGGTGTGATAGTAAACACAGAAAGATTATGATCAGGAGATTCACAAACATTTACATGACAGACTTAACAATACAAATAACACAAATTAATTAAATGAATAATACGAAAAAAAAGGGCAAGTGGACTCCGCTAGAAACTTCGTATTTGGTCTAGGTACACAGGTAGGAGAAGCTATATCTGCTATCATAAAACATCCGCCGAGTTACAATTATGCTTTCAAATCGGGGTAAAAAAGAATAAACTAAATTTTGAACAAATCTTTTCTCATTTATTGGCGTAGAAAAAAAAGAATACTGGTGAGTGTAACATACCATTTAGGTCTAAAGCAGTTATAACAGTGTCCCATTCACTGCTGTCGATTTGCCCATCAGAGTTTCTGTCGATACCCACGAAATTGGTATGTGTTATGGCACTTAAGTTACCCAAGTTTTGTCTTCGAAAGAATAAAAAATGGGGCAAATCATACAATTGCAGTATTACTAAGCGTAAAAGACTACAATAGATTATTCAGAATTCCTTTTAATCGTGCGTATCGAAAGAGATGATTGTTTGTACAACTATTCTGGAATAATTCTCATGTATAAACGACATTAAAAGAAAGCTACTAGTAATTAACCAAGTCCGATGCGTACGAGGTATGAACGATTGGTTGAATCCATTGGGAGTCTAAACAGTTACTAACAATGCTTGCATACGAGTTGTCAACTTTGTTCGTTCACAAATTTATACTTCCGTTTAAACTTGACACCATATTTTTTAACTTGAAGTGAAAGGTTAATTACAAAACATGTATAGATTACATTGATGAAGATCCGCAATTATATTTTCCAAAATTGTGTTTTTTTAAATTTTTTTTTATAATATCACCTTATTAATGTGCTTTTCAAAAGCAGTGAAATGTCTTTGGAAGATTCAATAACAATGTCTTACCCGTGTGGTTGTTGATTGTTAGTAGCATGTTGCAACAGCTTCATCATCTAGAAATAACAGTTTTATATTTTATTTAACATTCGGAGTAATGGTTTTATGATGTTTTTCTGTCGTTTCCCCTAGTAAAAAATATTCGAGAAGCACCTCCATCACCAACCCTGATAAACTGTGAAATTAGCAAAAAATTAGAAAATATTCTAAATTTGACGAACATTATCATAGTTAAATAATATTCTCATTAGTATCTACCGCGAATTCTCCAGACCTACCTTGATTAAGCTTGTTTGGAATTCTTGCTCGGAAATGGCATTGTCTCCTTAAAAAGGCAAAGGAAACAATTCATTAGCAAACTATAGAGCATTTTGAATATCATATAAATATATGCATTCTTTATTAACCATTTGACCAAACCTTTCCAATTAAGATGTTCACTAATAGAATACAAATATTGATATTTCAACAAGTCTTTACTCGTCAGTACAAATTGTGGATGTTTTGATAGACAACAATATCCCCTTTAAATATCTAGAACGAATTTCGATGTATAGTATCATAATAAAAAAATGTTATGTTAGTATTTAATTAATGGATTACCGTCAGCATCATAGCTGCTTAAAATTGTGAGAATTTCACTTTGTGTCATACTACAATCCCCGTCTTTGTCAACATTGAAGAAGATGGTTCTGGACAGGTTTCTTGGCATGGTAGAAGCTATTATGTACTCGTGACATGTGATATTGGTGTCACCTATAGCATGTTAAGGAAGGAAATAAAATATTTCTGATCATTATTTTAAATTAAATACAACGAGTATGGGGTATTGAAGACATTCGACTGTCTACAGAATTATTTTTAAAGGCAATAGAAAGTATATCGTGTATATAAAAAGAACGTTAGACTGCCTTTAGAAATACTCTGAAAGTCAGTACAACACACTCTGTATAGAAGAAATCAGTGAATAGGTATACTCATACATTTTATGACTTAAGTCGACAATAGTACGATATCTATATTATGTCATATTCAAACCTCAAATCAGTTCATCTGTTTAACTGAGAAGAATTAAATACTATCTTCAGAGAAAATCATTTAGTTGATCAGCTATATTTGTTTCAAAACGCTTCGTTGTTAACACACACATGATTAAGATGTTCAAATTGTGTTGACAACTGGATCATTTCTCGTGCGATTTGAAAATTAGCAAACTACAATAATAATCTTCAAAGGACTTTAGATTCGAGAAGTAAGTCAAATCATCAGTAACAGGAAATAGCCTTAGTAAAAATAATCATTGTATATAAAGATAGCGCTGTAAGAATACGGTTTATATTCTGATTGTAATTCAAAATTTAAGGAAAATTAATATGCGTTTACTCAGGTTGCTCATTTGAGAAGTTTTATAGAGACGATAAACTTTTTGTAATGCATTTTTGTATCTTTCCCACAATTTCAGTGGAGGTAACAATCAGGAAACTTTGTATGCTTACCATTTGCATCTATTCCAGATAAAAAAGCAATTTGTTCTACAGTTGTAAAGTTGTTATCATGGTCTGTGTCTAGTGATTTGTATGAGCTTTGTGCCATATTTATTAGAGCTTTGCAACTTAATATTTGTCTGAAAAAAGAAATGAAATATAACATCCACTTTTTTAATTGTATTGAAATGTTGTACTTTATAGAGATCTAAAAACTGCATTGGCCACTAAGTATTTAACTCTTCGTAACGGGACTAAAAAACTTTTAGTGAAGTGAGAAATTCAAATAATGTTTAACAAAATTTTTTCATACTTCTTTGGAAAGTTTTTTTCTCAGATTTATCAGATAAAATTATTATCCAAAAAAAAAAAAGAAAAAAAAAATTATCAGTGATTATGGTGCATTGTTTATCATATTTTGAAAGCCGTAGGGCACACCAGTGTAAAGTTTCATAAAGAATCTCGAATTGAGATTTTCCTCAAATCTTTCCTCAGCTCTCACATTTCGACCAATCAAATAACTTAAAACGGAAAACCTTGAGGAAAATGGCCATTTGAAAATTTTCAGGAAACCCTAGCTTGGTGCTTTTAGGCTAATACAAATTTTCAAGCAAATGGAGTAGTAGACTGGTTCTCGATCGCAATATTCAGTATGACAGTGTTTGGCTAGTAGCTAATACCTGGAACGTAGTCCCGGGCACCAGGATAATGGAGTAGGTGTTTGATAACTCATTTGTATTTACCTTGCTTGTGGATCTGTACCATCAATTATTGCTAATACCTGGCAAAGGCAATCATAAACATGTGTATTATACCATAAGTACTCAACTATCTAGTTAAAGTGAACCAGCTCATTGTATTTTTGAAAGATACTAGAAACATATGTGCTTGAAAAGGTAAACAAAGTCATTAGATTTGGCTATCATTTAAAAACATATAAAATTAAGTTTATTAACAATGAGATGACGGAGTCCTAGAAATCAAAATTATAGTTTCCATTTACGGTAGTAAACCTGGGAAACAGAGGTATTTCAAGTTCAAAGGTTTTCCTTACTAGAACGTTTGATTGGTTACTGATTTCCTGAGTCTAAAAATGATATTAATCTAAAAGGAAAATAACTCTAACTTCTGGAACAAAGATGTCTGCTTCTAGAAACATTGCTCTTTGTCAACTAGGAAATTGAAGTATTGATTAAATGTTTCAAATGGGTACATTTTGTTTTTTTTTGCAAAGAGTAATCAAGGGAACCAAGGTTATAGCGGTAATCAAAAGAATGTAGTCCAGGGACAAAGACCATGGAAAACAGACATACACAACAAAGAACATACAGTAACTAAAATCATACATACAAAGTAACAAGTAATCGAGCAACTAGGATTCCACTAAAAACTGGGAGCATGGACCAGGTGCACCGGTAGGGTTAGCGTCCTCTGCTTTTCTAGAAACACCCGCCGAGTTGCTCATAAAAATTCCGGGGTAGATAAACGAGGAAAGGAAAACTATGACCCGTTGAATAAATCAGTTTTCATGGTGCAGATGGATACACCATAACGATCCACGAGTTCATGATGACGACCATAAAGCTTCTGTAGTGATGACTTCAATCTTGTAGCAATATAACCCTGTTCCAGAAGCCTATTTGTTAGAGGTCTAGCGCAATACAAAAAGTCTGCGTAGTTTCGGCAAGCTCTGGCATAACGTATGAGTTGTGATATGAAAAAGAGGTTTTTATATTGGCAAAAAGCCATGTTATTTTGGTGAACTGAAAGCTCAGTTACTTTTTTTTGTAACATAAATAAAATTAAATCTTATATATAAATCCATTTTTAGTGAATTTGAATTATTCAAATATTGAATATTCAGTTGCTTAATTTAACGTTTTATGAAAAATGACCCTACAATATCAGATATGGTGCAATTGTTTATAGTCCCTATTGTTCAAAATCTGCATAACAGAAATTTGTTAGAAGATTGTTATTGTAATATCATGTTCAAACTAATTGAAAAATGAATTATAGAAAAATGTACATCATATCAACTACCTTATATCAGCGATAACGTGAAATGAATTATAACTAATAAACTTTAAAATGGGTCAAAGGCGAAGCAAATAGCTACAAAATAGTGTTTACTGTACCTCTGTGTAATGTTTTACAAACTCTCTTTGGGTAACCATATTGTCAGCTAAAAAAAAAAAAAAAGATAGGTTTGAGTATCATTATTACTTGAGTATTGTAAATGTATTAATTTTAGCAGAAGGCAGAGAAGCGTGAAAAATATAACCACGAAATTGACAGAAACAATGAACGACTATAAGAACCTATAAAAATTGTAAAAAGAAGGTAGAGAAATAAAAGAAAGAAAACAACAACAACAAAAAAAAAAAAAAAAAAAAAAAAAAAAAACACCGAGTGATTCATCTATCACCCTTCTTCAAAACTTTTTCCAATAAATGTGAAGAAATTTTTCTTTTTTTAAATGTTTTGTGTAGCTTTTGAACAGAAATAATTTTTAATTGATCAAAATAAGATAGTCATATATTCGTTTTTGAGGAATTCATCTGAAGGTTAACAAAATAATAATTTTGTTTCCCATTACAATTAAAATAGAGTAGATAGATAGCAGTTACAGAAATTTATTTTTTTATCACATTGAGTCTATAGAGGAAACATTTTCAATTCAACAATGCTAATTGGAAAATGACAAAAATCTTAAGGGTAACTATTTTTATCTGTAAAAAAAAGATAAGTTTATAGGAGACGCACACCTGTTTTAATCTGGACTAGACTGGTACAGAAAAAATGATATACAAACCATCATCATCCATTCCTAGGAACAAAGACTTAACATAGGCAAATTTTAAGCTGCATGTGCATTCATTATCATAGAAATCGTAAATCTGTCGTGATACTGCCTGTGACAGAGTTGATGCACCGATGTATTCCTGGCATGAAATCACATTATCTCCTACAGTAGATATCAAGTATTCATAAGAAAATTAAAAAATACAGCCCATGTTTGTATATACGGTGTTGATAAAAGTGTTCACTAATTTTGGTACAAATATAACTTGGTACATAGAAAATTCAAATATCGTTAAAATAATGAAGAGTCAACAATACGTCCAAAGTCAAATCCATAGATTACATATCAAAAATAAAAATTAGAAAAATTAGAAAAAAAAAATACGTGATTTAAAACACCTCGAGCGAAAAGGGCAGACAGTAGTGATATTATGGTTCCAGTGGAGCACTCTAAATGTTAATAAGTTTAATGTTTACAATTTAATTGAGGAAGATAATCTACGACATGGTATTTACAGAAAATGCAGCATAGCTATATGCTTGAGACTTCACAAACTAAAATGTGAAAAACAAAAGGGACCATTTAAGAGCTATTGTAAAAAAAAACACAAAACAAAAACGTATGTGTAAAATAGCTCAGGTTTTCTTAAGGTTACAAAAATGAAGGTTGATTGTAAAGAAAATTGTAAAAAATGTACCATTAGTATCAAATGAGTTGATGGCACTGCTTATCTCGCTTTCCTGAACGGTACCATCATGGTTTGTGTCCATACCCTTGAACGTCTGTAATCCAATGGCATTTATATCTAGTTTTGCGCTGCAGGGGATACACATTTTTAAGATGCTATTTTAACATGACCATCAATAACATTCTTATTATTTGAATTAACAAAACTATATTACTACTAATTGACACTGTACAACTGTATACATTAAATTGCACGAAACAAACACGTCACCAGTACTTGCACGCATTTGTAAAACAAACAACGTTTTCTATTTAATATTATTGGCAGAGGTATTCAAAATTTCAAAATATATCGTAATTTCATTGTTGTGTCTGGTTCATTGTAAATTCGAACATGTACTACTGTAAGATATTAACATGATTTGGACGGATACGATCCATAAACAAATCTTAACTGATTAATTGTTTAGATAAGTTTTTGTGGTAGAGGGCTATCCTCATCTAAAGCAAATGAATTATATCTTTACAAAAAAGGCTATCACGTTTATTTATTTCAAACATAATACAAAATTCGAACATTCTATCACTTAGAACTCAAACTATCAAAATGGCGGCATATGCAAAGTGCCTTCTAATGTCAGGGTTAAAAACATAGAAATATACAAAATGCGGTTTAATGAGTTTTATGGTAGAACAATTAAGCTTAAGCGATCTTTAGTTCTCTGTTACATATATTAGAGAGTGTCAATAGAAAACACATACAGTTGCTTATATACAACAAATCATATTTTTACAAACTTTCATCTGTTAGAAATAACAAAATTATTTTTTTACAAAATGAATGTTGATTTGTGATTTACTGTAATGGTGAGACTGAAATAAATTACATTGAACCAATATAAATTTTAAAATGAATGGAAATATATCCTTGATCTATTAATAATGTAGTTGATTCATAATGGAACTTTGATCATGTTTTCTGTTCATATATCATTAATATTTGATACATATAACCCCTGTTCTTTCTGATATTGTAATGAGTTTAACACACTAATGGAACAAATACGTTATTGGGATAAAATTTACTCTGTGCAATCTAAATTAAAGGATCTGCCTGGTTTGACATAACTGAACTGAAAACAAAAGTACCTGTTTACATAGCTAACAGAGATGACCACAACAAATATAGAGACAGGTAACATCTGAAATACAACAAGTCAAGCAATTAGATTCGAAAAGAAATAATCGAAAAGTGTATCAACTACACATACGTAAAAAGACGATATCCCTGCCGCAAACAGTTTATAGGGTTAGAGAATTTTGCAAATCGTATAAGATAGAAATCATCGTTAGAAAGTTATTTCAAATTGACAACCCCTACAATTTGAAATATGATTTCCAAATCAGGTTTAATTCGGGGTTTCAGAAATAAGTTAATTATTGCTCTTAATGAAATAATAATTTAGTTTTTAGTTATGTAAAAGGAAGAAGCCTGAAAAAACTGTCAAGATTTTTTAATAATACACTTCATGTGTTTCATATAACTATGCAACTTTATCAATACTATGTTTCAATGCGCTTTTTTCTTTCATATCATATAAAATGTCGAAGTCAAAGAATGTCATTCCAGTTATGACATTCTTGGATAGTAAACGTTCAATTATTTTACCTTCAGTAACAGTAATTCATATGGAAATAACATCAAGTATTAAATCATAACAGAAGATAAGCTTTTATGTAAAGAAAGTAAATTGTGAAAGAAAGAATTATTTAAATATTGAAATACTTGTGTAAATTATAAAAGAAAACACCAGATACACAAATTTGAAAAAGAAAAACAAGCTGGTTAAACGATGATCATTGCGACCGAGAATGCGACGTAGTGTTGACTATTAATATACAACATATAGCATATGAAGTCTGTAGTATTTGAATATACAACGCCAAATGTATTTTAACTGCGCTGACCGATAAAAATATATCAATATCAGTCAGTTTTATGCAACACAAAAGGGCAATTCCACAGAGTATATGGTAAAGAGAATCTACAGTAGACATACTTAGCAAAGACAAGCAGCAAAAACAATATCATTGATCTTACCTTTAAGTAAAAATACGAATGAATGAAATGAATGAAACTCTTACATTAATTAACGATTCGTCTTAGACAAGTATTTATTCATTTTTCATCGGTCAAATGTCAGTTTGTAACATCTTACGTGTAGACCTTTCCGTCTAATGACGTCTGATAAGAGAAGTTTCCATCACGTTTATTTTTGTTATTCACGATTTCACCGCCTGATTTTGATTTCGACGAAAACAATAGCTGCTTATTTTAAATGTCCTTTTACACGTTTTGCGTCGGTTTCTGTACCACTGTTGTCAAGTGTTTTAAGTCCAAAAGGAGAAACCTCGATAAGTATATTAATTAGAACGAATTAAAATAAACGCTAAAAAGAAAAGTGCAATTAAAAAAAGCATTGACCAATACTGAAAATAAGTTGTAAATAAGTTGTAAATAGAAAGTATGCAAGTAGGGAAACATTGATATACGTATATGATGTTTTTATTGCTCAATATTATGCTCAGTATTACAATGGACCTGGTAAATTGTAAAACGTGACTTAAATTCAATCATGGAAGTTAAGATGAAGTGGCATGGCAAAATTAGTGTTATATACGAGGCAAATCCTTTAATATAACAATTTAAAGAACAACTAATGCTTTCGATCAAAGTACATTAAGTAGAACTCTCTTTTCTAACTATCCTATCTAGATTTCTGTACTGTTTAAACTTATTCGGTAAATTTTGTTTAGCTTGCTGACGTTGGTATTTCGCATTACATAATAAATTACACATGGAAAGAAAGAGAATGGCTATAAATTTTTATGTTTATCAGTGCAGAGTTAAGAAAGATTTCAAACAATATTTTTCCGCTTTATAAGATAGCTTTTTATGATATTTTATATTTTACTCTATATTTGATAGAGTTAAAATGAAAATATTTATCTTAGTCCTTATTTTTGCACCAAAGGTTCAATTTAAAATAGTGATAAGAAATGATGATGTAGTTTCAATGTAAAAACTGAGGCGATATTCCTCGTATTATACGTGGTAGACGGTGTTGGATATGGCTTTCTACTTTCTTTTTCTTGGTTTTATCTACATCTTGTATGTATATTTTGTTATAACACTAATATTGCTGTACTTATGTTTTAAGAAGTAACCTCTTTTCTGCAAAATAACAACTTTGAAAGTCCAAAATTCAAAAATGAATATCAAGAGGACCAAGATTCGAGAAGAAATAAAAAAAAAGAATGTAATCCAATGATAAAGACAGGACAGTGAAAACAAAAACACACAAGACAGAACATGAAATAATCAAATAACATGTACAAAGGAAAAAAGGTAAACGAGCAATTCAAACTAAATTAGAAACTGTGATCATGTAATAGGCACAACGGGTAGGTAAGCGTCCGTTGCATTTTAAAAAAACACTTGCCGAGTTGGTCGTAAAAATGTCCGAGGCCTAATTTTATGAAGACTAGCACGGTACAAAAAGTCCGCGTAGTTACAACAAGCCTGGCATAATGTAATAACTTAATTCGCAGGTGCTGACGGAGTGTTACCGGAGATGAAAGCTCACAATACAAAATGAGAAATCATCAGGTTTTCTATGTAGTTTTGTCAATAGTTTTCCTGTATCATCGATCTCTAAGTCAATGAAAAGATATGAGGCTGACTTCATAGTGTTTATTGTGTCTTCTTTTGTCTATAATTCTTTGGGTTGAATGCAATATACAAAATCCCAGAAACTAAGATTCAACACACCGATATTTGCAATTATTTCATTATCGTTTTTTCAAAATAATTTATCGCAAAGAATGATATTAAACAATGCAGTGTTTCAAAGCTGGACAAGATTAACTATTATTCCTCATTTGTGTTCCCGATAAAAATAGATGGAAAATATAAATATTTGTTTTCGATCAATTATGAACTGATTTCTTGCAATCAATAATGATCAATATTTTCAGACGTTCTGATTTTAACAGAATTCAGGAATTTTATCATTTTAAAATTCGGAAATCATCGATGATGTACTTTTTTCACGAGACTTTGAAAACATAAATAAACTACATGATATAAATCGACGTTGTCTAGTCTCTTATGTAGAGTAGTGCTAGCTCTTAAGATTTTTTGTTTGGTTTTATCAATTAAAATTTTTTTCTGAAATAAGAAAAACGGTAAGTGACTGTTCTTGTTATCAAATATAAATGTCCGACACAATCGACTCTTAAAAAAGTACATAATGCCTTATCATCGACAGTTCATACCATCCATACAGTTCGTAACCTACTAAATAATCGGTCGTCACTAAAATATGTATTAGGTGTAGTATAAATATCGTTTATAATGGGTTTTATCGAGAAACGCGGTATGAATAAAAGAAATAACATACTTTTTTTCAACCAATTTTGTCAGGATGAACACATCGCTAATAATAATGAAACACCGAAAACAAATGTAGATACATGTTCCTGCTTTTTATTTTAGTATGACGTACATGTGTTTCAAGGAGTAAAATCTCATCAGCAGCATTAGAACGAAATACTCACGAAGAATAAGATTTTTTAAAAGTGACAAATGATCATGATTTGTATTTTTCGGAACTAATTTGAATAATATAGTCGATTATTTCACCTTGTAAAAGGAAGGTCGATTTCCCCGTATAATTTCTGTGAATGAGTCGTGTTGTAATATTTATAAACATTTCAGAATTCTGTAAAATATAAATAGTTCTCTAACAAAATGCTTCTGTTACACCTTGCCTACTACAGTTTATTTATGTATAGTTTTGTCTTGTGCTGTATATTAAATTGAGTAAAACAAAAAATATCATTTTTTTTTCATCTTTTGACCTTTTTTTCTAAATATGCCAAAAATAGTTTGAAACATTTTTGAAATATCAGGAGAGATAAGGTATTTGATTAGTTAATTGCTTGTTATAAATGTTCGCTTGTTATAAATTTTCTCATAAGGTCATATGGTTTCACCTGTTATAAATTTTCGCCACTATTTTTCCGGTATATAGGCTAAAAACCACTAATTCCACTTTCCATAGGCTTCTATGCTAATTTCACAATATTCAATGGCTTCTCTGGACTTTACCTTAACTTTAACCTGCAGAGGACTATATATCAGCATGATTCTACATATGTCAGCTCACAATCCTCAGAATGGCATGTGGGGTTAGCAGACTTGCAGTGCAGTACTGGTCACCGGAAGTGAAGGGTCTATAAATAGCATGGGAAATCCCAGTGTTTTCACAAGATAGGGGTATATTTAAAAATCATTATGGAGATTAGGCTTCACATCACAAGAAGCAAAATGCACCTATAAAATGTACAGAAATGTTTTTCCTTTCAGAAACTGTTTCAATTTTTTAAATAAGATGAGAACTTTTTTCACAGCACTATGAGGAACAGGGGTAATTTTTGCGTCGGACTATTTTTGCGTACGTTCCGAATGCTCATTGGTTGAATTGGTGGTCTGTAACCTATATATTCGGAAAGTTCCTAGCTTTCTCTCTTTTATTTTGAAAATGCTATCTATAAATGATCGTTCACATCTAACAAAGAAGAACGTAAGATAAGGGACACTGACGACACTTCTACTTCATACACTGACCTTCGTACGCTTGTTATACGCTGGTTCATTTATTGCAATTCATCATATCCTTTTTTTCCATTATCCAAAATAGGCGACAAGGAAAGGGTTATTACTATATCCATACGACAAAAACGATGATTTTGCACAAAAAATTATAAATCTTCCATTCACAGCTCATACTTTATATGTAAGTTTAAACTCCTCTCGGTAGAAGTTAACATTATTTCAAAAGTTATACTGTCAGTCCCATGACCTCAGTAAATATTTTGATGTGTCCATCATCAACACGAGGAAGATTTGTCTAGAATGTCGTAGTTATCCTCTTTTTAACTCAGATTTGACATTATATGAGCAACTCGGTAGGTGTTATTACAAAGCAGAGGACGTTTACACTGCTGTTTCACTAAGTTTAAAAAGATATCTGTATGTTGACTTGGTACAAATATTTTTGTTTGCCTTTTAGCAAAATAGAACCATGGCAACAGTGTAATGATATTAATAATTTTGAATGGAAGAGTGATTTTTAACTCTTACAGAAATGTTGTAGAAGCACATATTTAAAAAATCAATACAAGCTTCTTCATACAATTATACATTCGAACACTCATCTATTTAAAATTGGTTATGTAAAATCTAGAAAATGTGGCTTTTGAAAAATATGTGATGAGACCACAGAATGCAATTTAACGAAAGTACATATATATACTAAGAAATTGAACAACGATTTGTATGATATTTTAAAGATTTTCTACTAAGATATAGCACTTGACAGAAATAACGTATTAATTGGTTGTATAAATAGATCTATTTAATTACAGCAAAACATTATGAATACAGATGTAAATTAGATATGGTTGAGCCAAACATAACTTGCTTAAAAGAATAGGTGAAATTTTATACGAGTTTTTATTTATTCAGTGGAAAAAAGATATACATCAGAAAACAGAAAATTTGTGGGTCCCTACTTTTCAGTTTTGTAGTACTTAAAAAGTTCTGATATATCTCTTTAATTTTGAAAATGCTATCTATAAATGATCGTTCACATCTAACAAAGAAGAACGTAAGATAAAGGACACTGACGACACTTCTACTTCATACACTGGCCTTCGTACGCTTGTTATACGCTGGTTCATTTATTGCAATTCATCATATCCTTTTTTTTCCATTATCCAAAATAGGCGACAAGGAAAGGGTTATTACTATATCCATACGACAAAAACGATGATTTTGCACAATTATAAATCTTCCATTCACAGCTTGTAGTACTTAAAAAGTTCTGATATATATCTTTTCATTTACTTTTGTTACTTTGTATGTATAATTTTAGTTACTTTATGTTCTTTGTTGTGTATGTCTGTTTTCCATGTCTGGTCTTTGTCCCTGGATTACATTCTTTTGATTACCGCTATAACCTTGGTTCCCTTGATTACTCTTTCATATTTTGTAATAATAAAAAGTAACGCTTCCGAGCTGCCATTGCATGATTTTGGGGTGTTTTTTCAGACTTATTGATTCCCATACTAGCCTTTGGTTGGTCCTAATGGTTGGCACTATCCTCTCTGATATGGTTTTAGATACAATGCCGGAAAATAGGGTCGGATGGGTTAGTAGAGATGAGTTTAATGAAAGTCAAGTCAAGTTCATTTGGAGTTTTACTCTTGAATAAATGAATTATTGTAACGACATAAAAATCGAAGATATCAAGTTAAGGATAAATAAAACACATGTAGAATAATAAATATATAGGATTACGAGTATGGATAACGATAAAAATGGAATATTAAAGGTAATTAGGAACCTTTTCTTGAAATGCGATTAGCTGTTTGAATTATTAACGCTTATATATTTGGAAATATTACACGGAGCTTAATAATCACTAAAACTGTGCTAAGCAGGAACTTTGGATTACTTGGTTACAAAAGCTATATAAACCGATCGTCGGAAAAATAAATGGGTATGAACTATTTCGTGACTTTCTCTTGTCCATGGTAAATAACAATGATTTAAAAAATACAAAATATTAACAAATTGGTATGCAAAATTGCCAATGATGCCGAAGTACTTTTTACCTATTTTACCGAGACCGGAAGTAGTATTTACCCATAATTCGCAACGGGCACTTTATATTAGGTAACCAGAAAATAATAGAGAACTCCAAAAGTTCAAAACAGTTGCCCATGGCAGCAGATTTAAAGTGGGTGAAATTTTCTACAAAATAACGTGAAAAGTGAAATTAATAACATAACAATCCTCTCCCTAAAAAAACAATGCAATACACACAAAGGTACTATTATTATATGAACATGGAGTACAGGGTACCTAAAAATGAAACGAGTTCATCCGAAACGAAACAAAACGAAACTGTAAAATGCGAAACAAAACTGTAAAGTGTGAAACGAGACTGTAAAATACGTAACGAAGCGAAACGAAAAGGAGAAAATAAATGCACGTGAATTGTAGCTATATACACATATATGTACTTGAAATAAATCTTTAGATGTACACAGCGATAAATATTCAAAAAAGATTTACGAAGATTAACGTATGTATATATATGTACGATTTATGGACGACATTGGGGCTAGGGTTTCTACGCAGTAATATATGTGGATGTATACCAGACATCAAAGCTTCCGCTTACAGAACCGTGGTTAGCCCCTCACTTAAATATGCAGCCACAGTTTGGGATCCATATTAATAGTCTCAATTACAGTCCCTAGAGAATGTACAACGAAATACATCAATGGTAAAGGATCTACAATTGGAAACCTAGAAGAATGCCGACTAAGATACATGCTAGTCATGATGTATAAAATCAACCATGATATGATATATCTACTTAACAACACAGAGGTGATGCCAGAACTCGGGGAAACAGCAACTATAGACGATTGCACATCAACCGAGACACCTACAAATTCTTGTTCTTTCCAGAACCATCAGGAGGTGGAACAGCCTTCCTGACAGTGCCAAACATGCTAATACCATCGTGGCATTCAAGGGGCATCTAACCAACAACATAGCTCCTCTCATCAGCCATAGACAGCAAGAGGCCATGTTTTAACCTGTACATAATTTGGTTTTAAAGTTGTAAATACGAAGCTTTTAGCTGTGTCCGAGTGCTACATTAAATTTACTCTCTAAATAAGAAGGAGAAGAAGAAGACGAAGAAGAAGAAAAAGACCTTCACTCTGCTATGGACATGAATAAGAGTAGTACATCTTTACATACATACATATACATACGTTAATCTTGGTAAATCCTTTTTGAATGTATATCGTTGTATATATCTAAAGATTTATTTCAAGTATATATATATGTATATAGCTACAATCCACATACATTTATTTTCTCCGTTCCGTTTCGCTATGTTTTGTATTTAAGTTTCGTTTCGCACTTTACAGTTTTGTTTCGCAGTGTATACATTTCGTTTCGTATTTTACCGATACCCAATTGAACATGCGTAATAGGCCACATATGCTACATTAGTAAAATAACAACTGTGTTTTTTCTCTGTTTACATGTAAAAATTGATCTATGAAAAATGGGAGACTTGTTTCATTTAAAAAAATCCTCTTGAATAAATCAGTGAGTGTGTGGTTTACATTATGGTATATACTATTTGATTTTGGATCATATATATTAACTTCAAAAGAAATTTCAAAATTTGTAGTTCAATCTTACCCTACAATAAAAACCCTATACATTTTGATCAGGTGAAGATGAAAGCGGTATAATTGTATAATCCTGACTATTTATAAACACATAAAATATGTTTTAAGAGGAATCTTGGTTGCTCGTTTATGCTTAAGATTTCGTATTTCTTTGGTTAATTTGTGGTTTTGAGGTTGTTTTTTTTTCGTTTTTGTTTCATGTCCAAGTCCATGAGTTTCAGGTTAAATGATGGTCGCCTTGTTTTTACGTATTGTATATATAAACTATGGTGTTTCTTGGCAAAAGAGTAATCACGTTGTTCAATGATCTACTAGGAAAATACGGTACAAAAATTTTATTTTTCAAAATGTACACCTTTGCTAACTCAGCATATCGTTATCTTCCTGAAATAGAAATGGAATCTAAATCAATATGATTAACATACTATAAATCGGGAAATTTTCGCGCCGTTTTTTTCTTGGTTTCTGCGATTAATCTGCTTCTCCTCTGTTTTAAATTTGTGATTGTTCCTCCAACAGTGTTTTAATTTTCTTCGAAAAATATCATTACTAATTAATTCCGTTTTCTTCCCACCGACGTCATTTTCAACATTATTCCATACAAGAAAAAAGAAGTCTTTCATTCTCTGAAGACTGCTTTAGGCTTTGGTGCAGAAATCAGATTTTCAAAGTTTTTCACATATTTTCCTTACAATCGAGATGTACTTTATGCCATATGAAAATCAATCGAAGCTTGATACAATTTGACGTTCCTCCACTTTTTGAACTGTATTACATAATCAGTGTACAAAAAAATGAATGAATGATTGAAAAAATACAAATTAATTAAAAAAGTATCTCCATAACGAGGGCAGACTACACAAAGATATGGACTATGGGTACAAAAGAACAATCAACTAAAAGATATAAACAATATTGTGTGATCCCTTTTGTCATACTGCAAAATAAGTTTGTGCATACAATATATTTTTCGGACAAAGAAGAATAATTTAAAAAATGACGTTTACTTATGTTTGATTATGGTTAGTCGTGTCACTTTATGATACGAACATCACATATTTGGCAATAATATTAAACAACTTCATTGTAAAGGCATACTTACTAAATTATCCAACAACTTGTCCCCCAGTATGTCCATGGTCAGTATGTCCAAGGTGTTTAATCAACTGTTCATTAAAATTTAGTAAAAACAAAATGAAAGTGAAGGAAATGAATATTTGCAGGGTGCCTTTATGGCCTTTAACAATTACCCTACCGGCGCATCTGCTACGTACATCCAATTTTATTTCATAGTGTTATTCATTTATTATTTAGTTGTTGATTGTACTCTCTTTTATTTGTGCTACTAATTTGTTTACATGGTCTAGTCTTTGTCATTAGAGTCTCCGTGCCAATTATAGTTTCTCGCATTTACTCAGTTTGATGTGTAAAATATTATTTGCAACTGTGCAGATATATCCAAGTTTCTCATTGTTTCTCCATGCTTTTTCGAAGTTAATATCATTCTACAGAATTCATAAGCGCAAAAATAAACAATTTAAACCCTGTCGTTCGTTTTAAAATGGTAATGTAAAACCTACCTGAGCATAAAAATGTTCAAACTCATGCTCCGTTACCTTTCCATCTCCTAAAACCATAACAATGGAAGGTTAGAAAGAAAATTGCTTGAGTAAACTCTAAACCAATCTCTGAAGTATCATATCCGTGTTATGTATGTAAACTGGATATCCTCATCAGTCCCAAGTTACTTGTAAATCAAAGTCACTTTCTAAAAATACATGTGGGTACGGGAAACTTTCTACACTTGTGCAGTCCGGAGATATTTAAAAAAGACATCTGTCGTCTTGAATGATTGAAGTTTGAATTATAAACTAATAAGATACCTTTAGAACAATTGAGAATTTAGTTTTATTATTGAATTTCTCAAAGTTAAACAAAAATGTAACAGAACATGAATTAATACCAGACTGATCCATTCGGGCCATGAGTGCCGTCACTTCTTGATTGGACATAGTGCAGTCACCGTTTGGGTCGAAATTAGGAAAGATTTGTTTAGCCAAAGTTTTGGGTGTTGATGTGTGGTTGTAGTATTCTGTACATTGAAGTAGTCCGTCACCTTAAAGAAAATTAAACAGCAAGAAAATCGTTAAAAGGGCGTGCTGGTTAGTTTGTATATATTTGAAAAGAAATTGTAGGGTAGTATTGTTTTAATAGCCAGGTCGGTTTTTTTGTATTGTGTTATTTTTATAATATAAATGATCTATGACAAAACAATGCAAAAGATTTATAGAAACGAAGCAGGTTAATAATTCTCTGTTATTTATAACCTTTTTTTCTTTTATAGTATCTGTATCTTCCAAACTTTGTATCATTGTTCACATAATAGAACGTAGCACTTATCGCCCTGACATTTGCCGTTTAAGATAGAATTAATGTATTTTATTGATCTATCCTTGATACAATGAATATCCTAAGTATATATTTCTGAAAATTAAAACACAGATGACGAGCGATAAAGACTGTTTAGGTTTTGTCATTGACCTGCGCAAAGAAATCGACGAGAAGAAAAACTCAAGACTTAGGTGTTTAAGTCTTCATTTGTCTTTTTTACCACAACCCTCAATTCATGTTCATTAATTCAATGAACATCTTTTTTGTTTTAGAATTCATTAAATGTATAATATCGTCAATGTCATTCACAGATTAAACACGCCATTAAATAGAAGAACGGACAACTAAAATCACAAAATTTTGATAGAAGCACTTTCGTTGTAGAATTTAAGAATTCAAATCTTAAAGGAAAAATATTGTAACTTTAATAGAGTTTTAGCCTCCTGTTTCATACAGTGAAAAATCTTCTTCATAAGTGAGAGCACAATTTTTGTTATTGTACCGGAAGCAATTGTCAGTGAGATAAGTTAGAATAGCTCAAACATAAATCGGTGTCCATCAAGTACCTACCATTGTCATCATTAGCTTTGATCAGAGCTTGCATTTCGTTCATTTCAAATATGTGATCATGGTTTACATCTATCTCACGAAATGCATTGGCTATCAACACATTCAAGTCTTGACCATGAATCTGTTGACTAAAAAAATGTCTTTTGTCAAAATCTCGTCGCAAGTACAATAGGCCTTACATTTCATGACCATAGTTGATGTTTTGAAACATTAACACCGCTATGAAAGCATGAAAAAATGTCAGACATTCAAGTGTAAGATTTCAACCTTTTAACGAGGCTCTGCCGAGTAGGTGAAAATTGAAATATTACCTGAGGATGTCTAAGATATGCTAGTTTTTTGCATTTTTAGTGTTTTGTTTATTTTTTTTCTCACTTTTGAAGTTTATATTAGTTCTTTTGTAGTTACAGATTGTCATAAAACGTTTCATTTTCATTGTGATGTCACAAACATCTCGTGTTTTATCTCACCCATGAGTGAAAATTGTAAGTTCCACATGAGATGAAGTTGAATATCGCACAATTTCGACAAAAGTTATTTCATTTTAACACAATAGCATACCAACCTTTATCGAGAGTGAATATTAGAAAATTTTCGCATTATTCCTAAGGATACAGATACGGTCGATTCAAAGTTTGCATCTACCATGGCGAAAGTAATAGCGCATTGTTTGCCTTGTTCCGGGAGAACAAGGTAAGAATCGTCACAACGTCACTTTCGACCAATAAAATTTTATCGACAATGCGTCACAATCACATAAATAAATTACAACGTGGAATTTATCATATCACTAGTTCATATCACGTCGTCCAATGATGTGATATCGCAAAAAAACTAGTCGTCCAAGAAGTTGTTAAAGCGACCAAATCTTAAAAAAGGATATCTCACATAACTAAAGATAGGAGAATTTCCGTCCTAGTACATTAGGGTTATATAAAAGTCTATGTTATTTAAGCCAATTTTAGTCATTATTTGAAATTCTTCTGTTACAAGTAATATCTTACCTATTGGCATATCCAAATACCAGTAATACACATGTTACGACGAGACTATTCATTTTGCCTAAAATGTTTAGAAAAGCAACATTAGCATTTATAAAAAACACACAAAATATGAAAAAAAAAAACATCCTCTTTGGCATTGAACAAATCCTAATGGCATAATATATTGCTCAGATAAAACATGTTGCTAAACCTATAAAGATAAAATCTTTTACTAGCTAATAACCTATAAAGAATAAAACAATCCCATTAAACCAACTGTGTCATTTGTTACGTCTGAAGGGCTGCATTGATACAGCAAAATGCTTCTTTAGTTAGGATCCAGAGTAGAATACAAGTAATGAAATAGATTGGCTGTCTGCCGGTGAAGTGTTCATTCAAATATTATTGGCAGACCCCCCTCCCAAACAAACACACACGTGCACACTTTCGGAATTTCTAGTTTATTGTATGTCTAGGAATTATTATTGTCGAACTGTACACCTTGTTTCCGGATAATTAATAACTAATAGTAAATCTACATTGGGAATTACAAAATACAAATCTCTGTATACATTATGCCTGATCAATTTTTCATTGAAAAATCATACTTTACAAGACCTTTTTACCTGTTCCAAGATAAGTCGGGCAGTTGGTGTCTACGCCTTATAAAGTCAATTGACGCGAATTATATTTAGAAAACAGAAGTACTATACATCATTTGTGTGATTTTTAGCTACCATTATACCTCCCATTTACGAATTATTTTGTCGCCAAAAAATTAACTGAAGCGTTTTTTTAATTTTGGACTACTTTTTATACCTCAATGAGGCGAATATCCATTTTTTATGTTTTTGAACCTTCGAACTTCTTCGTACTACAAAACTAGGTATATCCACATTTATAGGTATTAACATGCAGTAAAATATCGCACTTTTAGAATGGTTTATAAGGAACTGCGGCAACACTTATTGTTTTGAAGTTAAATGAAAAATATGTAGCCCCTACCCGTCGGAAAATCGCTTAAATTGACATATTACTCTAGTTATGCTTCAGTAAATTATTTAGAAAACTAAAAAAAGGGAAATTTTGAAATTCTGAAAAAATCCCCTTTTTAGCTAAATCCTTTAAACTCAGTTTCCGCTATATAGATGACGTACTATCGTTAAACATTCCTAGTTTCGTGCCTTGATACATCACTTCTATCCATAAAGGACTCGAGATAAAGGATGCTACAGACACTGTGAAGTCAGCTCATATCTTGACCTTCACTTAAAGATCGATGGTAAAGGAAAAAACTATAGGGCAAACTTTACGACAAACGTGATGACTTTTCATTCAGAATTGTCAACTTTCCTTTCATCTGTGGCAACATCCCTACAGCACCTGCGTATGGAGTTTTCATATCACAACTTAAACGTTATGCTAGAGCTTGTCGTAACTATGCAGACTTTTTGTATCGCGCTAGGACTTCTTACAGTTAGGCTTCTGGAACAGAGTTATGTTGCTACTAGATTGAAGTCATCACTACAAAAGTTTTATGGTCCCCATCATGACCTCGTGGATCGTTATGGTGTATCCATCTGCACCACGAAAACTGATTTGTTCATCGTGTCAGTTTTCCTTTTCGACTACCTCGGACTTGACTTTTTATTAGCAACTCGGCGGGTGTTTCTAGAAAAGCAGAGGACACTTTCCCTAACGGTGCACCTGGTCCATGCTCCCAGTGTTTAGTGGAGTCCGAGTTGCTCATTTGCTTTTGTTACTTTGTATGTATTATTTTAATTACTTTATGTTTTTTGTTGTGTTTGTCTGTTTTCCATGTCTGGTCTTTGTCCATGGATTACTTTCTTTTGATTTCCGCTAGAACCTTGGTTCCATTAATTACTCTTTTGCGATTTTATATTAATTGTAACCAAAAATACTTTATTTCAAGTAGAAACACAGTAAATACAGAAATCTTCACTGAGGCCCTCAACAGTAAACAAATACAAACAATCAATAATACATTTTTTTAAATACACGCTAACGTACAGTCACACAAAACATCAATTCTGTTTGCTGAGTAAATAGCATCGATCAGATATGTTGGTTTCATCATTTTCTTGTTTGTGAATGTATAAAATATGAGTTTCGGTAGTCTGTGAATGAGAATTATGTTTGATACTGAGACCAGTTTTCCAGGGTGAGGGATAATATTTTAATTTTTTTTAAAATTCTTTGTTGAAAATTAGTTTTTCGTGGTTAATTCATTTAGAAAAATAAATGATAGCAAATTTGAGACCTTTTCGTTGAGCAATGACTTGTAGAGTCGAATTTATTTGACATTTTTCGGGAAAATCCGATTTTTTGCATTTTTGATAAATTCTGGCTATGCAAATCGCCACAAGTCATCAAAAGAACCCAAGAAGTATTAATTGTGAGAAGACAAAACAGAAGAAAAAAAAAACAATTAAGACATTTTTAACTGAAACATAAATGCTCTTGGGGTTTTGATATTTAAAAAAATGTGAAATTTAAGCGATTTTTCGTTGGAGTAGGGTTACATTTTATTCATTTTACCTCAAAACCCTTATCTTGGTTCACTTGATTACTCTGACAAAAAAGAGGTTATGTACTGGGTGCAGTTATTATGATTAGTGTCCTCTCCGATTTTCTAACATCTTCAATCGATTCTGACTTTGTTTGGACAAAGGAACTAGTATCGAATGGATTTACAGCTAGTTGAAATAGACCAGATATAAACAATAAATATAAATTGTTTTTTTTTTAGATACAATCAATCCGTATGAACACTTTCAAAACATTTAAAGCTACATTAGCTGTCATTTTCGTAAATTTTTATTTCAGTTGAAATATACCTTATCTCTGAATTATTTTTACTAAATGTACTTTTCCTGTATAACTTCATTTGATATCCACAGATAAAATGCATTAAATATATGAAATTGGGGTCTATATATTTATTATCTTGCAAGACAAAAAAATCGACCTAGATAAATCCGTATACATGTGACTTCTTGTGACCTTAATCCGCGCATGTGCTGTAAGGGTCACCTCTTCAATAACAAATCTGATTGCAAAGTGAAAGTGGTTATTCAACGGTAAGGCAGACCGACGGACTCAATCAGTAAAAGAAAAAAGTTCGAATATTACGCAAGGATCCTTTTGAAATTTACCTATTGTAACATAATGTGGCTCAAATATGGTCATTATTTATTTGAAAACTAGTCAAGAAGTAGATGAAATGAAATGAAAACAAGACACGTGCTTACCTGTGTATCCCCTATTGTTATTTTGTTTTACAAAATTTAAAGTATTTTTAACCCAGGTGAATGAACTGTCGGCAATCGTCGGAAGTAATGGCGAAAAATAATTAAATCAGAGCTATCGATCTTCTCTGATTTAAAAAAAAAACCTTGTTTTCACAATATTCTGTAGGTATTATCGACATTTATTGCTTCAATTGCATTACTACAAACTTATTTCATTGAATCAGCAAAAATCAGTAGAATCAAAAACTGGACAAATTTGGCAGCTAATGCAGCTTTAAAATCAAGCCGAGAGCCAGTCAGTAATTACATGTATATTCAAAAATAAAACAATGACTTACCTTGTACAGTGGGTGCTATTGTGACTATAATCTTATAATTTTACGCCTTTTATGGAGGAATCATAACCTCTGTGCAATTGTCGTTATCAATGCATGCATTACATCAGTGTTTAAAGTTTTCGTTTTAAGTAGCTCTCCAGCTAAGAATCATGCATAATGTGATACATGGCTGGATAGCCTACATATTTTTATTTTTGATATCCTGTTTAAAAAGTCAAAGTTAACAGAAATTATCGTATAACCCCTTTTCATACGAGATATTAATCATAAAGAAAGAATATAGAATTCAAAATTAATGAAGATAATCTGTAAATGACACTGAAATATAATAGAAACTATTGAATATTCGATGTGAACTATCTCCTAAGAATAGACATAATTCAAATTCAAATTCAAATATTTTATTGTCGTGTAAACATAATAATGTTTGTGAAAGAGTAATCAAGGGAACCAAGGATAAAGCTGTAATCAAAAGAAAGTAATCCAGGGACAAAGACCAGACATGGAAAACAGACACACACACAACAAAGAACAAAAAGTAACTAAAATCATACATTCAAAGTAACAAAACCAAACGAGCAACTCGGACTCCACTAAAAACTAGGAGCATGGACCTGGTGCACCGGTAGGGTAAATGTCCTGCTTTTCTAGAAACACCCGCCGAGTTGCTCATAAAAAGTCAAGTCCGGGGTAGACAAACGAGGAAAGGAAAACCATGACCCGTTTAAAAAATCAGTTTTCATGGTGCAGATGGATACACCATAACGATCCACGAGTTCATGATGACGACCATAAAACTTCTGTAGTGATGAATTCAATCTTCTAGCAATATAACCCTGTTCCAGAAGCCTATTTGTTAGAGTTCTAGCGCGATACAAAAAGTCTGCGTAGTTTCGGCAAGCTCTGGCATAACGTATGAGTTGTGATATGAACACTCCATTCGCAGGTGCTGTAGGGATGTTGCCACAGATGAAAGGAAAGTTGACAATTTTGAATGAAAAGTCCATCGATTTCTAAGTAGGTCAAGATATGAGGTTGACTTCACAGTGTCTGTAGTATCCTTTAACTCAAGTTCGTTGGGGGTAGATGTGACAAACAAAAGCCAACAACAAAATTAATCACAAATCATACAATAATGACAAATGCAAATATGGGACTGTTTAAAGTAGAACATGAAAAAACTTGTGCTTCTCCTACCCTCAGTTCTAATGACTTTTTCAAAAAGGAGCCGATATATTTTACATGTTCCTTAGAGGAGGGATTAAGTAGTTTAGATACAGTCATGTCTTCAAATTTCGAATTTAAATCTTTCATAAGTGTATGTCTTAAGTTCTCATATAAATTACAATATATAAGGAGGTGTTCTTCACATTCAATAACGTTACAATGCTAACATTTTCGGTTTTCCCTAGGAATTTTAAAATATCTCCCCCTCTTTATTTTAAGATTTTGGTCGCTTAATCGTAATTTTGTAAAAGATTTTCTTATGTAGAAGTCATGAAAGTTTAAGTAAAATTCTTATCTAGGCTTAATTTTATATTTTTATATAGTGAACGTTTGGTATTTTCATCATAGCTTTTTAATTTATTTTTCATAAATAATATATATTTCTCTTCTACGGATCTTTATATGGATTATGGATCTTTACAAGATTGACGTCTTTAAGGTTTTTACAGGCTTCAATTTCTTGCAAGATATTATCTTCTTTAAATATGTTTTTTTATACATGTATATACCAGGAGTAAGTTCCCGGGATTTTGTCAATGGAAAGGCTTCTATCAGAAGAGGATTAATGTTTTCAGTGTGGAGTCTTGCCAAATATATGAGACACATAATGGAATTAATGGTTATAGATTTTATCATATAGACCCATAACCAACTTAATAACAAAAATAAGAATGTGAAGCCTTTTTAGGGTTATATCACATATTACAGAATTTGCACGATTCTTACTAAGACTGCCATTTAAAGATATGAATGTCAAATCATGCACGTTATAGATTCGTTATAAGACCTAAATAGTTCAACACAGAAATAGGTATACATTTAGGAGAAGAAATATGTATACGCTAAGGAGAAGAAATATTTATACTCTAAGGCACAGAAATATGTATACACTAAGGCACAGAAATATGTATACACTAAGGAGAAGAAATATATATATACATTAAGGAGAAGAAATTTGAATGATGCAATACTGGAATGATTGCTGATATTTTCATTTTTACGAAAGCAAGAAAGAATGATATACTATGCCAAAATCAAAAGGTTTAAATGATGAAACATAAAATTCTTTATAATGATAATCGTATAAATGAATGGTTCTTTGCGGCGTAGAAGTGATTGATATATAATGATAATCGTATAAATGAATGGTTCTTTGCGGCGTAGAAGTGATTGATATATAATGATAATCGTATAAATGAATGGTTCTTTGCGGCGTAGAAGTGATTGATATCAAGCAGAATCTTATAATCGAGCGGTTGCTCCCTCTTTTCTCACCCTGGAAAACTGGTCTCAGTATCAAACATAATTCTCATTCACAGGCTACTGAAACTCATATTTTATACATTCACAAACAAGAAAATAATGAAACCAACATATCTGATCGATGCTATTTACTCAGCAAACAGAATTGATGTTTTGTGTGACTGTACGTTAGCGTGTATTTAAAAAAATGTATTATTGATTGTTTGTATTTGTTTACTGTTGAGGGCCTCAGTGAAGATTGCTGTATTTACTGTTTTTCTACTTGAAATAAAGTATTATTATTATTATTATTATTATTCAGGTGCTTAATTTTCTTTTTTTGTTATCCTTCAAAACAATTATGACATCATAGATGATATATCTGTGATTCCATGAAGAACAAAAATGAATCGATATGCCCATAATTCAAATACACAAATATAACACATTGACGTTAATGATAGTTATACACCCAGTAAAATAATTTTACCCTTTCGCCATATTAAACTACTATAGTAGAATTTACTATACTAGTATTTAAGGCAAAATTTTGAATGCAACCAAACAAAGAAAGTTTCTTACCAATTGCCCAATTTTTGAAAATTGGCTATTCTCATTTATCCAACTTTATATTTGGGTTATTTGTTGTGTTTGTTTATCACTAAATAGGTGTCTTCAGACAAGAAATAAGTTCCTTTGTATTATTACAACATAATAGGAAAATATGCCAAAATTGATTAAAATTTCAAACTTTTTGAGAATCAAAACTAAATATTTGTATGCATCCTTGTATTAACATGTTGATCCTCGCTGTGCATGCTACGTATCTACATAGTAACTAGTGTTGACATAGATGGTGTTGACATAGATGGTGTTGACATAGATATCAAAGAAGAGAAGTGGTTCGAATCCCGCTGATAGAGCGACTAAATTTGCATCGCAAATTTGCAACTTCGCATCGATTCTAGAGTTGGGGTTTAGACTTGATTATATATGAGTCCCGCGGAGGGAACAACCAAAAAATTTGCATTGCAAATTTGACAGTTCTAACATCGTTTGGAATTTTTCACACACACACACACATATATATATATGTGACTAATATATAATTAATTGATTAAAATTTCTGACATTTTGAGATTTTTTAAAAGAAAATGAATGGAATGAAAACTAATTGTTTTCATGAGAATTCAATTGTTTCACATTAATAATAAATATTTTATAAAAAATTTGTTTGTTAGGGTTTAACGCCCGAGCAGCAATATTTCAGCTATATTCAGGCGATGAACATGAAGTGGATGATAAAATGAATATTAAATGATGATGAAATGAAAAATGGGATGGGACACAAGGAGTCGACAAATTTTGATTGCCACTGGAAATGGGGAGAGTTGGGTAGGGTCGGGCAATTTAGCCTTCTGTGGCGGAGCCCTATAGTTCCTACTCCGGGAGAATTGCACAGTAGGGTTCTTTAACGTGCGAGGAACGTAGCATTTTCCCAACACGGTGCACCACTAAGGTTTGCGGTCAGATTTTCCTGACAACCCCAGCATGTAACACACCAAGGGTACCCCATTCCACCACCTTGGGCACACAACTCAGTTGCTCTGTGGGCAGAGCGCCCTAGCCCCCGGCTATGGTTCTGAGCCCTATTTAGTCGCCTTTTACGACAAGCTTAGCGCTGCTGCAGGCCTATTCTTTAGACACCCGGACCTGCACGGGGCTTTATAAAAATGAATTAGTTGTTATTTTCAATCAGGTAACTGATTTATTATAAAATGAGGAATTGGGTCAAATTAAACATATAATTATCTTTACTGAAATTAAAGTTTACGTGAAAAATGGTCACTTTCAATGAATTCTTTGCGATAATCACACATAAAAAAATTAAGCTTCCGTTACGCTTCCTTAACATTGCATTAAGCCATCCAAGCCAATATATTCAAGTGCTTCGAGTGTCAATCTACATGTTCGTGGTCACTACCTAGCAGTTGCTGTCAACTGATACATGGTGAAGTCTGAAAAAACAGGGACGAGACGCTGAACTCATCTTCTGGAAATATGCCGAAAATGACTGTCCAGGCGCCGTCATCACCAAAGACAACTTAGTTAACAGCTGTGCCAGGAATCACAATAACCCACCCTCTGAAACTGATGTCAAAGCTGAATTCTTTCTGTCACACATTGAAGAACGAACAAAATCCCATCTAGATCCAATACCAACTCTCTACGACACTAAGATAACACAGTTTAGCACCAGGAAATGGGACGATGACACCATACAAAACGTTGAGAAGATACCAACTTTTCTTGCTTGCATGTCTTCACTCAACGCAATTCCGAACTACCACAGCAACCCAACATCAGACAGAACGCCAACTTGCAAGGGGAATAAACAGAAACTTCAGCTGGTAATGACCGTGTCTTAAAGATTGTTTATGATCATAATTTGTTTGAAATAAAAAGAAATCTTTTATAGTATTTTTTTCATGAAATAAATATTTAGCATTAGTATATTCTGGATTACATTCTTTTGATTACCTCTATAAGCAAGGTTTCCTTGATTACTCCTTCATATGTTTAAGAGGCACTATTTTATTCAGCAAGTAAAAATTTATTTCAGCAGGATAAAAGATGTTTTACATGTCTTTGTCCAGTTTGGTAGACGCGTTTTTCAACAAACGGTCGGCATTTCAATGGGAACTAATTTTGCTCCTTTAATTGGTGACCTATTCCTTCACTCATATGAGGCTGACTTTATAGCTGATCTGATTCAAAAGAAAGAATATTGTTTAGCTAGATCCTTTGATCTCAGTTTCCACTATATAGATGACGTATCATCTTTAAACAATCCTAATTTCGGGGATTTGATACATCACATCTACCCCAAAAGAACTTGAGGTAAAGGATACTCCAGACACTGTGAAGTCAGCTCATATCTTGACCTACACTTAGAAATCGATGGTAAGGGAAAACTATTGTCCAAACTTTACGACAAACGCGATTACTTTTCATTTAGAATTGTCAACTTTCCTTTCATCTGTGGCAACATCCCTTCAGCACTTGCGTGGTGTTCATATTACAAATCATACAATATGCCAGAGCTTGCCGAAACTACGCAGACTTTTTATATCGCGCTAGACTTCTAACAAGTAGGCTTCTGGAACAGGGTTATGTTGTTACAAAATTGAAGTCATCATTACAGAAGCTTTTTGGTCGTCAACTCGTGGATCGTTACGATGAATCCATCAGCGTCATGAAAACTGATTTATGCAACGCGTCATAGTTTTCCTTTCCTTTTCGACTACCCCGGACTTGACTTTTTATGAGCAACTCGGTGGGTGTTTCTAGAAAGCAGAGGACGCTTACCCTACCGGTGCACATGGTCCATGCTCACAGTTTTTAGTGGAGTCCAAGTTGCATCTTTGCTTTTATTACTTTGTATGTATTATTTTAGTTACTTTATGTTCTTTGATGTGTATGTCTGTTCTCCATGTCTGGTCTTTGTCCCTGGATTACATTCTTTTCATTACCGCTATAACCTTGGCTCCCTTTTTGACTCTTACATATACATTTGTAAAAAGATATTCCTGATAATTGTTATGTATATTTATTGTTGTTCTAATGATTTTTGTTTTTTTTTTTATATATTTCCAGAACAGGAATTCCTTCTTCCAGCCGATGGTGACAAGAAGATTCAGATCTACTTTTCAGAACTTCTGACAATCTTCGACACTCGAGTCAAGCCGATACTGTTTTTGCCGATGAAACATTATACGCCAGTTCAGTACTCTTTAAGCAACTGTACTCCATTCACAAACTCATTGATGGAGAGATGTACCCACTCATATTCGCCTTCTTACACGACAAATGCCAGACTACTTACCAACGCTTCTTCGACCTACTCAAAGCAGCCAAAACCAACAACAACACGACTAAAGCTACAACCATCTTTATGGACTCTATTCAGCAGCACACAGAGACCGCATTCCTGCTGCCATCATCAAAGGCTGTCTATTCCAATTCTGTCAACGTATATGGAAAAAGGTATAGACTGATGGTCAACAGAGCAATACAAGAATAACTCGACTCTCCATTAGCATGTACGACGAGCATCAGCACTTCCTCTTGTAATGCCGAGTAGCAGATGTATGGTTCCATGCATTAGACGACTACCGAACAGACGGCGCAAAAGTGACCAACTTCAAAGAGCTCGTTACAGAACAGTTGGTTGACAGAGAATCAGACCGTTGGAACCACCATTCGACCGAGGACCTAGCAACACAAATCACCTTCAAGGATGGCATCACAACTCAACAACCAACTCAGCAAGGTTCACCCAAATTTATACCCGATTATTCAGAAACTTCAGAACACACAGGCTTCGACGGAGACTCGATTGATACAGTATGCTGCAGGAGGTCAAAACAATGTATTTCCTTCAAGAAATATCCTTGGAAATATGCTATCTAGATTGGAATCTTATTATAGTACCCTGATCTTAACATGCAGAATAGATGTCCTGAAGTGAGTATTAACACTTAATTTTCCATACCATGTTAATAAAAATACTTTTTATTCACTTAAACCAGTTGAAACTTTAAAAAAAAGATCTTTTTTTTAATTGCAGTTTATTTCATTGGTGCACATATACGCTTGCCCGTTTGAATAGGTTTCACAACAATTTTTCGACAAACAAAATAAATTATCATTACTGCACAAAGCTTTCCTAATTTTATACACTAAACTTTTTCATATGTTGAACAAAAAGATGTTGATAAAAACGAATTCATGGGGTCAGCTACAAACGCTCATGCAAAACCCTTTCGACTTGAATCATTACGAAAATCATTAAATGCAAATCATGGTTTTTATGTATGTTTATTGACATTTTAAAATATTAAATAGTTTCAGTCACATGGTTTGTTTATATTTATAAAAGTCAAGTACGACTTCAGTCGTGAAATGATTGTGTAAATAGGGCTTTAATTTTTGGTCTTATTTAATTCCCTCCGACTTTGATTGTTACTAATTACATGAAATACACGATAATAGAATAATAATATACTATATCACAGAATAATCCTCAATTTGGGACTTTCTTAATCTTATTTGCATAAAATAGCTAAAATCAAAGAACACTATCGACACACTAAAGTGTGCTTTTATTTCGAAATTAACAAAAATAATAGCTTGCATCTAACTCTATGACAAATACGACGACTTTAATTTTCATATTGTTAACTTTTTTTATCCTATTTAACTCCAGCTGCTCTTGTGTATGTTGTTTTTGTCTCATACCTTACAAGCTTCGTGAGCATTTTCGAAATAATATTCAGTCTATGGTATCCAAAGATTTAAATGGTAACTCCAAGACTTCTACAGTCGTCACCATGGCCCGATTGACCGGAGCGTAGTGTTTCAAATATGACAAAAGATCTCCATCTAACACTGATGAATGCTCTTCATTTTTCACTTGACAATCAACAGGTAGCACAGCAGAATATTTACAAGAAATAGGAACTACTCATCCTTCTTGGGAACTTAAGTTCTCACACTGTTTGCTTATTTTAGTGTACTTTTTTGCCCTCTTGTGTTGTGTGACTTTTTTATTTTGTGTTTCCAACTTTGTCCACGGAGTTTACCTCATTTGACATTTGGGTATTTCTACTTTTACTTTCGCCAAGAGATGGTTTCTAAAAAACACATATTTGTACAGTAAACCAATCGGCTGCCACACAACACGGGGAGATGTCTGACATTTTGTAAGCAAGGTAGTTAACTACCGCTGTGTACGTGCTTTCGACATATTTGGAAAAACATCTTAGTTTTGCTTGATTTATATTTCTTTTACTTTTTTCCTCTATTCTAAGGCTCGTAAACCGTATTTTTTCTATGACATTAGCATCAATGTACAACCCAGTCATTGTCAAATATCAAAATGAACTGGGATATGCATGAAATGTATAATGTATGACATTTAACAGTTCGATCGCCCAATAAATAATATATTACTGTATGGTAAACATTCTATGGAGACTCAAACCTGATTAAGCATTTTTTTCTGTAAGCAGTCGATCTTTAAAGTGATGAATAACCTGGGATCTTGGCTGTTAGCAATAACACCTCAAACTTGGCAGTACCCATTTGAAAACAAAGAAAAAAAGTATAAAAAGTTTATTTTTAAATTAATAATGCCATCTGGTTCAACAACTAGTGCGCCTGCAAAACAGAAAGAAATTATTCATTTAAAAAAAAAAACAAAACAAAAAACTAACAAACAAAAATACTTGAAACCTTTTCGAAGCAGATTCTTGTTATCTATATGCATTTTATTTTTTCACGAACGTCATATTTTATCCTTATGTAATAACATATCTAAATCGTGGCTGCTCAAATATGTTTACTGTTTATTTATTTTTACTGTTTATTTATTTTTACAGTATTGCTGATTAAGTCTCCTGTAATTCAATGCAAGATTAACATTGAGTCAATTCAGATCACTTTATTGTGTTTTACGAAGACAGATGGGGAATATCTTTCCAAATCCACATTTTTGATGAAGGCTGTATTCACAAACATATTGCAATTGTTGTATATATGTTATGAAATTACCGATCTATCCAACAACGTGACCTCCATTTTGTCCATGGTCAAGATGTCCTAGATGTTTCAAAATCTTAAAAAAAGATAACTTTTATCATTTTTTACCGAATTTGCAGTTTCACGAAATTCAAAACTCATACATGTAAAACACTCGTGTATATTGCACATGAAGCACGTGCATGGCATACCGGAAAAGGAATATTTATAAAATTGGTATTATTGAATTTAAGTACAATACTTATAGTATCTACATGAAGAGTATATGATAGTATAAAAAAAAACTAATCTGCCCTCTTTGAATGTTAAAGATCCTGCAATTAACCTCCGAACATTTCTCACAAACACTGAAAGATCTATAATGTCCATCGAACCATATTACAAAAGTTTATCAAATACAGCAAGATAATTCAAAAGAGCGCAATTTAGTGCCGAATGTCAAATTCTTAAATGTACTAAAGAATTATTATCACTTCTGTGCCGTAAGTAATCTAAGCTATACAAAATAAATATAATCTTGAGAAGTATGTTTTTCCAGTGTCCAATCCGTTTTGAAGAATACTTAAACAAATACGAACCTGAGAATAAAAGTGTGCAAACTCATGTTCTGTTACTTTTCCGTCTCCTATAATGATGATGATAAAGTATAAGACTATATTTCGTAGGATTGCAAGCATTTCACGCAGGTTATGTGCTGCTGTGAAGAAGACCTTTGACATGGACATAAACACAATATGTCGTGTAAGATGAATGTCCGGGACCTCAGCGAAAATTCAGTTTCGAGAGCGAAAAAATAACTCCATAAAAAAGTAGTCCTATAAAAATATTTGCTGCTTAATTTGAATTAAATTACCAGTAAATCAAATTAAATGGCCAATATTAAAATGAAAATAATTGCAGCATTCTCGTCAGGCGAAAACCTAGCAAAAACATTCGTTTCGTTTGAAATGCCTGTACCAAGTCAGAACCACTGCGGCACCAACTACTCCGGTGAAATAATATCTATTTTGTCAGAATAATTGGATCGAATAAGCGTTCCGTAATTATTATAGAAGAGTTGAATGTTGTACAAAAAAAATGGTGTAAAACATAATTGTTGTGCACTAAGTGGATACGGCATGGGCTGTCCAGTCTAATGTACTGTCTAATGTAACAAAACTAAACTAATAAATATTGTAAATTATAAAACGATAATAGTACCTGATTGGTCCATTCTTGTCATGAGAGCCGTCATTTCTGTAGCTGACATGGTGCAGTCACCATCCGTATCTAAATGACTAAAGATTTGTTGTGCCAAAGCTTTGGGTGCTGAGGTATGGTTGTAGTATTCTTCGCATTGGAGTACACCATCGCCTTAAGTAAAAGTTTAGAAGCAAATATTCAGAATGTTACGCTTACAAAATCTTTGACGTGATAAATTTAGAAAAGCGGGATGGTACCGTAAATAAGTTATAACTGGAGCACGTTTCCAAGAATACAAATTAAGTTGATAATCGAAAGTGTTGCAGCAATGCCCCCTATCCCTTCATGTTAATATATCTGTTATACCTTCCTAAAAAGCATACATTTTAATCCTTTTGATATTCTTATTCTCTTAGGGAAAGAATCAAAACCAGAGAAAACGGTCAGGAAAGTTTTCAATAGAATCTGACAGACCGTATATTTGCAATAAAATATACCTTTCATTAAAATAAATACTGATAACCTTGTCGTTCCTTTAGAAAACTAGGTAGAGTTAAAAACCTACAAGAATGGTATCATGACATGCTTCTTTTACGACTTTAATTACTCGATACATTATATTGATACCTAATTGATGCTTGAACTGAATATAGTTGAAAGTGGAATTGACCTTTGTTTCTTTCCCTAGAAATACTCTTGCTACCTTAAGTATAATGATAACAACAACACTTACCATTGTCATCGTCCTTCTTAATGACCGCTTCCATCTCTTCCTTCTCAAATATTTGATCATGGTTTACATCTAATCTAGCAAAACCTTTAGCTAAAAGTACGTTCAAGTCATGACCATGAACCAGCTGACTGAAAAATTCGCAATATAGTCAAAATATACTAATCACGATCATCATATGTTTTCCTTAAGCGTAGGAACAATGGATTTCCGTCAAGTGTTTATATTTGTTTTTGGATTTACAAAAAGTAAGAGAAAAGGGAGTTTTTTCTTGATTGGGATAGTTATTTTGTGCATTGTGTAGAAATTATTGTTTAAGTAAGAAATTTCGTGTAGTGATCAAGTTATTTAGGTTTAAAAAAAAATCTGTATTTAAAAATGAACAACAAATTTTCTTTCTTTTCCTCACGTTTAATATTAAAAAGAAACAAACAAATAGAACAAAAGGAACAAAAACATCGAGTAACTTGGGACGGGTACAAAAAGTGTAAATTATTTTTTTGCGTGAAAATCTTACCAGTTAGCATATCCCAGGGCAAGGGCAACACAAACAACAGTGAGGAAATTCATTTTGTCTGAAATAGGAACGTATTTTAAGATTCTTCAAGAATTTTTAACTTAAACAAAGCTTTTTAAAATTTTGAATATTGTTAAACCCTATTCCAGTGATAAACTAATTGCACATTTCGTCGAAGGTTTTTGCTTTTCCAATCAATAAAATTAATATTTTAATCAAATGTTTTGATCCCCCACCCTCCGCTACTGTATAAATAGTTTTATCTATTGTATTTGTATTAGAGATCAGAGGTGAAAAACAAGTTTAGTTTTGGTATTTTCCCAGCAAAATTCAAACAAAGAAATTATGGTTGCAGTTCACAGTAATGTGATCAATATCTTGTTCAAAAGGTTTTTTTTTTCATAATAATAATATTTGGAACAAGAGGTAAGAAAAATTACAAGAATAATATAAAAACTTACTTTGGACAGTTGGTGCTATTGTGAAGATAATCTTCTGATAGCACGTCTTTTATGCTTGAACCATAACCTTGGTACCGCTGCCCTTATCATTACATGTTTAAGGTCATGCGTCAGGTTTTCCAACGGAGATATGAATGTCAAAACGTAGAACGCAAAGCGAGCTGTAGACATCATGCATGCACTAGTGACAAACAAACCTATTACATCTATTGGAATTGAATATAGAATGAAAGTTAGAGAATGTCATGTTCTATTCACGAATGTCATCAATTCTTGACACCTACGCGCAATTTGAGGCAAATACTATTTATGGCACATTTGTTAATACAATGCTCGTAGGAAAGAATGGAAAGTCTTTCGATCTTTGGAAATTATATAAGGTGTTCCTGTGAGATAACAAGATGTGGTGTTTCTAGAACAGCAGAAGACGCTTACCTCACCAGTCTATAGTCGAGGCCGGGTTGCTCATAATGTTCACCTAGAGAAGTTGAAGAACATATTGTTTTTACTTCTGTTTTAATTCTTCCTTCTTCTAACCTCGGTATTATCTGCGCTTCTCCTCAGAAACGGCTAAATGGATTAAAACTACCATATTTAGCCGTGCACAAAGGTTTTCAAATTTCAAACATGAACGCCCTTCTAACTTTAAAAAAATCGTAGAAGATTGGTACTTAGTCTAAAAATAGGACACCACAAGTGCTTCCCATCGGTCATATTGAAATTTAAAAAATGGACACCATTCCGAGATGGCCACCACTCAAAAATAAATTAAAAATCGTAAAAAATCATAGGGCCGTAGAAACTTATCTTAAATGCTTCTGTGACAATTGGGGAACAGGGAAACATCCTGTTACGCTATGCATATCAATTTTACCTAGTTCACCTTTGTTTCTTTGTATAGGTTATTTTGGTTACTAGTATTTATGTGTCTGTTTTCCGTGTGTAATCGTTATCCTTGGTTTATTTTTATGCGAATACTGTTTTCAAAACCGGTTTTCCATTATTTCTCTTTATAGAGACTACTCCTTGGTTGAAAATAAAAAAACCCAGCATGATTATGATTTTCAATATTAATGTCTAATATAATGAACATTGCCTAATTAAATTTCATTGTCAACATGTACATCATTGTGTAGTTTTTACATAGAAAACATTACTTCACATGTCCCGAATATATTACATATACCAAAAAATATCCAACGCCTACCATGGCCGAAACATATTTTTTGGCCATGTCCTACGTTTTGTGCCATCACATGTCTTTCTGAGAAAGGTTATAACAGTATATCCTTCATTAATAGTCGTTTCTTGTGCAGTGTGTATTTCATTGATGAAGTGTTCCCCTTTCTCCTCTATTAAGTAAGGACATTTGGGTGATAGCGCGGCATGTATACTCCAAGGGTTTTGGTCTTCCTCAATCCCATAAATTCGTGTACTGCATGAAAAACATTGAATGATGTTTTCAAGCCCAATGTAATAAAAACCAGCTCGTGCCAGTGACTCCGCCATATTATCAAAATATATGTTTGACTTTGTAAATGTTTCAATTCTAGTTTCAATATTATTGAATCGCTCTCTAACAGATTCGGCTGTCTTGTGTTTTTCTTCTTCTGAACCTTTAATCTTGGAAACTGCGCCTTGTATTTCCATTTCTGTCAAATTTCTCTTCACAAATTTGCAAGTAGGATACCTCGCTGCATGTTGTATAAGGGTCCCACTATGTGAGCGTATATTGGTGAGTGCACATCCACAATGAAAACATCTTCCAGTTTCCCCAAATCCAGCGTACAAAAATCCCGCGGCGCTCATTTCCTTTACTTGTTCAATATCTTCTTCCCTCCAAGATTTAGGGTACGACTCTACTCGTGTATCGAAATTTTCATAATCCGGCAAGATGGGGTCAACCAAGGACTCTATGAACTTGCTCATGAGAGTGTATGATATATAGGGATAAGCCGTTTTGAGAAATCTTTGTTCATCTTCGCTGTATTTACCTTTTATTGTACATGCAACAGACCAATCACATCGTGCCTGTGCTATAGATGTCTATCGTGGCTGCCGTAAAGTCAGCTATGTCTTGCTTTGCCGACGTAAGCAGATTTGGATTATCCTGTTCGTTTCCGCGCAAAATTACGGTTACGGATGAATTAATGTCACAAAGATTTCGGAATTCACGGAAAACCTTTGCCGTATTATAATCCTTATGGCTTTTTTGGTACTTGAGATATTCTGATAAATTGACCTGTAAACAGAGTTTATCAGCCATCACTAATACTCCATATACATTCGACTGCATATGCTGTACACACAGACCTTGGAACATAAGGCTATCGATTATATTGCCTTTATTCAAAATACGAACGTAACTTGGCGTAGTAAAATGAATTTCGTGTATGAGTTTTTCCATCCAAGAAGGATGATCAGTCCGAATAACGACAGTTTGCTGTAAAAGTTGTAAATCGTCTTGCACAGATTCTTCACTTGGAATATAAACAGTTATGAGATTTTCTTTTGGTATTGTACAAAATGTCATGGAAACTAGATATTTTAAAGCCATGTTTCTTGATGAAGTTGGAGAAAGAATAAAAATAGTCTTTTTTATCTGTTGAGTGATTGATGTACATGTGTTGAACATAATCATCCCTGGTCGTTCAGAATTGCTTGAATATGCTATGTCATGTTCATCTAATTTGAGTTGTATTTCATCTGATAGTTGCCTATCAAACACGTCGAATATCAGGAAAACATAGATTTTATCATCTTCACCAGTTTTTTGTATCGATGCGGTAACGGGTTGCAGTTCCATCCGCAAGTCTTGACCTACAAGAAGTAACTTATGAATACAAGAAACGCTTCTATTAGAATCGTAAAATCTTTTGTATAGCTGATAAAACGGCTTGTTTTAACATTTCAAAGCTACTTTTGATCTTCAGTGGGTTCTAAAACAGACGCCCAGACTGCCAAAACAGCTAAATTTGTCAAATTTCGTCGTTGAAGGACAGTAAGAAGTAAGGAGTTCGACACAGAACTTTGAATCTTTAAAACTAAGATGATCATACTGTATGGATCATTTCCTCAATGGAAATATTGCTTTCTATCTATTATGATTTTGAATATATTGGCTTATAAAATGCTTCACACGGCACAGATTGATACGACCGCAAAGATCAAACCATGAACAGTTGGGAAAAGTTATGTTTGCAGCAAACAGCTGATAAGAATTGTGATAATCCGCTTATACTTGAGATATATATTTTAACTTTATGAAACGCTTAGTTGGGTAAACTTTTGTCCCGAAATTCCTAAACGGTTGGGGTCATACTCCCAAAAACCAAAACCACGTACCCTTCTTTTTGTGGCATGCAACCTTGTAAAATATTTATCAAGATCCCGCAATAAGGACGACGACGGCTCCGTAACATCATACGACCCTAAGTTTTCATTCAATGAAGAAATAACTTCATGGACAAACCTTTTTATTCAACCACAAAGCGTGTTACTTCTGAAAATAAATTATATCAAGATAATGGATAGACATTAAAAAAAGAAGACGTCCTGCTTTTCAAGGACAATAACTCTAATAAGGAGTTGAGATAAAGCTTCGACTTAATGAAGAATTTTGTAGGCTTTATCATAAGGATACTTTCATCAATGAACTTCTGATCGATTATTTGGATTTCAAGATTTTATCTATTAGAAAGCTTTGCAGGGCGCAGCTTTATACGAGCGCAGAGGCCGAACTCTTAGGAGGCAAGTATGGACATACCATTCAAGCTTGATTCAGACCTGAAGTTTGATTGCGTTAAAACATATGATACGGGATAAGAATTTTACCAGAATCATAGTGGCCCCTTTGTGGTCCCTATGCATAAATGGTTGCAGTCTCGATTCTAGCCTTTCATTGGTTGTATGGCATCTTGTGAAACAATTTCAAAGAAATACAGTCACTTATAATCAAGTTATTGTTTGGACATAAAAAATGTTTGTTTCAGGCACATTATTCCTAAACGGTTCAAATTGCAAAACAAGACTAAACATTAATGCGAACCTCCCTTTTGTTGCTTGGCAACTTGTGGTACATTTGAATAAAGATCTTAACACTTCTACTTAAGTTTATTGTACGGATATGAAATGTTTACGGACGTTAACGACGACAGGATATTACCATTATACGAAACTGCAAACAGCATTTTTCGCCGCCTTTCAAAGACTCTAATAAAGATTCGTGTTTAAACTTGAGCCTATAGAGACTTTTTGTAGAACTAGTTTTAAGACGGTGCCATATAGTTTGTAATGCAAACACAACTTTTTAGTAGCTTCAAGCATAAGACAGTTAATCTTATTTCTTTTTATTTGTCATATTTTTGACAAATACCTTAATGTAGAAAAAAAAAACTGTGAGCAATGCTCACTTACTTGATACCTCCCCACTCCTCATTTGATAACATGCACCTTTTGACCTCCAAATTATAAAGCTGCATTAGCTGTCATTTCCGTATTTATTTTTGTTGTTTCTGTTGAATTATTTCTATTAATTGTATTTTTCCTGTATAATTTCATTCAATATCCACTAATAAAATAAGAGGTGTTCAGTGGGAATGTGTAATGAAGATTCTGTGAAAGTTTTGACAACTTCCATTCGGTTTTCTAGGAAGATTAACGGATAAGAGACGGGTACCCCCATGACCCAATATTTAAATAAAATAAATATTATTAAATTATATTTAAATAAAAAAGTCAAAGTTGTCCAATGCGTATACCTCAATGTTGAATTGGATCAAAATCCAACATTAGAGATATACAATGGGAATATTCCCACATTAGAGATAGACAATGGGAATATTCCCACATTAGAGATATACAATGGGAATATTCCCACATTAAAGATATTCAATGGGAATATAGATATAATAAAGATGTTGTGAAAGTTTGATTAAACTCCATCCAGTAGTGTAGGAGGAGCCACGTATAAGGGATGTAACTCAACCAATTCATCTTAATTGTGCTTATATCAAAGTCATGAGGTGGAAGAGTATATCATGGTTTTAATTTTTAAAGTTTTTTTTAAAATATCTGACATTTTGAAAATCCCCTTTTCATTCTTTCGTCATTATTGTGACCACAAAAGCAAAAATACAGTTAAGATAGGGTTGATGCATCGATATCTTTGTTGTAAATGTCAAGTATAAATTGTAGTTTTCGTATTATATTAGTTAATTGTAGATTCAAGTGGGGTTCAAGGAGTTTAGCCCCCTATTAAAAAGAAATCGCCAACTTCATGCATTTCTTATAGTAAATTTACAAGTGATAACCCGGACACAACGAAAATCAGCGTTTTTGTTTGATATTCTGAATGCTATTTTATAGAGTCGCAGGGGTAATCGTTTTGAATATCTCTAAAATTCTTTATAATTAAGACTGATTGTTTCTTTGTTTCATTTATTTCTGTGGCTGAAATCGTATTGGTATTGATGAAATGGAAGTCCCTCCTATCAATACACAATTCTTTTGGGTATTATTCTCGTATTACACTTTATGTTGTAGTAAAAAACTGTAATCTTAAGCAGTGGCAAAAAAACGACATAAATATATAATGAGAGACTAGTCAAGGGAACCAAGGTTACAGCGGTAATCAAAAAATGTAATCCAGGGACAAAGACCAGACATGGAGAACAGACATTCACAACAAAGAACATAAAGTTACCAAAATCATACATAAAAACAAACGCAAATGAGCAACTCGGACTCCACTAAACACTGGGAGCATGGACCAGGTGCACTGGTAGGTAGTATGCATACTTACAGATGTCTTGTTTTGTGGTTGTTGTACAAGTAGACTAAGTGTTAATATAGAATATGATCAATAATATGTGTACAATACATTTAATAGAAAACACAATAGTCGTTCACCATACATTTAAAAACCACTCTATTGAAAACAAGCCACGTGATTAAGTTCCGTTTACGAACATTGTATACCAACTACCACATATATTTTTTAATCAATGCAATTTAGCAATAAGGAGATACATACAGTATAAGACGTTCTGAATTGATTAATTTCTAACTATTACAAGTATACAGAGAAAAGTATCCTTTCCCTTATTATATTTTATGCAGAGTCATGGCAAGGGTAAAATAAAGAGGTCCACAGCAGAATAAGTTGAGGAAGGGGCAGCCATGTTCAGACACAGGGTTTTGCTCCCACTATCAAATATGCAGCCCCAGTAGTATATAACCATGAAAAGGGTGATCCCAGATTTGGGGGTGCCTCACTTCAACTCATGTTTTTATCAAATAAAATCGAATATATGAGTATTTAATGTTCAGCAATCAATTGACAAATGATGAATCTGATGAATAAACACAGGTATTACCATCAGAAATTTCTAATGTAATCAACACAATGATTTGAACATTCAAACTCCACATTTCTACCATCGCTTGGACCGAAAGTGAAAGTACTGCGACCTTGAAATCGCTAGACAAATGCTTAATGGCCATTCTGTGTAAAAGTCAGGCAATGGGTGGAAGGTCATTATTATCAACTTGGTCTTTTAAAACTTAAATATATTCAATACATCTGATCATGAAGCATCTGTGACTTAGATAATTTTTGACTGCTTATAAGAATACTTTCCCACAATTTTCCATAGTGCATTTCAACTAAATTTGGCTACCAATATCTTATTAAGGCAAACATTACAATTACTGTTATGGTTATTTCTGGAGGTTATGAGGTATAAATGTGTGGATAATGCAATGAAATGTCTGCGTTTTTTTCTTCATGTGCCACAACTTATACACATTTTGCCTGATTCTTAGACAGGGAAGTACGTAATTGTCATCACAATAGGAACACAAACTTTGCCGCGCTTTCTATTTTCTGTCTAGCGATGTCAAGATCGCAGTTAGAAATATGAAGGGTGAATGATCAAATGATTGTGTTGATTTAATTAGAAGTATCTGATGGTGATGCATGTGTTTATTCATTAGATTCATCATTTGTCAAGTGATTGCTGAGCTGTAAATAGTGATGTCTTTGATTTTTGATAAGAAAAGATAGTTGAAGCGAAACACCCCTAAATTTGGGAAACCCTTTTTGTGGTTAAATATTAGTTCGACTGTATAGTTGATAGTGGGAGCAGGCCCCTATGGTTCAGATAAGTTCTCCAAAAGTACGATTAAATTGGGAGGGGCAACGCTCTTATAAGATACGGTGGACTTCACCATTTTACAAAATAACATTTAAGAAAAATCAATTTGCATGAACTTTTCTTATAAAAAATCTGAAAGAGGTGAACATACATCCATTTCATCCCCTATTTCTCCATCTATTTACGGTAAAGTTTGGTGTTACACTACGATTTTTGCAACCCTCCTACTTTATAGATCATGGCTAGCTCCATCGTAAGCACGACTTATTTCCCTTATCATTAAAGTTGTTTAAATTCGGTATCATATCATAACCATGTAAAATATTTATTTACAATTCGTCGCGTATTTCATGTTTTGCAGTTAAATACAGTAGAAGTGCTAACATGTTATATGTGGATATTTCCAAACTGAACCCCGACTGTTTCGTCTAACCTGTAGAGAGTTTTTTTGTGGTTTTTGCAGATCTTTACTTAACCGAAAGGTAACTTGACAAACTTTCGCTTTCACCTCAGGCTTTCATTTATAGAATCGACACAATCATGATGCATGTCACTCGGTAATTATCAAAAAGTGTTTTATCTGAATTTCTATATATATCACTTTGGTACGTGACAGATGGCCGATAACTATTACATGTATATAATATAGGAATCCCTTGTAAGTAATAAAGGCTTTCGATTTGATACCACAAGTCGGAACTTTAATAGGATGATAGTAGAAAGACAACTCTGGTTCGAAAATCAAAACTGTTTTTCCAAACTGCATAAATATTAGTTGCAAAAATATAATTTGTATCATGCCAATGATGAGTAGAAATAGATATCACTTTGTGTGTCTGATTTATTTTGAAACAAATTGTATAATTTAAATTTTATACACTCCGTAACCATACTTCTCATCTTGGTCGATGTTTTTCTGCTACATTAATGAAGGTTGAAAAAAATAATAAGCGTTTTCCAACTAATAATCTTTTCAAAAATACTCAATTCTGATGAATTTTCATGAACTCATTATCGCGGTTTTGCTTGACAATGGTTCAATTAATTAAAGAAAACTGTGTTCTAATTTAGAAAATGATAGAAAATGATATGAATAACCCCGGCGGAGTCCCATTTTATATAAAGCATGGTATGAGCGTCCATCACACATATATACTACGAGTACTAGAACTACAAGTTTTTTTTATTTAATATTGGGCTAGTTTTAATTAGTAAATATGAAAATACCTATTTCAAACACATTATAGAGACTTACTTTTGGTTAGTCTTTTTGCTTCTACGATATGTATGCAATCATGATTAATCAAAACTGTGGCCACGCTAATTTAGGGTAAATAGATCGTTATAATTGAAACTGCACTGCTGAAGGAGATGCATTGGAATGTTTCGTAAAAATTCTTATATAACTAAATTTGAAAGTTTTTTCTACGGTTTACTAATTAAAATTAGAACTAAAAATATATATTGTTTTAACACAGTTCCTGGTCGAATGCAATTCAGTTTAATAATGAATTTTGCAAAGACTTTCTTGAAAAAAATATATCTAGCTTTATTTCTACAGTAAAGTTCATTTATACATGATTCTAACTTCACATAATTTGTTCACATATCTCCCATAAAGTTAGGGTCGATCACGGGATGCTTCTCGTGATTATAGGCATTTTTGTAAATGAGGTTCGTTATCTAGCACGCGGTCGGCTGTTTACAATGTCAACTCGTGTTATTTCTGTCGTAAGTATTTGTGGTATATCTGCGAGTATCGGTGCAATTTTTGGTGCTAATTATACTTCACGGAATGTTAAAGAAGACGGGTCGAAATCATATTTTTCCTGTAAGAAATTTAGCATTCTTCCTGTGGCTTTGACCTCATCGGCGGTCATTTCTTTGAACAAAAATGTGCCAACAACAATGCCTCAAAGCCATTCTGTAAACAGGATATCAGAAATAATGCAGTATGGTTTCCCAACATTAGATCAAATCCGTTCGTATGACAATTTTGTTTTAGCGTATGACAGAAGAACAAGAAATGCTCATTGGGTTTGCGAGCATATCAAAGAAGAACATGTTGCCAAAAATGACAATATTCAAAGAAGTAAATCACAGTTTTGTGATGACAACTCTATTCATCACTTCTTTAGAGCCACGAATAATGATTATAAAAACAGTGGTTATGACCGTGGACACTTGGCAGCAGCTGCCAACCACAGGCTAGCACAGAAAGCAATGGACCAGACGTTCCTCCTCAGCAACATATCTCCTCAGGTATGTGTAAATATAATATGATCATGTTTTCACTCAAAAATATATGTTGTAATTGAACGATGTCATATTTATTTTTTTTCAGCATCCATCTGTCAAACATATATTGTGTCGATTGCAATGTTTTCACCTTATTTTAAAACAATAATTGCATTGATGTATTTGTCAACTGTACTTTTTTCGGAGATGCGAATTAAACTTGTCATTGGTTCACAAGCACGTGAAAAGTCAAAGCCACTGGAAGTATGCTAAATTCCTTACAGGAAAAATATGATTTCGACCCGTCTTCTTTAACATTCCGTGAAGTATAATTAGCACCAAAAATTGCACTAATACTTGCCATTTCATCTATTTATATTGAAGAATTTAGTGAAAAATATCGATTCAAAACTTTCCTTTGATGTACATGTATCAAGCCGATATAAATTAATCTTGATATGGATCAAACTTGTTTTCTATAAGTAAATCACTTATTGGAAAAAATTGCAACTACTAAATAATTACCAAATAAATATGTTGCACCATAAATAAACCATAAATAGCCTCCAATGCTTAGTCATTCTTACATGTAACATTCACCTATTCCATAAATTTTTTCTCCATATTGCAGATGTAATAATATTTTCTCGGTTGAAAACATTACGCACATAAAATGAAAATTGAACAAAAATGACAAAAAATCTGAAACTGGTTTACAGTTTTTTTTAGATGTTCAGTTGAATTCAACCCTTCTAGTATGATTAAGTGTGACTTTGCCATGACTGAAGGTCAGACATTAGCTTGCATGTACGGGTCAAGCAGTTTTGTAGTAGACATCTTTATCAAAATCGTTTCAACCAGATATTTTTTTCTAAACTAGAATGTTTACATGTATGTACAGCTGATACCCAAAGCATCATAAAATATGCACTCATATAAAACATTTGTGTCTATAATGTGGCTAGAATGACTTTTCGGTCTATGTCGAAAGAGCAGAATAGTAGTGTCACCCAATTTGTTTCTTTTTTTCTTTTCCAAAGGGTGCACTATACAGTTACATTAAGGCGCACTGTTTCACACACCAAGTTACCCCGTCAGATTTTGTAAAACTTAAAATTTAAAGTTGAAATTTGGTGGATATATTGTTTAAATGTAGTTACGCATTTATACATAGACAGATGTAATATATGAAATGGTAAACAGGTGTAATTTAAAGGAAGAATGGTATCCGGAACGTTTCAGTCCCCTGCTGTATTAGGTTCTCTCCTCAGAATCAGATGGCTGATTTTCAAAATACCTTATTTCGCACAAACTTTTGGAACTAAAATTGTGAGAGAATGAATCGAAAAGGGTCTTATTATTTTTACCCTTTTTCCACCTACTCCATGCATGCTTTCATCCTTCGGTAGTGTCTAAGTGCCTGATATTTTATAAAACATAGTAATTGCTGTTAGTTTTGGAAAGGCACCCCTGATTTGTACTAAAACTCAGTAATATCTTTTTTCAGTATGTTACCATGGCTACTGGATTTCATAACAATAATCACTAAATTACTTATAAATGACTTGAACCGCCACACACAAAGGATTTCAAAAATATGCACTTTTTTATGACAGAACACTGGTAATTTCTGTGCGGACTGCCTCAAAACAGCTTTATTTCAACAAAATGAGACCAAATTTTCAGAAATGACCTAACTGTACTACCATAGCGTTAATTGTTTAGTTGATCTCACTTCCTTGTCTGAAAGGTGAAAGTATTTCTAATTCACACCTGCCTCATGCAAGGGCAGACCCAGACACTTTAAAGATGAGGGGTGCCAGCTGGGGTTCCTCAGGAAAGAAAAAGGGGTGCTAGGACATTATTTACCATTGTTTTCAATTAAAAATGGGGTGCCAACCCCCCACACCCCTCCCCTATATCCATCACTGCATAAGCTTACATGTATTATTCATGATTTAATACCTTTTACATTTGCTTTGGTAGGTTGGTCCAGGGTTTAACAGAGACGTCTGGAACGATTTGGAGAAGTATGTTCGTGCTAAAGCCAGGAAACATAAGAGTGTTTACTGTTGTACTGGGCCTTTGTATTTACCAAGGTATGGTTTAAACCTCACAAAGGTTGGGAATCATGTACATTTTACTGATACTTTTAAAAATTGTCATGGGTTAATACAAAATGAATCAATTATTGACTATTTTTTTTATTCAAACCCAAATCCCAATATTTTATTTAAAATGTTAATTTTTTGTTCAAGAATAACAAATTAAATATACAAACGATTTGAAAACTATATAAAAGCAGAAAGAAAACCAAAATATAGCTACAAAAAAGTTGTTACATTTTTATCAAGGACAATGAAAACAGGAGATAAACAATATAAGAGACTTACTTAAGAAGTTAAGGTATAACATTATCACTAAAACTTAAATATTCATCCATGCTCTTAATATATTCCCTACCTTCTTATAAAATTATAAAATATGATGCATAACAATCTTATTGAATTTCATCAAAATCTGTTGAGCGATCAAGGATAAATTGCGTTCACAAGAATTTTTACGGGATTATAAAAACTGAAGTAGTGATCAACACTCCTTACTTTGTACTGAACATCAACGTGCCATATAAAATGTACGAAAATGTATTTAACTGTAGATTACGTTGACTATGAAGCAAAATCCTGTTTTGTTTGCAAGATACAAGAAAATTATTTATAAACTGCCAGACTGTGATGATTATATTTATCAGTTCTACTCCAAGAAAAAGTAAACTTTTATTTAACGAAAAATAAATACACAAAAAAGCTTTAGTTACAGTTCATTGACAAATACATGTAGTATTGGTGTGATTCTACACTCGTAAATATTGTTCGTTCTCTTTTTAGAAAAGACATGGATGGAAAATTGTATGTGAAATATGAAGTTATTGGGCTGAACAATGTTGCAGTACCAACACATTTTTTCAAAGTGGTTTTAATAGAAACAGAGAATGGACAGTATAGAATAATGGCATTTATGTTGCCAAACCAGCGGTTACCAAAAGATGCTAAGTTAAAACATTTTCTTGTGCCTCTGGAGACAATTGAAAGGGCTGCTGGTTTTCTGATTTTTGATAAAATTCCTAGAAAAAACATCAAAGCAATTTCTTGATGAAATACATGTATTTAAATAAAATAATAGGAAACCTTGTTTTTGTTTTGCCATGAAAACAACTTACAGGTCGATTACACAATAAAACCAGAAGGAAAAAAAACTTTTCCACTATAACAATTCCTTACTGTGCTGCAGTTGGCTTCTGTTACAACGAGAACATAAACATAGAAATAAGCGCTATCATAGGTGAAAAAAAAAACATGTGAAAAACTTTCATTGAATAGATAGTCATCTAGTTTTCTAAAATCTAATCAGGCAAACAAAATATTACTACTTTTCCCCCAAGTCTTGAAATAGCTAGAACTAATCAATAATGAAAGTATATGTATGACATTGTATGAAAAGTCATTTTAGTAGGAAAGGCATACCCACTACCCACAGTTTGATAAGTGTTTTACAATATACCTATACACACCACGAAATATTAATTGATTTCTTCTAAAACTTTACAGTATATGAGGCCAAAATAAAAAAATAGTCTTGTTTTCTGCTACCAACAAGAAAAAAATATGGTAGGCAGGTAGGGAAATTATTTCATTTTTCAAAAATATTTTAAAACTGAGTTAATTGTGGATACAATCTAGACATTAACATTGCTTTAGCCAAAATGGCCATAAAATGTATAGGGTAGACACAAAAAATACATTCATTACATTTTAAACTTCTTTCACTGTTACAGACAGTCATACACATTTACATGCTGCTATTTCAGAAAAAAAACAAGCTTACAAGTTGACATAGCGCTTAAAAGTTCATCATGTCTGGCATGTTCCCTTTCCCTTTGGCCGAATCCGCATTACTTTTCTTCAAGTCAATTTCCGGAAGTGTTGTGTCACGTGGTCCCATAAGATTCGACGGTTCCCGCGGTAAAGTGATAACAGGTGCAGGTTCCGAATCTACTGTTCCTGGGAGGCTTGCTTTTTCCTTTGGAGAACTCAAAATTCCAGGCGGGGGATCTTTTGAAGTGCTTGTTGTCGGTATAACAGGCTTATCAGTTGGCTTCTCTGTGGCAAAAGATACCGATTTTCTTAATTTGTCTGGAGCACTTGCTTGTTGGTTTTGTTGCATAACCGTTTGGTTTCCGTCGACAAAAGGATTTACTGAAGCAACAGTGTTACTTTTTTCTTGAGACGCTTTAGAATTTTCAAGCGCCATATTCTTGTCCATGGCGAAAGACTTTTGCCTCTTTACATTGTTTGGAAGCGCGGAAGCCGTTGTTACATTGTGTCCTTTTGAAGATTCTGATTTATTCGCGGATTCATTCTTTCCCATGCTAAAGGACCTTTCTCTTTGTATTCCAGATGAACCATTTGTGTTATTGACAGCTGCAGGTACAGCTACGTTTGGTTGGGTATCCTTCACCTCATGTTTTGTTGCATATCCACTAGCTACATTTGGTTGTGCAACATTCATTCCATTTTGCTTTGGTACGTCTCCACCAGCTACGTTTGATTGTACGACATTCAATCCACCTTGTTTTTGAGCATCTTCAAATGATGCATTTTGTTTCTGAGCGTCAACAAGTTTAGTTTGGGAATTCCCAACGGGAACCACATCTATTTGTATAGAGTTGATTTGTTGTTTTGGAACATCACCACCAGGTCCCTTGTTTGGTAAATTACCATAATCAACACTAGCTGCATTTACTGCTTGCTTTGAAATGTCTGCAGACGACAACATGCTTGGAACATGGCCGTTTAGTTCGGCATGTGTTCTTGGTGTATCAGTGGTAGTTGCACCTTGCATGTTTGCTGAAAATCCAGATGTCAGTTTCGTTTTTTCTCTTGTCGGTCCATTTTTAGGAACGGCATTGGGGTCGGTGAAGTCAGTATCGATACCGCTGGGTGTAACCGGAGTAGATGTCTCTATAAACTTGGCATTCAATTTCATGTTATTGTTATACTCTCTAAATTTGTCCGGGTTTTGTCCAGTAATACTTCCCTCTATACCCTCGTCTTCCATGTCGATCATGCCCAGTACATCATGTTCGTTCCTATGTATATCTCCTCCAACTCCTGCCTCTACAGCCTTCTTCGTCACACCCAGGAAGCTTTTTGGTTTCTTTTGTTCTGAAAGGGACACAAAGATAGTCATCGCATGTATAAAATTCCAGTTAAATGTATGTATTTTTTTACCCAGCCTGCGAATAATTACATCACAAAATGACGCTCATACAACCCATTGGAGTACAGGGATGCAGTAACGAAATGTGTTTTCAAAAGGTTTATGATTTAATTTTTTAAAGAAAACTACTGGAAATTATTGTAAGCCTTGCATTCAAAGTCCCCCCCCCATCTTATTTATTTTCAATATAAACGCCAATAACTGCAAAATTCACATTTATGGCTTTTTAAGAGCCATTACTCATACAAAAAGTTGTTCACTTTTGTACCATAAATAATTTTATCGTTGACAGTTTTGTTTTTCTGCATCTTTTATGGTTTCAAAATAGAAGTAAAAATTAATAAAGTCATTATTGATTTGACCTTTTTAAGACCAATAATTTCAATAAGAACTCGTACATTTCCTACCCCCTTTAAAGCACTTCAAAATATCAGAAATCTTTGAATTCTTTTACTTTTCTGTTTCACTTTAAATTATACAGATACAAATAAAATCTGTTGTCTAATCAAAGTAACTAACACACACAGTAAAGGTAGTTTTGACGGGATAGGAAAATTTTATGTGCATGACGAACCTACGATGAACGAAACGTGATGGCAATAGCTAACCTGGACCAGGCCGGGTGAGTTATCCATTTGCATCATGAAAACTGATTTGTTCAACAATGAATGTTATTATTTTGTTGCCCTAGATGAAATGAAGGGAAGGGAGAACGAATATTACAGTAAAAGTAATACAATATAGGGAACGTAACAGGAAGTACATAAAACTAATACAAACCTTCCAATAACCTTGCTTCTTTCTCTTTTTTTGGGAGATAATAGCATTTATAGAACAAGATTGCTCCAACGACAGCGGCTATCAGTAGTAACACGATGACAACAACAACAGCAATAATAACAGCATTGTTATTATCGTCTTCAGGTGTCGGTGGTACTGGTAATAAAGCATAAATGTTTATAGATTTCTGTTTCTTAAAGCATATTACAGATAAAATACTACAAACTTGAATATAAATTTATACAAAGGAACAGTGACAGAAAAGTATAGCTACTGACTTAAATAAAGTGCAGCCTGTTTCATTTTTCAAAATCAATATAAGGTGTTAAAACATAATGTCATGTCAAACAAAATGGTATTTGTGTTGTTCAATTCAACGTACTGTAAAAAAAACGTGTGCAAAATATAACACTGATATGCTGTGTATTGTCCGAGAGAAATTGAATTTACAATGAATATTTATTCAAGTTTCTAGGCTGACAAGTTAGATTACATTCTTGTGTTTATTGTCTGAGCTTGGACATAGTATAAACAACTTTAACTCCACAAATGATGAGTTATGTCAATCTAGCAGTTACCAAAAATAGGCCAGTTTTGAAACATTGAACATGATAGAGAGTTTTAAAACGAAGCTGATTATTGACTGCCATGAGAATTATTTGGAAGCGAGAATCAAAAGAAACTGAAGACAATGAATGTTTAAAAATTTATTACAGGTAATAACAGTTATCAAGTAAAGAAGTGTGTGATGCTTATGAATCTTCTTCCTGAGGAAGATTTTGAATCACTTAACCCTTTAAGATCCCGTCCGTGCATTAAGTGGAAACGATAAATACAAAGATTTTGTTGATGAGTAGTCCAACAAGTCCAGGCCTGGCAATAAGAGGGTGCTAGCTATAGTTAATGTATAACACAAAGGACGTTTTGCAGACTGGGATGTTCGTGGCTGCTAAAGCAAGGTCATATATTACTTGTAAAGAATGTGGAAGAGTGGTTAATTTGTGTCATTTTTCCTTTCAAATAAAGAAGTACACATCACAGTGTTTGTCACAGCTTACTTGCCCACTTTTAATTGCAGACATAAATTAACATTGGGTGTTATGTTGTGGTAACAATTTAAGTGTGTTTCTAAAATGTTATTTTTATACCTGTAAATTCTTGTAAAGATTTCTGTAATTAACTATTGAATTAAGGGAAATATGCAAATAGTTAATTATTGTTAATTCAAAAAAGTACAAAAAAGCAAACATTATACTTTTTGAAGGAGTAATCAAGGGAACCAAGGTTATAGGGTAATGAAAAGAAATCAATCCAGGGACAAAAACCAGACATGGAAAACAGACATACACAACAAAGAAGATAAAGTAACTAAAATCATACATACAAAGTAACAAAAGCAAATGAGCAACTCGGTCTCCACTAAAAACTGGGAGCAAGGACCAGGTGCATATACACCGGTAGGGTAAGCGCCCTCTGCTTTTCTAGAAACACCTGCCGAGTTGCTCATAAAAGTCAAGTCCTGGGGTAGAAAAACGAGGAAATGAAAACTATGAACCGTTGAATAAATCAGTTTTCATGGTGCAGATGGATACACCATAACGATCCACGAGTTCATGATGACGACCATAAAACTTCTGTAGTGATGACCTCAATCTTGTAGCAGCACAACCCAGTTTCAGAAGCCTATTTGTGAGAGTTCTAGCGTGATACAAAAAGTCTGTGTAGTTTCGGCAAGCTCTGGCATAACGTATGAGTTGTTATATGAACCCTCCATACGCAGGTGCTGAAGGGATGTTGCCACAGATGAAAGGAAAGTTGACAATTCTAAATGAAAAGTCATCACGTTTGGCGTAAAGTTTGGTCAATAGTTTTCCTTTACCATCAATTTCTAAATGTAGGAATACATGTTTCTTATAAATTTGCCAAATTGTATTATATTCGTATACAAGTTTCTTAAAATATGCAACGAATTTGTGAAAAAAAAGATAAAATTATGACAATTAAGCGAACTGCAAAATGTTCGGAGAAAGCCATTTCATTCGTTATATCCTTTAAACAATTGCAGTATTTATGCTTTCTTTTTATTCATATATTTTCTTAACTGCAAGAATGTTTATGGCTACGATTCTTCATGTTACTACTACAGAACTAACAGTCTTTAAAAATAAAGATTGCCGACGCACACAGCAGTAAAATTTGTTCCTTTTACTTATAATTTTCTATATTTTATTCGGGAAATAACATATGGCACGCAATTTAAATTTTCGATACAGTTTTTTTTGAACGCATTAAGTAATCAGTATTTGGCCAATCGGGAAACAGAATAGCGATCAGGTGACTTGCATTTGCATGGAAGAGAGTCTTTAAGGTCAAAGGGTAAAAAGCGAACTATACCGACTACGTCGGAAAAAGACAAAAAATGCTAAACCGAGCAACAGGTTATCAGTATGCTATAGTTTCTCCTGAACAATGTATCTGTAACTTTTGGAGGGGCACTTTTTCAACAAATCAGTAGCATTCCAAAGGGCAATGATTATGTTTCTGTTCTAACCGATCTGTTTCTTTAGTCATTTGAGTCTCATTCCTTCAAAATCTTGTGAAAGACAAGAAGGTTAAAGAAACTTTATTTTCAAATATTAAATGCTACATTAACAATGCTAAATTTCGAGAATGGCTTCCGTTTATTTATCCACCTGAACTAGATATTCAATGAATTCCTCTATGTCATTTTTAGACCCTCATCTCGAATTAGAGGACATTAGTCATCCCAGTACAAAAATGTATGCCAAACGAAACGATTTTAATTTTTAATAATTAATTTTCTTTTCTTGTGCATGAATATACCAGCTTCCCCCTGCATTTAATGATTGTATTTCTCGGCTGTTAAGGTATGTCAGTTGCGACTTTTCAACTACTTAATGCGCAACCATTGCTTGAAAGACAGGCTTTTGGATCAAGGTAATAAAAATACGTTTCATGCTCTTATTAACAAAAAAAATTCCGATATATAGATCTGATCGCAAAATATACCGTTTCTGACATACATATCATCGAAATGGTAAAACGTCAAGTTTTATTATAAAGCTGATGTCCTCTTGGATTTTCTTAATTCTAATCATATTTAGTTCCTTCTATTTTCACATATTTATTGTTCATATGTTATATACAGTTTTAACTTTTTGAGCGGAGGGAATTTTATTCAGTCCGTTTGTACCGGAAATGATGAATCATAATGGAAGCGGGAAGTTTGGCGCGATAAAAAAACCTGATATTATCCACCGTAAATTCCTATCGAAAATGACTTGTTTAAAGTCAGGATCATTGCACTGGTTTCAAACCTACCGGATATACCCCGATGTTGCTACATGTATTTGTTATACGGACTTTCCTTTTGATTATTCGTTTGAGTATTGCCTAGTATTAAGTTTGGTAAATTTTTTATTACCCTTCATGTACATTTTAATATTCTGGGGTATGTCATTATCTTTCATAATCTTTAATTCTTTGGTGGAATGGGGTACCCCTGGCGTGTTACATGCTGGGGTTGTCAGGCTATAATACGGAAAACCTGACCGCAAACCATAGTGGTGCACCGTGTTGGGAAAGATGCCACGTTCCTCGCACGTTAAAGAACCCTACTGTGGTATTCTCCCGGAGTAGGAACCATAGGGCTCCGCCACAGGAGGCTAAATTGCCTGACCCTACCCATCTCTCCCTATTTCCAGTGGCAATCAAAATTTGTCGACCCCATTATCCTTGTGTTCCATCCCTTTTTCATTTCATCATCATTTCATGTTCATTTTATCATCAATTTCATGTTCATCGTCTGAATATAGCTGAAATATTGCTGCTCGGACGTTAAACCCCAACAAACAAACAATATCTTTAATTCTTGAAAATGTACTAAAATTTAACAATTTTAAGGCCATTTTTGTTGAAGGATAAAATAGGAAAAAGTTTTACCTGTTTCCAATACCTACAGTGCTCGATTTCACTTAAATTACCTATATATAAAGATGGATTTGATTTAACTAATCTAATAATTACAAAATAAAAGTTCATTTTACCGTTTTAAACATATACAGATATGATAATAAAAATCTACATTAATTTGTCTTTCAATTGATTTATGTTTAGCCGTTAATCCTATACCGGCCAATACAGTTTCAAAAAGCCTTAACCGTTCGCTGCACCAAAAAGGTGTGTTTATATATTTTCTATAGTATGTCCTAAAATACAGCCGTGTGGGTCGCAGTGAGCTATAAGCGCTCGCGGTTTAGCCGAGACCCAACACGATTTACGAAAACCGAAGTTAGAAAAATATAGCAAGACGTATCATTAACAAATACAACAACAAAAATACCAATTATATATCTTGCAAATTTCGATATTGTGTTTCAAGAATTGATAAAAAAAATATGATGCTACATATGAAAATCACAATTATCTTTTGGCCCCCCACCCCCGTGTGCTCCATCACTAAAATTGGGGATTTAATTTTTGCGCGAAATCTGAATTTTAATAAATTCTACCCCTTAAAAATCTTGCATTGGTTCTCTCGACCTTTAATTATATTAACCGTTTTACCTGAAATCGCTGATCTGTCCCAGCTGAGACACATTTACTTGTTTGAAATGAATAATCTATATTAATTTTATTTTAAGGCATTGGTTAATAATAATGTATTGTATTTATTGTCATTAAAAGCCTTAAATGCAGTGTGAAAATAATATCTCTGGTAGTCTTCATTTACAAAAATACATGAAAAGTATAAAACAAAATTGTTACTTACTACAAGTTTCTGAAAAAAAAAACATAAAACAGATACATTAGGATTATAAAATTAACCTTTCAGGCATAGTACAATAAAAGAGAATTTGAAGAGTCAATTGTGTCGTATAGTGGCAGCATCTGTTTGAAATTAATTTGCTAACGGCCCATTCGGATGTAAGAATTTATACAAATTTTTACCATTTCTGAACATATTTTCAATAAAAATCAACTAGTGTGTAAAAGTGTGTGCATAAAAAGCAGGTAGAAATGTTCTCCTTAATTTTATAAGTAAAATAATAAAAGCTGTTGAAAAATACAACAAAAACTCATATCCCGGCAAAATATCAGTTGTTACTTACTGTATGGCGTAATATATAATACTCCTCCAGCTGTGACAGCACTAGAAGGATATAGACTTTCAGTATTTGGTAGTTTGGTTGCCGATTGATTTGCATGGCAAACACGCGCTCTTTGGGATGCAGTCACATTGGTGTTGTCGTATTCTATAACCTTTTTGGTGTTTCAAATATAATAACACTAACAAGGAGTCAAATAATATATACATAATAATTTAAACGAAATACTACACCGTTGAAAGGCCTTATTATTGTTTATAGTTTGTTGTTTTATTCACGTAAGGGCATGAAATATAAAGTTTATTGAACAGGGTAGAAAATAATCTAAATGATTAAAACTTGACTTTCAATCAGGGAACATCTCCTGGATATGTTAATTCGAAATCTGGCTTTGCGTGTATTTTAATCACTCTGTTAGAATATGTTTTTAATTTTTGATAATTTGTTCTTCAATTTTCATATAAAGAATATGTCATACAACACAAAAGAAGTAAACATAAAATAGCAGAGGGAAACTAAGAATCGGTCAGGAAGTTCTTGCCTATCCCAAGACACCCACTGAGCTGCTTTCTGAATATCATGTGTGGCGAAAGAAAAAGAAAGACCTACAGGCCAATCAGCTAATGACAAAGACCTTTAACTTTTGAACCGATAAGTTTTTTCAATGGTTCTAGCGATTCGTATTAGTCACTTTTTTATCATTTCACCTGATTATAATTAACTAAATTATCGTTTACTGTATACTGTGGTTTTTGCTACTTACCATGCATGAAAATCTATGATTAACTGAAAGATCTGTATCTGCATCAAAGTTGTATAAGGCAGTATAATATGTAGAACCAGATTGAAATGAAATGAGACAGCCAAAGTAATTATCTCCTAGAAGAAAAGTAACTTAAAAAGAACAAGGTCAATAACCGTCATCATTCTAAACATACACAATTTTATTATTTTTAGGAAATCATACACATTTATTTTGCCTTTGTCCTTGCGAGATTAAATATTGAACCAACGAAAATATCCATTAACAAATAAATTATTTTCAAGGCATAACAAAAATGGTACGTATAATGGTTGAAATGTCTTCAGACAACTGTATGTAAAAGTAGAAAAAAATAATTAAAAAAAAAAAAAAAAATATATATATATATATATATATATATATATATATATATATATGATTGGTATTTTTTTTGTTGAAGATATATAAATATAAATATTTTTACAAACGGCGGGTGTTTCTAGAAAAGCAGAGGACGCTTACCCTACCGGTGCACCTGGTCCATGCTCCCAGTTTTTAGTGGAGTCCTAGTTGCTCATTTGGTTTTGTTAGTTTGTATGTATGATTTTAGTTACTTTATGTTCTTTGTTGTGTATGTCTGTTTTCCATGTCTGGTCTTTGTCCTTGAAATACATTCTTTTGATTACCGCTGTAACCTTGGTTCCCCTGATTACGCTTTCAAAGATTTGAAATGCAGGTATCCAAAAATATGATTTTTTTGAGAACTGTGAAAATGAACGTTTTTGTATAATTTTTATTCACGAAGTAAGAATAATGAAACTTTTAACTAAAAAATCTCAAACCCCGATGACACTTACATCAGAGACATCAAAGAGTAAAATTTCAAATTCGTTCACGAGGGTGTCTGATATTTCCTAGTCATACATTTTCGAGCTGTTTTTTGTTTTCTTTCACTTTTCACATCAAATTTTTGTTATAAATTATGCTAACTTTGAACGTATAGTTAGGTAACTAAGACTTCTGTCTTGCACTTTGAGCAATATGAGATTATCAGTGTCTGAAGCATGAGGAAGAAGAATGCCTTGTACCTTTTCACTAAATGTTTTAGAAAATCCGGATGATGTGAATAATGAGATAGGAGCCATGTCAGTGAAAATATCCTCAGATATGTCTTAAGTCATGTCTTAGAAATAAATTTGGGATGGTCTTTGGATATGTCTGTAACACGCTGTACGGTGTTAATCGAAGCTATCTTAGGATGATCCTTACTATGGTCATCCTAAGATGGTCTTAAGACAATGTTAGGCTTGTTTTGATTTAATGTGGATAATTATTAAAAAATGAATTGTGAATATATTGAAGAGGTGTATTATATTCGATACACTTGATATCATTGCCTTCGATTTCAAAAGTCGTAAAACACGTATTGCACGAAACATGAGTATAGAAAGGAAAGAAAAGGAACCCAGATTTTCAGAAAGTGTTATTCAAATTATATTAAGTGAAGTTAAGAAAAATAAGACAACGATATTTTCACAGAGTATCTAAAGTTACTAAGTTGTAGGAGTATCCTAAGATCATCTTAGGGCAACTACCGAGGTATCCTTACTTTAGGACAAATTTTAGGACGTATATTAAGTTAGGAGACTTTTGTTGACATGACTTAGGTTAATTATGTGTCCTAAGACCATCATAAGACATGTCACATTTCTACGAGATTCTATTATTAAAAAAAAAGCTAAGGAGAAAAATGGGAAAGACCATTGGAAAGCTGAGAGTTTTGCCAGAAAACACGTTTTTACGCACTAAAAAAAAAACCAAAAAAAACGCTAAATAATTTTAAAATCCTCGCTGTGATTGGCAACATAATTTTCTCACCTGAAAACCCGACTTTAAGTGTAGAAGTTGTTACATATGATGTATTTGCTGTCTTTAGATCGGTGCAAACAGAAAGGTTTCCCGTACTTTTTTCACTGAGCGTGTCGTCAAAGGTAAACATAAAATTGCCAAGGAGAGGATCTGCACACTGTTGCATTGCGCTGTTTTCGTAATCTGAAATGAGCATTACTTCATTCGTTAAGGTTTCCCGGGTATAGTCAAGTAGGATAGCAGGGTATATTCATCGAATTACCTTATTAGTATGAAACACATCTTTATCATTTTCGTGGGTTAAAACAGATGATGTCTTATCGAAATATCCACCTATATCACAGTGCGATGAAAAAACGGGCCAAAGGTCACACATTTCTCAAAGAACGTATTTGATTTTTCAAAGAGTAATCAAAGGAACTAAGGTTCTAGCGGAAACCAAAAGAATGTAATCCAGGGACAAAAAACAAACATGGAAAACAGACATACAAAACAAAGAACATAAAGTAACTAAAATAATAATTACATAATAATTACAATAATATAACATTAGTCTCTTTGAAACTTAAAAGCAAAAGTAACATGTATTTCTTTTCGGTTTTACTGTTTTACTACCATGTACTGTTGCAAAGTACAGCACATAACACATTCTTTTCCAGGAAAATCGGTGTTGTTTGTTAACAACATATCCTGTGAAGCCAGAAGTGATTTAAAATATGATAGATCGGGACATTTTCAGTAAGTTGAAGTCGTTAGTCGTTGGTTAAATCTCTCAGGCTCCAGTACCACTTGCAAAACTACACCATATCGATTCTCTTTACATTAAGTCTGAGAAAATTCTCAACTGTTTGTGACGTCATCAATTTCAAGGACTTTGATCAATCAAATCATATCAAATAAGCTTTATTTTAAGTCCCCGAGTTTATCACAACAATACAATATAAGATCTTAAGAGCTTTTATAACCGATATAAGATACATAAATACCTATACAGTCCATGTATATATGTAAAATACACAGACAAAACAATAAGACAAACAGTTATAATAAGACAAATACATACAACACACAAACATATATAGCAGTTAAAGGCAAAGAACTAAAAGCATAGAGACAGAAACAAAACAAAAATAATATCAACAAAAATAACAATTGACCTTAACATGGAATTCTCTGACTTAAGTATATTCCAACTATTGTGGCGCCGGGGCCAGTACTGTCATAGTGTTTAGAAGTTATTTTTGGCAAAATTAAATGTACCAAGAGATTACTGCTTTAATAGTTAAAGGAAACAATATCATACAGTTGAACTTATTATCATAATATTTTGGTGGATTAAAGCCTAGTTAAAAAGTATAATTTACTTAACAATGCATGAAATATATGTATGTATCGTAGGATTTTAAAGAAGAATATCAGATTCACCTGGTTATAATGTTTAATTTAGTAAATTTGACAATGGTAGATAACGTCGGCATTAAAAATAGATATCAGTTGACAAATATCAAAACCCAAACTTGATACTTCACGAAATCAGGAAAAGGAAAGAAAAAATAACCTACCGTGGTTTATAAGACCATCAATTTTTACAGAAAGGAATAACGAACAACGTTCATCATATTTCGACAAATTGCGAAACATACAAGATGTTTTCGTACAAGAGAAATGAAAGACTAAAACTTATGGAAAAAGAAGAGAGAGAGAGAGAGAGAGAGAGAGAGAGAGAGAGAGAGAGAGAGAGTATAATCGTAGTGCCCGGCATAAAAACAAAAATCTTCAAGTAACAAAAGTAACAAAATGGCAAAATACAGGGCTTTGAAAAACCTGAAAGACGTGTTGCCGTTATACACCAAATAAAAAAGTAATACTTAAAATTCGTAATCAGTACTTCGAGAACTGACCAAGAGTAAATAAAAAAATACTCAGTAAGACTCTGTTTTAGAAAATATAAAGAACTTTGTTGATCAAACAAATAAAATAGAAATCCACAATTCTTCATTAACATAAAAATGCCAAAACTTGGGAAACTTAAGCAGCTCGATGAAAAGTGTAATCAAGGGAACCAATATTCTAGCGGAAATCAAAAGAATGTAATATAGGGACAGACACCCAGCAAAGAGCATAAATAAACAAAATACATACAAAGTAACAAAAGTAAATAAGCAACTCGGACTCCACTAAAAACTTGGAGCATGGACCAGTATCTGGTAGGGTAATCGTCCTCTGCTACTCTAGAAAAACACACCGAGTTGCTCATAACAAGTCGAGTCCAGATAAGATGAAAGAGGAAAGGAAAATTATGACACGTTGAACAAATCAGTTCTCATAGTGCAGGTGGAAACATCGTGACGATGCATGATGACGACCATAAAACTTCTGTAATGATAACTTCAATCTTGTAGCAACATAACACCGTGCCAGAGGCTTAATTGTAAAAAAAAGTCTAGCGCGGTACAAAAATTCTGTGTAGTTGTGGCAAGCTCTGGCATAAAATATGAGCTGTAATATGAAAACTCTATACGCAGGTGCTAAATGGATGTTGCCACAGATGGAAGGGTAGTTGGCAATGCGGAATGAAAATTCATCGTGCTTGTCGTATAGTTTGGTCAAAAGTTAGGCCTATAACCTCATTTCTATCAATGGAAAAAAAGAATAGATATGACGAAAAGCAACAAAAGCCCTAGTATATAACCTAAATTAAAAATAGTAAATACTTTTAAGGATCGCTAAAATGTCTTTTAAAAAATTACAATAAGGTAGCTCTGAAAGGCTCCGACAACAAAATTACTAAACCTCACTGTGACAGACCGACAATACTTTAAAATTTAATAATAACACAAAGACACATTAAATCTGAGTTAAAGTTAGAGTTAAAGTAGTAGTATTATAAGGCCTTGACCATCACCATTTTATGTAAGGTAAAAAATGAACTGAAACAAACACACCATACCACTCGCTCAATCATTCATCCTATAACCTACATGAAATACCTCAACATACATAATATTGACAAAATGCGATACCTACTTTTAGAATGCTCGCAATTGCTCTCAAAAAATAGCTCAGAACATGTCTAAAAATGACAATTCAACAAAATATACCAACATGAGAAATTAGCAGTCAGTACAATTCCAATGAACTTGATTTGGAGTAATTATGTCAAGTACTAAATAGGCAAGAATCGATGTAGTACAATACTAAAAATGACTTAGATGAAATAAAGAGTCGAATATCTTTGTAGGCGAAAATGAGGTTTAATTAAAAAATAGACAATAATTACAAAAAGTGAATCTTATACGAATAAATCTATTAAAGGCAGCTGATAAACCAATAGGATTTGTTTGGAAGATTGCGCTTTATAGACTACATTTCCGTATAAATTAATTTGAGATAAATACTATAATCTGATTAGTTAAAATAATTTTGTTATATCTCAATGGATAAAAAAATATTGACACGCCCCTATAAGGTTAAATTCAGAGCTACTTTTTTTCATTTTTAAAGATAATAATTTATAAGAATTGGCTATGATGGCATATTTTGTTTATTGCACTTCGCGCAACAAACAATATGCACTTGGAAAATTTATGTTATTTTTCAATAGACAATTTTTTTATCATAGCCAATTCTTAAAAATATGAGCAATATCATTAGTAATGATGAACCTGCAATTGCTATTATAGTTTTGTATCAATGTTTTGTAACGGTATATAAAACTTTTTAAAAGTTTGTAATATAGATACCCTTGGTGTAAAAGCTTTTCAGGCGACTGAGTATTACTGCTTCTATCTTGCGATCAGCAAAATATTGCTATGAATTAACGAATAGGGAAACGCGATCTCATATGACATTTGTTCCTTCCAAAAAGATAGCGGAAGATTGAATTTGTTTTATGAACAAGTACAAAAAAATGAAGAAATCACGCTAATGTCCGAACTAATGTGTTTCCAATCAAGTACATTTGCATGAGAAAAGAATAACGCAAATTGGAGTTTTTTCTGGACTTCAAGTAAAAATATCTTAATTCGAAAATTTCTCAGCGCTTGTTCGAAAATCTTCGTAAAATTTGTCAGGAAAATGAGGCAAATACAAGTTGCTGTCTAGTATTGTATAGAGAATGCATGGAATTGAGGGAAAAGTTCATATTGTTTAAATAATGAAATTTTTTTTTTATCGAAGATCATTTGAACTACATCTGTCCCGAAACAAACCTTGTATGACAGTGTGTTGTTTGAATCTTTCATGCACAGATTGTGGAGTTTAAAATAATAATCGTTTAGCTAGATCCTTTAATCTCAGTCTCCGCTATATAGATGACGTATTATCTTTATACCATCCTAGTTTCGGGGATTTGATACATCGCATCTACCCCAAAGAACTAGAGATAAAGGGTACTAGACAGTGTGAAGTCAGTCTCATATCTTGACCTTCACATAAAAATCAATGGTAAAAGAAAAATATTGACCAAACTTTTCAAACGTGATGCCTTTTCATTCAGAATTGTCAATTTTCTTTTCATCTGTGGCAACACCCCTTCAACGACCGCGTATGGAGTTTTCATATCATAACTTATACGTTATGCCAGTGCATCCCATTACTACGCAGACTTTTGTATCGCGCTAGACCTCTTACAAGTAGGCTTTGTCAGATTTGATTTGGATTAAATCGGATTAGTGCTCGGTATATTTGTCGTTACCCTTGTTTTATGATGACGAATCAAACGCCCACGACATAAAATGGGAAGAGTTCGAATGTACTAAAATATACATGTATGTGAAAATAACAAAACGAGAAACTAACTGTAAGTTGCTTGTAATAAAAAACTATAAATCCTGATGAAATACCCAGCAGTTTTAAAACATTAACTGGAACATTCCCTGTTCACGTAACCAGGGCTGATTGACAAACAATAAAAATTAGACATCTATACACGTATATATTTTCAACTAACTAAGGTCAACATTAATGTTGCAATACGGCATCGGCATGCAAGACTTAAATCATCCTTATTTGATACTTCTTAGAGTCGAACTCGAACAATACAAATGATCATTCTAACATTGCGTGACACGTTCGCTTGTAAACATACTAGAAGATCTCTAATTAGATAAAACCCTGCTCGCACTTGCGCAATCATTGTAATGAAGGGAACATTTTTCATTTTATTCATAGATTTTAATCGTTTACTAATTATGAAAGCAACAGAACCAATAATACTTCTTAATAAACTCCTCTATTCTATTACGATCTTAGGCTGTTTCGGTCATACTTATTTTGGCCTTGCATTGAAGGACATGATCACGCTGGCAAATTAACATTGAAATGTCATTCACAAAGAATGAAATGTGTTTCAGAGGACCATGATTTGTTAATAATTTCTAAGACTAATCATACCGACTTATAACCGAATGACCTATATCTACGTCACATGATGTTCTTGCAGGTTATGTTTGTACGAATCTAACATGTCAATACCTTTGCGAACCATAACATGGAAATATCGTGTTTCAGTTGTCGTTGTACATATTTGCGATTCAGTTGGAGTTTCACTTTCTTTTATTGCAACTACTCTTTCTCCATTAGTATCAATTGCTACACAAAGAAAATAACAATTACAGTAGAATTTTAATCATTCCGAAGAGAAACATGTTAAAGAATGTGAAAAAATAATTTACGCTTTAGATTACATACTTGAAGTTAAGATGATATAACATTTTTTGATGTTTTCAGAAAAATACATGATTAACAAGATTGTAGCGTGAAAATAAATGTCCGTCGATGCATATATTATTTGGACTGCCTTTATTCCTTCTTTTAATACTGTGAATGGATTTTGCTAAATTCATGTTCAAACTTACAAAATGATAAAAGTATGGACAGCGCTTGACGACCAGAGTGAAATGTTTTGAACAAAAAAAAAAACCCTGGGTCACACATGTACCAGATATAATATTAAATTATATATTACGTAATTATATTTCGCCCTGTAAAGTTATGCTAAAAATTATCAACAAAGTTATAATTGTGAAATTCACTTGATTTGTCTATTGCTAATAAAATGTATAAAACTGAAATGTTGGAACCAAAAAGATGGGTTATAAAATGAAAAACGTGTACTTATACACACGTCTGGTCCGATTAAGTAAAATTACAAATTGAGAATTTCCTCAAATATAAGTCTGACAAATGAGTTCGCTGTGGAGTCCGAAATATAGGACTAATAAATAAATAAACTATTCTCGAATTCTTCTCGATGATTTAATGGAAAATGTTCACGAATAATTGTACTTACGCGACTGTAAATAGTAATAAATTGAGTATGAAGTTATTTGTGTCATATCCATACAAAGATAATGATAATAGTTTCCACTTTCTCCTGATATTTCTGCAGTCTGGGTATCAGTTGTTCTGTAAAAGAAAAAAACAAAAACAAATAAAATCGCAAGTGGTTTCACTAATTATAATTACACATAGGTCCAAATCTAACAGGTCGAATAAGAAATTGGTGATGTGAAAAGAAAACTAACTTTATCGAAAACATAGGTAGAGATCGAATTAACTATCTATAAAAGCTTTTGGAGGTAAACCATGTTGCCTTAGAGCGAAAAGATATTGATGTATTCATTCAAGATTTTTGTTCCATTTTATTAAAATCACCAGAACAGACCTTTCATTGGTACATTAACAGCAAAGAGTAATAATTTAGGTGATATGCAAAATATCAAACAGCATAAGCTTTAGTTTAATGAGGAATGCAAAATGTCTAGAAAGCAATTTCGCAAAGCCAAACGCTTGTATAAGAAACATGGTTCTAATATTTTTAAAACTAGACTGAAGGTTTCTGAAAAACAGTATAAGAAAACTATGGATGGAAATATCTGAAGATTTAATATAGATATATGCGTACCAAGATGAGAGAGTTTAGAGTTAAAAATCCAAAAGAATTCTGGAATATTTTCAAAAATGACCAGAAAAGGAATAGCACTAATATTTCTATTGATTGTTTATTTGGTATTTGTTCAAGGATTTAAATATTAATGAGTTTGTTCATGTTCATAACTTTATAATACAGATTAACAGATGATAATGAAAATGTTATTTTAAATAGCAGAATCACAACAGATGAGATTGCCAAGGCAATACGAGATGCCAAAGTAACAGATCAACGGGTGATGACAAAATTATCAACGAATATATTTTTTCCTCATTTGGCACCATGAAGGAAATTTTAATATGATTTTTTTCGATGATGGATCTGTTCCAAAATCATGGTTCACAGGTGTTATTATACCCATATACAAGAAAAAAGGTGATAAAAATTATCGACCAGTTACATTGCTATCATATTTTGGTAAAATTTTACATCGATACGGGATTTTAGGTTGAACTGGAATCTCAAAGAGAAGTGCGTACTCAACAAACGCTCACATATATTCTTTGTAGGCTTTGTTTGAATTATTACGTTTAAAGAAGAAAAAACTATTTAGTGCATTATTGATTTTGAAAAGGCGTTCGACTTTGTCCATAGAAATTCGCTATTTTAAAGGTTTTTGAAAATGATATTAATGGATTTTTTTTTACTTATTATTCAAAATGTATACGACGACGTAAAGTCTTATATTCGATATAATAATGAATATTCTAGAATATTCAAGTGTGAAATGGGTGTAAGACAAGGCGAAAATTTAACGCCTCTACTTTTCTCATTATACTTGAATAATTTGCATTCCATTTTGGAATAGCAACATATTACGTGTATTCATTCAATAAGTTCTGGTGCTGAAAATTCTTCTTTTGTTATATGCTGTCGATACTATTTTGTTAACAGAATCTGATAGTGACTTACAACTTATGCTTGATAGTTTTGAAAATTATTGTGACCAATGGAAGCTTAAAATTAATGTAAGCAAGACCAAAATATTGATATTTTCAAGAGGAAGAATAAGAAATTATAAATTTTTCCCGAAAGGATTAGAAGAAGAAAAACTTTTCTACTACAAGACAGTATTTGAAAGAACAAAGTACTAAATCTATGTTCACTTCGCTGCAGAGATGTAGACGCCATAACTTGTCTATTTAATGTCAGTTGGATATGGTTGTTAAAGCTGTTTTACCTATATTACTATATGGTTCTGAGATTTGGGGCTCTGAGGATTAGGAACTTTTAGAGAAGGTGCATCTGCGCTTTTGTAAAATTATTTAAAAATTGAAGCCGTCAACAGCAAGCAATATTGTTTATGATGAATTAGAAAGATATCTAAATATTCTGACAATTCAAACAAGAATGATTAAGTTTTGGTGTCGTTTAAGTAAATGATGACGAAAATAAAATTTCTACCATTTTGTAAAAGTTACTTCAAATGTTTCTGGCCTTGAGATTAAGTGGATTTCATTTATTAGAACATTTTTTTATCATTGTGGCCTATCAAAATGTTTGGTAGTCAAAAATTTTTTATCATCCTTTTGGATAGAAAAGTGCATTTTTCAACGTTTGAAAAAATCAGTTATTTGATGCGATACCTTTGAATGCCATCGCCTCCCAATTGAGGTCGAGAGATGGCAAGGTATTCCCAGACAAGATCGTTTTTGTACAGTGTTTACCTCACATGATATTGGTGATGAGTATCTTTGTTATGATATGTAATTTTTTCGAAAAAAGATAGAAAAAATTTTTAACGAAGGTCGTACTTCCAGGTTTAATACATGAACAATTGTTTACACGTGCAATTTTATTAATATTATCAATGTTGTGCATTTCCTCTGTTAAGTAACATAATTATATTAAATATGTGTTTTTGGTTTGTAAATTCAATGACAACATAATCAATCAATTAACAAATTATATAAAACTCGTAAATTGAAATAGTCACGCAAATGATCATTCGCTAAAATCCCGATTTAGCCTTTTAATTAACAGACAAAAGTATCTAGTTTTGACTTAAAAACCGTCTTGTTCCATATTTGAATCATTCTACTTTCCCTTTACAATGTCGGCGAATCTTGCAAATATGGTGGTATGCATGTCTTGAGAAACCACTATGTTTATCATTCGATTTCATGATGTGTTTTCGCCCTTGTACTGAGTGGGTGTGACTTATATGTTTATGGGTGATGAGGCTCAGTCACAACGTAAGTATAGCAACAAATTTTACCGGACCGAAAAAAAGGAATCCTAACTACATTTAATTGATTGATTTTTTCCAAATATCATGACATACTGAGTTTTGCAATGTATGGGGATTACTCTATTTTGAGTTTTACCTATATACTATTATATGAAGGTATTAGAAGGTAAGAAGATCTCCTCAATAACATACAGACAATCGGTATACCCACAGCCTGCAAATCTGCCAATTTCAGTAGTATTTTTACAGGTTGAACAAGAAACGCTTGCGAGCACATTTTTTGCATTAAAATTTTATGTACGATGTTATTGTGATCGTTTCCGTTTCCATCAATACTCTAATTGAACAGGAGTCCCATTTCAGATACATTTGGCTCTTAGCCCGGAACGTTTGCTCTATTTCTTTATACATACAACCTAAGTATTACAGTAGTTTGGCATCAGAAAAAAAAACGAATAAAATGTTACAATAATAAGCCAAGGTCCCATGATTTCCGACTGAGCAATATCTTTTTCTTGAGCATTTTTGTGAAAACGAATATAAGGACTGAATCATGCTGTTGTGGAAGAGAGTCCAACATGGGGTCTCAGAAAAACTTTTCTATTATTATTACCCGACTTGAAGGCATCTAACATATTATAAGTCAGATCTGTCTTTGTATGGCATGCGGTATTTACTTGTTTGTGTGTACATTTTGTATGTGTGTTTCTTATATTTAATTTTAGTGTATTTCATACAAAGAATTTTAGTTACGGCGGTTTGAATCGTCTTTTGGTATGTTTTTTTTAATGTTTTTTTCCCTTCTTCTGTTTTTGATATTTTTCTCCTAATACATCAGTTCCTCTTACAGATGTATTATTGTATTTCATATTATTATATACACACCTAATGTAGATGTACGCGCAAGTCAATTCGAAAAATATCATTCTGTTTTTTTTTTTTTGTTTTCGCTCCTCCTTACCTGAGAATATATCTATTTCCATTGTTCGAGTAACAAGTAAGGTTAGTCCACTTGTTGATTTTATCTCGTGTGATTGCGTATTCACTCAGAAACAACGTTGAACTGCTTTGAAACTCTGCTTTAACAAATTTATTATCATACCAAATTCCAGTCATATAGGATGGAAAAGTACATGCAGCACCTGTAAAAGTTTTGAATATATCGTTAGAAAAAAAACAGTGCGCAGACAATACATAAGTATTGATGTAATGATATCTTGTATCATATGAAATTGTAATGGTGTGTAGTTGAGTTGTATAGAAACCCAGGTTTGCATTAATTTATGTTCAGAATTAGGGTACATTTTTGTTAAAAGAAGTGAATTTGCAGTTAACAGGAAAAATGGCAATATCTATAATAACGTTAAGTGTTTTAATGTATATAAATATTTTTTTCGTATTCACGCCACGTGAATAAGTTTTAGTTTACAAAAGATAATATTTATATCTTATTACAGTATCAAATGTGTGGAAAGGTACATTTGTTTTTACTTTCCTCTTAAATCATCGATTCAGTTTACTCACAATTTTCATTCGGCAAAGACATCAGTCCAAAAAGAAGAAGTATATTATGACACGACATCATCATACTGAGATCATTTCACATCATGGTTAGAAAATGATTTATCGAGTAAACTCCATGTTTTGACTTAAGTATCTATAATCAAATGGTTTTGAACTGGAACTGAAATACATTTGAAGTTAAAAAGCATTCAATATAATACAATTATTTATTCTTCTGTTGTTTAAACAATGGGGTTTAAAGAAAAATGATATGTTAGACAATTGATTTGAATAAATACTTGAGTAATTTTTAAAGGTTTTTTTGTACATGTACCTTTGTTCGTTTTCTAAACAATTTATAACATTAATTCATGCACTAATATAAATGTATGTGCGTTTAAAAAAGTATGAATATCTAATTTTCTAATTTTTGAAGTCATTTTCTTTAAACTTGATTGATGATAAAACAACATTCCCCCAAGTAATTACTTTCTATTTCAACATTAACCTTATAGTTAGAACAGTACTATTTATTTCCCATAGGTGACAATAGTGAAAAAAATCACTCCTTTAAAACAATGATGGAGCTGTAACCTGATTAATTCCAGTAATATCATCATTTCTGTAACTAAAATTGCGATCTAAGTCATAGTAAAACCGTTTCGATTCTTTGGTATTTTAAGCAGATGATGTTTGGGGTCAGTTTCCACCTTTTCTGCGAAAGGCACATAAATTTAAAAAATTCATGGCATTTATATAAAACGGTTTTAAATAAATATTATGCAAATTTTTAAAAGTATAATAATGTTAGAGACTTGAATTAATAAAACATTATGGGTATCAGTACAATATGTTCTATCACAGTGTTCGGAAGTATTTTTTTAAGTAGGGTACACAAAAGGCCAACCTAAAATAATGATAAACAGTACCGTTCTACCTATACACTATGTATAGCGTAAGTCAGGTTAGGTATCTGTCTTGTATTACATATTCCTGAGCGGGTGTCAAACCATGGAGGCTAAAATTATAAGTGCGCTTTCTTTTTGCCTTTTCCTGTTTTTGTTTCTTGGCAAAAGACTATCATTTTCCATCAAAATTACAGGGTAAATATCAAGCTATGACACAAAAAAAAATGTTTTTGAGGAAAAGCAGTATTTTCATGAAAAATAATGCTTCAGAAAAGGGGTCTATTTTATGAACTCAAAGTAAAATTAAGTGAAAGTAGAAAAAATCTATTTTTAGTTCGACCTGTCCTGGTGTACCAAAGTTCGTGCTTTTTTTTCTAAAATGGACCTAAAATCATTTTTGATATTTCCTTAATGGAAAAACATGGTCAAAAGTTAGACTGAAACTCCTTGACTATTTAAAAAAAAAATCATGAAAATGTAGGGTATACTATAGTAGCCTATGGGGCAAAGAATACAAGACTGAGACCGTTCGGTATGATTTTCCGTGCAGTCAAGGGAATTTACCAAACTATTTTAAATGACTTAATATAATAGTAGTAGGAAAGAAGTCATTAATACACTACTATTATTGAAAGTTGTTGACTGCATAATTTGCATAATTCGGCTCCTGCGTCTAGAGTGTTCATATCACAACTCATACGTTATGCCAGAGCTTGCCGAAACTACGCAGACTTTTTGTATCGTGCTAGAACTCTTAACAAATAGGCTTCTGGAACAGGGTTATGTTGCTACAAGATCGAAGTCATCACTTCAGAAGTTTTATGGTCGTTATCATGAACTCGTGGATCGTTATGGTGTATCCATCAGCACCATGAAAACTGATTTATTCAACGGGTCATAGCTTTCCTCCCCTCGTTTGTCTACCCCGTATTTGACGTTTTATGAGCAACTCGGTGGGTGTTTCTAGAAAAGCAGAGGACGCTTACCCTACCGGTGCACCTGGTCCATGCTCCCAGTTTTTAGTGGAGTCCGAGTTATTCATTTGCTTTTGTTACTTTGTATGTATGATTTTAGTTACTTTATCTTCTTTGTTGTGTATGTCTGTTTTCCATGTCTGGTCTTTGTCCCTGGATTACATTGTTTTGATTACCGCTATAACCTTGGTTCTCTTGATTACTCTTAAAACCTCGTTCAGGTGCGTAGCTGCCGTTAGGCAAAAAAGCTTTTGCCTGCACTTAATTTTCCCAATTTTTTTTTCTTTTTTGAAATAAAATACATCCAGGAGAGGCATAAATGATGCTCTAAAACGCTATCTCCGCGGAGCTTCGGGGGGCTTCGCCCCCTCCAGACCCCCTGCCGTAATTTTGCCAACACTTCAATTTGGCCTCAGCTACGCGCCTGTCTTAGCTGTTATTGAACAAAAGAAAGAATTTTCGTTAATTGTGCCAGGTTTTGTTAATACTTAGGTCGTTTTAACGGTTTAGCTAATTCGTGCGCTTCTGTAATAAAACTCGACAGTGCAATTTTGCCAAGTTACATGTAAGTCAAGCTTAAATGGTCGAAATACATATGTGTGTAATTATACAATTTTTAAAACATAAAATATAAAACTGTCCCAGTATCGATGGGAAGATCTTAATGTACATTTTCATGAGTATCATTATTCTTCCCCCGCCCAATTTGCCCGTTCCTGGTTAAAACGTATCGTAAATTTGGCAAACGTAGGAATTCTTGTGCGACAAGATTATTTATCGATCAAGTTATATATCTCCCCAAAGCAAAATATCTCGTTTCATCAACACCTCTCAAACTGTTATAGTTATACATGTAAACAACTGGAACTTATTTAGAAGCAGACTGTATTATTTGTTCCAACTTTAAAAATATGAGGTCTCTTCTGCGAATTAAAATGACATGATCTTCAAAAAAGTAAGTCCCACAGACGTCGGACCTCAATAGATCCTTCAGTAAAAATTTTGGTGAAGGAAACACTTGACTTGACCACATAAATACCTGCCTTTGAACTCTCCACTGTTACATATGGCGTCTACTACATGTATACATGAATCAAAATTGGCAGTGCGCCTTACTATCCTGCATCATAAATAATTCAGCATAGACAAATTACTGTAATAATTTCTCTCAGGTATACTACAGTAAATTCAAAATTTTAACATAAAAATGAATTTTTATACATTTTTAAACATGCTGAAATTTCATATACTTTTATGCAGATGTGACTGGATGGAAAAGACCTTTGTCTTAAAATGTTTAGGTCTTTTACCGATACAAAGATTTCAATTGAACTATTGTTGTGTGGGTCATGTGCAAGTAATTATGAAAGATGTTTATATTTAATCGCGTATTTTTCTCATTTTCATCAGAATGTAAATAACATGATTGAAAACAATACAGAACTATTACAGTTGATCTGTGTTACCTTTTCAAACAAAATAGAACAGGGATGCTACACACCCAAAAGTGGTTCATATGCATTATAAAAATAATATTTATTTGCTTGGTCTATATGAAAATCAATGTTCGGTAATCACTTGATAATCATATTTCATATAACACGATAGCTATTTGAAAACAAATGATTCTCATATACCTGATCATGTAGATATTGGACATCATATTTTAGTGAAACAAATAAAATTATCATTAAACAAATATATGTTAATCATCCGATAATTATACCTGAAAAACGCTCGATTCGTGCATGTGTAAATCATATGTTATTTTCTCTACATAAATGATTCTAATGGCTGAGTTTCATTGGAAAATATAAAATTTTTCAGGTAACACCTAAGAGATGTTTATTTCAAGGTAAGGCGTAAACCATATTTTCTATAGTACTTTACTTTAGGGTACGACACTTAATCATAATAACATCGTTACCGATACATACTCGTCCCACAAAGGCTGATTCTGAATATAAATAATGTAAACTAATTATCATCGCGCAAGGTGACATTTTTAGCGGTTAAGTATTTATCATTTGACAAGTGTAAACAAGTGGTCAAATAAATAAAGCAGTTTCAATGCTACATCTGTTATAGGTGAAACGCATTGCAACGATTTCGTTAAATCTACATAAAAATTGAAAGAAAAAAAATGTTGTCGATTTTATTTTTGATTGCTGTTCCATTCGCTGATGGATTCTGTTATTCTTCCTCCGGTAGAATTGATAAAACAGGTCAGAATAATTTATTGATTATCTTATATTTTGAAATAAATATTTCACCTTAGAAAGAAAATTTCTGATAGTTTTAAGAATAATATTCCAAATGTAATTCTGTAGATATTGTGGCATAATTTTTCAATATTTTTATTTCTTGTTTGGTGCTATTTGCAATCTAAGTAAATATTTTATAGTTTATTAATCTCCTTTATTCATTAAAAATCCAGCATTTAAAAACTTGTCCATGTAGAAACTAGAGAAATCCTTATGATATGGGAGATACAGGGCAAATTTTATCCCACCATTTATTTTGTTCATTGTATGCTGTCAGAGAGAACATAGATTTTTCTGTATTAAAGTGGATGACTCAGAATATATGTTCAAGGTTCCCAAAAAATTCTATTAATTTATGAATAGATGATAGAGTTATTTCCCTTTATCTTAAATTCTGTAGTGCTTTCTTATTACTAGGTATGTAATTTATTTCATTCTTGCTTCTTCTTCATACATTTCTTAGAAAACATGAGTTTGTGATCTTTAATTGATGACATTTTTTAAACAAAATTTGGTATGTGTCATCCAATGCCTGGGTCTTCCATGGATACCCTTTTAAGCATTTTCTGTTTTATAAGTACTATCGCAAATATTTTCTAGGGGTGCAAACTTTCAGCTTTCGGAGTTTTCTGTTTAAAGGAAAACACCACTCAAATTTTCATTGTCAAATAAAGTAAAAACAAATATAAAAGTAAGAATAAAAATAAACCTAAAAGTGAAATGCTGTTACTTTTCCAACCATTACAGTTACTGGTCGGTTGATTCCAGTATGTGAATATAAAGGTCTTGACGTTCTAGATGGTTCTAAATTTAAAACAGCAAACTGTATGGACTGTAAATGTAACACCGGAACACTTAACTGTTGTGGGTACGTACAAATGTTTCATCCGATACCATCCTATCGCCATTTTTTACATGAAGACATATCTGATGGTAAACTTTAGAAATAATCTGACATTCAATTATCAAATCCCATTATTGACATACATGTAGTCTACGTTAGTAAATAGTTCACAATAAAATGAATTTCTACAATCGCTGGTTTTACGGTGAATATATAAAAAATGTAGATTCTATCCTAATCTTTTTGTCATAGCTACAGCCATTTCAGTAACCCGATGGTGACATTTTTAAAAGCTTTTGTCGAAGTCCACATTTCAAAGTTTATCATAACTTCTTTTGTAGTGCTTTAAAATCATGACAATATTTACCACATAAGCACAAAAAAGACAGCATGTTGTCAATTTCCATATCGACAGCCAAGACAACATAAATAAGAAATGCATTTTTTTATAAAATTATCTATACAAAAGTAATATATATTTTTGATTAACGTTCGAATATTTGCCTAAATGTAATCAAACTGATAATACAATACAAAATACAAAGTGCGCCAATACGAATTTAGCCGTCGAAATCAGCTTTTACCCGTCCAATAAGTCATATTGGCCTAGTTAAAATCCATATTGGCCGAGGCCAAGATGGCGTATTGGACTAGTTAGTCATTAAAGGTATACTTATAATTGGTCCTCGGCTAGCCATATTGGACTTCGACTACGACTCAGTCCAATATGGCTAGCAATGGACAAATAACTAACCAATATAATACCAATAATACTATATTATTTCATAAATATTGTAGATCACTATTCCTCTAAGTAGCTTTTTAATACCAGTATATCATACCTACAACTAAGGACAGTCAATGTTAAACAAATTTTCATACAAAAACCCTATAGTATTCCTATATGAATCTGAGTTCTTATATAAGATATATTATTATACCTTACATACATGTACATGTAATAAACGATTAATTCTGTTGGGTAAAATTTAAACATGTGACATAGATTAATTTGGATATTTTTTGTTTTAATCTCAAGAAAGATAGGATAACCCCCCAAAAAATGCCATCATTAAATATCCCTATTATCCAACGGAGAATAACCCAAATTGTCAACCTTATTAAGGTTGTTCCCCTCGGTCATTTGTTTGTTCGAATTCGGTACAATAAAACAATAACGGCACTCTAATTCGGTGAATATCAAAAATTGTCAACCTTATTAAGGTTATTTCTCTCGGTATAATACCCTCAGGAAAACAACACTAGTTCGGATTGACAATTTTGGATATTCACCTCCTCAGAGGGCCGTAATTGTATAGTGTACACACCATATTATGTATTTCGTTATTTATATATTTGTCCTTGGGTTTGTTAAGCATAGTCTTTAAACTTGGCTTCTTCAGGTTCGGAATTAATGCAGGAGTGTACATGCCACCGGTAGGGTGTAAAATGGTAGCCGATGGTTGTGATCCTATTTTTGTGTTAGAAGCCGACGAAACGCTTGACTGCAAGACTGGACAGAAATTAAAACTGATTTCCAAACCGACCGAAATCACACCAACCTTTCCTGGGACGTTCCCGTTCCCAGGACTGAAGTTCCAGGATCCACGTGAAATGCTTCGGAATGGAATGAATTACCATTACTCGTACCAGAACAAAATTATGCACCCTATTCGAGATGACACATCGACCAACAGTCTGAGAAATTTCCTTCTTTATAATGGATGGATAAATTAAATCAATACTTTCGAATGGAGAAATTAATATTTGTGTATTAAATTATAATTATCAGTGACGTTACATAGAGCTTTATTGGTTGTATTTTTCTACAAATGATCATTAAAATTTTGGATTATTATATTTTTTTTTCGTTTTCATATACTTTAGTATCCTGGATATCTACCATTACAAACTTCAGCAACAACGAAAAAAAGTGCATTAATCAAAAGAAATTTTGTTGTTGATAATCTATGTTTAAGTTATCCCACTTTTAGCTCACAAAATTCTAATACCATATAATACACAAATTTTCATGAATCAATTGTTCGATATTTCTCTCTTCTCTTTCATTAGTTCCTCTGTGTCCTTTGAATTGCAGTGAAACCTGTCTAAACTGAACCCTGAGTAATCTGAAAACTTGTCTAAACCGAACCCCGAGTAATTTTTAAAGTAAAATAATATTCAGTTTAAACAGTTTTCAATGAATAACAAACTTTGAATTTAGAGCCCACTGTGGGAACAAAAGCCTTCAATTATTATTAAAACTTTCGTGTACCTCTTTAAGTCATGTAATCCACTTTACTTTTACCGACTTGGATAACTATAAGAACTTATAAACTTACCAACAAACAAAGGCAACAAAAACAATAAAAAATACTTTAAAATGTGACGATCCACCATCTATAACTTTCCGATATGTCGCATCATAACGAATCAATTGGTGGTTGGATGTCGAATCAAAGCCACACACTTTATTATCTTTTGTTTAGTTGAAAATCTTATTACTGTAATAAGTCTGTTTCTGATCGAATTCCCCTTTTTGTTAAAATTTCCAAAATGTCTTATTAGGGTTGGGTTGTGAAAGTTGCTTAAATTTCGATGAACCTGTTGTGGAGTGTGTATTTTATTGAGAATTAATTATAAAAGATTAGACGTTGCACTCTCCTACTTTTATCATCAGTATTTTACTCCTTAGTGTTTTGCCTAGTGGATACCTATTATGACTAGTACATAATTTTCATACAGATCGGGTCTATGTTGCTCATTCATTTTTGAATTCCAGCGTTTGGATTATTTTATAGTTTGTTGAATGATTTCCTTGTTCATTGTTTTGTCTGCGTTCCGTTAAAAGTTGGATACCGTTTCCAACTTTTCTAGCTTCTAATTACTTCCGGAAGTGGCCGTTTTCGAAATGAGATGACCCGTGGATGGCGAGGTCACGTGCCGTACTACGCAGTCAGAAATTTAAATACAAAGGTAGAATGGCAGATCGCCAGACAACAATAACACAAACTATTAACACAAATGCACAAACAATAAAATATTACGCATCGCGGTCTACCTTTGGTTTATTTGTGAAATTGGCAGTGTTTCTATTTACATCAATTATAAAATGTTACTGCAGGAGGGGTTATAAGTCATCCACTAAAGAAAAAAAAAACACAAAACATTGAATTTGTTCCCCCACAGCAAGATGATGATCATTTCGTGTGATTTAATTACATCATTTTAAACCTAATGTTGACAAATCTTTATGAACAGTTATAATAGTAGTTGGAATTTTTCTCGGTTCGAAAAAGATGTTTCCGGTTTTATTATTCCTAATACTAGTTTCATACGTGGACGGATTTTGTTTCCAGTCACATGGACGGGTTGATAAGACAGGTACGCATTACAATCAATATGCCGTTTTTTATATTTAAACGATAAATAATGTAACAGCGACTGCTTAATGTTCGAAAGATCAACATGCTTACATAATTCAAGGATCAATTAATTTGTTTTGTTCATGTGAAGAATTCTAGAAGTTTTTTTCCCTCCGTTTTCACTATCATCATGGTAATAGTACATACCTGATAACTACTACATGTAGTAAGTAATAATTGTTGATGTTCTGTCGGGACAGCCATGGTCTTCCTCAGATGTCATGCGCCGGACCACAGTCAGATGTTGGTCATTAATGTGTCTTTGTGTTGTTATATTACCTTGCTGTTTGACTTTAAAGAATGGTCCTCGTTCTATTACATGTACATGTGCCGTGGATTTTATTACTTTTGTTGTCGGAACCATTCAGAGCTTACTTAAATGTGATTACATTTATTGAATACCTTTTGGTGATTTCTGAAATATTTACTATCTTTTATTTAGCTTATATGCTGGTATATTTGTTACGTTACACCATAGCCGTTCTTTGTTTCTATTGGTCTACTGAAAAGACGCTTTCCATTCCGATACACAGAAATTTCTTCTGGTTTTCCTTGTGTTCTTTTGATTTTAATATGTTGTTCGCAATATCTTTTTGCTACGGCTTTCGAGTTTTATATTTTGCTTTGCCCTTAATATTAACTTACAAGTGCTATTGACATAAACATTAACAAATTCCAATTTCGTGTTGGCAGTTACTGGAAGATATATTCCAGTATGCGAGTATAGAGGGCTGGAAATGTTGGATGGTTCTGAACTGAAGACAGCTGACTGTATGGAATGTAAATGTACACAGGGTACTCTTCATTGTTGTGGGTAGGTGTTTTATTACACATTAGATGAAAAGTTTTCAGAGAAGGATCAGTTAGAAATGAGTTCAAAGACTTACCTTTATGCACTATAATATATCAAATGCTAGAAATTTTATATACACGGCAGGTGGGCGCTGTTGAATTGATGATAAGTCTATTGATGCATTTAGCTGTTGCATCCAATTTTTAATCCAAAGCATCAGATCACGATAATTTATAATTGTATCTGATTGAGAAACCAAATTGATGACAAAGTATTACGGACAATACGGTACCATTTATTCACGAAAAAACTCACTTGAATACGACCTATACTATATCTCACTAACGCGTTAAATACACACTATCATATTTGTTTATATACGATCATGTATATACATTGTATATATACAAAAACTATTTTACAGATTTGGTAGTGATCCTTCTACATGGCCTATAAAGCCACCGGTCGGTTGTAAAATAATAGCAGATGGGTGTGTACCACTACTGGTTCTTGAGAATGATGAAACAGTGGACTGTCAGACAGGGAACCAGGTTGACTTTGAATCCGGTCAACCTGGTAGTATCATTTCATTCATACAGAAGATTTATCCATCCTTTCCAGGCGTGGGCAACATAATTCAAAGCAATAAATTGCCGTAGTGTAATTTTTATTAGAAGGATTTGCCATCATGACTAACGATTTGAACAGTTCTCATCGAGTAGAACCGAAATCTGTTTATATGACCTAATTCGTCTACTAGACTTTGCTCTTCTGTAAAATTTCACTATTGTTCTAACTATCTAAATCTTCAATGTTATTTCAGAATAAGGAAAGCCAATACATAAACTATCGTTCCTATCTATTTTGTTTAATTGTAACTTGTAATGTTTTAATTAAATTTTGTGAGACAAACGGGACATAGAAAACTTTGTATTCTGTTCATACTTCCTGGTCTTGATTTTGTCGAACCTGTCACGATGATTAATGGCCTTAAGTCCTGCGTAAGCGTATATATGGAAGTACTGTAATCATACCGAGTCTAGTACAATCGCGTCTGTCGTTAATCGTTCAACTGAAAATACAACACAAGAATGAAGAAACGAATTCCAGAAGAAACTTGTAATAATAGTTGATGGGTTTTACTATATCGCTGTTTGTAAATTGATCGGCTTGCTCCATTGATTTTTTTTTACAAAATGTTAGAGCAGACACTTTTACATTGCGTGAAGAGGTCAGTATTTATTTTAAGAACATTGTATAACTCAGTGAAACATAAATTCTGTCGAATTGGTGTTTATACACTATATTTAAATTAGAATTATGAATCACAGATTTTATGAACATTACATGAAAATAACGTAACAATACCACGAAAGCCCGCTGATTGAGCTAATTTTCGTAGACTTAAACAATTTAAGAACATTTATAACAATTTATGGAGCTACACGAGTATGTCTTCGTGTATTATGCCCGAGCCGAGTGTGCGATAAACTGTGACATATTTGCATTTTATAAAGGTCCGTCACATCATACTCATTGGAAAAGACAAAAAAACATTGAAATAGACTAAGTGATGTTGATCAACTATTACAAGAAATCTTGTTGACCAATTTTTATACTCGGCGTCACACAAATATGATACTGTTAAAATTTGAATAAAAGTATTTTCTACGACTTTATTGACACCTACCGTCGTTTAAATTGCCGTAAGGGTGCACTATACAGTTACATTAAGGCACACTGTTTCGCACACCAAGTTACCCCGGTCAAATTTTGTGAAACTTGAAATTAAGTTGAAATTTGATGGATATATTGTTTAAATGTAATTAAGCATTTATACATAGACAGATGTAATATATGTAATGGTAAACAGGTGTAATTTAAAGGAAGAATGGTATCCGGAACGTTTCAGTCCCCTGCCATACTAGGTTCTCTCCTCAGCATCAGATGGCTGATTTTCAAAATACCTTATTTCGCACGAACTTTTGGAACTAAAATTGTGAGAGAATGAATGGAAAAGGGTCTTTTTATTTTTACCCTTTTTCCAACTACTCCAAGCATGCTTTCATCCTGCGGTAGCGTCTAAGTGCCTGATATTTTATTAAAAATAGTAATTGCCTGTTAGTTTTGAAAAGGCACCCCTGATTTGTACTAAAACTCAGTAATATTTTTTCAGTATGTTACCATGGTTACCAGATTTTATAACAATACTCATTAAATTACTTATAAATGAACCTCCACACACCAAGGATTTCAAAAATATGCATTTTTTTATGACAAAACACTAGAAATTTCTGTACAGACTGCCTCAGAACATTCTTATTTCAACAAAATGAGACCAAATATTCAGAAATGACCTAACTGTATTGTACTACCTAAGCACTGAATCGTTAAATTCCGGTGAGATTTTAATTCTCGGTCCCAATATTTACGTTGTCAAAGGCGGCCATGTTTACAGTGATCGGGTTGCTAGGAGATGTTGTTTACGTTTAAATGGTTTGTCCAAAAACCGAAGAACCCAGGATGCATTTCGGCGCTAATTCGGATATCTCGGATTTATTCTACGCAAACATCGTACAACACCGAGAAGATCAAGCCGACGATTGTCACCGGAGTTCGACGGGAACGAACTTCGTTTGTAAACAAATTGTCCCGTAGAAACCAACATGGCGGATATTAGTATAGGATTTTCCCGTAAGGATTTGTTACGCACGATTTCAGCCAATAAACGGCTCGTTGGAACTATCACGGCATGCATATATGCGAACTATCTTCAGATTAAATAAAAGAGAGACAACTCTAAGTCCCGACAGTTTAAAAAATGGAGCTTCAAATCGAAAATGTGCTGTATGTGACGTCGAGTAAAGTGTGATTGCTTGATTGTTGGGGTTTAACGCCCGAGCAGCAATATTTCAGCTATATTCAGGTGATGAACATAAAGTGGATGATAAATGAACATGAAATGATGATGAAATGAAAAATGGGATGGGACACAAGGATAACGGAGTCGACTAATTTTGATTGCCACTGGAAATACGGAGAGGAGGGTAGGGTCGGGCAATTTAGCCTCCAGTGGTGGAGCCCTATGGTTCCTACTCCGGGAGAATAGCACAGTAGGGTTCTTTAACGTGCGAGGAACGTAGCATCTTTCCCAACATGGTGCACCGCTATGGTTTGCGGTCAGGTTTTCTGTATTATTGTCTGACAACCTCAGCATGTAACACGCCAGGGGTACCCCATTCCACTACCTGGGAAACAACCCACTTGCTCTGTGGGCAGAGCGCCCTAGCCCCCGGCTAGGTTTCTGAGCACTGTTTAGTCGCCTTTTACGACAAGCTTAGCAGGCCTATTCTTTTGATTGATTGATTGATTGATTGTTGTGGTTTAACGCCCGAACAGCAATATTTCAGCTATATTCAGGCGATGAACATGAAGTGGATGATAAAATGAACATGAAATGAAAAATGGGATGGGACACAAGGATAATGGGGTCGACAAATTTTGATTGCCACTGGAAATAGGGAAAGGTGGGTAGGGTCGGGCAATTTAGCCTCCTGTGGCGGAGCCCTATGGTTTCTACTCCGGGAGAATACCACAGTAAGGTTTTTTAACGTCGGAGGAACGTGGCATCTTTCCCAACACGGTGCACCACTATGGTTTGCGGTCAGTTTTTCCGTATTATAGCCTGACAACCCCATCATGTAACACACCAGGGGTACCCCATTCCACTACCTGGGGCACACATCCCAGTTGCTCTGTGGGCAGAGCGCCCTAACCCCGGGTAAGGTTCTGAGCACTATTTAGTCGCCTTTTACGACAAGCTTAGCGCTGCTGTAGGCCTATTCTTTTAACATCCGGACCTGCACGGGGCCCTATTCTTTTGAAATCCGGACCTGCACGGGGCGAGTATAGTGTGAAGTTGTATATGTAAAAGTATAATTATCTAGTTTGTGATGCCTCGGCTCTTGTTTGGCAAAATAACGCATACTATACCTTACTGGTGTAAAAACAAATTCCCTGGTTTGCTTTCCTTTATCTTAGAGTGGAATACCTATCGAATCCTGTAAAGGTCTCAGTCGAAGATTAGGGCGGATCACATTTAGGGTCTCAACTGCACTTCCTGTTATCTTACTGAATTTTCTCTGTGATCTAACCCGACTAATCCAGCCTTTATATTAGAGGCTAGATGAGAAACGAATACGGGGAGGGACCGGATTATTCGGGTTATCTGTGGTCAGGGTTCACACATCATTTTTTAAACTTTATGGATCAAAATGAAGATCATTCCGACATCGACCTCTACAATGATGAAGTATACGAATTTCCAACCAATGACTCACTTTGTTTGGATAGTCTTCCTTTTTCCCCCACCAATTAAAATGCCTTAAACAACACTGTCAAAATAGAATGTCTAATATATCAGGTGAAAATAAATGGTCTGTTCCTTAAAGCGGACCGAAAATGGATCCGAGCAGTCGATCATCCTTCCGACGCTTGAAAAAGTTCTTCCCCATCTTAACCATGAAGCTTTCTAAAATCATTTGCAACACCTACATTTGTATGGGCGTGTATGGAGTATTCATATCACAACTCATACTTTATGTTAGAGCTTGCCAAAACTACGCAGACTTTTTGTATCTAGAAGCCTAGAATTCTAACAAATAGGCTTCTGAAACAGAGTTATGTTGCTACAAGATTGAAGTCATCCCTACAGTGAGAAGTTTTGTGGTCTTCATCATGAACGTGTGGATCGTTACGATGTATCCATCTGCGCCATAAAAACTGATTTATTCAACGTGTCATAGTTTTCCTTTCCTCTTTCGTCTACCCCGGTGTTGACTTTTTATGAAATGCGAAAGAAATGATCGTAAACAAATTGAAATCCACATCATTTTGAAAAAGGCAATCATTTTGCAAGAAATCCTTGATTTGTTTGTAGAATTTGTAGTTTCGCAGATATTGTCGAAAAAGGAACAAATCGAGATTGACACTCTTTATTGACCCGTTATTTAATTTGTAAAACAGTTTGACTGGTGTGGTTATAGTCATAGTGGTGCAGATAAGAAAAAAGTTTCAATATGTATACACCTTCTATACTGCTACAGTTTGGAATAAAATTATTTTGAGTATTTACAAAATTTGATAGGATCTACACTAACGTGACTACACTTGTCCGGTCTACCTTTCTTTTTCATCATTATTTTGTAGCATGCTTCCTTTATGGCTGGCCGACTTATCTCCAGACCAATGCATATTAGAATATAGGCTAGAAACCACTAATTCCACTTCCCATAGGCTTCTATGTTAATTTCACAATATTCAATGGCTTCTCTGGACTTTACCTTAACTTTAACCTGCAGAGGACTATATATCAGCATGATTCTACATATGTCAGCTCACAATCCTCAGAATGGCATGTAGGGTTAGCAGACTTGCAGTGCAGTACTGGTCACCGGAAGTGAAGTGTCTATAAATAGCATGGGAAATCCCAGTGTTTTCACAAGATAGGGGTATATTTAGAAATCATTATGGAGATTAGGCTTCACACCACAAGAAGCAAAATGCACCTATAAAATGTACAGAAATGTTTTTCCTTTCAGAATCTGTTTAAATTTTTTAAATGAGATGAGAACTTTTTTCATAGCACTATGAGGAACAGGGGTAATTTCTGCGTAGGACTATTTTTGCGTACGTTCCAAATGCTCATTGGTTGAATTGGTGGTCTGTAAGCTATACAGAGTACATGTTCCGAACAAAAGTGGAAAAGAGAGTTTATTTGGATGAGAACTTTGTGGAATACGTGGGAAGCTACGTATATAACATCTTACAGGAGACTGCTGCTCCAATGGCGGAAGTGGCGGCATTTACTTTTAGTCAAGCCATCCTTCCAGTTGTAACGTTTTACTCGGATTCCCTCTTTCATCTGATTTCAGTTTCAACAGATGTAAGATTATCATAACAATTTGAATTTTGAAAACTTTTCATCATACTTGTATGATGCCAAGTTTACATTTTTCTCTTCTTTCCAGACATCTAGAACTTTATCTATTTGTTTTGTCTGACACCTCTTGTTCATTTTTTAGTTTTTCACTTTATTACTTCTCGTTTTTCTGATTTGTTATTATACTACTTTGATCTTTTTAATAACATTTTTTTTCTTTTTTCAGTAGCCTTATTCTCTCATTCTATTCAATACTGTCTACGTTTTTTCTTCTTCTTTATCATTCTATTTACTATCAAAGCTATCTTTCTCATTTATCCTTCACCATCTTTCTTTTCTCTCTCTGTTTCTCAAACAGTTTCTTGCCGATTTCAGTAAAATTCGGATGATGTGCATCATGGTGCTAGGTTGTCTCCTCTTTGGATTAAACAAATCCATTAGAACTACCAGGAAGATCAAGTAAGGAACATGTACCAATTTCAGTTTTCACGAACCACAGTCTTTGTTTTTGAATGGTTTCCGTCATAAACATTTACTTCTCACAAATCAAATCAAACAAATTTAAATATTTCAGAGGACGCTTACCCTACCGGTGCACCTGGTCCATGCTCCCATTTTTAGTTGAGTCCGAGTTGCTCAGTTGCTTTTGTTACTTTGTATGTATGATTTTAGTTACTTTATGTTCTTTGTTGTGTATGTCTGTTTTCCGTGTCTGGTCTTTGTCCCTGGATTATCGCTATAACCTTGGTTCCCTTGATTACTCTTCAACAAATTGTTACTATAAGGAAAAGCCTGATTGAGGACTGTTTCGCATAGTTCATTCTACGGATTGCCCGTTACTTAATTATATATATATTTTTTAAATGTCAAAATGAATCATCTAGAGCAAATTTACAATGAACATGTTATAAGTTTTATAATGAGTGAAAGTTGAATATACACAGAATATCAGATGTCAAAATTTGTGTCCCGTGCAGGTCCGGGTGTCAACAAAATAGGCCTGCAGAAGCGCTAAGCTTGTCGTAAAAGGCGACTAAATAGTGCTCAGAACCCTAGCCGGGGGCTAGGGCGCTCTGCCCACAGAGCAACTGGGATGTGTGCCCCAGGTGGTGGAATGGGGTACCCCTGGCGTGTTACATGCTGGGGTTGTCAGGCTATAATACGGAAAACCTGACCGCAAACCATAGTGGTGCACCGTGTTGGGAAAGATGCCACGTTCCTCGCACGTTAAAGAACCCTACTGTGGTATTCTCCCGGAGTAGGAACCATAGGGCTCCGCCACAGGAGGCTAAATTGCCCGACCCTACCCATCTCTCCCTATTTCAAGTGGCAATCACAATTTGTCGACCCCATTGTCCTTGTGTCCCATCCCTTTTTCATTTCATCAATTCATGTTCATTTTATCATCAATTTCATATTCATCGTCTGAATATAGACGACATATTGCTGCTCGGACGTTAAACCCCAACAAACAATCAAAATTTGTGGCATAAGCCATATCAACCCGAGACTCCTATATCAACCCAAGGGGCACCTAAGTGATATACAATGTAGGTCTAGGGGTGTCATATATGGTATGTGATATACATCGTAGGGTTCGCATTATACGAAAAACGTACATTTTAATCCAAATATATGATATAGCAAAAAAAATTCAGGTTATTAAATTTCAACATCATAACAATCAAGCATCGTTGTACCAGATACATCTTTTCGTCACACTAAAATATTTCAAGACGAACACTCATCCTGTAAGACGGGACCTATCTAGACCAATTATATTTAAAATGTTTTAATCCCTGTGCATTGTTGTCAATGAATGTTTAGCCTGTACAAATATAAACACATTATCTAAACTGAACACAACCTTAAAAAGTGGAAATTGATGAAGTTTATGAATAAACAAGTATCACTTTTTGTACTTTAGTAAGTGTAGATTTTAAATTTAACCTTATGTTCTCTTCAGAGCTGAAGATGTACGAATCAATTATGAAACATGCACTGTGGCAGTGTGCCATGGCAAGGCCAGATATGGAAGGTGGTGGCAGTGTGTCATGGTAAGGCCAGATATGGAAGGTGAACATTTTTGTCAGAACTGGAATAAGTTGATGAACAAACCTACCTGTTTTAAATAAATTTAAAAAAATACATTTACAATGAATCCTTTAAAGTAAAAGTGCATGCATGTACAGTTCATCTTTGATAAATCTTAATTTTTGCCAATAGAAAGCAAAACTTTATTCAAATATTATATTTTTTCATTATTAAAATTTGAATCCTAAGTTTTAATGAGAATATTTTTAAATAGTCGAAATTTTTTGGCAGACATAACAAGTCGACTCTCATGCAACATTGAAGAAAGAATTCCATCCACCGTGTCCTAGTTGGAATATTTATACGAGCTTTTGGACACGGAATACCTAATTCAGCATCGTCAGAGTAAAGACAATTAGTTTTGGGCCCACTAATCATGGCCGAGGTCAGGAAGCTAGACCACTATAACAAAATTTGGCAGGAAGGGACAGCGTTAGAAAGAATTAAAGAAATCCGAGATATGGGTCGTCAAGTTGGTATGTATGCATAGGTGCTTTATTTTGAGTGAAGAAAATCTCGATGTAAAGAAAACCGTATGCTATTGTGCATTGGGGAAAACAAAAAAAACCAAAAAAAAAACCAAAAAAAACAATATTATTTATTACAGGAAACAAACGAACAAGAATTAATTTAACATGATTTTGGAATAGTTTTTACTCTTACAAAAAAAAAAAATCATGTTAATAATACCATCAATAACGATGTAGTTGTGAGTCCACTGCTTTATACGTCCACATTCTCAATTCGTTGTGTGTGAGTGCAAATCTGCTGATTCTTCATTATACAACGAATTTCTGTTTTATTTGTAGATGTTGAGATTGCAAAAGTAAAAAGAAAAATTGAAGCCATCAAAGAAAGCATTATAGAGGTAAAACCATCCTAATTTATGCTTTGACGAACTCGCCTATTGCAACCCTGATGGTTCTACAATAGAACTCGTTACCACCGCTGGAGACTTCAGCTGTACCGTAGAATTTGAAGTAACCAATGCTGGCGAATCAAGTTTAACATCGGCCACTTCAACTCATTGCTAATATTCGAAACAGCCGAAGCAGAGCAACTCAGATTAGACTTGACGGCGGTCGACTCCACTGAAGAGGACAGCAAGGCTGAAAGAGATGAAGCAGGGGAGGCATATAAACTTAGCTCATGCTCGACTCCTGCTGACTCCGTTAAAAGGTTGAGCAGGGCAGAAAGGGTTGAAGCAGATAATAGTGAGGATCTTGATGTTAGCCTAATTTTAAAATGGGCCGATGAAAAAGAGACTGATGAGGAAAACGATGCACTCGACCCCCGATTAAGCTTAGTAAAGAAAGTATATACAACAAAAGCAATGACGTTGGAATCGGCAAAACTAACACCGGGAACGGCTGCCAAAGTGGCAACGATGAGATCTTAAATGGCCAAGGTGATAATGGAGATGCTAAATTAAGTTTGGCCGAGCAAGTCGAGCTTACACAGAAAATGGAAACGAAGATGGAAAAAGAAGGCGCTCTCGAAGTAGGTCTTGTAGATTTTGATGCATACTCTGTTTGTATTAGTTGGGCAGACCAACTGGAGGCCGTTTATCCACTAGAAGATACAGCAGCTTAAGCTAGGTCGAGGAAGCACAAAGATTTGGCCAGTTATAAATCATTGAATGAAAAGTTAACGATGTATATATGTGACTCTGTCGTAAACGGGTCGTTCAATTATAAGTCATAATCTTACACATTTTCTCGTCCTATTTCAGTCGCTATCTATTCTTGTTAGCTGTCATACATGTATATTTATACTTATGTTTTTCTAAACGATAGTTTAAAATGTGGTACATGTCTTTGTAAGCTATGTCATTTTTTCAACAGTTGTAGTTACACGATTTCACAAATCTATTTTTATGTCCCTGGGAATTATATATTTTCTTATGTCTTATAACTAGATGTACTTTGATTTTTTTTTATGTTTAACCATAATGATTGTTTTTATTTATTTGCAATTAAATTATAGTTATTAATATCGTACTTTCTTCTCTGTAGTGTAATATGGCCGGAAACTTTTAGTGTGAGATGTATCGCTAGTTCCTAGTTACTTTCAGTTTTTCACATACAATGGAACCAAAAGCTTGGATGTTCAACATGCCATCATTTTGTTGTCTTTGGTATAATCATGTCGTGATTTGTAATTTGTCACGTCTGAAAATTAAGGATCAGCTAGTAGTCCTATACAAACGCTATTGGCGGTTCATGGGAAAAAGAATTTTATATCTTGTTTAAAATGCTTCAGTAAACAAAAATTAAAATTTGGTTTTCATATAACCCGTGCTCATAGGAGATAAAAATTGTATAGAATGCACTTTATAATTCAAAAGTAAGGGAGATAACTCTGTAAATGACACTCAAATACAATAGAATCTATTGGATTTTCAGTGTTGGTTATCTCCTAAGAGCAGGCAGATTTGAATGAATAATTACACATTTCATAATATAGACCCATAAAACAACTTAATTACAAAAATAAAAATATGTAGCCTTGTTTGGGGTGTATCACATTTTTCAGATTTTGCATAATTCTTCGAAAAACAGGTACTTAAATCATATATCATTTCTATAGAACACCGAGGCTTTGTGTACTTATGATGACTAGGAACAAAATTATTTCATATACAACGAAAGCGGTCCTCATTTTCATGTAGTAAAGGCTAAAAGGTCTTTGTAGATTAGAATACCTCTATCAAATACTACCTGCTTGTGTTTATACATATAATGCTAGGAGGATATTAGTCAGTCCTAGTTATTTCTACGACAATTTGTCTTTGAAGACCATCTTAAGGGGGAAGCTGGCGAGTTAACTGCGCTGTACAAAAACAAAACAATCGTGACTTAAGTAATTGAATGGCCTGAGAGGCAAAATTTTGTGTAGGTTGGTAAATTAACGTCGTCTCATGAATAAATGACTAAATCACCGTGTTTTTATTAAGGATATATTGTACAGTCTCATTGAGCGTGTTTTGTCCGACATGTATTATCTTCTTGTCTTGCTCCTGTTTGTGCCTTTTATCAACGGAGATTGTTACTCTTCTGCAGTCAAAACAAGACAAACTGGTAAAGTGTTATTTTATCGCTTATAAATCACGGCTTTGAAAAGTTTGGGTGTAATCATTTGATTATATGGGAGAGTGGCAATTTAAAAAATATATATAAATAATGATTTATGTTTATTTGGGCAAAATACTTCCTATTTTTGATTTTTTTTCCTTATGGCCTGTTTTTATTTAAAAAAATGATCCTGCAATTTTTTTTCATATTTGACCCTAGCAACTCCCGTAAAATATCAAATGGTAACTGTCTAAACTGCCTTTACGACAATCAGTTAACGGTGCAGTTGTAAGCCAGAATAAAAAGTTACCAGTATAAAAATGAACGTACAGTTTTTTTTTAAACAACTTACTTCATAAAAAGACACCTAAAGAAAATGCTACTGAGAGATCAATCGAAAGAAGTTGAGCTTGACAAAAAGTACAGTAGCAGGACACACTTGGGATACGATTGGAAGACAATGCTTAAACGAGATTTCTGAACTTTTGTATCAACATTTTGGCTTCCGATTTTTACTGTGTAGTCGCAAAAAAAGTAGTTAATAAATAAACTCTCAGCCAAATATGGAAAGCGCTAACAAACATAATACTTCTATTATACATGTAATTCCTGTTAATCATGTTTGTTCTATTCTAGCTTCCGGTAGGAACATTACTATTTGCACCTTGTCAAATGGCATGGAAATCTTAAATGGATCCATGGTGAAAATGAGCAACTGCAGAATATGTACTTGCAACGAAACTGAGCTGACCTGTTGTGGGTATGTATTAAAAATTCTGTAACTTTAATTATATCCAATTTTACATCAATTTCAATTCAATTTCATCAGTTTATCAAGATACTAGTTAAATACGAATCGGTACGTTAAATACAATATGTAAGTAGGCTGTTATTTTTAGAATTTCACTGTTAAAGACTGTTGTTCTAAAGATGTATTCTAAGTATTGGACTATTTCGAACTGAAGCATTATAAATATGATGGGACACCTACTGGACTTTCCTTCCTTTTTTTTAAATTTAAAAACAATGTGACAATGTCGTACTCAACATTATTACAAGTACATGTAATTTGTATGGTAACATTTGAAATGTTTCAATTGTTTTGTGGAGCTTTTATGTATTGTAGCATGGGTGCTTTGGCAAAAGATAGCCCTAAATCACCAAAAGAATGCAAGTTGATAAAAGATGGCTGTGATTACGTAATGGTACGGAAATCGGACGAGACAAAAGATTGTAAAACAGGAAAAAGTATCGTTATCAACCAATCCCCATATAACCCATTCATTATAGACCCCGCAACAAACAGCAATTTTGAACAATGGCGTAATTTAATGCCTGAACTTTGGAATGTAGTCTCTCGAAGTGGGTTGTCGACGAAAAACCTCGGGGACGAATCCACATTGTTAATGAACGGTGCATCGTTACCAGGCCTGTCGTCTCAAGTAATGCGGGTCTCTTCAAGTAATCCTATTTTCGATGCGAACAGCTTGACCAATAACGGGTTTTCTTCCACATCTACAGTAAGAGGAGGAGTGCCCATGCATGGTGCATCAGGGGCTAATAACATGGCCTTAAACACAATGTTTTCGTCCTCTTCTAATGGAATGCCGTTTATGATTGGTCCAAATAGTCCACCGATTGGGTTTGACACAAATGGTATGACGATGAATGGATTCTCCAAATCATCTGAAATTGGAACTCCAATGATATCTAGAAATCCTGGTGTAAATGTTCAAGGTGCAAATACGACAAAGATATTTTCCCATTCAACTTTAGGGAGCCCAGTTTTCAGAGCGGCGCCTAGCAACTCGATTTCATGGACCAAGCGCATTTTTACAGATAATGTTTCACCAATAAACAGGCATTCGTTATCTTCGTTTGATTCTCCATTAATGGTAGCGCCACCTAGCATTCCCGATTTCGATACAAACAACGTAGCTTCTTATAAGTTTTCGACGAACACTGCAGTTGGGACCCCAATGATGACAGCGCGACAGCTTAATCCTGCTTTTGACACTAACAGCATGGTTATGAATAGGGTTTTTAAAGCGTCACAAGTTGGATCACCATTAATTAGAACTGCAACGAATTATCCGGTTTCAGACGGAAATAGAATAAGCAGAGTAATGAGAATGGAATCAACTAACCCAGTTTTTGACGCTAACAGCTTGGCTAAAAATATCAATTTCTTGCATTCTGCTGCTGGACAGCCTGTTTTCAATCCAGCACCCATGGCAAGTAATATGATCTCTGAAGTAAAGAGAATAAACACGAATGGAGCCTCTTCACATTTTCTAGATGGTACCCCGGTATCTAGACCAGCAAATAACCCCGTCTATGATGGCCAAGACATGGACACTAATATTTTGGTCTCAAATTCAGCTATTGAAACTCCTATCATGAGAGTTGAATCTAGCAAACCGTTTTTGGATGCTAACAGAATTATAAAAAACGTGCAATCTTCGCATGTTGGAGTTCCTATTGTGAGAGCTGCACCTAACCATGCACTTTCTGGCACACATGGCAGTCATAGCATGTTTTCTGTAGGAACACCTTTAGTCAGATCATTACCTAAAGTTTCTCCTGTTTCCATACCTGTTGGATATATTGACCGGAGATTCACCTATCCAGAGACAGTAGATTCACACGATACTATGCAGAATTACCTTCTTCACAAAACAATGTCGAATTAAATATTTCAATATGATACTCTATAGCAGATCATTTATTGATTCGATTTCCATCTCAGTTATTATGAAACATTTATTCATCATATTCTAGGAAGTAAACAAGTGTAATGTAAACAATTAAATTTACTACTAATTGTAATACATTCATTGAAATCATTGAAAGTTGAATAAAGGTCAGGTAAAAATTTCAATATTGTATCCACACGTTTGATACTTACATGTATTCGTCGAGAGTATAAGAAATACCTCGAGAATGGTAGTTCTTACAATGTACATGTTTCCTAATACGAACTTAAAGACTGCTGTCAAGTTCTTATTCTAGCAGACGCCTTCGGTGGTTTGTTAGACAGGTTTGTTTTATTAAGCTCAATAAACAAAACGAATTGCGGTATGAAATGGTAATATTTTTAGTATGCAATGATTTCATAGAGCAAAGCAGAAAAAAATGTGTGAAAAATGAAGTTTGCTATAATTTATATCATATGAAGGGCAAATGTAATACTAGTAACAAAATTACCGAAATGATAAAACCTATGCAAATGAAAAAGGAATTGTATGATGGTAAGCTACTTCAGTTATTAGTAAATTGTTTGGAATTCATCCGTCCCGATATATTGATAACATTACGGGCAGGGCAACCACTTTCTATGCTCGAATGTTTTTAAACGGTCTTTGGCGTATTCGTAGATATATATAAAAAATATAATTCGCATTTATTTGTCCCTGGATTACATTCTTTTGGTTTCCACCAGAATCTTGGTTCCTTCGATCACTAAAAACCAATAATTCCGAAATTATTACTAAATGAGTAAATAAATATAAAATCGTATACATCGATGTATTATAACACAAAATCAGCACTTCTGCACCTGCGCAATCTTCTACTTCCGTGTCGACAAATTTCGACTCCCGTTAGAATATTTTTCAGCCATTCGTGGTTCTGGTCTTACATTCTACGTATATAGGACATCGCTGACGCTCCGTCCATAATATTTTTACCATTAGATTAAAATACCCTCCAATCTTATTAAAAGTACCCCCTCCGATTTTTATTTGTTTCGCCGGACATAACAAATAAAAAACGCAAGGTCTTATTCTTATTACACGGTAACACCCTCCACTCTTCGATTTTTCAATTTATTTAATCATGTAGCTTGCATTATTTTTTTTCGTTTGTTCTTTTTCTAAGACATTTGTATTTAATGTCATGATATACATGTACTCGTCATTCTTCATCTTCTATTTGTAGTAGTAGTTTCAGGTTGTATGATTATTGGTGGTGACACCGTTTCGCTGATCCAGTAAAACAACTTTTGACTATCTTTTAGTATTTGTGTCAGTTTCTAGGACATCGATCTTAAGCCAATGGTATTTGTGTCACTTTTCTGGAAATCAGTCTACCCGAAGTGTCAGTTTTCTGGACATCTGACTCTAGCCCATAGTGTTTGTGACAGTTTTCTGCACATCTGTCTCTAGCCCGTTGTGTTGGTGTCAGTTTTCTGGACATCGGTCTGTAGCCCATAGTGTTTGTGACAGTTTTCTGCACATCCATCTCTAGCCCGTTGTGTTGGTGTCAGTTTTCTGGACATCGGTCTGTAGCCCATGGTGTTTATATCTGTTTTCTGGACATCGGTTTCTAGCCCATAGTGTTTGTGACAGTTTTCTGGATATTGGTCTTTAGCCCATAGTTTGTATATCAGTTTTCTGGACATCGGTCTCTATCCTATGGTGTTTGTGTCAGTTTTCTGGACATCGGTCTGTAGCCCATGGTGTTTATATATCATTATTTGCCTTTTTTTTTGGATGTCCGTTTCTTGCCCGCTGGGTTGTTGTCATTTTTTGACATCGGTCTCTAACCCATGGTGTATACATCAGTTTTTTTTTACATCGGTCTGTAGCCTATGGTGTGTATATCAGTTTTCTGGACATCGGTCTCTAGCCTATGGTGTTAGTGTCAGTTTTTTTTTAGACATCGGTCTCTATCCTATGGTGTTGGTGTCAGTTTTCTGGAAATCGGTCTGTAGCCCATGGCGTTTGTATAAGTTTTCAGGACTTCTGTCTCTAGCCTATGAGGGTTGGTGTCAGTTTTCTGGATATCGGTCTATAGCCCATGGTTTTTATATCAGTTTTCTGGACATTGGTCTTTAGCCCATGATGTTTATATATCATTATTTGCCTTTTTTGGATGTCCGTTTCTTGCCCGCTGGGTTGTTGTCATTTTTTTACATCGGTCTCTATCCCATGGTGTATACATCAGTTTTCTGGACATTGGCCTCTAGCTCATGATGTTTGTGTCAGTTTCGTTGACATCGGTCTCCAGCCCATGGTGTTTGTGTCAGTTTTCCTGACATCAGTTTTTCGCCCGTTGTGTTTGTGTCATTTTTTGGGACATCGGTCTCTAGCCCACAGTGTTTGCGTCAGTTATCTGGACATCTGTTTTAAGCTCATAGCGTTAGTATTTTTTAGTCTATGGTTTATGCCCCACGATATTTATGGAAGTGTTTTATCACAAGATGTTTGTGTCAGTTGTTGTATGTAAGTAGACATAGTCTAAATATAACCTTATTTCTTTTTTATCAAAACGTATATTCATAATTTTCTCTAAAATACGTTCGAAAACAACACAAAAACCTAGGTTTACGTGAGACGTCATAAGACCAGGTCAGGAAAACGACCTACAGGCGAATTAACTTTTCAGCTGAAATAACTCTGTTGATAGAGAATCAAACACTTTCAGATGAAAGCAGAAAATAAATTAGTCTATTGTAGTCTTGTCATCTCTGATTTGCTATTTCAAGCGAGTTAATTCCAGAGATTTCCCTTATGAAATGTCGCTTCTGGTCACTATAACCAGAAATATCTCTAAAAGACGATATAATCAACATGACAGAACTTCAATAGACGATATACTGATGATATCATCAAAGCAAGCCTACTGACTATATATTGGTTCCAGTCGTATTGTCTATGTCTATACTGATTTACCACCGAAAATATTTGAAATTAGCCAAGCTCATCTAGAAATAAAGGGAATGGATAATCGACCATGTTATCTCCAATATTATCCCTTGAGTTTTATTACTGTAGATGTAATATTTCAAAAAAAAAATGTGAAGTTCAGACACGTTTTGTGAATTTACTCATCAGATGTAACACGCTTTCTGAATTGATAAAAAAAAAGTATTTTTGACAAAATCTTGTAATGTGACTGTGACGTTATTTTCAAGTGTGCACCACGGGCATTGAGGTTATTTCAAATATAATTCTAATCATGAGATTCTTCATGCTTATAGCCGTTTTTGATTGGCCGAGAACGTCGTTGCCAGAAAGTTCATACATGCATGAACTCCAGTCAACTTGAAACCAATATAGCGGCCGGGTAGTTCGAAAGAGTGTGGCAACGAACTGATAATATACCCGCAAGAATAGTTTATTACATGCACATTGAATTTACCGGTCAAGTTTGTTTACAGAGAGTAATTTTCAGCTCGGGGAAAGAAACTTTTAACGGAGTCCGACTGAACACTTGAAAACACCTTGTAATTTTCCTTCTTCCTTGTTGTATTTCCGTAATAATTGTATTCCTGTTGAATTGTTTACGTCTCGTATTTTTCAATGCCAACTATCACTTCGTCCAGGCCGCCTCCGCTGTCTATGTGCAGCCGATTATGTGTATAAATATTCCGTGTGTAAAGGTATGTGTGTGTATTGAAGTGTAAACATAAACATAACCCACAGGCTCTCAGAGGGTAACTTTGACTGTCGGATAGAATTATAAGGATTGAACAGCTATAATATCGAAAAATATAAGAGTCATTCCTCATAACTTAATTTCGGTATCAAAATTCAACGAGTAAATCATTAAAATGGTGTGATGACGTTACACTCATTACAAAATTCGGTCAATGAGATGATGGGCGAAATGTTTTATCCAAACAGAATCCGTGTTACTTCAAAAATTAAATTGTTTCCCCAAAGAGTAATTCCTTAAGTTACCACACAAAATATAAACAAACACATAGCGTATTTTTGACGATTTATTCAGGTATAAATGAACAAGTTAATTCGATATACATATTTAAGTATTTTATGAAAGTAAAAATGTAACATTATCAAATAATCAACAAAAACGTGCCCTCATACAGTTGTACATGTGGTGTGATATACAATTAATAACGAATTGAAAAATGTAATTGATAATATAAATAACAACAGAAAGTGACCCTTCTTCTGTCCACGTAGTGCCTATTAATATTAATAAGAAAAATTAATGTATTTTTTTCAAAATCGGGTGCAGATGTACAAAGTGTGCATGTATAAAGGATTTCAAGTCACAGAGACGTTAAATTGAAATTCAAAATTTAAATCCTGTTAAACACGTATTTCTATGCCGTTTTTTTGTAAAGTAATAATGTATATGAAACCGAACAATTTTTTAACTGTTGGTTAGCAGAGCTCGCAGTGAATCCAGAGGACCTCAGATTAAATTACCTGTACAACTGATCTAGATTTACTGGTGTATGGTGACCTACTTAGTGTAAATGGTTCTGTAAAAGAACCAATTTATTCAGCACCACATCTGTAATACAAAGTTTTTGCTTGTTTGTTTTGTTTGTTTTCAGTTTCTCAAACTACATGTATTCTGATAGCGGTGTACAAGTATAGTACATAATAAATAAACACTACAATATTTACAAAATGCTTAAAAATCTTATAATATAACAATTTACTAAATACAAGATCAGCGTCTATTTATCCTTTGGCTTTATTTATTCATAATCATTTTACTGGTTTTACGCCATGCTTCAACCACTGTGATATGATTCGAATGAGACAATATATTTCTGATGATACAAATGATACTTTAATCAAATAAGTGCAATATCCAGTATTGCACAGTCTCTCAGACTAATTCAAACCGTTACAAATTTTTATCAGTACTGAATCTAAATTTTCTTTTTTGATAATGATGAACTTCGTAACAAACAAAGGTCATGTCCCTGATAGGTGTTCCATCAATTGTATGATAATTTGGTAAGGTTGTAGGACCCATGCTGTAAGAATCACTGAAACACTTACGTAGCACTCCAGCAAAGAATCATACAAAAGGTGATTCATGGGTAAAAAGCCTACGTATTTTTGGGGTGTATCACATTTTTCAGGTTTTGCATGATTCTTACAAAGACAGGTACTTAAATACAAGCGGTGATTTTTTTATCCATCGGAAGACCCATTAGTGTTTTTGCTGGAGCTAAGATTAAAGTGATTAATTTTGCACTCTTTCGAGAATTACTCGGCTGTCATGATTACTAACTGGAATAAATGATACCTGAAAATCAGAGTTCTTTCGTTTTTTCAGGGTTGTTTTTAATATTTGGCCAAGTTATGCGATATAATTAACTACGCTTTATGAACCGCAAAGCGGTTTAAGACGAGACATCCGTAATGTCCAAAACTTGGTTATGCAAGCATAACTTGGTCAAAAAATTAAAACCATTAGTCACATTTGTAAACCTTAATCAAAACGTTTTAGATTAGATTTTATTTATCTCGAACTGTGGACCAATTAACGTGAATGACGTCACAGCATACCACCAATTTATACTAATAACTTAGGTCGCCTTAGGAGACTCAACCAATCAGAAGGCTTAGTACAAATCAAGTATAATTAGAGTAAAACGGTATTATATCCTTTTTCACAGTTCTAACCTTGCATTATATAGATTGTACCTTCCACGGGCATTTCAAGTTGTGTCATTTTATCTCTAGTAAGGGGTAGAAAAGGACTGATCTTGAGTCATATTAAGCAATTCCAATTAGGATCATTTAAAAGTGATTTTGTCGAAGGTCGTGGCAGTCATGCAGTATACTAAACATGTTTGTTCACTGTTCGAAACGTTCATAGTACTTACCTTAAATAGAATACGATATTTAAATGAATTTCGTCTAACATAGCACAAGAAAAATATATGGGAAGCGTCAGTTTGTCCATAAAGTCATATTGCACCTTTATAACCCATCCATGGTAATCAATCTCCGTTTTTGTTCGAAAGCCTGAAGTTCATTAAACTTTTCACGGTCCTTATTCTTTTGATAGTAATCATTAAAGTTGGCCACAATCATGGCAACGGGCATGGCAAGGACGATAATTCCACAAATAGCACACATTGACCCGATGACCTGTCCAGCAGCAGATTTTGGCACGTGATCACCGTATCCAACCGTTGTTAACGTTATTATCGCCCACCAAAGTCCACTGAGCATTGATTCGAAAGTGTCAGGCTGTCTGTATTCTGCATAGTATACGCAACTGGCAAAGAGCAGAGCAAATAATAAAACAGTACAAAATAACAGTATAAACTCCTTCCAGCTTGATCGAAGAGCCAGTAAAAGTACATATAATCCACTAAACTGTCTTGCAAGTCTAAAAAAGCGGAAAAGTCGGAACACCGTGACGCTATAGGTGACCCCATAAAGTATAACAATGTTATAAGATATCAAAAACCATTCTGGATTTCGTTCTATTGTAAAACGAATACATATAGCAACAAAAAGGATAACGTCGAGAATATTGAGCCAATCCTTGAAAAACTGTTTCTTATCTGGGCACACTATAATACGCACCAATAGTTCAAATGAGAAAAAAGCAGCTAGAAATAGATCTATGATCAACATCCAAACGGGAAAGTCCTGCGTTCCCATGGCGATTTCTTTGCTATTGTTAGAGTTAATCCGAAGTCGTTTATGTATTTCTGCCATACTGAGGTTGGTGTTAAAATCTCGAACACCGAACCTCAGCTCTGGCATAGAATGGAATATAGCAAGCAATGCTGACAGGAAGACCATGAGAAAGTATATCCAGTTGTAGATCTGGAAAATATGTAAACATTAGAACATGAATTAGAGAAGGACACTAAAGATTTATGGTAATGAAAAAAGAACACTTTCCGCATGTTAGGACACATAATAAGATGACTTTAACATTATATAAATAACTCCTAAAGTATGCATAAAGATTGGTTAGAAGTTTCATTGGAATTCACATTCAACAGATTCAACATCATGTGAACGCAGTATTAATAGAATTTACACATTGAACCAACGACATAGCGGATTGTTATTACGACTTTGAAAACGTATTCACGTATAAACACTGTCTAGTAACGCAGTATTCATATTATGCGAAATGGAAAATGCGAATTGAGTAACGTTAATTAAATGAGAAATAGGTACTCTATTAAGCTACATGTATATATTACTGGTTGTTGTAAAAAGATAAACGACACAAAGGGCAGAAAAAAATTTGATGCACATGTAAAAATGAAAACAAACAACTCAAAAATCTTAAAACTCAACTAAAAGACGTTTTAGAGATGTGGTACCTTTGATTTTATTATTGCTATGGGAAAGAGAGATAGTACGACAATCAAGAAAATAAATTCTTGATTTTTTATTCAATACTCATACCGGTACACACGATCTGTTACATGGATTCATATTGCTCATTTCCTTTCAGTTTTATGTGCTTCTTTCAGACAATTTGTTATCTGACTTTGTTCTTTTACTTTGTCTCAATCCTTTGATTGTGTAAGTTCTAACCATCACTAAGTTTCTCTTTATTTCCCATCACTTAACATTTATACAAAGTGCACACGACTTTCATCGTGTAAAAATAACAAATATCTTCTTTCTGTAACCACTTTCATTCTGTACAGCATAACGCTGTATGCATCAATATTTATACAAGATTAAAGGCGAGATATTTTTCACTGATTTTTTTGTAGCTTTTAATATGTTTGTTGATCTTGGCAATCAAAAGTGATGAAAGTTGAAAAAGTTCATCCTCCTAAAATCTTTTATCTGCTAATAGTTCGCAATTAAAAATCACATTGTGCTTTAAATCTTTAAGAAAGTTATAAAATAAATTGCTATGTTTCCTTAACGATAAGACATTTAATGTATATCTTTCTTGTCACAGAAATTAGATATCGATTTTCTGGCTGTTTTGTGCCTGAAGAATTTTCAAACAAATCAATTTCAATAACCCACAAGTTTGATGTTACAGCTTTTGATAATCACAAAATATTAAAACTGAAATCATCCCATTGATTGAAACGAAAATAAATAGAATAGAATTATAGCTATGTAGGGAATTATGAGGTTACGAGAATGCTTAGCGATTCACTCGTATAATCATTAATTTTGTTTATGTACAAAGCTTTGGAGTTTTTGTGTCAGTCATGGTTTTTCTGCATCTTTTTTTTCAAAACATTGTTTTCTATTAGATAAAAAGAAAAAGGTTAAATTTTACTTCTACTTTCTGGTCTATTGTTAACCATTACCTGCCTGTCCGTCTGTTTAACCTGTTCACGCGTAATCTTGTTATTTTTTTGGTACGAATGTACTTTTCCACAGCCGCTGATTTCTCTTAACATTTTTGTTTGAAATAGACACATCGCACTTAAAATTAAAGTATCTGATTTTAAGTACATGTAATTATCAAGGACAATATAAAAGTTTTTTTTTAATGAAGACACAGACATTTTTAAATCTTAAATAGACGTTTTCTCCTTCGGAACTATTCGGCCCTCAATAGTTCCTCATGACGTAACTTCCTGCAAAGTGAAATCAGGTTCTTAGTGATTGTATAGATATACCTTATCAAAAGTTCATATTGATAAAATAGGATAAGATTTTTCACAAGTGAATTTAGCATACATTATTTTTATGTACCTAGTACACATTAAAACAACTCGAGTTCCACGACAGCTACTCATCAACCTGAATATCAAACGATATATACCTCTAGCTTTTAGTTTGCGAAACTTGAGTGTTTTTTTTTTATTTATTTTTTTTTTATAAATATACGTTTAGGGTACACTATAATGAGACGCCCATTTCGATGTTGTTTCAGGGTCAGTTTTGGTATGGTTTTTGTCTCCTAGACATTTGCCATTCTTCCAGTTCATGTTCGAGTAGTTTGTTTGTTTGTTTGTTGGGGTTTAACGTCCGAGCAGCAATATTGCAGCTATATTCAGACGATGAACATGCAATCGATTGGAAAATGAACTTAAAATGATGATGAAATGAAAAAGGGATAAGGGGTCGACAAATTTTGATTGCCACTGGAAATAGGGAGAGGTGGGTAGGGTCGGGCAATTTAGCCTCCTGTGGCGGAGCCCTATAGTTCCTACTCCGGGAGAATACCACAGTAGGGTTCTTTAACGTGCGAGGAACGTGGCATCTTTCCCAACACGGTGCACCACTATGGTTTGCGGTCAGGTCTTCCGTATTATAGCCTGTCAACCCCAGCATGTAACACGCCAGGGGTACTCCATTCCACCACCTGGGCACACATCCCAGTTGCTCTGTGGGCAGAGCGCCTAACCCACCGCTAGGGTTCTGAGCACTATTTAGTCGCCATTTATGACAAGCTTAGCGCTGCTGCAGGCATATTCTTTTGACACCCGGACCTGCACGGGGCTCATGTTCGAGTAGAAGTGCATTAAAATATTCCAGTTATTTGAAGTGGTGTCGACTCAAATGATATGGTGATAGTGACAAAACAACTACATGTACGTTTTGCATTTAAGAACAACATATGTAATCAGTTTTACCATCTACAGATGAGATCAGTTTTAACCATTCACAAAACTGTCCTAGAACTGCCAGAAGAACAGTTCTATGACAAAATTAGAACAGTTATAGCAGTAGACCCAGACTTGTAGAACTGTTCTCGTAGAGCCACCACTCTTAGAACTGCAAGAAGAGCTGGCTCTAGAACTGTTCTACGACACTTTTAGAACTGTCCTAAAACCGGCTCTTCTGACAGTTCCCCTGATAGGTTAGAACTGATATTATCTGTATGTTGGCATCAACGGCAGTGTATTTTTCAATTGAGTTCACATGTGTTTGGCTGTTAAGATATTGCATGTCTTTTATAGTGGTACATGTACACGCGAAAAGTGTTAAATGAAGATATAGATCGGTAGATCGGTGTAGTCTTAAAACATATTCTTTATTGACTTGTAAAATGATTTTACATAGGGTGATGGTACAAACCAATACGTACTTTGATTGTTGAATACCTCCTTACTCATAAAGATTTGCATCATATTACTTCATCTAAACCCAGCGTGAATGTCCCATGGGTATTTTATCAATAATGTCATTCCTAATATTACTTTCAAAAAAAAGGAAAAAATACATTTTATATATCATTTGTAGCGCATGCACAATATCCGAATTCTAACTGGATATAATGTAATCTATTACAAGAGAAAACTGTCTAATTGGCATCTTGACGCATATACAAGTATATCATTATAATGTCTCTGTTTCTACAATCTAGGATAATAATCGATTCAGAAGCATCCTTAATTTAGATGAATACTTGGATATAATTATCAGCTAGAATAGAATTTCTGAACATTACAGCTAAGAAAACATTGAAAAATAATGTTACGCTGTCTTTCTTCTTGTGTGATGTAAACGGATATCGATTGTAAAATGTTTGTAATTATGAGCAAATGTCACGCGAACAGTTTTACGTTGCAGTCTATAGTACGTTTGATGTCGTTTCTTGTGACATTAAAAAGCCTTTGAAAGAAGTAGACAAATGGTAATCGATGGCATTCCACTTCGAAAATTGACACCAAACGTATTTCAAAGCTTTTGGTACACAGTGTACATGTATCTTTTAAGTTGACTATAATTTAGAGTTGTCTAGGATATTGTTTGGTTTAGACAGTCCCATCTTGTTTGGTTTAGACAGTCCCATCTTGTTTCAATATTCATACATGTAGCAACTTTTCTTAATATGTCTTTTTTTCTTAAACACGGCAGTACGTGTCTGTACAAAATTGTTTATATCTACCATTAGTAGATTTTTTGGGAAAGTTATTCAAAATAGTCAGAAATGTCCCATACAGGAAATATTGAAAGAATTATATGTTACACAAAAACTTAAGTCATCGTTTTGAAAGTTCTACAGTCGTAACCATGACCTATTTGTTCGTTATGGCCTGTCTGTTTCCAGAATGACCAATGAACTACATTTTTCATCGGGTAGCACGGCGTGTGTCTTGCAAGAAGCAAGAAATACTTGGAATCGCCACCATTTTATTGTTGGGTTGGTGCTGCTTATTTCTGTGTGTTTTACTTTTATTTTTTGTCTTTCTAACTATTTGTCCTTGTCAGTTTATACATGTACATCTTCGACCTCGTTTTCCTCATATATTTACCCTTTTAGACGTCCCCCTTTTTCATTGACATCTCGGTACAATGAATTTCCGATTTACCTTTAATTCATCTGTTTGTTGAAGTTATCAGCCGGTCAAACCTAAGAGTTTGACAAGCAACGAACAAAACTCGGGTTGTGGCGAATAGCTCTACATACAATGTTTAACGTTCAAAACAAACAATTTTAAAATGCCAGAATTTTAGGCAAATGAACATATGCATTTGTGGTTCAAAACACGTATTGTATATATAAATGATCAAAATTTTCAGTCAACTGATGTTTTTCGTCAGTGCCAGACATAAACTGAGTGTGTAGGGTGGTAATTAACGTGTAGACAACTCACTGCATCATCAAGTGAATGAATACCTGTGAAGTAATAGAATGATTGTCGACAGTAAAACATTGAAATCCAAATTTGAGATGATCTTGAACTTTGTAAGTGAACTTTACGTGAAAACATAAACAAATACTGTAACGACCAGACTTCACCAACATATTGCAGGTCACAGACGGGACACCTGGAATTAAGTTGGGCTTAGATATTTCTGCCCGTACTAACATATTGCGCAAACTGTCTGGCTGTCTGAAACCAATCATAGGTGGCTCAGGAAGGATTTTGGATAGTGTGGAAATTTTCTATATACTTATATTTCAATAATAATATTAATATATTTCAATGATAATTTATTTAAAATAAATATGAATAGCCAACGTTCTCAGCTAAGAACTGCTCATGCGTGTGACTACAACTATTTGTCATTTACAATGAAACCTTTTAAAATAGAAATGCTGTGCTCGCTAATAGGCAATGCCTTCTTCATATTATAATCTATACAAGTTATTTAGTGTATACGTCGTACATGTTTTGTTATGGATAATATTTGAACCAAGCAATTCTTGTTGAGTATTCTTTTCACATGTATGTACATGTATTCAATATTAATGCAGATGTTGTTTTATTATTTTCTGCTGAAATCATGAGTCACTGTATTAAATATACATGAAACAGGTACTTTGCTGTTGACTGTAGATAGTACAAATTGCTCACCGTTCTTCATCATTGAAAGCAAAAAGAAAGGTGTACCCGGATTAGCTCATTAATATCTGGTTAGATGTAATGTTGAGTTATAACTCAGAAACACAGAAATTAGATTTAAAATTAATGATATTTTAGATGTACAAAAATCATCACTGATATTACCATTTAAGAGAACTCGTTTGTTATTCTTGAGTTTGATAAATGTTTAATGATTTAAGTTAATACAATTCATTACTTCCTGGTTAAATGTCAGAATAGGAGGTGTTGAAATTCCATCAGATCCATGGTAATTGTTGGTTCTCTTAATGATATCATCCCTAATTCCGGACTATTGAAGCCAAAACCATAAAAAAATATTATAACGCCTTCAAAATATTTCAATCGTTTACAAAAGAGAAAATGTTTTGAAGTGGTTAATTATATTGCTCAACAAAATCAGAAACATAAAAAAAAAGACGAAACAGGATTCTCGTACTTGCCGAAACTACGCAGACATTTTGTATCGAGCTAGAATTCTAAGAAATAGGCTTGTGGAACAAAGTTCTGTTGCTAAATGATTGAAGTCATCACTACGGAAGATTTATGGTCGTCATGAACTCGTGGATCGTTATGGTGTATCCATCTGCGCCATGAAAACTGATTTATTCAACGTGTCATAGTTTTCCTTTCCTCGTTTGCCTACCCCGGACTTGACTTTTTATGAGCAACTCGGCGAGTATTTCCAAAACAGCAGAGGACGCGTACCCTACCGGTGCACCTGGTCCATGCTCCCAGTTTTTAGTGGAGTCCGAGTTGCTCATTTGCTTTTGTTACTTTGTATATATGATTTTAGTTACTTTATGTTCTTTGTTGTGTATGTATGTTTTTCATGTCTGGTCTTTGTCCCTGGATTACATTCTTTTGATTACCGCTATAACCTTGGTTCCCTTGATTATTGTTGTACATTGTACATGTACGTGTGGACTGTGTGTGATGGTTAAAGTTGGAAATACATGATATACTTAGAAATTAGTCTCTTATTGTGTATGAAATTTCTACAGTTGTCGTTGTATATGTCATGCATATGTTATTATTTTGTTCATATAATTATCTATATAGAGAAATTACTTGTATGGTTTTTTTGCATAAAAAACTTTTAATGGCACTTAAATTGTCAGTGAGTGGTGTTAGTGGAATTATAATGATGATTAAGACATTGTATAACTTATAGAATTGATTACAACTTGCATGATGCTAAATCATATATGTACACGACACATTCACGACTTATCTCCATTGTCCAAAGACCTTTCTGTTACATTTTTTTGTACATACAGATACCTCATTTAGAAGGACAAAACTAAATAAAATGTAAATGTTTCATCATAGTACTGTCCCTTGTTTGATTCGTAGCAACTAACAGCAGTTTATTTAAAAAAAGGAACCGACAAAAAGAAATAGATAATTCATGAACAACTGTCTCTAATCTTATCTGTTTTACCAATACTTAATTCGTTTCTAGTTTCAATAAAATATCGATGATTTAAAAGACGCAAAACATTCGTCACGCATGTCCTTCAATAGTTGTTTTTCAATATGCTTGATCAGTAATGTTTTATATTTGGCTTTGATACCAAAGGGATATTAAAACTAAAAATCATCGAATCGATTGACGCATGAATAAATAAAAGCTTAAAATGTATACAATACAAAACATGGGAATTATTACGTGTTTTATAATATCTCTGGTCTTCGAGAAAAATCGACTTGATTCAATTCTATACAGTTATATAGAACGCAAAGACTGTTAAAAGGGGAGATCTCCGAACACAATAATCTCCTCATTTACATGTACATATGTTCACTATTCGTTTTATTATACTTCCTACTTTTGATCTTCTAAAGCCATTATTCAAAGGGCGACAATTATGTATCATTCAATGAGAAACCATCAGACACCAAATTAAGATAAAATTCGATTACAAGGAAACAAAGGTAATATCAAGAGATTTTCATAATGTCAATACTCTGGTTCTTTTAAAAGTATCCACTATTAAGGGGAGATGGGTCAATAGGGCGTCATTTCACAAAACTTAATACGCAAATCCCATGGGTTCGTTTTAAGGATTTACGTGTACGTAAGTCTTACGAGTACATAGTGAAAAGATACCATGATACTACTGTTCGCTTCTTTTTGTACGTATATTTTATGTGAACATGATATATGATTTCAGCACTGATAGATAATGCCATTTGAAGAAAGTTTTCCTTTTGCAATAGCAGTAAGCAAGTGTCATCTTTTAATTTAGATAGAAAAGTATTCTCAACATACAAATGTACGCCTAAAATCTGTATAAGGTAGACAAAAATAATAATGACAATATTGGACTAAGTATTGTTTCCGGCTACCAGTAAGAGAAAAATAGGGAAGATCAGTAAGAAAATCATTCAATTTTTCAAAAATATTTTATATCGAATTATTGGAGAAACAATCAAGATCTGAGTGCTTGAGTCAAAATAGCGATAAAATATTTAGCGAAGGCACAAAAAACTAGGGTAGTTATGGTAGCAGGAAACATACCAATTTATTTTTTTTTGGACCTGAGATACACTTAAGACAGAAAATATTAATTTTTTTCTGAAATTTCCTTAAAAATGCCTAAAATATCATGCAGATGCTGCAGTAGACATTATATTTCAGAATTCCGACACTAAAGACAACCGGATGCATGTTTAATTACAACAGATTACATGTAAATATACACAGAAAAGCTGCCGATTGTGCAGTGTACACCCCCCCCAAACAAAACAAAACAAAACAAAAACAAACAAAAACAGAAAACAAAAACAAAAAAAAACAACAAAAAAACAAAACAAAACAAATTAAAAAAAAAAGACTCATTAGAATCAATTTGAGTATTAAATTAAATGTGCGACTGTACAATAGATGTACGTATAGAAGACAAAAGTTTTAGAAAAAAGTTTTCGGCGTCTTCCTGTCGTTATTGTTATTAAACTCTTTTTGTACATGCGTATGGCAATGTAGAAATGACAAGTATTAAGCTTTAAAAGATTCGACGAAAACTTTTTTCTTGTTTATAATTTACAAATGACTTTGGCATGAAACAAAGTGGATTAAAAGGTGTTCTTAAATATGGAACTCTATAAGCACTAAAAGAGTAGCACCTCCGTGATTCATTATAAAAGAAATCGACATTTTTGAATATTAATGGAATCTATGTATGATCAGTATATAACATTTAAAAAAAATTTCTTTTATAGCTGTTCAGATTTATTTAAAATTTGCGTTTTTAAGTTATAATTATCATTGAAATGATAAGGGATATAAAAATTACCCCTACTTCAAAGCATAAAAAGAGTTACAAGACTTCATACGTAACTCGCGACATGCTTGTACTTTCACGATAGAGTACGCTTTTCGTGTTATTTTTGCTTCTGCAGGACTGTGAAAGATCTCTTATTTTCGTCATTAGAATTTATAGTGCTATGAGGACGCATTTGTTGTCTGGTGATATTTTAAAGTTGAATACAAATCTTATTGTCACTTCTTTTATTTCTCTTATATTCTTATATATAAAATTGCCAAACACACACACAGACGCATGAAAACTGTTGTCCTAGCAAATAAATGAAGATATTTGGAACTCTAAAATTCGAGGTGTAGGGAAGGTGATGTAATCACATTCGCTTCGATGCAATGTCAAACTGAATCTTGAGTTACATTGTTCCTTACAATAATGCAGCTCGTATATCATCATGATCAGTGACAGTCTATACAAAGCAGACATTTCTTCTCATTAGTGTCTTCAAGCTTAATTTCATATCAATTCAAATATAATAAAAGAATCTTGGCAATTCGTTTTGCCAAATAGTTTTAAAGACTGAATGGCGTTAAAGCATTCTTGTTTAATTTGATACAATTTTTACTGCGGTATGGGGTACCAAAATCAACGTAGAAAGACTTATTAATGGGGCATCATGTGATAATTTATTTTCTTGAATTCTTTCGGAAAAAAACTTGATATGTCCCTAATTTTGGACAGCAAAATTGTATTAAACAGTCGGTTTATGACGTAATGTCATCAATGACGTACTGGCCATATGACAATGGTTTTATAATGACGTATAAAGAGGTCTAAAATAGATTTACATTTGCCGGGTCATTTGCTTTAATACCATATCTTATTGATAAGGTCTTCAATCGAGGAAATTTTGTTGTAGGTTAATAAACATAATAATTTTGGCATTAACAAAATGGTCAGAGTAGAACAAAAATGTAAACTGTAAAATGCTTTTACCTGTGCAAGGGTGGAAGACCTTGGATTAGAAAGACATATCCAGAATTTACTCCTGAAATCGAGGGACACTTCCGGTGGAATACTCATATCCATATCGCTCTTACTCTCGTTGGCATTTAAAGAAATATGTCCCTGAGTGAAAGTACTGCCCTCATCAAGAGTTCGTCTTAGGTTTTGTATGACAACATCATCGTTGCTATATTTTACGTAGGTTGTGTAGCAGCATTCCGATATAGCACTGACCGACAGACCCCAATATCGTAGCTCTTGGTGCCACAACCCAGAGCAAACGTGACTTGGAAAATGTAAAATATCATTCCGATAAAAATCTAAAATAGTATTAAATAATTCTGGATTTCTATCGAAGAAATAGTAGTTTTTATTTTTCCGGTAATACGGTGAGCTGTCATTCAAAGATCCGAGTTTGGTATTTGGATATTTATTCAAAGTCTCTCGAAATGTGACAAAAAGGGTACCTCCAACATTCAGCGTGATTTCATCTTCCTCCATTGTAAACATACACAACACTATCGATCTCTGCCTTACACAGCTGACATATTAGATCTAATTAGACCTCCGTACAGTATCACCGGCCGATCGCTAACAACTCGAGCAAATGAATTATTTATTGATTCAGCTTAGATTACGACTTAGCGGTGACATTTAAGATTGACACCTGTTGTTTTAGTAAAACAGTCAAAAGTGCTTTCTTTTTGTTTTCCTACACACCAACGAAATTCAATAATTTAACAGTTGTTTGTTCATTATTCCGAGTCAAATGGAACATGTTCATTTTATATTTTAAGACGATCCATTGGTTTGTCTGTACTTTTTAAAAGATCGATATCTAATGCTATGACAAGTTTCTTTTTAAAACAAGATGCCACATCGCAGTTTAGAAATATCTTAACAATATCACAGTGTGGAATTTCAGGTTGTTAATTTGTACTTCTTTCTTATTGGATTTAATCAAATTTTAGACATATACAGATAAAAAACTAAAAAAAAAACACCAACCAAACAAACAAACAAACAAAAAAAAAAAAACAAACAAACAAACAAACAAACAAACAAACAAAAACACAAACAAAAGAAAAAAGAAAAAACATACCATTTACGCAGCAAGAATTACACAACTGAGACTTGTTGCATCCTGTTTTATCTGATTGTTAGTCGATGTTTAGAAGATACCGTGTTATGATGGAAAATACCATTAATTTTAATCGAAAGACTGCAGGTACAGAGAGGTCATACAACAGAATTACGTTTTTAATCTAACTCATAATGACGAACATTTCGGCCCAATATTCTATCAGACCAAGCCGCCTAAAAGGTCGTGTAGATTATGTTTCTTCGGAAGCGTTTTTGGTTTTACTTGCCTCATAAAATTACAAAATGGACAAAACATGACAAACTAGAAAAATCGAGCAAAGATCACCAAATTAAAGAATATAAAGAATGATCCTTGAAGTTCTCTAAACCACAGAGACAATACGGTCAAATTATACATAGAACAATCGTTAAACAGGGAGTTGCCGTCGATCGAGTCTCAAATAGAATCCAACAGTGTTGCCTTACTATATAACGCTTCTGTAAAAATACCTAGTAGTTTAAGACAGAACTTTAACTTCAAAAATAAACAAATACAAAAATTCAATAATACATTTTTCCGACGCAGTCGGTATAGTTTCGCTTTTTACCCTTTGACCTTAAAGACGCTCTTCCAAGGAAACGCAAGTCACCTGACCTAAATTTTGTTTCTCGATTGGCCAAATACTGTTAACTTAGTGGCGTTCGAAAAACTGTATCGGAAATTCGAATAGCGTGCCATGTGTTATTTCCTGAATGAAACGTAGAAAATTATAAGTAAAAAGAACAAATTTTACTGCGTCGGCTATCTTTTTTTTTAAAGATTGTACTTGTTTTAAATACACACTAATATATATAGTCACACAAACACACCAACTCAGTTTGTCGAGTAAATAGCATCTTATTCTGTTTTTAAAAAGCTATTGCATTTCTTACTGTTGTAGGGGTGGGCAGACAAACGGAAGAGCCGACGAATGAACACCATGATAACAATATAAGGGCACAGACGTAGAACAAATTGTACAGCACATATGAACCTCTGAAGTGAAAAAAGACACTAACTGCGCAAACCCCACCAAAACCGGAAGGTATAAATAAGTTACATGAACACCGTCAATATGGACAAGATACATCGTTAAACTCTATGGAGTGATCGTTTGGAACGTGATGGAACGACTGGAATATTCTGGTAAGACTGATATATGCATGGCAGTGTACAATACAGAAGATGCCATAAAGAACATATTGCATATTACAGCACTTGCTGACGTTATATCTATCAAAACAAAAGGTTCGGACACACCTTCAGAACTTCCATACATATCTGTGTTTGTATGCTGTGTTTTTGTGTGCAAAATATTGCGATATCAATTTCGCTTTTTGTCATATGATAATAAAAACCAACAGACATTAATAAGTTACATACGTTGCAAATACATTCATTTAGATTTACGGTATTTTTTCTAATAAATATAATACGAATTTCGGGATTACAACTCTACATCATGACAAATAAATGAGAAAATATAAATGGTTAGTTTAAAATTACTTTATTTCAAATAAATACATTTGTACATCGATTACAATAAATACAACAGTAATGCATCAACAAGCCTAGTAAGCTTATGTTAATCCGTCTCTTATCATATGACAAATATTAGCATTGAATCAGCATGCTCTAATACGTTCGTTTTATACAGATTCATGCAATAGTGAAATAGAAAAAATAATATGTGAAAAGGAAAATAGACATGTATGTAAAAAAAAGGAATATAATAAAATGCATTAGAAAAAGCATACAAAACTAGTGTTAATCTACAAATTGTTTACTATTTTAAATATAAGATTGCACCTTGAAGAACAATTCAGTATTTTGTTCTGTTGTAAGAGCATCAGATCTTTTAAGGAGAACATTGAGATCGATCTTAAAACTCAAAGTTTGGATAGTGTTTAGCCAGATTTCTGAGTATTTGTTGCATTGAGGTAAGAAATAGTTGTCTCTAGTTGGTCAGAGGAACAATTCGAACTGGCTACCAGGTTACTCCTGAACAGATGCTTGTTGAGAGAACTGCTGTTCATACGCAACCTGGCATGCAAGATCTGACCAAGTCTACTCTGTTAAGCTTTTCGCACTTGTAAAGTTACCAAGTTCCATATACGCCTGAATTTCGTCCAATCGCTATCACGGTTTCTACATCGTGCTTTTGAGTGCATACACCTCATTTACGAATAAGTTTTCTAGGTTCATTCGTCAACTTTCTCGGGTCTTTCTTTCGAACCGGCCTCGTGCATGTCCGGATTTCAAAAGAATAGGCCTGCTGCAGCGCTAAGCTTGTTGTAAAAAGCGACTAAATAGTGCTCAGAAACCTAGCCGGGGCTAAGCGCTCTGCCCACAGAGCAACTGGGATGTGTGCCCCATGCGGTGGAATGGGGTACCCCTGGCGTGTTACATGCTGGGGTTGTCAGGCTATAATACGGAAAGCCTGACCGCAAACCATAGTGGTGCATCGTGATGGGTAAGATGCCACGTTCCTCGTACGTTAAAGAACCCTGCTGTGATATTCGATAGGAGTATGAACCTTTGCGCTCCGCCACAGGAGGCTAAATTGCTCGACCCTACCCCCCTCCCTTTTATCTTGTGGCAATCAAAATTTGTTGACCCCATTATCCTTGTATCCCATCCCATTTTTCATTTTGTCAACATTTCATGTTCATTTTATGATTTATTTCATGTTCATCGCCTGAATATAGCAGAAATATTGCTGCTCGGGTGTTAAATCCCAACAATCAATCAATCAACCTTTCGAACCGTCACCAATTTGTTTGGTATCGATTGGCCAGCCGCATCCAAGATGACATTTGAAAATTCAGGAACAATTTTGTCAATGTCGTCTGACATTATCACCCGTTGCCATTCTGATATCAACTGTCGGTATTTGTCATAATCACCTCTGTCATACAACTATATCTTACGCTTGAAGGAATTATGGGTAGGGTTTGGGAAATTTAATATTCCAATAACAGGAGAGTGATTTCTAATTTAATAAATTTTTGTCCACGGTTACTGATAATAATTCATGTTTACATACATGTCAATATTGACGCCGTACAAATAAATACCGACTTAAAGCAACCTAACACAATCTAAAATATTTTCCTAAGATAAACTTCTTGTACTTAAAATTGATGTTGTATAACGTATTTAAGTAGTTAAATTTGTAATTTAAAATTGCTTAAAGTGCATTCGTCAATGCACATATTGTGATTACATTTTTGAAAGACCAAAATCTCATGGTAATGTCATGATCCATTGCTTTTGTAAGTAATATGACAAATAATATCTTGAATCTATTTGCTTTTAGAATTAACAAAAGGTGTCTTACCTTTATATATTACACCTCTCTGGATGTTAAACGAACTGTCAAAAGGTTTCATGGATTAAAATTGATGATTTTCTTAAATTTCAATACTCACTGAACAGAATTCAAATTTCAATGACAAACAGTTAGTCAAAATTTGCCAATCTGTGGGAATTAAATTCCAGAAATTTGAAGACATCCTTCATTTGATATTTTTAAAGAAAAAAAAAACAGTCATGGATTTTAAAGCAAGAGAAATATAAAATCAATGTTATTTGTACATTACCACTCAATTACCTAAATAGTACTATAGATGTCGAAACTTGTGAAGCTGTAAGAAGCCAGTATTATCGTCTTTAGTCCTAGACAGATCTAGCTTATTAATCACTAGTTCATTACGCAACATGATTGTAAAAAAATCTGGATATGGTAGTGCTCTTTCCGATGATAATTGAATTTTGACGGGAAAATGTCAGCGGGTAATGAGAAGTTAGCAATTGTCACTAATTGTATAAATATTTTAGTAAAAGCTTAATACGTACTGATCGACGTGGAGATTAAAGATGAAAAATTGATTTTCAACTTGTTGCGTTTACAAATAAAAGACGTAGCATGCTTGGTAATGTAATCTATCTCTTCCGAGCAAAGACATAAATGAAATCAGGCGAAGGTTGCAGGTCTATGAATTTTTTAAATTGATCGTAAATCATGACGTCACAATGCTATTTTAGAGGACCTTACCCTACCGGTGCACCTGGTCCTTGCTCCCAGTTTTTAGTGGAGTCCGAGTTGCTCATTTCCTTTTGTTACTTTGTATGTATAATTTTAGTTACTTTATGTTTTTTGTTGTGTATGTCTGTTTTCCATGTCTGGTCTTTGTCCCTGGATTACATTCTTTTGATTACCGCTATAACATTGGTTCCCTTGATAACTCTTAGTTTATGACGTCATTACTTACGATCAATTTTACACTTACGACTTTTTTGAGAAATCGAGAGCAGTGGTCCTTTTCACAAAAATTCGTAAGAGTAAAATTAATCGTAAGTAATGAGGTCACAATACTTTCAGTTACTATGACGTCATAACTCACGACTAATTTTACTCTTACGATTTTTTGTGAAAAAGAACGCAGTACTCTTTGATTCCGTATTTATGGGAGATATTTTATACATACTTTATTGATATAAGGTTTGTAAGTCTCAATCTAGATTCATTTTTCTTAACAGTTCTTATGTAGAACGTATTGAAATCCATTGTTTACTTCTTGGATCTCGAAATGTTGCTTTTCATTTTTATTTGGTAGAAAAATATATTTTACACAAGATGTTTTACTTTAAATTCTGAACTCAGCGCTCTATAAAAGACAAAGTTTCCTTGTGTTTGAATGGTGGATTGGGACTCATTCTCGACAAACCACGTAGTCACGTGACGAGACTTACATGTACAACTAGACTACAATGTACATACCCGTAACCAATGACAATAACCACTGGGTGGAAAGGTGTTAGTTTCTGTCGTAAATTGTTGTTTCATATACATGTAACAGTACCCTGTGTGTGTTCGTGAGTACTTTTTGTATCTAATTGTTCATTTACATAAGAAAAACCGCAGAGTTCCATCGAATGGCTTACAATATTTTGAAAAAAAAAAGAACACACGAGGATTTCTTAGAATCCATTACCTAGCAATACCCTGTGTAAGAAAAAAAAGTAGTTTCATTAAAAACACAAATTTAAGCTTTAAATTTTAGTGTGGCTAGCGCGAATGTTCATTATAGCAATATTAGTATCCAAATGGGAACACATTGTGTGCTCTTTAACAGAACATATTCAATTTAGCACGTTTGCTCAAATCTAAATATCAGAATATATAATGTATGATATACCTTACTTGCAAAAATAAACGATGTATAGGACAACACCTTTTATTAAATGATGAAGATCTTGTACATGATTTGTTGGTGTGTTTTTCTTTATTGGTATACATTGGTACATCGCTATTGGCTTGCAATGCATCTTCCGTATAACCAAAGCTTTAGTTTTTTTTAAGTTACGTCTTGTGACCCTTATCTTCAGTTTTTCTTTTCTAATTTAAGAGGAAGGTTTAGCGCACTGTAAAACCTAGGTTTAACCCACAATTTCGTTTAAAATGCACGTACCAAGTCAGGACTATTTGCGGTAGCAGTTGTTCCGGTGGTGTAATATCTATTTTTCCAGTTTGTTTTGGACTTGACTTGTTTATGGGTCGGATTAGTGTTCGGTAATTGTATTGTTACCCTTATTTGATTCAGTTTGCTTCATTGTTTTAGAAGATCATCTTTGTTTCCTGTTTTCACGTTCAGTGGGTCGATTTTGTTGTATTTGTCCCATTATTAAAGCTTTCCTATGTTTTGTCGATATTTGGTCCGTTAAACATATTTATTCAGAAGAAAAAAAAATCAAGTAAACATTATTTCAGAACATTAACAACAAACATAACTTAAATGATCTGGAAACAAGCATCTCCGATTGTACAACTCCATCTCCCAGTATTATATCCACAATCATTGTATACATCATATGCATGCTCTAATGAGTAACAGCATTTTATAATATCGTGAGTAATAACATTAAAATACAATTAAGATTCGTGGAATTGAAGAGTTATATTCAAAATGAACACGAGAACAGTAAAATATGAAAACAAAATGGATTGCAAGTCAGTTATTGAATCTCCTGTTCTTTAGTAAAAATTCGGCATATACGGAACTTGGTAACTTTACAAGTATGAAAAGCTCAACAGAGTTACCAAGATCAACATTGGTAAACTAGAAGATAGCCGCCCATCGACAAAATCGTGGTGGCAAATATGCAGTCAAATTACTTGCATGAAATAACTCAAGTAGGGATACGTGTACCACCGTTGTCAAAAAATGGTAACGTTATCAATGACAAAACTGTCAAAGCAGACAAATTTAATGACTTCTTCATTCTGCAAACCGAATTAGACTACTCTAAATCTTATACCGTAATCCTTCCTTAGGAAGAATTGAGATAGATCAATTTTCACTTACCGAACCCGAAGTTAATGTCCTCAAGAATCTTAACGTTGGGAAAGCATCCGGATATAACTTTATTGGGCCGAGACTATTGAAAGCCGCATATTCCGAACTGAAAAGTCCGTTTTGTAAACTTTTCAATTTATCACTTTCGAAGTCGTTATTTTCAACCATGTGGAAAGGAACTAATATAACCTTAATAAAATTTCGTATTTTGTCAAGTAAATGAGTTGCAGATTACATGTAACACTAGTATTATATGTTTTTGTTTCTTTCTAACGCATTCCATCATATTCCTTATTTTTTACATATATGTCTATCTTCCTTTCACATATTATTTTTTTATTTCACTATTACATAAATATATGTAAAACGAACGTATTAGAGCATGCTGATTCAATCCGCTAATATTTGTTATATGATAGGTGACATATTAACATAAACTTAGTCTTGTTTCCTTATGATGTTTTACTGTTGTATTAATTGTAAGGGATTATTTATTTGTAATAAAATTTGTTTAAACTAAGCCATTAGTCGATATAAAACGTGATGATTCGTTTTCAGTGGGGGGAGAGGGAGGGGGAAACGGCTTTATATGTTTGCGAGAAACGACCACTGATTCAGTTTTGTGCGGGTTAAACTTAACCATTTTCCAGACCAGCTGTGGAGTCTATCGATGTCTTTGTTCAAAGCTTCTGCAGGTTCTATGGGATTACCTATTTCTAGATACAAAATTCTATAATCAGCACCGATTTCATCCACCATGTCGTTAATAAAAAGTTAAAAAACAGGGTACCTAATATAGAACACGGGGGGACGCCAGCCTTAACTTCCAGCCAGTCAGACTTTTTCCCGTTAAGAACATCTCTGTTTTATACTTGAATTATAACCCATCATGCCAAACACAGTCAAAGGCTTTATACTTATATCACAAAAATACGATTGTCCAACTTTTGAAAATTGCTGGTAAAAAAGGTAAAAAAATGTTGGACAATTGGGAATGTTCTGATAAGGAATATACATGTTGGTTAATTAGAAAATGTTTTGACAAAGATAGTTTTGAGGTTCTATAAGGGGTGTTCATTGAAAGAAAAAATATACTACTGTTGATTTAGGTTTGTGAAGTTAGTTTGTTCTCTGTTTGTCTTGGTTTTTATTGTTTTAATTTGTTGCATCAGTATTTTTTAGCTGATGTTTTACAGCTTATTGCTGATCATCTCGATTATTCTTTTGGTTTGTTGTTCTTGTATTGCCCCGTACGGGTCCAGGGATCAAAGAGTAGGCCTGCAGCAGCTCTAAGCTTGTGAAAGGCGACTTTTTTATACATGTAATATTCAAATGTTTTAGTTTCATTAAATAAATATGAAATTATGTTTGTTTGTTGTTGGGGTTTAACGTCCGAGCAGCAATATTTCAGCTATATTCAGACGATGAACATGAAATTGATGATAAAATGAACATGAAATAATGATGAAATGAAAAAGGGATGGGACACAAGGACAATGGGGTCGACACATTTTGATTGCCACTGGAAATATGGAGAGGTGGGTAGGGTCGGGCAAGTTAGCCTCCTGTGGTTCCTACTCAGGGAGAATACCACAGCAGGGTTCTTTAACGTGCGAGGAACGTGGCATCTTTCCCAACACGGTGCACACTATGGTTAGCGGTCAGGTTTTCTGTATTATAGCCTGACAACCCCAGCATGTAACACGCCAGGGGTACCCCATTCCACCACCTGGGGCACACATCCCAGTTGCTCTGTGGGCAAAGCCCCCAAGCCCCCGGCTAGGGTTCTGAGCACTATTTAGTCGCCTTTTACGACAAGCTTAGCGCTGCTGCAGGCCTATTCTTTTGGCAATTTCATATACATGTAAATTATTTGTCATTTTTGTTGAATGAAGCATATTATTAACCAATTAGTTTGAAGTGCAACAACTCATTACAAAGAACACTTCATATATTACATTTTAATTATGATTTTATTAAATAATTTGCATTGCTGGAATTCATACTCAAATCAAAATCATTATTAATTCATATAGTATTTGATTCCTAAAGCATTAAAAATACTGGATATTTAGAAAAAATATATATCAAATATTTTCTTTTAAAAAGTATGATTTGTTTTGATATTATTGTTTGCTTCAGATTAAAATATCCAAAACAACATTATAAAAAATAAATATGTATTTCAAATTAAAATTATCTTTCATCTATTTTAAGAAATAGTTTTACATTTAATCTATATAAATATGAATTTATTATTTATTTTTTTACAATAGAAACCCCTTGCTACCCTCAAATTATAATGATGATCATACTTTGTTTAATTAACAACAATGAAAGTAGGACAATCAGAACTTTTGTTGTTGGACTCCATAATTTTAAAATGTTGGACAATCGGGAATGAACCGTTAAACGAATAAAGGTATACGGTTATTTTTTTTGCTGTATCCGTACATTAGCAGGTTATCGACTCTCTGGCTCCTCCCACTCACGTGATAGGCGGAACTACTTTTTTCTGGTATGCGTAAATTAATCTTGGCCACCACCGTAGATATGATATAAACAAATTGCGATTGCGTATCCGGTTTATCTATTTTTTTGCTGTTTTGTTTCGTTTTCACCTGAATGAAATAAAAGATTTTATGTAAACCAAATAATGATTTTGTTTGTATTTTTTTCACCGTCATGTATATGGCAAATCCCAAATCTCGTTCAGATTTGATTCGTTATCAGTTTGCAGACGACTTCCCCTGTCATTTCAGTCATGTCGGACTCGGAGCCAGAGTGTCCGTCACAATTTAAAATAAACTGGTCCCCACTTAAAGAAATTGAAGCATTACAATATGATAAAACTCTTGAAGATGACCAGGAAACTGTTATGGTCTTGGATTTATTACTGCCTAAACACAAATTTCACCCCTGAACTCTACTGCCATATACCAAACAGAAACAAGTCAGCTTCCACCTTCCTCGTGAAATTCAAAACTTTAATGTTCTTAAAATCGACTTTACAACATTCAAAATATTCGTATTTATTGTTCATTTTACTTATTTGTCTCTTGGAATTAAATAAATTTTGATACATTGCTTATTTTCTTCAAACAGCTTAGACGGATTATATTGTGCGGATTGAATTTCTATGTTTACTGAGTCATGCGCCATGCGTATTATTTTTTTTCTTCGGGTTTAACGATCGGGCTCCTCAGGGGATATGCATTTTAACATTTTATTTTAAAAATGTACACACGCACAAAACTATTAATATAACAGGATAAAAACAATATAGGTACATTGTCGAAAATTATTGAAGATATGTGTATTCGGCTTGGAAAGGGGAAAATAGCTCGGCGGAGCCTCGCATTTCCTACCCGTTCCGTCGCCTCATCACATATCTTCAATACTTTTCGACAATGTACCTATATTGCATATAAATGGTCAGTTGATATCTGATTAATATCATCTGAATTGAATACAGTCAGGATTCCAGTCCGAATTGCTTAAGAAACGTCGAAACGTGTCAAAGTTACCGCAATTATAAAGCCAGAGTTTGCACTTCATAGCGTTTGAGCCGGTTTCAGACCATTTATACGACAGTGATATCGAATTTGTTCAAGTACATAAGGAATGAATTGAGTGTTATTAGTAAGAATAAGATCTAATATTGAATACGAGAGCATGTAATATTCGTCGGTTCGTCGATTAATTGCATTAAACTATAGTTTAACGCATTGATACATTTCCTATTTTCGAATTCCGATTCATATCCTATGCGTTAAAATTACCCGTATTGATCACGTAGTCGGATTGTATTTCACTGATGTCGACTAAGTCCAAAAAAGCACTTGATTTTTTTGGAGGGATATAAAACGTTCCATTCAGGATTTACCATTTGCTTCATTTGAAGCCAGGTCGTTCCGAGACTGTTCCTTTCAAGTTTTTACGTAGACGATAACTCCATCACCATTGCCTTGTGGTCATCCAACTCTGTGAAACGGTTGTTGGAAAATAACAAATCAAATCGGACCGTCTGGGTGTCTAGCGTTCAACCATGTTTTGGTGGTATCAAACTGGGCATTAAGCTGTACGAAGGAAATCAAATTAGAGAATATCGAGAAATTATTAAAAAAAATTGGAGGAAGAAGTCGCCAACGTGATTCTGACCGGGATTTCTCTCAATATCGGATTGGATTAGTTTGTTTAACGAATATCAAAAAATGCAAAATAGAAAAGAATAGCATTTCAATTACATGTTGGAATGGACCTCTACAAAAACCGACATGATTACAAAAATTCCCTTTGTTCATTAATGGACATTTAACAGACATAAAATACAATTTGCATGTTCTTGTTAAACGAGCGTAGCTTGGTAACAAAAAAAAAACACCTCTCATTCAATACTGTCCTAATAATAGTGCCCATTATGTTACACCAGAGTGACCCATAGAGAGATGAGAGAGGTCAAACAAAAGCTACATTTTAGTACAATTCTAACATATTGCAAAACAAAAGGTTTAAACTCTTCAAAAACCCAAAATAAAAAAGTTGCATAAAAGCAAAATGATGCGTAATAAGAAAATGCACATTAAAAATGAAAATGGTTCATGTATTCGTTCATCATCAGAATATTTCAATGACAGTTGTTGCAACAGAGGCCCAGGGTATATGTTGCAACTATTCTAATTTTCAACTATTAGTAGGTTGTAAAATGATCTTAGATTAACGAAATTCAAAAACAGAATAATAAGCATTGGATAGCCCACAATAACTGGAGAGTTCGTAAAATACATATTTCAGCTTAGTAGAGAAAAGCAGACAAGACACATACTGCTTCGAATGAGCTGACACCATGATCCGTTTATTTTTTCACAATATGATCTTTCAGACGGACGATTATCTGTGTTGAAAGTAAGAGTTTACCATGTTGATTGTTTGCGACACGATGAAATTAAAGTATGACACCTTCCTGATACTTAGTCTCTATGCTTTTTTACTATGTCGGTAACTATACCTTTGGTGTTTTCAGGTATACCGCATACTCAAATCAATCCTATTCTACCATATTGTTCAATGGCATCGATATCGTCTTTAAGTTTGTTATTCCCCGTGCAGGTCCGGGGTAATGATGAACCTTAACAATTATGTATGGTATTTACTTTTTTCACCGACCCGTGCAGGTCCGGGTGTCAAAAGAATAGGCCTGCAGCAGCGCCTAGCTTGTCGTAAAAGGCGACTAAATAGTGCTCAGAACCCTAGCCGGGGCTAAGGCGCTCTGCTCACAGAGCAACTGGGATTTGTGCCCCAGGTGGTGGATTGTTTGTTTGTTGGGGTTTAACGTCCGAGCAGCAATATTTCAGCTATATTCAGACAATGAACATGAAATGGATGATAAAATGAACATAAAATGAAAAAAAAGGATGGGTCACAAGGATAATAGGTTCGACAAATTTTAATTGCCACTGGAAAAAGGGGGATGGGTAAGGTCGGGCAATTTAGCCTCCTGTGGCGGAGCGCAAAGGTTCCTACTCCTATCGAATACCACAGCAGGGTTCTTTAACGTGCGAGGAACGTGGCTTCTTTCCCAACACGGTGCACCACTATGGTTTGCGGTCAGGTTTTCCGTATTATAGCCTGACAACCCAAGCATGTAACACGCCAGGGGTACCCCATTCCACCACCTGGGGCACACATCCCAGTTGCTCTGTGGGCAGAGCGCCTAGCCCCCGGCTAGGTTTCTGAGCACTATTTAGTCGCCTTTTACGACAAGCTTAGCGCTGCTGCAGGCCTATTCTTTTAACACCCGGACCTGCACGGGGCCCCAGGTGGTGGAATGGGGTACCCCTGGCGTGTTACATGCTGGGGTTGTCAGGCTATAATACGGAAAACCTGACCGCAATCCATACTGGTGCACCCTGTTGGGAAAGATGCCACATTCCTCCCACGTTAAAGAACCCTACTGTGGTATTCTCCCGGAATATGAACCATAAGGCTCACAGGAGGCTAAATTGCCCGATCCTACACACCTCCCTATTTCCAGTGGCAATCAAAACTTGCCGACCCCATTATCCTTGTGTCCCATCCCTTTTTCATTTCATCATCATTTCATGTTCATTTTATCATCCACTTCATGCTCATTGCCTGAATATAGCTGAAATATTGCTGTTCGGGCGTTAATCCCCAACAAACAAACTTTTTTCACCACACACAATAACTTTCTCACCCATCTTTTAATTTTGGTGTGTCCCTTATAAATTAACGATCTGTTGTTAAACTTGCACCAAACGACTCTCAGTAATACTTTCAGATAATATTAAGACAGAGCTAAATACTTCTCCTGATACTTATTTCTGAGTTAGAGTGAATTTATCATTTTCATCTTTAACCTGATGCGTCTTCCCCACAAAGTTCAAGACTTATCTGGAAGCTGGTGTCATGGATTTACTTAATTTACTTGTATTTCTTGTTTCTTGTTATTTTCACTTATTTGTTGTTTATGTCTTCAGTATACAGTATAGTTTGTCATTGATATTATAATTTCATCTAATCATACACAAATTACTTGAAATGAAGAACACCACAGGTTCTGTTAAGTCTGTTTCCTGTCATTACTTTTTTCGGGATTCCACGAAAGATGAAAATCAACAATTATGCTAAGCAAAAAAAAATGCTATGATTTATTTTCCAAATCATACATTTTCAAACATTCGATATTCTACTGTGAACAGAGTTTCTCAGCTTATTTAATATTTAGAGACCTCATAATAGCATGAAAGTTTTACCTAGTATAGATTCTTTATGACAAGACTGGAGCAGAGGCATGTTAAACTTAAGTAATAGAGATAAATTAATTACTCCATTCCCGATATGGTGTATCTATCTTTAGGATAAAACAGCTTTGTTACATTATAACGAACATGATATGAACAACTTACTTAGTGTCACCAGAAGGTAAATTAGAATTTTATAATAATTTACCGGTGACAAGATACGTGTATTTGATGGTCTTAGTATGTTTCAATGAAGCCTGGTTTGCTTAGTATTTTTCAAATTTTCTGTACATTTGTATATATTGTATTTTTTTTCAATGAATGTTGGACGTTGCTTCCGTATACGCTTTTACTTGGCTCAGTCAACTGCCCTGACTTAAGAGTTTTGAATATCGCTTTTATTAACCCGGGTTACTCTTTGAAGTGTGCTCCGTTACTTACCCTATGAAGTGTGCTCCGTTACTTACCCTAGGAAGTATGCTCCGTTACTAACCCTATGAAATGTGCTCCGTTACTAACCATATGAAGTATGCTCCGTTCCTATAGCGGTATCGCGGAATGATTTTGTTACAAATGACTCTAGTCATTTCTTTTTTTAGAAGTTTTTCTATTTACATTGCACTATAAGCCAATTTTTCTGGTTTTATAGTGCTATACCATAATATTTTCTGCTCCATATATCTAAATTGCATGAGAATTTCAGTCAATTAAGATTCACTTTCAATCAGACTTAAAGCAAGAAAGGAAACAGCTTATTTGTTATCCGGATGACAAGTACACTGTTACAATCAAATTTCCACCATCTACAGGGAACCGTTAATTGCTGGTTCCCGGGAATCAATAAATATTTATACAGTCTGTCATTAAATTACAAGCGAATTATAAATGGAACTAAGCCATTTTCCGTATAATTGGCGCCGTTCGGAAGTGTGATATCGTTAATAAGTTTTGATAGTTTTATTGAATTCAATAACAAGAAATAACTGTTATTGGCTGCGATTAAATACTAAATATAGATGACCAGATACTCTATTATAGAATATTATTCACGAAAGGAATATCGAAATACTTATGAGTAATAACACAAAATACTGGTATTTCTTGTTTTTGGTAAGGTTTTAGTATACCGAATTTATTCATTACTACATCCTTGGACTACAATTTATTTCATACAATTAAAAGTACTTACAATTTTACGGAATAAAAGTTCAAAGTGAACGACTTTCAAAAGTAGATCAGATGGGTAACAGAATAATATCTTTAAAATTCGGAATATTCAGGTTTAATCAAAGAATCAATTGTTTGGCTTATAAAAATTCAAGAAACAATATAAATGGCTAATAACGGCCACATCTCACTGCAAGAGAGGAATTGACAAGATAGGGAAACAGAATGCCAAACGCAGGGGTATACGGACAACCCTGTGCACCATTGGTAAACAATGGATGCTCACATTCCTCAAGGTACCTTGAGAGAACGAGGGACACGATTTTCCAGTACGCCAGCCCATACCATTTGTCACCCCATGGTGGCAACCACTTTTTTCATTTAATATTTATAAAAAACATGGGAGTGAGTTTATTATTTATTTTGATTATTTATTTGTATTTAGAATACCCTGGCCAAATTCAATCTGGTGATCAGAAAAGAACCGACCACTCATGGATAAATTGGTTTATCTTTTACTTAGATAAACCCGATTAAAGAATCTGGTCTCTAAATAAAAAATGTAAAAAAATATTAGGACGATATTAATGACGAATATGTGTATGCTCTTTCCAACCCGACTGTTCTACTTTCTTTATTTTACGAGGGTTATTAATATATTTCAAGTATTCTTTTCCTTCATAAAAGGATAAGTTTAGTTCATTAGATTTTCGGTCAAGCAATTCAATTAAGTGCACCTACTTGACAATTTTGCACTTGCATTTTGTATACATGTACATGTAATACATTTAGCTTTATCTATGTTATAGGGAATTTACTAAATTTAGTAGATAAACTAAATTTCTATGAGGATGCATGCATGCAGAGAGTATAGCATGCCACTTCATCAAAAATTAATAAAAAATTTCAATTAGTTGAACGACCGGTAACAAGAGTCATGCCAATTGTTTTTAAGTGTAAGTTTTCAAGAGCCTTGAACTTCGAGTCATTTCTCCGTAGAATGATATCATCTACCTCTGTAGATCAAGATGGACGTAAGATATTTAATTCCATTCATTTATTTTCTTGTTGGTGGTTTTGCAGCGTCGATAGATTTATCACAATGTGTTGCAGACCTGACAAAAGTTACACCAAAAAACGACTTTGACATACACAAGGTATGTAAAAATTGATGAAGTTATTTATTTTTGTCGCAGGTCAAGAATTATCTTTTGTAGTATACCTTCATTATTATCTTCATATTTTACTGTGTATATGAAACATTTCAAAAATACTCATAGTTCCAAGTTCTGACAAGTATATATACTTGGCAACGAAAATTAAAGGAACGGATTTTTTCGAGCGTTATATGTTAATTAAAACTTCAACCTAAAATTCTAAAACCCACCAATAACACGTACTAGTTTACTGCTTTCAACGTAAGTTGAGGATCGGAATTGACTTAGTATTCACATGAGCTGAGAGATTTGTAAAATCTGTCAGCACTCTCAATGGAAAAAAAAAGTTTTAATTTGAGCTATCGAAGCCCACAGAATTAATCCTTAAAATTAGATATAGTTATTAGATTTTATTACCCATATGTACATGTACAACCGTATGTATGTATTTGTGCAGATTAATTTGCTTTCTGATATAACCGGAGTATTCGAGATTATTTCCAAATAAATTTCCCTTATTTATTCATACTTCGATCAGGTAATTACAACACAGTTTTGGTTCTCTCCATTGAAAAGACTACGCTATTACTTCGAAATTAAAACACGCTGTTAAATAAATAATTTATTCTCATTTTTTCATGAACAAAAAAATGTGGCAAGTAATATGAGCTATAGGATTAAAAAAATATGCGAAGAATTTTTTCTCTCCCTTAATACCGAAACGCTTTATACGCCTCCAGCTAATTTTAAATTTATGGAGTCGCTCATTTTAGTATAAGATATTCAGTCAATTTGTTATATTAGTATTTATTATTTTTTACTTATACAGAAGTGATAGAAAATGATAGAATATCGTTTGAGAAGAAAAACAGACGAGTAATAAATCATTGTACCAATCTTGTAGGTGCCTTAATGGCATCCAATTCAATACTTGTCTCCAAATTATATGTATGATGAGGTATGACAAAGACAATTTTGGGAACGAAACCTATCTACTAACATGAATCTTGTATCCTCAATTTGGAAAGGGACGATCACATGTTAAAAATGTAAAAATTGGATTTAATGAAAGCAAACGATGATTCTCATTAAATGTTTGACAGTTTGTAGGTGCATGGTATACCCAATCTTCAACGTCATACGTTTACCGAGACGGTATGTGGGGTTCAATTACAAATTCCTTGTATGCCTGGAAGGACGGAACTATCACAAATGCTTTTTCCGGAATGAAGTGAGTAGGGAGTCATTTGTTCTCACTGCACTACTATAAAGAATCAATTCTTTACCAAATAACATTGACTTATTTATTGTTTCATGGCAAATTGCGGATTTTGTTACGACGTCTTTTATCAAATATTTAAATTTGTAATAATTACAAACCTCATTTGTTTCAACATCGTATTATCAATGTAATCTCAAAGGCATGTTAACTGCAACATATACAATGGAACAGTTTTAACTTTCTTTACACAAAACTGCTAAACATTGAAATACTTTGTTTGCATTTGAAACAAGTTTTCAAATATAGTCATTAATTTTAGAATGATTTTTTTTCTGCCTGTGACTTGTATACTGGCATATTTATTACCTACACAAACTTTATCTTGTTAATTATTGTAGTCCTTTTAGCAAGAGGTGTGAGACAGGAGTCATAAATTTCTCGGAGGAAAGTCCTGGTAGATTTAGAGGAAATATTGAGGGTGCAATAGGTAAATAAAAAAAGTCTTTGGTGTTCGATATCGATATGGTGGTAAATCCCTTCTTGACAAGGTTATTTTTCGTGTAATTTGGGGATTTTGAACACAGGCAAAAAGGCGATTTGGAATAGGGTAAGGGGAATTAGACCTAGGAATAGGGCGATGGGAAACGAGGTAAGGGGAATTGGACATGAGGAGAATGGGAACTTACTCATTAAAGGAGAACAAGGGGTAATGGGAAGAATGGGAACTTTCTCATTAAAGGAGCTATAATAAAGTTCCAACGTGTATGTACGTGTAATAAATGTTAAGTAAACTCATGCGGCAAATTACAGTCAATTACATTTAAAATAACCTCTCGTGTTCTTACGAATAGTATAAATGTTTAAAAGCAAAACCAACTGAACATTCAATACAGATTAGAGGTTACTTGGAGGTTACAACTCTGTGGTCATTGTATATCGTGGGAATTTCAAAGAATTCTTACATTTCTTACTTATATTATACATGTACTCTCATATTTCATGAATTAACTCGGATTTACAATCAATTTAACTCATGCACCCAGTGTTGGTTTCAGTTGAATTGATGATTTTAAAAACTGACTACACATTAGCGGCAATAGTCTACTGCTTCAACCTACAGACGGACGGAACTTGTCAACACAATAAACTACGGATAGCGGTATGGTCGAGAGGACCAGAGAAGCTGACTGATGAACAGTTGATAAATATGAAGTCATACATGGAGGACATAGAATGTACAAGAGTCGAACATATGAACCCAGTGAAGCATGGTAAAATACATAAGGTTTAACATGGAATATTCATAAAGACCGAACACACATATGTTAGCGATCCTTATCACGCACTGCTATTAAATCATTCTAATTTCTATCAATAAATCATATGTAATATTGAAACTGCATGTATCTGAAAAATAATTTTAATATATGAGTTTATTTAATTAAATCATTTGTTATGTAAAAGAAGATTCGCTGATGTTTTTTATTTTCATTCTTTGTTATTCCAAGGTGATTGTGAAACAGCAGCCTCTTCGGAACTTTTAGAATCGACTGTCAGAGGTAAATATCAACCTAAGGGTCTTTCCTTCACTGGATCTTTGATGTCCCCGTATTGAACTACAGAAGAAAATGATACTTTGCTATTATCGGCACTCTGCCTATTCTTCGGTATTTCTTTTGTCCAAAATTAAAAATGAAAGTTACGACAAGCTATTAATCTTTCCGGGTCCTGTTTCTTTTTTACTGAACTGACTCAAAACTTCAAATCAAATATAAATTACCTTTATTTCAATAATTACAGAAAATGGAGGTAAACCAAAAACTGACACCGATATCTTTTTCTATGGAAAAATGGTAAGAATCGACGATAATCATTAATTTAGACATATTGCATATACTTATAACATATGGGTGTGGTGAATATGTCAAAGAGACAAGAGGATGAAAAATGTCAGCTCAAGGCCATCCATAGGTCTTCTATGAAGAGCATATTTTATATAATTTCGTCTAATAGTATATGTATCACCCATGAACTTTCCTTGCTATAAGTGTATGTGGAATATTAACAAAGGAAGTTAAATCTGCACAGTAATGGCTATACACATGTAGTAGTAATGATGTCTCTCCATCCGTTACATGAGAAGAACCCATCGTTTATCTGCTACCCATTCTACACAACAAAATAGATGTAAACCAAATGTTCACGAACACTTTTTTGAAAATCTTTCGATTGCTACTTGTCATTAGGATTTTACTTACTCGTTTTTTTTTCTGGCGTTAGCGTTGTTTTGTGGACCTGAAGGTTCTATCGTATTCTGATAATTGTCATATTTTTTTTACATTGTTTTATTCTAAGCCCTCTGGAGACTTCCACACACTTTACGATGCCGTACAAGATGGTGACACACCAGCAGCGCTGAATTATAAATTCATACCTAGCCAAAATAACCAGATACTATATGTAGCAAAGTCGGAACAAAGGTTGGTTCATTTAACAATAATCCTATTTGATTTGTAACAAGCTTTCTGATTGGTTGGTTCTCTTTGAGCAAACCAGGTTATTTTGTATAACCTGACTTGGTACTATGACGTCATTAACGTCGATTGGTCCGTATCGGAATTCAAATTATCTCAAACGAAGTAACGTTTTAAAGACAAATCGATGGTTAGTATTTGGTCTGCCACATTAAAAAATACATTATAAGAAACGTTTCTAATATATAAACATGTTATACTCAATAACCTGGCTTGGGCCAGTTTACACATTTTATAAGCTGTTTATTTATGTAAACTGTCACAAACCAGGTTATTTCGTATACTAACCCATTCAAAAATTAGGAACATTCCTTAAATGCTTCTTAGTCCATCAGAATATCATTCTGGTTTGTAGTTTCAAAGGGAACGATACCATAAACAATGATCACATTTGTATTAGAAATGACATCAGCAAAGCAACAAACCTTGTTCAATTATTTGCACCAAGTTTGCTGATTCTTAGAATTTAAAATTGTTGTTTTCTTTGTTCATGCATTTTAGTTAAATCTAACAAACTCTATGAATTACCCCTTATTGGCTTGATCCTTTAATCCCAGTTTCCGCTATATAGATGACGTATTATCTTTAAACAATGCTAATTTCGGGGATTTGATACATCACATCTACCCCAAAGAACTTGAGATAAAGGATACTACAGACACTGTGAAGTCGGCCTCATATCTTGACTTACACTTAGAAATCGATGGTAAAAGAAAACTATTGACCAAACTTTACGACAAACGTGATGACTTTTCATTCATAATTGTCAACTTTCCTTTCATCTGTGGCAACATCCCTTCAGCACCTGCGTATGGAGTGTTCATATCACAACTCATACGTTATGCCAGTGCTTGCCGAAACTACGCAGACTTTTTGTATCGCGCTGGAATTCTAACAAATAGGCTTTTAGAACAGGGTTATGTTGCTACAAGATTGAAGTCATCACTACAGAAGTTTTATGGTCGTCATCATGAACTCGTCGATCGTTATGGTGTATCCATCTGCACCATGAAAACTGATTTATTCAACTGGTCATAGTTTTCCTTTCCTCGTTTGTCTACCCGGTCTTGACTTTTTTATGAGCAACTCGGCGGGTTTTTCTAGAAAAGCAGAGGACGCTTACCCTACCGGTGCACCTGGTCCATGTTCACAGTTTTTAGTGGAGCCCGAGTTGCTCATTTGCTTTTGTTATTTTGTATGTATGATTTTAGTCACTTTATGTTCTTGGTTGTGTATGACTGTTTTCCATGTCTGGTCTTTGTCCCTGGGCCCCGTGCAGGTCCGGGTGTTAAAAGAATAGGCCTGCAGCAGCGCTAAGCTTGTCGTATAAGGCGACTAAATAGTGCTCAGAAACCTAGCCGGGGGCTAGGCGCTCTGCCCACAGAGCAACTGGGATGTGTGCCCCAGGTGGTGGAATGGGGTACCCCTGGTGTATAACATGCTGGGGTTGTCAGGCTATAATACGGAAAACCTGACCGCAAACCATAGTGGTGCACCGTGTTGGGAAAGAAGCCACGTTCCTCGCACGTTAAAGAACCCTGCTGTGGTATTCGATAGGAGTAGGAACCTTTGCGCTCCGCCACAGGAGGCTAAATTGCCCGACCTTACCCATCTCCCCCTTTTTCCAGTGGTAATCAAAATTTGTCGACCCTATTATCCTTGTGACCCATCCTTTCTTTTTTTCATTTCATGTTCATTTTATCATCCATTTCATGTTCATTGTCTGAATATAGCTGAAATATTGCTGCTCGGACGTTAAACCCCAACAAACAAAACAAACTTTGTCCCTGGATTACTTTTTTTTTATTACCGCTATAACCTTGGTTCCCTTGATTACTCTTTATATGGCTCAGTGGGCTGCTGTAGCTGCTCAATAGTTGTCTTCAAAACTATTGAGAAACACATTTTTTGCCAATAAATCGTTCTATACTAGGCTATCTAAACATTTGGTCAGAAAATTTTCCAAGATAGCTTCTCTTAAACCACAAGTGTCAATGCGTTGAAACGTGATAGCTTCTAAAACCTGGGGTCTATCAAACAATCGAATGTCGAATCAAGCATATGTTGAGAATGGTAGTGTATATTTACTCCAATCACCGAGAAAACCAACTGGTACTGTGTACGTGCAATGCATTTTGATATTTGATGTGATGTACTCTTTTGTCTCTACTTAGCGAGGACATTTGCAATGCAATACAAGTAGAAAAATACCAGAAGATAGATGACGACCATTACCTTCAAACAGGAGAGCATGTGCCAAGTAAGCAATATTACCGGTCGAATCTCTATAATGGAAGGAAAATGAGAAACTAGTTCTTTCGTTACTTGAGATCAAATAGTAAAATTTTACTGATGAGATAAATCAAAGCATATAGTATCATCTATACAATAAGGTCATATACAATATCAAAAGCATATCTCATTTGAAATACTAATGACTTCTCATTTGATTTAATTTCTTGAATTTTTCGAGAATTTTCTGTGCGATAACTAAGTCGTAACATTGTTGAAAATGTTCATTGTATAGATATCATGACAAAGTTTGTGAGAGTATCGCACCGAAGGTCGTTTATATTTTTAGAAGAGATATGGTTTGGTAAGGACAATGATGTGATAGCGATGTTTACGTGTTATACAAGACAACAAGGGAAATGTACTAGTGGCAGAATGCAGGCATTAATAGAGAATAACAGACCATTCAGCTTCTTCACTCTTCAGGAATTTAACAACATTTTGGTCCATATGTTCCAGAACAAATATCGCATGTTTATTGATCAACATACAGGTAGTTTCAGACTATGACTATTAGCATGTGCCACCCACTGCTTGTGTTTTCCATAGAAAATCAGTGAAATGAAACTATTACAAAAAGTTGAAAATAGTACCTCTTTCTGTGTATCTATTTTTTTTTTTTTTTATTATTTTTGCTTGTCAAATACAAACCTTTTACATAAAGGATATATCAGCACAACTCATTACATGTACTTTGACCTAAGGCTTATCAATTTTACAGATGTTCCATGCATAACTCCACGTCATTATTTAATAACAAAGGCAGTTAGATACATAATATCATACATCAAGTCAATTACAACCATTACAAATACGAATCTCTTATCTGAAAACCATTAAAATAAGAATCTTTATCCGATAACCATTACAAATAAGGATACCTTTTTTTGAAATCAATCTATGTAATATTCTTGACTGTTTAATAAGTATGATGATGATTTTTGTGGAAAATAATGTAATTTGTATATTTATTTCGCATGTCTGAACCATTTATATTCATTTCAGCGTTGTATTCAAGAACATTTATTACCAATAACTGGAGTTTAGGGTTGTTTTTCTTCAAGGCCCTCGGCAAAGGAACAAAAACCTATCGAATAGACCTTGAATGATATAAATCCTCTATTAGCATTATACATAACCCCGTATTTCCCATCCCAAGTATAACTTTTACATGGTAATGGTACCCCGATCAAAAGCCATTACTGTAAGAGGCTGTAACTTTTGTTGTCACGTTTACATCAATTACGATAAGTGGATAGTCGTTATGTTGAAAGACCTCTGGGCTAAAGACACAAATTTTACACTATTTCAGATTCGTGTAGAGTTCCCGATTTACTTGGAGAAGTTATTAAAATCTCCGATACAACCCGGTACAACCCGAATGGTATGTATCCTCTATCCTCATTCTTTTTTGTTTTAAATTTACTCTGCATTTATCTCACACCTCACTTCCAATTTCTTAATTAAAATCCACAATCTGAAAGAATAATAAAGAAAAAACAGTTCTTCTGCAAATAAAACACGAATTTATCGGGACAGAGCTTAGCGAAATCCTATACATGTAGATGTTCCGAAACATGAAAGGCTAAAAATCATTCAAATGGAAGAGGCGTATTTCAGAAATGATGTGTGCAGTTAGGAAGTTATTAGTTGCACTTTTATTGCAGACGCATATCGTGTTTTTTTAGAAAGTATCACAAATTCCTGTTGGTCGAAACATCAGCGTTGATACAAATTATCGGTGCATTATCACTAGAATAAAATTGTAGTTCTGTCCGTCAAAGGCAAAGCCTACAATCATAATATGTTTAAGCCAAAAAAGCCTGTGGTTTGTCAATGTGATATAGACTATTACATGGAATTGAACTATATTGTAAATTTAGCACTGAATGGAGGAGGACATACCACTCAGATGCAAATAGGAACATGCAACCTCCAAAATATTGTTGTTGAAGAATCCTTAAATTTACGACAGGTAAATGATGGTATATATCATATATGTGAATTGTGAAAAGTAATGCATTGACAATAGAATAGAAAACAAATATTCAATCATCATATATAGACTTAATTAATTTGAAAATGGTGCCATCTCTCGAATCCATAAGTATGTCTATACACTACTGCGAAGATTTTTACATGAATCACCAGATTTTCATCAATGAAACGCTTTTAATATCAAAAATTCAATAGGAGAAATATTATCAGTGTCTATCATTTCATCGTTATAAGGTTTCTCCAGTCGTGTGCTTAAAAAATCAACTGCATATTTAATATGCATCTTTAAGATATATTGTTTGAGCATATCTTGCGCGAGTTTCTTGAGAGCCATAAAAATTGAAGTCCATGGTGAACATTGTCAGGCACAGAACCGACATTAATCGTGTGTTCTGTGAAATTTAAAATAGTTCGATTACCAAACTCGAACGATTCTTCATTATTTTTCAGCTCGAAGGACTGTGGTATGAAATAGCAAGACCTATGAATATACACAACCAGTATGACTCTGCTGTGGCCTACTTTCATTACAATGAAGACAACACATTGCAAAGCAGTTATTCTGGATCTATGTAAGTTTTTTTTTATAAGTAACTATCTCCTTATTCATAATACTCGTCATTAATTATAGGAGTAATATCATTGGGGTCGACACTTATGTTTTAGAAAAGATGAATGAAGTTATTTGTGCAGTTCCAATTGTCTGTCTATGGCAAACCTAACGGTTTAGGAACAATCAAAATTTTAACATAATGCATTATTTGAAGCAGTACGCATTTTTACGTTCATGTATTCTTGATTCGATGCGTTAGTCTAATCTAGCACAAATCTTGGACCAAAAACATAGCAACTTAAAAGAATAAAAACAAGTTTGAATGGTATTTTGACGAATATAAATTACAAAATATTTGATATGGTGCAGCAATTGTGCACATAAGTTACAAGTTAAACATTAGATACGCCATGACTATCGTTAGCAACATTCATTCAAGAATAACATGTCGAAGAATATTGTCTTCAGACCGTAAAAATCGTGATGTTGAATATGGAGGAAAAGGAATGAATCAATTTCACATTAATGATTCAGAGATGGAAAATGTGCCCCTGCCATTTCCACACATTCTAAGCATTTGAACGGCAGTCCACATGACGCTGAGATGATGGCGAAGATCAATGGTCCTGCTGATATTTTCAGATATAGTAAGATGCTGCTCTATCTTATAGCATAAACATCATATTGACACAATAATTAACCCCTACCTCAAGCTACACCATTACCATATTTCTTAAACAGATTTGAGACGAAGAAGTAAACAAAAATTGAAAAGATTAAAACGAGGGAGACTCGTGGACCAAAAGAAGCTGGGAACATGACTATGACAAATAATAATAATAATAAACCAAACAAATGAGCTAAAAAGTATACACAGATTACGAACAGCACAAACCAAGCATCAGTGTAGAAATAAAACCTTAAAATTGTGACGTAATGAAACTACGTCAACTTGAATGTATTTTTGCATTCGATTTTATCATAATTAGTGTTTCTAAACAAAGCAATGATATTATCATAATTAGTGTTTCTAAACAAAGCAATGATATTATCATAATTAGTGTTTCTAATCAAACCAACGATATTATCATAATTAGTGTTTCTAATCAAACCAATGATATTATCATAATTAGTGTTTCTAAACAGACCAACGATATTATCATAATTAGTGTTTCTAATAAACCCAACGATTTTATCATAATTAGTGTTTATCATAATTAGTGTTTCTAATCAAAGCAATGATATTATCATAATTAGTGTTTCTAATCAAACCAATGATATTATCATAATTAGTGTTTCTAAACAGACCAACGATATTATCATAATTAGTGTTTCTAATAAACCCAACGATATTATCATAATTAGTGTTTCTAATCAAACCAATGATATTATCATAATTAGTGTTTCTAAACAGACCAACGATATTATCATAATGAATGAATACTTTATTGCAAAAAAGCATAATTATGCTATAGCAACATAAACATATATTGCAATGTGACATAATGACAAATTGCAGAGAACAATACACAATTAAGTATAATTATGAAACAATATGTGACCTAGTTGACCAAGCAGATTTGATAAAATTACACAAGTTCCTTATGACAGTAACAGATGTTGATTTCAACAGTGTTTTAAGCTTTGTTGTATTTGGCCAGGAACAATAATATTTTGGTAAGTTATGAGTACGAAAAATTCTATAAGCAGGACAAACCAGTAAAAAATGGTACTCATTTTCAACACAATTCATGGTATAACATTTACAGATACGCATGTGCCTATCAGTATCAATATATCGCCCAGTTTCAATGTTCAACTTCAGTGTACCACTTCTCAATCTTGTCAAAAAATGTGAGTTAAAACTAACATCTAAATAATCCTCAAAACCAAATTCTAGCTTTAAGTCCTTGTATATAATAAGCTTTTCACAATTCTCTATAGATGCATACCAGTTTTGTATAAAGTTATCCCTAATTCTAGCAATAATAGTGTCTATAGGTATATCAAAATTTACATCAAATTGTTGATACCAGATATAATTTAAGCCCAAATTAGACAACAAATCACGAACTCTTGAAACCCAGTTTACCTCGCTATTGTTGGCATCTTCTAACAATACATTATAAATGTCAAATACAATAGGTTGTTTCTTTTTTAGAATGTTAGACCAATACTTCATAACTCTAAATTGTCTAATTATATACATTGGAAGGTGACCTAGTTCCCCGTAAAGAAAACAATTTGGTATGGTTCTACCTACTTTTAAGATACGACGGAAAAACTTATTATGTAATATTTCAATATCATTTCCACGATGGAAACCCCATATCTCCGAAGCGTAACACAAAACAGATGACACCATAATATCAAATAGTTCTACTTGATTCTTTTTAGTCAAATATAAATCTTTGATTGAATTAAGCATTGCGGATAACGCTCTCGATCCTTGTTGACACGGTCGTTTTTGTGTATGTTGAAACTTCCCATTTTTATGTAACAACATTCCTAGATATACATAAGAATCCACAATTTCAATTTCGTTATCATTGTAGAAAAAACTATTGTCAATCGGTTGCCATCCATTCCGAAACACTACTATTTTCGTTTTATCAGTATTAACTTCGATACTCCATTTATTACAGTAAATCAGTAGTTTATCTAAAAGTTCCTGCAAAATTTCTTGTGATTTTCCAAAAAGTACTGTGTCATCCGCAAACAGAATCAAATACATCAAAAAGCTGTTGATATTTACGACATCAGTTTGATTGTTTAAGTTAATATCCTCGATCAGGTCATTTATAAAGAACAGGAAAAGAAGAGGGGATAAAGGTTCACCCTGTTTAACTCCCATCAGATTATTAAATGAATCGGATAAGGTATCACCAGATCTCAATCGCATTTTGATTGATGAGTACACGGACTTCACAATTGATATAAATTTTGAACTAATTCCACCTTTTAAGAGTTTATATATCAAAATTGGTCTATCCAGCTTGTCAAACGCCTTGCGGAAATCAACGAAAGCGCTATAAAGTTTTCCCTTGTTTTGAAGCGTATGACATATAATCCCATGAGGCACAAATATAGCATCGGTTGTAGATCGCCTGGGTCTAAAGCCGAACTGATTGTCAATTAATTTTTCCTCTTCTTCAGCCCATAATAATAAACGATTTGTCAATATAGAAGTGAAAAGTTTAGATAGCACGCTGACCAATACTATCGGACGGTAATTGTTTGGATTTGACAAGTCACCGGACTTAGGAACTGCGATTACAAGACACTCTGTCCAATGATTTGGATATATCCCGGATGTAAAAATAAAGTTAAATAGTTTTTTCAACACTGGTGTTAATAAATTTTGACACGAAGTTAGCATTTCACTAATTATACCGTCATTACCAGCACTTTTATCCAACTTGAGTTTTTTTATTGTTCGTAAAATTTCTTCTTCAGTGATTTCAGTGTCTAAGTCATTTATATTAATGACATCGAAATTGGTATTGTTTATTAAATCTAAAACTTCTTCACACAAATTCGGCGGGTTGTCCCCTAATATTGACTCAAAATGATTGAACATTGCTTCATTGTCAACTTTAGAACTTGTACTTTTCTTGTAGTTTCGAACGGCTGACCAAAATTTTTTCGGTTCGGTTTTCGCTAAATTACACAGTTCTTTTCCCTTCCGTCGTTTGAAGTTTATTTTTGCTTTTCGTTTCGTCCTGTTGTGATTATTCCGTTCTTTTATGTACGATTGTCTGTTTATATCGGATGGATGGCGAAAATAGAAATTGCGCACGGTGTTAAATTTTTGACGAGCTGTCTTACACGCAGCATCAAACCAGTCATTGTCCGGTCTATCTGTAAAACAATTATCACGAATCAGAATTGATCGACCAAAGACTTTGAATGCATTATCATACAATATTTCAGTAATTTCCTTCACAGCATTATTCATTTCGTCTATGTTTGAGATATTATCTACTAATTCATACAAAGAATCTATTTGCGTCTGAATTCTCTCAACAAACACATGAGTTTTATTGACATCCCATTTCAAATGTTTACGTACAGTTGGTGTCACATTTCTAGGCTGTACATTATCAAAATCAAACTCAAAACGTAAAGGTGCGTGGTCAGATAGTTCTGAAAAATCTAAAACATCGAAGTACGAAATAAGATAGTAGTTTTCTGATGATAATAACAAATAGTCATTTACGCTTCTACCTCGGTTTGAACAAAATGTAAACCTTCCGGTCGTGTCATTTCCTAGTCTACCGTTAGCTATCGTAAGCCCAGTATTATAACACATCTGTATAAGTTTACGACCGAATGCATTTGTTATATTGTCTAACGATTTTCGCTTCGGGATTATGGGGTTTTCCAAATGTTCTGCACTTGGAACGAATCTGTCTAGATTGTCTTTCGCTAATATATCACTAACATTTCCAACTCGACTATTCAGGTCACCACAAACAAAAACTGAGTTAATATCACTATACTCTAAAACATTTTTTTTCGATACTATCGTGAAAGTCCATATTGGAGATTTCATGATAATTTGAGCGCTCATGGGGAATGTATGAAAAACATATAATAATATCTTTATCTAAATGGAAAAAGTCACGACAAAATCTAACAACAACAATACCACACTTCATTTGTTTTTCAACCTTAATACCCTCTACTAAAAAAATCCCTACAAAATATGGCAATGCCACCCTCGTTTCTAGTACCAATATTAAAATCTCTATTTAAAATTACAAGTTTTTCAAAACCTTCAATTTTTATATCAACATCACCATCAACCTCATTATCAATTTCATTGGTATTTTTCAACCATGTTTCACTCAAAAATAAGATATCAAAATTGTTTACTAAATTCAAAAAATTATTGTCTTCATAAATAGATAGCAGTCCATGTGTATTCCATGATAAACATTTCAAGTTAATAGATTGGTCCCTGCACACACCCTATTCTGTATACTCTTTACCTCCGACATAAATTTTGTCTCTCACAAAGTAAGCTTTTATTTCCCTGTCTCTCAGTTGCTTGAGCAAAGGTAGCTTTTCACGTCTGCGCTTTTGTATTTCAATGGGAAGCTGTTCAGAGATACCAAAGTTTGTTCCCTTCAGTTCTTTGGCATTCTTTTTTTCAAGTCTTGAAACCTTTTCATTTAATTTTGTGACTATTGCGTCGATTTCATTAATCTTATTCAATTTCGTTTCAAAAGTGTCCATTCTCCGAAAAAGTTCATCTACCCAAGGGGGTTTGCTTTGAAAGTTTGATTGAGGGGGCTGAACTGGCGGTGATACATGTTGCATAGGCATAGGCATGGACATTGTGGGGGTCATCATTCCGTTATTTGGAGTGGAACAAAATTGCTGGCTTTGCATCGGGAACATATTGTTAGGAAATGGACTGTATTGTGATAAATTGTATGTGTCCAGTTGACTATTATTGTTTATAGATGTAAAGTTCAAATAATCGGTACACTGTTCATATTGAGTAGTGTCAGTGGGTTTGTTTACGTTTTTAATTACACCTGTATGATCACCTGTCGATACACTTTTTCTTCTTTTTTGACTTCTTCCGTGAATTATTTTGATCTTGAGAGTCATTTGATACACTATTGTCACTGATATTTTGTTGTTTTGTCCTTTTTATGCCTTTCTTGGGCATTTCACACACATAAATTCACATTTTTGACAGGACGGCAAATTTCCTCTGCCATTCACCATTATAGTCACGTGATCATCCTTAGTGTTTCTAATCAAACCAATGATATTATCATAATTAGTGTTTCTAAACAGACCAACGATTTTATCATAATTAGTGTTTCTAATCAAACCAATGATATTATCATAATTAGTGTTTCTAATAAAAGCAATGATATTATCATAATTAGTGTTTCTAAACAGACCAACGATTTTATCATAATTAGTGTTTCTAATAAAAGCAATGATATTATCATAATTAGTGTTTCTACTCAAACCAACGATATTATCATAATTAGTGTTTCTAATCAAACCAACGATATTATCATAATTAGTGTTTCTAATAAAAGCAATGATATTATCATAATTAGTGTTTCTAAATAGACCAACGATTTTATCATAATTAGTGTTTCTAATAAAAGCAATGATATTATCATAATTAGTGTTTCTACTCAAACCAACGATATTATCATAATTAGTGTTTCTAATCAAACCAACGATATTATCATAATTAGTGTTTCTAATAAAACCAATTTTGATATTTTGACTGTAATAACTATTTTTAAAAAAGGCATCCCTAATCCCCATTCAAAATCTTCAACATCTGCACATTCACCATTCCCCAATACGCAGTTTCAATTCTCATTACCTATACCTTGTAAATCACCATGGGAAGTTAATACCATTAGTTTAGAAAACAGACAGGTTTTCTGTCTAGTATTTCTTTTGGCGATCCCAAAGTTTATATGGGAGTTGATGGTCTTATTAAGTAGCAGTCTTTGTAAGAGTCATGAAAATTCTGTAATGAGCGATTTACCCCCCAAAAGGCTACACGTTTTTAGTTTTGTTGTAAAGTTGTTTTATAACTCTTTATGTTGGAATATGTAATCATTCATTCCAATCTGTTTGCTCTTTGGAGATAATCCGTATTGAAAATCCAATAGTTTCTATTGCATTTTATTGTCATTTACGTAGTTGTCTCATTTATTATAATAATTTTGAATTACACAGTACATTTTATATAACTTTTATATCCACGAACAAGGTTTATATGAAAATCCTCATGCTAATTTCTGTTAAGTATTGTATTTTACACAATATCTCAAATATAAAAATATGTAGGCTTTCCAACCATGAGTAACATTTTGCACGATTCTTAGCTGTAGTGCTACTTAATTACTTTCTAAAGTAATGCAATCTTTATATGAAACGAAATAACTATTTTATTTTTTTTCTAGCAATTCACTATTCCTTGCATAATCGACGGTTAATTTCTTCAGCTTGCTAAAAGCAATGTCTTGCATATAAACTTGTGTTTTACTTCAAAAATTACCTCTAATAACTTTTGTTTTTCTTTCAAAGTGAACTTTAAAATAGTATACTACGATGGAACTTATTCAGTACATTATGGTTGCTTCGCAACTGACAGCAATAGGAACTGTCTATATGCTGAAGCCAGTATTTACGGACGACTACCGACGATAGACGACGGAACATATAACCGGATATTGGCAAAGTACCCCTCTTTGTGCTTGTCTCCAGAATACATGCAAAGAACAGAACATCATGGTAGTAAAATTTCCTATACGGTAGACTGAATTTTCTGTTTAAGAAAAAGTAATCAAAAATTCTTCATTTTACTCATGGTTTATTTTTTTTATAAATTAAGTTTGAAGAATTAATATTTCAATGACATATTTCACAATTATTTAAGGAGGTAGACCTAGGGTAAGGGACACAACTCTTACAAATCATTGGAACGTTTGTATTCAGCATTTTACATCAATCTCACGTAAGCATCAAAGTAAGTTGGACTGATTTCATTGCGTTTCAAATAAAAGCTCGAAAGACATTAGTGAAATTGAATTTGATACTAACATATCACAGATTTCATGAGTTATGTCCCTTACTTTAGTTCTGCCTCCTCCTTAAGTAATCACAAGAGTGGTCATGTATGGTGGTTCAATCTTTCCTTTTTCTATACCCAACTTTTTAAAGCCCTTGTGTTAAGATATAAGCATATTTGGTAAGTATATTTTAATATAACAAATGCAGGAAAATAACAAGACTATGCTCATTTAAAACAATAATAAAGCAAAAATGTAACAAAAAGAACTAGTGTTCAATAAGATGGTGCCATCCAGTTTCTTGTGTGACAATCCTTGTAACTGTTTTATGTTTTTGTCTATAACCCACGTGATGGACATTAAATAAACTACGGGGCGTTTTATGATCTAGTGATCATCACAGGCATTAGAATTATTTCAAATAGACAGAAAACACAGCAATCATGCCTTATAATTTAATTTTAGTATCATATTTGAGAATTTAAAGTAGATCATCTAAACAGGTTGATGACGTCACAGTCACAAAACAAAAAATGGTATATGAGATGATAGACAAAATCTATCCAGTCCGAACCTCTGAAATTAAGTAATTGAATGATACTCTCTCCTATCGGTAAAGATTAACACACACACACACACACACACACACACACACACACACACACACACACACACACACACACACACACACACACACACACAGTGGAGCACAAAACCTGACCAATCATATCTAATTGACGCATTTGTATTAATATATATTTTTTGTTATTTAATTTATATAGTTGACTGCAGTGCCTGGGTTAGAGGAAGAACTTGTAAGTTAGTTGTCAATGCACGAAGAAATAATGTAATCCAACCGCATAAAACCAAAATATACATTTAAAAATATAAAAGGAAAATATTGCAATTTAGTTTGTTTAAACGTATTCGATTAAAAAAAAACACAAATATACGGGCATTACTTTGGACAGTAGTTGCTGACAAAATACAGAACGAATAATAACACTAGTGGAAGGGCCTGGATTGATTGTTGAGGTTTAATGCCCGAGCAGCAATATTACAGCTATATTCAGGCGATGAACATGAAATGAATGATAAAATGAATATGAAATGATGATGAAATAAAAAATGTGATGGGACACAAGGATAAAAGGGTCGACAAATTTTGATTGCCACTAGAAAAAGGAAGGGATGGGTAGGGTCGGGCAATTAAGCCTCCTGTAGCGGAGCGCAAAGGTTCCTACTCCTATCGAATAATATAGTAGGGTTCTTTAACGTGCGAGGAACGTGACATCTTACCCAACACGGTGCACCACTATGGTTTGCGGCCAGGCTTTCCGTATTATAGCCTGACAACCCCAGCATGTAACATGCCATGGGTACCCCATTCCACCACCTGGGGCACACAACCCAGTTGCTCTGTGGGCAGAGCGCCCTAGCCTCCGGCTAGGGCTCTGAATACTATTAAGTCGCCTTTTACGACAAGCTTAGCGCTGCTGCAGGCCTATTCTTTTGACACCCGGACATGCACGGGGCGGAAGGGCCTGGAACAATTCCTTTCGTTTCTCAGGTGTGACTTTTTTAACCCCCTACAAAAATAATATTTCTGACCGTTCTAGGCTTACATGTCTTTTGTAGAACCATTGCTGAAAGTAAAACTCTAAACGATTCTAGTTAAGAACGCTTTACAACATCCTTAGGACATATTTTTCTCCAGAACAGTTTGAAACATTCTTAACTTAGTTCCCTTCTTTTTCCATCTCACTCTGTTTTGGGCTGTTTTTTGTTGCCTCATTCCAGGTCTTATCAGTCTGCTGTAATTCTTTCCGCCAGGATTTCTTCCAGCTGTGCAAAGGTCGCCCTTGTTTCCCATATCCTTGTGGATTCCAGTTCTACACCTATCTGGTGATACTGGTCTGATGTTTTCTCCAGGTGTGACAAATCCATGCTCGTCTTTTTATCTGGATATCTGCTGTTACCTGTTTAGTACGCTCTAGTAGTCGCTCGTTGGTAATTTTTCTTGGCCGGCAAAATGTACAAATGTATCTTTGGTACTTTTTTGGTAAATACCTGGATTTTGTGAAATAGTCCTACTTTAAGTCTCCAGGTCTCACATCCATAGAAGAGAACGGGTTTAACTTTGCTATTAAATATTCTAATTTTTATAATATGCAAAGCAAATTTGATTTCCACACTGGTTTCAGAATTGCGAAGGATTGAAGGGCTTTGCATATTCTGGAATTGATGTCTTCGTCTGTGTTACCAGTCTTACTTATGACACTTCCTAAGTATGTGAATTTCCCCACTTTTCCAGTTCCTCTCTTTGTCTAATTGTCACGGCTCCTTCGTTTTTAGCTTGGTCTTCATTATCTTCGTTGTTTTTGTTGTTAATTTTAAGTCCTATTTTCTTTCCTAGATCGTTCATTTTGTTTGTTCTCTCTCTTATGTCCTTGATCTGGTGGGAAAGTAGGGCGAGGTCATTCTAACCTCCTAATCATGGTCCATTGAACTCCTCTATGTTTTATCAAATGCCTGCTTTGTTATCCAATCGATGACAATTAAGAATAGTGTGGACGAGAGTAAATATCCTTGTTTTACACCGGTTTCAACATGAAAAGGGTCAATGAGCGTTGCTTCATGTATTACCTGCACTGAAAAATCATCATATGCAGTTTTGATAATGTTCACGATCTTTAGTATAGTATGCCGTTGTGTCAAAGGCTATTTCAAAGACTATGAAGCTTATATACAGTTAAGACTGCCAAGTCCTTGATTGTTCAAGGATTATTCTTAGAGTCGCAATTTGGTCAGGGCAGCTTTTATTTGATCTGAATTCTGCTTGTTCATAGCAGAGAACTTTGTCTATAGCCTCTTTCATTCTGTTTAGTAGCACTGTACATATTGTCTTACACGAAACTTGCAGAAGAGTTATACCTCTCTGTAAAGACGTAGGATAGTCGGATTGTAAGTTGGCAAGCATTCATAGAGAAAAAATTTAAAAAATATTTTACTAAAACTAAATAAACTGAACAAATCAAACAAAACTAAACATATATATACAACATGCAAATGAACATAAATAAATGGGCATGCAAATGAAAGTATGTAAGCAAACAAAAGTCACAGTTCACACACAGTAAACAGACTAAAAGTTAGTGTAGTAAAATCTGATAGATCTATGCAATCATAATCTCTCACCATAGCTCCTATGGTACACCATAATCGACGGTCAAGATCTAGGACGCAACGATTTCTGTAGACTTTCAATATAAATTCAAACTAAATTTCACCATTTCAATATATATTCATTTCTGATTCTCATGGCACACTATAATGTTCATTTCTCATATAAATCAACCAAATTTATCATTTAAATTGACCAATGCACACTTTTCGGCCAATATAAATTTCAGAAATAATTAACACAATGCTTGTGCTGAACGTCCACACAATATTTCAACATTTCACCATATACACCGACGGTAAACTAATTTCAGCAAATTTCACTGTGTAACAAGTGGAACTGTAGGATATATTAATGCAACATCCCAGCTAAATTAACACCAACTATCAATATTGCACCATCCGCTAAATTACGGAAATATGGGTCGTTGTTCACCGTACAAAACTGACATTAATATACGGTATTTAGGTAGATCTGTGTCAAAAACTAGGACGATAGCATTTGACAATATTTACGTTGTTTCCTTCAAAATGGAGCACAAAACTGGATAGGAAAAAACCCTGAAACAAATAAATTAACCCAAAATAATTAAATGTTCACTCAAAAATGGAATTTAAACGATAAACGGACCCGCAACGTGAGAATTTAAACTAAAGGCCTGTACGACACGTCATGCGACAGAAATATCTACACGGTCACAAACAGAAATAAAACGCTTACCTGAGCAGATTAAACATATTTTCCTGTGAAACTCCATGTCCTGTACTGACAATTCTGAGACCTCACCAGATATGTGAATTGCAAACTTGGACACAACACGTCCAGTCACTTCAAAATCTAAATGTGCTCTGCCTAACCGTTTTACCTGTATAAATCACCCGTGCGTATACGCACCTGTTTGGCGGGAGAATCATTGAGCGGGTATTACTTACCTTAAAAAAATGCCAAGATATTTGTGAACTACATCATGTATTTCAAACTATGGGCAAAATAATAAATTAGTGATTGCAAAAATGAAAATAATATAATGAAGTTCTTTACACTCTCCTATTCTCGCAACAGCATAGAACTCCTTTTCTTGCAATTTAATAAGGAACTTTTTTTCAATTCGATTGGTATTTGGCTTCCTAGATATTTTTCAGCAATTTTAATTGAAAGTCACAGATCACTTATTCTCCATTTTACAAAGTTCAGGTCTCCCATCTGTTCATTTAGCTTGGTAAGTACCTTGTCATTTTTGTCTTTTCTTGGTTTAGACCTTAATGTTCTATGTCTACTAAAGGCTTTTGTGATGTTGAAAAGTGTCTTTTTATCACCCATGTATGCGGCTGTTTCTGCTGCCGAAGCAAGGTCATTAAAATATTTTCATTTGTCCTTCCTGCTAGATTTTTTAAAATTCTGTATCCATTGCTTAGTGTTTAGCACGTGTTTCGTTCTTTTGTGGCCTTTTTAGCGATGTTGACTTCTTCTTATAAAATTATGCTTGTCTTCCATCTTCTGCCAGCTAGTATCAGACATCCATTCTTTTTGTTGGTTTTCTTTCCTAGAATTTTTTCACATATATCCCATCCAGCTGTTCATTCTCTGACAATATTTAGTTCCTGGTCCTCGCTTTACAATGCAGCACATCTATTCCTCAGTTCTATTTGGAATATATCTTTGTCATGAAAGTTTTTTTATGTTTAGCTGCGTTATACTTCACCCTGTTAGTCTCAGTTTTCCTTTCCTTAGCAAGTTTGATTTTCACTTTTGCTAATGTCATGTGATGAGTTCACATCATCTCCTCTCATAACTCTGACATGTTGTTGTGTACTTCTCAAGCTTTGGTTTGTCATGATGTAGTCTGTTGAGATTTTTGTTACTCCATCTGGGGGATTTCATGTTCGTGAATGTTTGTGAGGGAAAAGGCTTCCTCCAATCACCAATTCCTTTGCTTCACGAAACCCCACCAATCTGAATCCTTTTTCATTCACCTCCCCTACCCCATGCTTTCTCATTATTCTGTCTGTCCGATCTTAGCATTCACGTCTTCTATGTCTATTTTAATATCTCTCTTTGGGATGTTGTACAACGTATGCTGCAGCTTCTCATAAAATTTGTCACATTCCTCCTCATCAGCATTATTAGTTGTTGCATAACACTGAATGTGGAAATATTTTAAAATTTTGCTTTTAGTCGTACCCACAATATTCTTTAACAGATTGGTTTCCGTTCTATTACTCTGCTCTTTGCTTTTTTGGATAGCATTATATCTGCTGTCTTTGTGTGTCGATCATTTTCATTTCCATTGCCAAAATATAGCACCTGTATTAAGTGCTATCACTCCACTTTGGTTCCATGTGGCTTCACTAATGCCTAACATATCTATGTTGTCAATTCTCATTTCTTTTGCGCATCTTCTTTTCTCGTATATGGTACGGACATTCCACTGGGCAACCTTAACGACTGATATTGGCGAAAACAGTGGCCTCAGTTTGTAAAAAGTCATGTTTTGCATGACGGCCTTTAGTCGCAGTTTACATAATATCAGCTCCAGCCACAAAGGGCAATCGCGAATAACATCTGTAGTAGTTTCTGTAATCGCATCTTTTTTACAAGACAAGTTGATTAACCCGGTGCCTAATCCCCGGTCCGGAGGTCCAGGGATTTTTATTCAATTTGTCCATCCACTAGATGAATTGCCGTCCAAAGCTAATGACTCTCATCTAGCCATTGTGTTTAATATCAGAGTTGTCATCTCCTAGATAGGTTGTCATCCAAAACTCACGACTCCCTTCCAAACGGCTATTTGACCCATAGCTGAGGCAAGGTTGATAAGTGCTAGTGCATGTCCACACCCCGTTGGGCCTACACACCGCTTCACTAGGAGCCTTGTTGCTCCGAGATCCCCTTCAATTCAGCTTGAGAGACTAGATCCCTGTTGAAGTGCATCGCCCCGAGAGGAATTGAAGGAGTCCTGGTTGTGTAAAGGCTTTGTAACGGCAGGGCAAGATTAGCATTTTAGCTACTTTCCTTTATCACCTTCGAGTAGGCTAGCCAACAGCGACGATAGATCTACAATTTTGACTCCCGCCACATTAGACGCATATCACTACCATGAAACGATTTATGACAATTCTAAGAAATCTTTTGGAAATCTATTCCGATACCCAATTCTAGATATGACAGTACTTTTAAGTAACAGCCCTTAAAAATCAGATGGGAAGTGATTCATGCATGTTATAAACCGACCAATATTCCTTTTATTTCTTGTTCAGAAGCAGTAACAGACATAATTAGTCTTAGTTTTTTTATTTGGTTTGCTGCGCTTAAAGATAAAAATTATATAGATTGTGTATAAAATTATCACTTTGCAAGAGTTATCGTTCTTGATTTGGTTTGATTTGGTTGATTTTAGTGGGAGATGAATGTATGGTTTTCTCAAAAGTACAGATCAAAATACAAAAAGGACTGTCGTTACGCAAAAAATTATCATATGTTGACCGATTGATTGATTGATTGATTGTTAGAGTTTAACGCCCAAGCAGCAATGTCAGCGATGAACATGAAATGGATGATTAAATGAACATGAATTTTGATTGCCACTGGAAATAGGGAGAGGTGGGTAGGGTCGGGCAATTTAGACTCCTGTGGCGAAGCCCTGTGGTTCCTACTCTAGGAGAATACCATAGAAGGGTTCTTTAACGTGCGAGGAACGTGGCATTTTTCCCAACACGTTGCACCACTATGGTTTGCGGTCAGGTTTCCGTATTATGCCTAACGACCCCCGCATGGTACATGCCAGGGTTACCCCATTCCACCACCTAAGGCACACAACCCAGTTGCTCTGTGGGCAGAGCGCCCTAGCCCCGGCTAGGATCCTGAGCACTATTTAGTCGCTTTTTAACGACAAGCTTAGCGCTGCTGCAGGCCTATTCTTTTGACACCCGGACCTGCACGGGGCTCATATGTTGACCGAAAAAAATCATTAGTTCGGTGGGTTTTGTATACCATGAATCACCTTTACCATAGTGTCTGAATTTAACATGGTTTGGTGTTTAAAAAAATGTTTCAGTGTATTCTTACTGTTTGTATTTCATTCCAGATCACTCATCCCAACAGTGTAAGGTACAGGACATACCGGTACAAAGTAATGTAGATGAAGATCAGGTGATTAACTGTAATCGAAATTGTCTGAAAAAATATAGCGATATATCAGTCCATGCATTTTATTCAATGTCCAGTGTAATAATCTTTTTTGGAAAGAGGATAAAATATGTTTCTTCTTAATTAAATAAAAAAAACCGACATAGCCACTGAATAAAGAATAGTAGTCATTCATATATATTCTTTAAAGAACGTATACATGAGAAAGCAACGTCACAAGTCAATTTCCCAAAACAGGAGTCAAAAGTCTCTATTACTGGCTTGCAGTTGCATGTGTATTTTCTACTGGTTTATAAATATGCCAAAGAATAATCAGAGTTTCTTTAAATTTTCATCATTGCTTTTCATTAGTTAATTATTGAAAAAAAAAACGATTTAATAATATGTTATATTAAAATTTGGAATGTGTTTTCATTTCATGTATACTGCTCCAAGTCACGCGGCCAACATGACTTTAAATACTGAAATGTGATATAAAATGTACATCAATCACATATCAAAATAAAAGTAACAACAAATATTGACCACAAAATTATCTCATTCAACAGATTCTATTAGAAATGTTATCCTCTTAGAAATTTAATTGCTAATTTTTAGAATATACAGCATTTTGTTTTCATCTATCAAAAGAACAATAACTCAAACAACTTATCAAACAATGTCCTTCAGATGGTTGGAATTTGGCATATAATAGCTGCAAAAGGTGCCCGAGCTAAAACCATAAATATTCGACGTGATGGGGATGCACTGATGGTCGATTTACATGCTGAAAAAGATGGGTGAGTAGCAAGTAACATAAAAAGGTAAAATGTTAAATATTATCATTACTTACATAGGTAGGAACATGGTATTTGAAATTGTATAGTGTGGCAAACAAAATTATAGAAAAATAATGTGACAAACAAAATTATAGAACAATAATAGTGATTCTTGTGATGTGTTTTCAAAGAAAAAAAAAACATATGTAAAATAAACTTTAAGATAAATCAGCCTTAAAACAATTTTAAATGAAAAAAAATCAAAATGGAAGTAAACATGAGGCAGAAATAACATTCATCAAGGATTCAGGGATTTTTTATGAAACTTTTAAGGAATGATTATTTGATAATACCATTTCATACAAATGCATTTGGGGTTTCTGCTTGGGTATGTTTACTTTACCGTTAAGTCAGATATTTAAGAATACCAATTTCGTATCCGTCATTCCCACTTTACCGTTTGATTACTTTGTGTTAAACGTTTAGAAATTGAAAAGGTACACCTGTTATTTTGATTTTTAATCAGCACAAACAAACTTCAAAGTTGACCTTCATTATCGATCTGTTCACGATCATTCCTGTCGTTTGATGGTATGACGGGATGAGTATATGAGCGTCACAATAATGTAGCTATAACAAGTGACAACATAAGACTGTCATTGTTTAAAAAACATTACTGATCTAACGGGTGACATACACTGTACAAATGATTACAAATTACCTTAAAATAACTAACACTGAATTTGGTGTATGTGGTTGATCATATTACGTAAAATTCATTGGCTAAGAATACATTTTCGTAATTTGTGAATGAATTTAACTTTTAGATAATAATTTCCTACAAATTTAATATAAATTTTTGTAGAAAATTGTCATAAATAATTCACTTACTTTTCTTAATGTCACAAAATTGTTGCCAAGGTATAAATAAAATCTTTCTTGGTTTAAATTGATTGCTCAATCAGCTTTTTTGAATTTTGACGCAGTGATTGTGGAAAACTAGGATCTGTGTCAATGACAAGATATGTTAAAAGTGACAGAAATGGACTGTTTTTGACGTCACCACAATCTGGCAACAGACACTTTTATAGTAAGTCCTTTATAAATTTATAAAATTATTTTAAAAAATCGAGGGAGCACAACTGCAACTTGCGATTTATAATGACAAATTAAAAAAGTATATAAACAACAGTATATTGTTTGTAAATACTAGTTTCAACGGGTCATACTCCCAGTTTTTAGTGGAGTCCGAGTTGCTCATTTACTTTTGTTACTTTGTATGTATGCTTTTAGTTACTTTATGTTCTTCGTTGTGTATGTCTGTTTTCCATGTCTGGTCTTTGTCCCTGGATTACATTCTTTTGATTACCGCTATAATCTTGGTTCCCTTGATTACTCTTTCATATATATATATACGTCATTATTCACATAAAAATTAAACAATTGTATATTCTTGGTCTAGTAAAACAAAGCAGAGAATAGACAAAGATATGGATATTTAAGTCGCCGACCACGTGACGTTATTCCTTCTTCCTCTTATTATTGTTTTAATTCTCCTGTCATAAAAAAATGCTGAAGTGTCCCGCCCTTTTTCTCAAAAGGGGCTTTTCCGATTGAGATGAAACTTTTCAGGAAGTTAGAACTACTCTTCAAAGGATACAGAACTTAAAAAAAAATTTCACACCGGAAATTTGAATCTCATACATCTCAAAAACTGCATATTAGAATTTTACGAAAATATCAGGCGACTTTTACATGTTTCGTTGAAACGTAAATTTTAATTGCTTATACTCTTTGCTTCAGTGATTGACAAAAAGACTATCGCTCGCATACTTTACCTGAAAATTTGTAACAGCTTATTACAAATGCTGTTAATAAATGTGTATTTTTTACTTGTTTGACAGGAACATTAAAAATTATATACACCGATTACAATTCGGCACTTCTCTATGAATGCTTCGACGAAGATATTCATGGTTCGTGTACCAAAAGAGAAACTCTAGTTATACTTATGAGCAGAAAAGCAAAGTTGGACTCTGTAGAACGTTCGGTTCTTGAAAACAAGTTGAAACTACCTTGCGGAGACCTATCCCAGCTACAAACAGTGACAGGTTTGCATTATATAACTACAAACAATGGATAGGATAGAAACATTAATTTAACTTTGTCAAAGACAATATCGACATTAACAATTAAAAGGGAATTCGATTTGCATTAACCCACTGAAAAAAAGACAACAACAGAATTATACAAACGACAATTAAAAAAGGCCACGAAAGATAGAACAAACCGTAAACGAAAACAAAAGAAGATAATTTGAAAACAAAGAAACCGATGGGCATGAACTATGCAACACATGTTCAACTCATTAACCTTAGTTTCTGTCTTAATGTGTATTTTTTATGTTTGCTGATGTTTACTAGGTCATTGTTTTACACTTAAAAGCTGTAAAATGGATGATATACCAGTCATTGCAGAAGTTGATGAACAAAGGGTACGTATACATGTAATGAGATAATTTGTTGTTATATGGTACCTTGATAAAGGTGGAAGTTTGTTCGTTGGCGAGTCCTTGTTGAAGTTTTTTCGTCTTCGAATGCTTAAACATCCATTGTTATCACAAGTGGCGTGTTTTTATACGTAAAAACACATTCTCCACAGCTATTATTATTACGTTACGTGATTTTGTTGATATTTCATTAAACATTGGTTTAATATGACATCATTAAATATTAACTATACCAATTTTATATACAAATTGGGTATGCTAGTTCGGTGATTGATTGATTGATTGTTGGGATTTAACACCCGAGCAGCGATATTTCAGCTGTTGTTTTCGGTCAAGTTTTCCATATTATAGCCTGACAACCCCAGCATGTAACACGCCAGAGGCACCCCATTCCACAATCTGAGGCACACAACCCAATTGCTCTGTAGGCAGATCGCCTAGGCCCGGCTAAGTTTCTGAGCACTATTAAATCGCCTTTTACAACCTTAGCATCGCTGCAGGCCTATTTATTGACACTCGGACCTGCACGGGGCTGCTAGTTAGGTGTGGTTTTCGCCAATTGAAAAACAATATTCCCTCTTTTATCGGAATAGCCAGCCAACTTGTACATAGTATACCATTAACTATGTCTTTGTTTCCCAAGTTAACAGGTATATGGTATGGTATTGTTGATCATAGACCCAATTCAAGGGCAATGAAATACAGCCTTGATGAAGATGGACACCTAATCTGCCAGATTACAGGCTCAAGGTATATCATAAAGATATAGAAACAAGTTCATCATGTTTACTATTTAGCACTAGGAGGAAGCCCTATACATAAAACTGTTAAAGTAGCAGTCTTTATAAATGTCAGACAAAATGTGATTCATGTATGTCAAAAACCCGCTGTTTTATTTCTTGTTCAGAAACAGTTACTGGTCGCGTAACAAGTCTTATATTTTCCTTTGGTTGTTGCGCTTTTAAGATACAAAATGTATAACGATAAGATCAGTTCTAACCTCTTGGAGAAACTGTCTTAAGAACCGGATCTATGACAGTTCTAAAAGTGTCATAGAATAGTTCTAAAGCCAGCCATTCTGACAGTTGTTCTGCTACTAGATCCAGCTCTTCTGACAGTTGTTCTGCTACTAGATCCAGCCATTCTATCAGTTGTTCTGCTACTAGATCCAGCCATTCTGACAGTTCTGCTACTAGATCCAGCTCTTCTGACAGTTGTTCTGCTACTAGAGCCAGCTCTTCTGACAGTTGTTCTGCTACTAGATCCAGCTCTTCTGACAGTTCTGCTACTAGATCCAACCATTCTGTCAGTTGTTCTGCTACTAGATCCAGCCATTCTGACAGTTGTTCTGCTACTAGATCCAGCTCTTATGACAGTTGTTCTGCTACTAGATCCAGCTCTTCTGACAGTTGTTCTGCTACTAGATCCAGTTCTTCTGACAGTTGTTCTGCTACTAGATCCAGCTCTTCTGACAGTTGTTCTGCTACTAGATCCAGCTCTTCTGACAGTTGTTCTGCTACTAGATCCAGCTCTTATGACAGTTGTTCTGCTACTAGATCCAGCTCTTCTGACAGTTGTTCTGCTACTAGATCCAGTTCTTCTGACAGTTGTTCTGCTACTAGATCCAGCACTTCTGACAGTTGTTCTGCTACTAGATCCAGCTCTTCTGACAGTTGTTCTGCTACTAGATCCAGCTCTTATGACAGTTGTTCTGCTACTAGATCCAGTTCTTCTGACAGTTGTTCTGCTACTAGATCCAGCACTTCTGACAGTTGTTCTGCTACTAGATCCAGCTCTTCTGACAGTTGTTCTGCTACTAGATCCAGCTCTTCTGATATTTCTAGCAGTGTAGGCTCTACGAGAACAGTTTACTAGTAGAGCTGGCTTCACTGCTAGAACTGTCAGCTGGCCCTAGAACTGTTCTTCAGATTTTACATGAAATTGGCACTTTGCAAGTTATCGTTCTTGATTTTAGTGGAGATGACTGTATGATTTTCTAGAGGGTGCACATCTAAATGCAGATATAATTATCATTATGTGAAAGTATAGCATTTGTAGACTAAAAATCATCGTTTGTTTTTGGGTTTTTCTTCACCATGAACCACTTTACCGTTGGCAGTGTCTGAATTTTATGTGGACTGGTACTTAAAATTTTCGTAAAATTTTATACTAGTATTTCATGTTCAATTATCTTTCCGTACAACTGCTATTAGTTGATGGTTCAATGTCAGAGGTATGCTTTAATATTCATTGAATATTATACAGTTGTTTACATTACCAAAGAAAAGAACTAAGAACTACTTATATTGTAATCATATTTGTACTTAAAGAAGAACTGTTAACTACTTGTACTCAACCATTTTACAGGAATGATGGAACATGCCATGATCCTCCTATGACAACCGATGTGAAATCACGTGGTGTGGGTGGAAACTTTCTAAATATGAAAATGACTCCAACTAAATCAAAAGGCTTCGGTAAATCTGATATTTATATATAGAGAGAGTGTAGTACTCCGATGTTTCACGATTGAAATGTTATACTTTCACTCTTCGACATTATCGTGCCAATACGTCACAATACTTTGTTATTGTGAGACACATTTATTGGAGACACTGATGGTTTGGTTTGTTAAAACAAAAACAAAGCACTTAAAATAACAGTAAGAACAAAAAAGATTAGGAAGTAAATTAAAAGGTTGTCTATTGTTAGTCTTGAAAAACAAAATATAAACCTCCATATTTAAATGTAGGTATTCACTGTTTCAAGTTAATTACTTAACAATTAACAACTCTGATTTTTTATATACTCTCTTTTCATGAGGTCTGTTGTTACGGATTTTTTCCATCTTAGAAGGGAGTACATGTACATGTAATAAGATCATTTTATTTTGCGCTAAAAAGGTCATATGATTTGGGGTGTTCGAATTACTTTAATGATCGTTTCAAAGAAACAAAAACAAATGGTATTTTATTTTTAAGGAAAAAAATGTGACAAGTACCATTGACAAGGGACAGTTTCATTTCAAATTAAAACATAAATAACTAGTCATTACAAGGTATTAAAATTCAATGCAAAGAAAAAAGAGACAAATTCTCTCTGTTCAATACAAAGACAGACATTGTGTCAAATAACTTCTTGTGTAATAAATATTTGAGGAATCACGTCATATAACCAACTTACGCTTGGTGTCTTTACTGTTGTCAGTACGTGGTATGTCAGTTTGAGATGATTTGAAAAAATGAGGGTTTTTTTCATGGACTGATTAAGTTTTTGACACTCGTGAGAACAAGAATTAATTGCACTTTTTAATTGAAGAATTAATAGAAGACACTGTTTGTTCATGTATATAAAATATAATTCATAGAATCATCGACTTGTTTGGAGTTATTTTATTTTGGTATTATTTTATTCTCAGTAATATGGTGAACTCATGCGCCCAGTTTTTAGTGGAGTCCGAGTAGCTCATTTGCATTTGTTACTTTGTATGTATGATTTTAGTTACTTTATGTTCTTTGTTGCGTATGTTGGTTTTCCATGTGTGGTCTTTGTCCCTGGATTACATTCTTTTGATTACCGCTATAACCTTGGTTCTCTTGATTACTCTCGAACATAAATTCATCTTTTTGGAAACTTGAATATTTCAAACTTGCAAGAATTAATTGAAGACACTGCTGTTCATGTATATAATATATAATTCATAGAATCATCGACTTGTTTGGAGTTATTTTATTTTGGAACTATTTTATTCTCAGTAATATGGTGAACTCATGTGAACTTACCAAACCAAATGGTGATTCAGAGTCATGAACATTTATTATACGATATATCGGCAAAAAATACAGAAGCATCAACCATATTGGGACAATTCGATTACGTCGAGTGCATGGCCTAATTAAATACCAAACATAATACAATGTTTTTTTGCCTGAAAGATACTTACGAAAGATATTTGTTGTTATTGTCTGGAATTTTTCTTTTTACAATGATATAAGAATACATCCATGAACAAAACTTCCAAAATTGAACATGATGGGATACTCAATATACAACTGTTCACATTTATCTTTATGTTGTGTTTACTATTTCAATTTGAATCTGAAGTGCATCTTCACTCAATAAACAATTCTTACATTTTTTAAAGATCATTAGCTCTACAACTAAAACTAATACACTCCTTTCTATATTTGATGCGTTTTATTTACATTTTATTTGTATTTAGTTCCTTTTTACCTTTTAAATGTGACTTTTGTTCACTTATTTATTATTCTTTTTCACGCTAAACAGAGTCAATTCAAAACGTATTATTTTTATCAAAAACTAAAACAGATGTACGTGAGCGAAATGAATTCTAAAATTAGAAAAAAAAACAGGGTAAAACGGCTTAATTCTTCTAAAATATTACCGTCTAATATTAACTTTTTCTGTTTCAGTTCCTTTCAAAATTTTATACACAGATTATGATAACTACAGTGTTATGTATCTGTGTTTGGATGTACTACTCAATGGGGAATGTAGTGTGAAAGGTCAGAGATTTATGATCATAGGACGGACTAAAACCATAACCCCCGAAAAGAAACAGGAACTGATGAAATATGTTGATAAAACATGTGTTAATCCCAATTCATTGAAGACTGTTGTGCACGATGGTATGTTAAACACTTTTTACCTTCTCTTTATTTTCTTTTTCTCTGCAAAGGTCACGTTTTCAATCTGATATATGTTGTGCGTGTAGGTAAGGATATAACTACAGAAAAATCTAAGTGATACAGCGCCAAGAATTAATATTTTGGTTCATTTTTTGTAGTAAAGGTGCAGCGGACAATCGAATTTTAGGGTGTTCGGTTTTTACCATCACTAAAATAACTGTTTATACAGAGAATATATAGCCGGGTCTTCTGTAAAACAAGAATTTAAAAAAAACGTGAATAGAGAATTGTCTGAAAAATAAAGCGAGAAATCATTTGTTACGCTGTAAATGATAGACACACATTTTATTATCAAATTGTCCGTGTTTTATCTATTTCCTCTGACATCTGAATTTTTGTCATTGTCGAAATTACCAATGCAAATTAAGTTTGGCCATCAGAATTACAGAGCCCATGAATTTTCAACAAATATATGTTTGATTTTTACCCTACAATTTTCTACCACTCATTATTTTATTTTTTTAACTGTCTTTAATCGATAATTCTTTACCAAATCTTTTTTGTAATATACGTCTTAGCATCTTCTGTATAATACAGATGAGATCTGTTTTAACCTCTCATATTACGTTCTAGAACATTCAGAAGACAGTTCAAAGAGACTTTATGAATTGTACTAGTGTCGGCTCTGTTGACAGTTGATCTATGGAAGAGTAATCAAGGGAGCCAATATTCTAGCGGAAATAAAAAAATGTAATCCAGGGACACAGATCAGACATGGAAAACAGACTAAAACGACAAAACATGAAGAAACTAAAATGATACATACAAACTAACAAAAGTAAATGAGCAACTCGGACTCCACTAAACATGGGAGCATGAACCAGGAGCACCAGTAGGGTAAACGTCCACTGCTTTTCTAGAAACACCCGCTGAAAAGGGTAGAGGAAAGAGGAAAGGAAAACTATGACACGTTGAACAAATCAGTTTTCATGGTGCAGATGGATACACCATAACGATCCACGAGTTCATGATGACGTCCATAAAACTTCTGTAGTGATGACTTCAATCTTGTAGCAACATAACCCTGTTCTAGAAGCCTAATTGTAAGTATTCTAGCGCGATACAAAAAGTCTGTGTAGTTACGGAAAGCTCTGGCATAACGTTTCAATTGTGATATGAAAACTCCATACCCAGGTGCTGAAGGGATGTTGCCTCACATGCAAGGAAAGTTGACAATTCTGAATGAAAAATCATCAAGTTTGTCGTAAAGTTTGGTCAATAGTTTTCCTTTACCATCGATCTCTAAGTGTAGACCAAGATAGGAGGCTGACTTCACAAAGTTTGTAGTATTCTTTATCTCAAGTTCTTTGGGGTAGATGCGATGTGTCAAATCCCCGAAATGAGGATTATTTAACGATAATACGTCATCTATATAGCAGAAACTGAGATAGAAAGATCTAGCTAAACGATGTTCTTTCTTTCGGATCAGATCAGCTATAAAGTCAGAGTGAAAGAATAGGTCAACAAGTAGAGGAGCACAATTTTTCCCATTTGAATTCCGACCGTTTGTTGAAAAACGCGTCCACCACACTGGACAAATATGTTATCGAACAAAAGTTTCAGCATTATGAAAACATCTTTTGTATATTTGGAAGATGATTTGGAATTATTTTTTACAAAGTATGAGACATCTCTACCAAGAACTACATATTTGTATCAAAGTATATCATCTTTCTTGGAGAAACAACGATGTATAATGTTTTTGAGTCGGGATTTTAACTGAGTGTGGGAAATAGAAGTATACAGTTTTGAAAAATCATAGGTTTTCATGCTATTATATTCTTTCGAATTTTTCAGGATCCACAATGAATTAATACCAACTACGGGAGTAACAAGTGTTGTAGAAGTTAAGAACAGATCTCACATTTCTACATATCATATACTTTTTATTATTTTTGTTTTCAGTTGATTGCACTGGTTCTTTTCATTAGAGGACCTCCTCTGGGTCGACCACAATGAAGTTGAGCACACTGTGCTAATGTAGTGAAAAGAAAACATAGATTTCATCACATGGAACGTTAATACAATTCAATACTGCAATTTTATTTGTCAACTCAATCGATAGAGATACATATTTATTATGGATATTTCCAATATTATACGTCATTTTCTTTTCTATAGAATGAACTTTGAAAAAGGTAGTGTTAAAATTGTGAAATATAAAAAAAAATATGTACAAAATATTAAAAAACAAATAATTGTAAACCGACGCCTTTACTGAACCTTGACCTTAACACGATTTATTACTTGTGTAGCTCACTTGGACCGAAAGGTTTTTGTAGTTTTAACTGATATCTTGAAATCCAATAAAGTCTTCAAAGTCGCTAATCCTCAAATATTCTATGTCCCTGATTTGGCTTACTTTCGACATCCCAAATGGGACGAATGCGATATGCTCTAAAATCGGATGACTTCCGCTAAAATCTCGTTCCCTTGATTGCGTACTCTTTCGAACCGTGATGACCCGAATGTTTTCAATTTCCCGGAACGAGATTAAAACAACTGGCAGTGGATATATATAGATATCGGAGTCCTGTTAATATATATGACCTATATTTATCAATTGTAACGAGCCCTGTGTTTGAATCGGAAAATGGGTAATATAACACAAATTCAATACTAACCTATCACTTCATCTTTTAATGTAAACTTCACTTTTCATACAAACAAAAAAAAAACCCACATAGACATGTGTATGATACATAGTTTTGAAGGCTTTGTCAGATTTAAGTAAAACACACGAGAATCAATTAAAAACATTGCTCCGAACTTTTTTGTTGTAATGAGAAAAATCTTAGTCATCAAAAGGGCAAGGGTTGGAGCCTAGTGAAAATTGGTAAACAATCCTGGGGAAAATTATTTTATTTTCTGATTACCTCCCCTGACGATCAGCCCATTTATTTGTCCTGGACAAGGTTTGGCTAAGATATAGTTTCTATGATAAATCTTTCTTCTTGGCACAATAATATTCATAACTTTGGTTTAAAATGCTACTAAATAAAGGAATTCGACCACGAGTCAATATCTTGCTGGCGGGTTATTTGACCGAACAGCTGTAAAGATGTTTGATCTCCTTAACAGTTGCTTCTAATGACTTTGTATGATAAGGCGGAGTATGGCCTTGGAAAAAGGTCAGACCAGGTCAGTGAACTTCTTTGTTGACACTACAGTAAAAACTTGGTTTGCATGTTATGTAGTGAATCATTTGATTTTAAGCTTTAAATGGGTGTGAAGTAGAGTTATTTCTCTTTGTATGATATCATCATTTTCAAGTACATGTACGTAATTGCGGTAAGCCACACATTTAGTCATTAGTCTATCATCATCACTGCAAATAGATATTGTTCACCTCTTTAAAAGAAGGATAAACGTCAAGCATATTGCCGACTTGGCACTAAATACATTGAGTTTGAAGCAATTGCACCTAAAAGCTAAGAAATACGAGTGGTTAGCTTAAAAGTAGAACAAAAAAAAAAAAAAAAAAAAAGAATGATTAACCGAAGGGTTTAAATATGTACATGTATCCCCTCTTAAACGTAACAATTCGACACAGAGTTGCAATTATCTCCAGAAAGACATGAAAAAAGTCGGCTTTTTAGGATTTATACAGGTGAGTAAAACGAAATTACCGGTAGGCAACCTCTCGGCAATAGGCAAGAAAAACTCCTTTAACAAAGGCAATTTCAAGAAAAAAACAGACGCAATTGTCCTGATTTGTTTCTGGCATTTTCGATGGAAATGATGGGTTTAAACAAACTTGCGCGCTTTACCTCCCGCTTGCATTTTTTATTCATATGGCATTAAAGAAAATCCATAATCAAGTAAAATAAGCTTGAGAAATGTAACATTTGAAATTCTCGAAAACTTGCGTGGTCCCGAAATATAATGGAAAGTGTATCGCTGCTATGGAACCTGAAATAGTACTAATCTATAATTTTCACATTACTGACCTAAGTACTAACGAGTTAAAAACAGAGTTTAACAGTTCTTAAATCCCAATTGCAAGATACAACGAAGAGAAATAAACTAGGAACGCCTCGCTACATGTAACAGCTATAGGTTCGTACAAAACCCATTCTCAGACTAACAAAAGCAATTGAAATTTATGGTTTGTTTGGCGTAAACTGGCCCAAAAACAACAGCATAGGTGAATACAAAGCACCTTACTAAAATAGTTTTTACGATATCTTGGAATCCTCTGATCTCGCAAGTTTTATTGAAGCTGAAATGCCATTGCTCTAGTGATGAGCACCTTTAAAACGTTAAGTGCCATGAAACCGCTTTATTAAACTTTTTATAGGTACACAATGGGTATTCATACAGTAAAGACCGTTGTGGCGTGGGAGTCACTTCCGCAATACCATGGATAAACATCCTGTTGATATTACGCAACCGGGACTTTCCTGTGCTTGCTGTAAACAGTACACTTGAAAAAAAATATCTCGTGAAAATAAGATGATTCTATTTTCATTCGTTTTAAAAACATTGAAGCTGCGTGTAGGTGCAAATTTTATGAAGGAAAGTTCGTAATGACATTATTTCCATTAAGGATTTGTCGTATGCTGATGTCCTTTTCAAAGGTATTTATGATATATGTTTGTACTACCATCATGCAAACAATGGTAACAATGTACATGTATCTGGGCTTTATTTTGGTAGCATTAATATAATAGGCTCTGGCGTAGGAAGTTGTTTTCATTTATTCTTTCTTTCTTTTCTTTTGAAAGGAACGTTCATCGACAAGTTTAACTGTTTATTTGAAATTCGAATTGAAATACAAGACCTACTCACATAACGGTGTAATTGCTATTATTTTGAACATCAAGCGCGGAATAATAAAATAACATCCCACATTTGCAGTATCAAGTGTTTAGCAAAGACTGCAAAATTATTTTTTGATGAATGTTAAATTTGGTAGCTTTTTTCGTTTTTTTTTCGTCTTGGCTAAATGTAAATGTGAGAACCACTCCAGCATCAGATGTCGAACAATATTAGTGCATTTCCATAATACTATTGAACGTGAAGACCACCTGTCTTGATTGACCTTATCATTTTAACTCTCTTTCGGAAGATCAATTTTGTTGTACTAAAGAAAACGATTCTGCAAAATGCTTGACATAAGATAAGTTATGCTATAGATATGACCAACAGAGGATGTAATACTATACTAGATGATGTATTATTAGCCACAGTCATCATCATTATTTAATGATAATGTTAATTATAGTAAAATTCGTCATCGTCACATAGCATTCATTCATAATTCAATAAAATTAAGGTAGGTCTTTAAAATAAGTTCCACCGTCTAAACGAAATATTATACTTCTATACAAAACTTTATGAATTGTGAAACTGCTGTAACTGTTAGTATACATGTGTAGTGCTGTAACTGTTTGTATACATGTGTAGTGCTGTAACTGTTAGTATACATGTGTAGTGTCTAAATTATCATTATTTGCATAATAATGTTTTTGTAACCTTTGGTCGGATTCAAAATTTTCACTTCAGATATATGAGGTTGTAAGTACAGAAGTTCTCCGTTAACATGATGTGGCGGTACATGCACTTAACTGCTTTGATGGCGTAATAGGGAACAGAACGGCGATTACTACAACTGTGATAAAAAAATCAAATCAAAAAAGCTGCGTGAGACAAAATTGAAATAAAAAATAAAACAGAAAGGCATTACGCTAACGTAAAACGTAGTCTTATCCTTAAAACCCACGAAACCCGCAGATATCTCAAAACTATAGGGTTTGGTTTTAGTGCAACCAGCATGAAAAGATGATACACGATAATTTGCAATTATATGTTCAGAACGAAAAAAGGGAGGCAGATACCGCGCGATGCAGCACGTTTATTGATAGTCAAGGACGTAACAATTGCATTTCATTTTTTTTCAAAACCACATGTGCACCTACCGATCCCTGTAAAGTTTACTTTCATCCTTGTAACACATGTTCATTGATTGATAAAGATCAATCATAACTTTATGAATGAATGCTAGAGAAAAAAAGCGATATATATCGAGCGACCTCGCCCACCTTTTCTGAATGTAGGCATTATATAAAGTTCAACATACACTTAGCGAAGTATGTTGGGACACCTAATGTTTTTGGATAGGTAGTATATTTTCACAGTTGTAAGATCAGTATAGTTTGTGGTTTTTGATGTAGAGGATTGTAGTAGTTCACGTCATATGATAGTAAGTGAATTATTATGAAGGAATTTAATTCTTTAGCAAGGTAGAATTTCAGTGTGTTTTTATTTTAAAAGTTTTGTTTCTTTTTAAAGCATCCTATCTAATGGGTAACTAATATTCCATTTTTTCCAAAGTGTTCTCTTTTTGTTGCTTTCAGTTCAATTTTGTTTTTTTTTAACCCGTTTGTGTCTCGGCTGTGATATAGTAACAATTGAACTTATTTAGGCAAGGAGCATTCACTCGCATATTTGTACACGAGTCTCTTCATTCATTCTAACTATCAGATATTATTTATATGTTGATATCGTTTGTCGCAGTGGGGGCGGGGGCTCCGGGGGTTGCCCCCTTTTGCTGGAAAAAAAATATTCGTGCGATAAATTGATATGACAGCTTCAAATCAACAATGTCAAAGAGAGGTCACATTAAATTTGCGGCTGACATTTGCACGTGCCTCTGATAAAACCATTTCCCCCTTTTTTTAACATGCAAAATTTTTATATTGAAAGATGGTTCTTACTTGACATTATCCATGAGAAATACTATTGCAAGACAAAGGCTGACCAAGCTGTTTTTGTGTGCCCAAGAACCATAGCAGTGGTTTTCATATCTCTACTGCCGACTCAGCCAATGTTTTCGTGCATTGCCTAACTATAGTCCTTTGTTCGTTTTTTATCCATTAAAATAATTTTGAGTTGATTCCAAACTTCATGATAAAATACTGAAAGTTTATGTGCGTCTCTCTTCCGATTACATCACTCACATCATGCAGTAAGAGTTAAAGATCATTAATTGCATTTCTAAATCACTCCTAAATATCTCAGATTAAGTAGTTCATACATGCATAGAACAAAAATATTCTCTCGAAGTTAACACGATTCTAAATAACACATTGCATGAATTGCGATCAATCATGCCCTGAAATTACTTGTTCGCTTATAAATTGATTTTTTTTTCAGTCTGTGACGAAGTTCTTTAATCAGGGTAAAGTTTGAATAAAATGTAAATCAGGTGCACGGGAGAGCAGTAGGCAAAAAAAGGGAGTGGAACAAGTTTGTAAATTGAAAGGGCTTTTTCTAATGATTCTTTAAACACATTGTTTTTGCATCTGAATAAAAAAAGGTTTGAATCTTATTTATTACACTCTAAACTCTTTTTAATGATTTAAAAAAAATGACCCCGTTTCAAGCCATTAATTCAAACAATTCAAATCATAGACTAATTTTGATAACTTAATCCAAGATGTGCATGTACATGCACCGTAAATTTAAAACATTTCCACCTTATTGAAATTTCCTGTTGTTTCAGCTGTCCCCGGAAGCAACGTACATTGTTTTAGAAAACGGTTCGTGACCAGAGATTCATTCATGCAACAGCCCACACCTTCGGATATAAAGATACATCAAACTATAAAAATGATCCTCTAAACATGCCATGACTCAGCATTTCTACGTAAACATGAAATTTTATCGTTAAATGTTTACTAGCTTTAACTTGTTGAATAAATCGATGTAAACATACATCTATCCTTTTCATAGCATTATACATGAATATATATCAACAAACAAAATTCGAAAGAGGAAGATAAGTTTCTAGAATAGTGTATATGCAAGGTTTCTGAATCATATATAAGATTTTAAAATAGCAGCACATTCATCAGTAATTCTGGTAAAAGGAATGATACAAAATTCCAAAAATTGATTACGATTTCGTGGTTCTTAGTCAGGTTTGTGAATGTATCTCTTTTTTCAATGATTACATGTAGTGAAATCAGAGTGATTATTAATATGTCTTGTTTTTTTCCTTAAGTCGGTGTGTGTTTGATTGGGCCGTATGGGTATTGTTAAATAGCATTGATCAGTCAGCGAGCTGAACTATTTTCTCTTTTCTCTTGTACGCAGGTACTATCATTGCTAGGTTTTGATGTGCATGTTTGTACCGTCTAGTGTTAACCTCAGTGTTGCGGTTGGTACACGACCTTTATTGACCCTGATATGTTCCGTTTAGTTTTGGTCTACTGGTGTCAGAATTACTGTGTGTCACTTCCGATGTATGTATATACATCTGCCGTTCTTTTTTAACCCTGCAAACATCTGTTCGACCTTTTTATATGTCTCAAGTATTACATATAATCAAAACCCTGAAACGTTTAACCAACTTTTGAACTTTTGCAGTTTTTCTACAGGTAGTCCTTTTCCCTTGTGGTCATGAGTAGGCTTTCATTAACTACATGTAATACACGTCCAAGCAATTAACTGGTATTAAATCTGACATATGTGTTACATTATCTGCACGTCTGTAGTTAAATTTAGTGACAATTGTGTAAACCTCTCTTTTTCTATTATTATCATGATTTATTTTTAGCACATACCAATTATCTTCATTACCGAATGCAAAAAGCATCGGTTTTAGGTAGGAGTTCACCTGCAAAACCAAGCTTCTGATCAGGTAGAGATTAGGCTGAAGTCGATAGCGTGTTATCTGTGAGATATAAATGATTTCCTCAGAAAGAAATATTTTTATTATTTGCAGTGTGTTGATCTAGACGAATCATCTCCTCAGTGGAATCAAGATATAGACGATTTTGTTATATACTTAAATTCACCGAAACTTGGCATCATTAATACACTGAACTCAGTACAAGATCACTGCGTAATGCGTTTACCATCTTCTGAATTAGTCACAGAGATGAAAGAAAAATCTGCCTCAGTACTTTGCGAGATGGATAATAAGGACTGCAAACAAATATCTATGAAGAAAATAGTGTCAGAAAAAGCCATGAAGTCTGGAAATATGAATTCTAGTGACATTGACGAAGCCGTAGAATTATCGTTTGATAGTGCAACCTCCTCATCAGGATTCAAGGACACTCGTGTTACATTTACATGTGATTCCTCCCCAGAAACCTCAGACTTGGATTTGTCTTCAGAAAGAACTTCAACAGACTCTAAATGTATGTCTAAGAAAAAGGATAAAGAATCAAAGAAGAGACGATTTAAGAAGATGATAACTCGTCCTTTACGGAGGAGTAAAAGTGCTGGTTGTGCCAATGACATCCCTGCTCATGCCTTGTTTGTTGGTTCTGATAAGGACAAAAAACAGGATACGGTAAGTTTCAGTCATTCCTATATAATTTTTAAACCAGGAATGTCATGTACACATGGTTTATGTTTTAAGTAAATAATCTAACCGTGCTGGTACTAAAACTTAACATTGTAAAAGTACCCGTGTCTGTCTGGCGACGTATTTCGTAATATATCATAATGCTTTATCCAGGTTTCCCCCTAAGTTGAATTTATAAATAGAAAAGTTTCTCGGTACAAGTAAACCATCGAAGACTTCATATAAACAAAATATATTGTTAGGAAGACAGAATGCCATGAGCTATTTATATTAGTTTCTTGGAGTATGGCAGTTCTGAGCATTGTCGTGTTCAAAACATAAACAAAATTGTTACATAAATGAATTTTCCAAATATAGATTATAAAATGTTGCTTGGAGAAATATTATATTATATTAAAAGATGACTTCTTAAGGAAAATATGACCATATAGAAAACATCAACAAAACAAGTGTAAGATGTCTATAGATTTCAGTCTCCCGAATATAGATCTTTTAAATTGCTTTAAGTGATGTCGTGTTTAGATTTTATTGATGCTAATAAAAGTAAATTTTAAAGACAAAAATATACATCTTTATGCTATTTTTGTCCACTTTTAATGAATCTATTGAGTATACCGTAAACAAAGCCTTTGTTAGAAGTTTTTCAAGGTTGAAACTCACACGTAATTGGAATTCTTAAGAGCACTTGATTATAGCAAGAAAACTCCGAAACAGATGCATCATCGTTTTATTATCAAATATAGAATTATGGAGGATATTTATGTGAAGTTCTTCCGTTTCGTGACTATATGAGAACATTTTCCCTTGTACTTCCTTTAAGATTTTGAAAAAAAGAGGGTTAAACGGTACATTTGTACTTGTTTATAAATATCATACAGTCCACTGAGATCTCTATTTCATCTCTTTGAATTTGTTTAGATGGAAGATCGAGCAGTTGAGTTAGCTATTCTCGATGAGAGACTCAGAGTAGATAATATCGAAGGCGTAGACCGAGAGGCAAAAAAAGTCCACAAAACCTGTTCTGCTGATGCTGCTACGATGGCTTCTACAGGGTTAATGCCCATCACAAAACCCAATGTGAATTTGCAAACAAAACCTAAAGCTAAAAAATCGTAAGTATCTCACTCACATTTGTTAGATACAATACTCGTAGCCTGGATTGAATATCACTCATGCTAATTGAATACTTTCAGTTATGCAACACGATTTTGAATACAAAACAAAACATGATTTGTTTTTATTAAAAAGATTTGTTTATCCCTTGAAGCTGAACAAAACAAGAAACATCTCGTGGAAACACTGCATTGACTAACAAAATGTAACGAGAATAACTATATTAGTACTTTATTTTCCAGTGGATTCTCCAACGTGAAAAGAAAGTTTCAGTTTTTAAGACGAAGAAATACAGATACGACTTTAGTTCCTAAGTTTTCCCTATCACCAAATTTTACAGTACCAACACGCGATCAGGTTTTGGAGTGGAGTAAATCTTTCGAGTCTTTGCTCAATGATAAAAGTAAGTCCTATTTCTTACTTAAGACTTGATACCATTGCTAATTTATTGCATGAAGTTAAACTTTGTGCTTACATTGAATTTAATTTAAATGTACAATTATTATACTTCTCTAGGCATATATCCTACATGCTTTGTGGCTTCAGTCACTCTCTTACCAACCCGCAATCAGATATTTGCTTATAATCATAACATCACAACAATGTTCAAATTTATTTTAAACAACTTATTTATAGTTTACCACAAAACCGCTTTGATACATTACTTTATTTACATGTTTGCATTTACAGGCGGTTTGGAATTATTTATGGGGTTTTTGAAGTCTGAATTCAGCGAGGAAAATCTCGAATTCTGGATAGCTTGTGAAGAACTCCGACTGGCCAGTGAAAGTAAAATACCAGTAATGGCTCAAAACATCTATACAGAGTACGTCGGCTTTAATGCTCCAAAAGAAGTAAGTTAGTAGAATGTTTTAGTAATATGATCATTTTCTGGGTTAATATTTAATGGCATGTTGTCTGAATACATTCAGTGATTTATGTAATGAATATGTCTGTAGTATTATAACAGTCGCTAGAGTCTACAACACAGAAACTATTTGGTGTTTTATATCAACATTTTTTCTGATATGCATTAAAAAGTCAACATCTGTCTGGAAAAGTGCTGGGCTTAGTCGATAAGATTGGTCTGTAAGGCTTTCTGGTCCTTTACCTACGGAAATTACACCATTATAGCTCTTACATACGTGTATCCGTTTTGAAGGCTAAGATATAATAATGTTTTTGAAGGCTAAAATATGATAATATTTTTGAAGGCTAAAATATAATAATACTGTATTATTTTTTGTGAACATGATGTGGTTTATGTTTCGCAGATCAATTCCTGTAAGTTGTTTCACATTTTGCTAATTTAAATATAAAACTGATTCACGATTTACGTTTTTTTTTTCAGGTCAACCTCGACTCGACTACGAGGATGAATACGAAAGAAAACCTAGAAAACCCGTCCAGAGATACATTCCAAGTAGCGCAACGTAAAATCCAAGCCCTGATGGAGAAGGACTCTTATTCAAGGTTTATCGAATCGGAACTTTATCAACATCTTTTAGTGACTCTATCGAAATCGTGAATACAGTCAAGACAATATCAGCCATGTTTGTCATCCCTTGAAGTCAGATCTACCTCGTTGTCGCCACATTATACATCATCACAACCTTCAAGGTTTTCGCATTCATCGTAGGTATGTATACTATAGAATATATAGTATGATTCAATTCTTTCAGAAACATATATGAAAAACCAACACAAGAATTTTTCAGTATGAAGAACAAATACAAATACGTGTATTATTATCAATAGAACAATATGGTAAAGCACATTACATGATACTTACTTCATGTGCAGTAGCATTTTATAATGATTTATGTATATTTTTGTATATTAGAAATGTATTTCTGATAAATCAGTGGCAAAACAAAAATTATAAGAACAAATCGAATCCTTGAAATGTTTTGAAGCTTCACCTGGATGGTAGCTAAACTGAAACTAAATATGTAAGCATTGCTGACCGCAGCAATACGTAGTTACAACTAGCGGTGCCTATTAAGTGATATTCCTGGTTTTTATGTGTAAGCGGAAATCAGTTGTAACGTATCGGACACATTTCGGAACTTGTTAATTATCAAAAGGGCTTGGAATGTTAAAAAGGTCATCCACACCGTGGTTTCATAATTATGCTTATAGTATGTCATTGTTTTGTTGTGCCGGCTATAAAACGAAGCATGTAATTTAAGTAGAATGTATTTTAATGAAATCATTAATTTATATTGTAATAATGTACAGACGTACCTACAATTAATCACTGGTTAATAGTTTTCTATTATTCCATTTCAGGTATCATTGAAACAAATCTGAAGGACAATACACAGCATAGATTTATCATCACCTGATACAATTCTGCAAACATCAATTCAACTGTGTAGTTATGGACAGAACATTCAATTCATTTACTTATGAAATAGTTTATTAACTAACGTTTGTTATTTTGATATTAAATAAATAAACAATTAGAATGTTTAACTTCTTTTATTAAAAAAAAACGGAAAAATTAAGCCGAACACCAATTATATTGGACAAAAAAAAAACAAAAACAAAAACAAAAACAAAAACAATCAAAAACAAAAACAAAACAAAAACAAAAACAGTTACTGGTAAAAAAAAATTGCGACACTGAAAAAAACATGATCAACTTGAAGCAATGTCAGTATGCTTGTATCTGTATCTTAAATATTATGCATCCGTTTACAATCCGACAGTAACGATGAACTGAGCTTTCAACAACACGTTACCCTCATGTTAACTTCAGTTTTTCAATTAATTCAAGCTACCAATGTATATGTTAATGGTGTATAAGTTACATTGATGTGGTTTCTATCTTGATCATGTTTATTTATAAAGTAAAGAAAAAAAAGAAGAAAAGAAACAAATGTTGTTAGTAATAGAAACCAGAAGATGTACTGGACTTCTGTTTCATGCATCCCTACATCTTATAATTATATGTTGCATGTTCGAACCAGGAAGTAAAATGATAAAAAAAAATGTAACACCTGATTGTAATTTTCTTTATAGAACTTATCCCGAAAAAGTCACGATTTTATCTAATGTTAAACCTCTTACTATCTTAACTGAGAAAATGAAGAAAAAAATATCGTCTGTTTCTTAATTAGTATATCTGATGCAATGTTGCTTCAGTAAATTAGCGTGACAAGGCAGCATCCGATTACTTTAAAGTGAGATTAGCGAAGGTGGAACTCCTCTAATCTCCTTTCAAGTTACTAATCACTATCAAAGTGCTAAATGATGTGTTTTATAATCAGACAATTCTATTTTTATACATGAGCTGATGAGTAACGCAATTAAAAGTACCAGTATTCTGCTATCTTGTCAATTTTCATACCTGATTGTCTGGAATTCCAAAACCTCCACAACATTGTAGACTGATAATACGATCATCGTGACCAACACTTCAAAGTAGACACTGCCTCTCAGTAAGAGAATTTGGATAGCTGTTTCATTTCCCCATTTAGCATAGCTAAGATATTATATTAAATAGAGGTTATTATCAGCTGCATGTATTGGAACAGTATAGGGTTATGAATCATGTCAGTACTTTTGATAGTACATTTGAATATGTTTAGGCTTTTGTTTAAAAGATCATAAATCATACTTCCAAGTCTTGAATGATGTTTAATACTGAGGGATTGACATACAACATAAGCAACTTACTGTAACAAAACTGTACTTTCGTCTGTACCGTGAAAACTTCAGCATTTCTGATAATATATACGCCAAAATCGATTGCACAAAAACGATTTAGTTCACACACCAAAGCCTTAAAGATAACTGAAAGCGTCTACTGCAACAAAGTCGTGGAGTCCTTCAAAATAATTAGTAACCGCACATTCTTATCATATTTGGAGGTATAATTTATTTTGAAAATTACTCATGATCAAGAAAAAAAAATAAATCATAATATGACAAACAGGCATGGACATCAAATATTATAATACAAAGCTACGAAACCAAATAAGTAGTTGTTCATATATTATTTTGTACGGTGGACGTATGATAAATGTGCGGAGGAACGTATAACAAGCCCGTCTAATTTTCATTCGGCAATCGTAAACACCGAGGCTTCACTGTGGTTACAATACAATGTAGCTCGTTGACATAGAATTTATCAGTGCTGGATTTGGCTTCCTGTTTGGATATTTTTAGGTTTGGAGTACATCTTGTTTACAATTTACTTTTAAATCTTGAAATTCTAACGTATTTGGTTTTGGGGCATCTGATGAGAGGTTACTACTTTAAACATGTGTATAGCATGTAGAAATTTGTAATTTTTAATATGATCGGTATTTCAGAATTTGGAATATACAATACATATAGTTTGTAGTATCTTATCTCAATGGTATCTTATGAAATATAAAAAAAATATCAGATATAATATACCATATTTGATTATGTTATACATTTTGTATGAGACATGTCTACTTCCTAAGGTATTCATGTTCTTGTATTTACTATTTCTGATATATTATGTTAATAAATTATCCCGATACAGATGTCTTTTCTCAATAGTTTATTTGAATTAGTAAAATAAGATGTAGCAGTCTTTATAAAATCATGACAGAAGATGACTCATGCATGTAAAAAAAAAAAACCTTTTATTTATAATTCAGCAGTTTTTCCACAAAAAATCGTGTAATATTAGTCGTAAGTTATGATGTCATAACAGAGTTAAGTATTGTGACGTCACAACTTACGACTAATTTTACACTTACGATTTTTTGTGAAAAGGGCTACAGAATCCTTTACAGAATACATAGTCAGTCTTAGTTTGTTTCTCAGTTGTTGCTCTTTCAAGAAAAAATAAACAGATTATGTATGGAATTGGCATTTTGCACGAGTTATCGTCCTAGAATTGGTTTGATTTTGGTTGATTTCAGTGGGAGATAAATGCATGGTTTACTCATACGGTCTCCCACGAGACAGACCATATCAGTATTAAGATTATACAAGTATGCGTATGTGTGTTTGTTATTTGAACATAACCTGCATGTGATTGGATTTGGTTAAATTGAGAATACAGTAAACTTATTTGTTATGACTTAAGTAGCACTCCAGCTAAGGATCATGCAAAATGTGATTCATGGGTAAAAAGCCTACATATATTTATTGTTGATATTTTGTTTGAAATGTCATAGTAAACAGAAATTGACATGTGGTTTTTCATATAACCTGTGCTCTTAGGAGACAAAAATTGTATAGAATGCACTGTAGATTTCAAAATTAAGGGAGATAACTCTGTAAATGATCCTGAAATACAATAGAATCTACTGGATTTTCAATGTTGATTATCTCCTAAGAGCAGGCAGATTTGAATGAGTATTTCCACATTTCATAGTATAGACCCATAAAACGACTTAATTACAAAAATAAAAATATGTAGCCTTTTTTTGGGTGTATCACATTTTTCAGATTTTGCATGATTCTTACAAAGACAGGTACTTAAATATTAAATAACACGAAATCAGACCATCAATGTAGAGCCATATGAAAATGTATCTAGTGTTCACATCAATTATGTTTTCAAAAGAACGCCGAGTGACATTTGCTACTGCATGGGACATTTTACTTTTACATTAAATACAAGTTTTCTTTAAGCAGGTTTTCTTATACTTGCACCTTTTACATGCTGGTGAAAAACAGTGTGACGTTTCAAGTGTTCGGGACAAAAGTTCCACGTCACCTATTTCAGAACAAGAATTTGCACGACAATGTCCCGTCCTTCCCACATATGTCGTCCTTCTCACATATGTCGTCACGGAAAATCTGACCGCAAACCATAGTAGTGCACCGTGTTGGGAAAGATGCCACGTTCCTCGCACGTTAAAGAATCCTACTGTGGTATTCGATAGGAGTAGGAACCTTTGCGCTCCGCCACGGGAGGCTAAATTGCCCGACCACACCATCCCTCCATTTTTCTAGTGGCAATCAAAATTTGTCCGACCCTATCATCCTTGTGTCCCATCCCTTGTTTCATTTCGTCATTACATGTTCATTTTATCATCCATTTCATGTTCATCGCCTGAAGATAGCTGAAATATTGCTGCTCGGGCGTTTAACCCCAATAATCAATCAATCGTCTACAAAGAAGTTGCGGTATGTCACCTGATGCAATATCGACATTCGACAATTGGAACTCTTACAGTGACAAAGCTGCCCTTTTCAATTTTTACATTTGTTTTCGAAATTTACTTATTGTATTTTCTTATGGTGTTTTTTTACCGATTTTTTTATAGTTTCACCTTAAATTATCTTGTAATAATTGGACATGTCTCCGTCCAATCTATGGTCACGCTGATTTTACATTCTTCTGTACTTTCGTCGGACATTGTGATGTTCAGTATTAATTAAGAATTGGCAATAATAAAAATTTTGTCTACTGAAAAATAACATTTATGCATAAGTGCAATAAACGAAATATGCACATGGAAAATTCATGTTATTTTTCAATAGAGAAAATTTTTATCATATCCAATTCTTATAAATTAATTTTAAAACATATTTGTATCTTTTAACATGAGAAAAGTAGCTCTGAATTTAACTGAATAGGGGCGTGTCAATATTATAATAAAATTATTTTAACCAATCAGATTACAGTATTTATCTCAAATTAATTTATATAATTATCAACAGAACTAATACCTACAGTCTACTTCATCATGCTGTTCAGTGCTATTACATTGATTGAAACACGCATACTGTCTGGAACAAGTACGATTTGGTTTCCATTATTGTCTTTCAAAAATGAAGAAGGCAGCATACCATATCTCTAGCAAGAAATAATTAAAAATTAAAGACACATGACTGTATAATTAAAACTACAATGATTTAAAGAATGAACTCTTCTGACTAACCCATGAGGTGGTCTGAACTCACTTGCTTAAAACTGAAACAGTCATTGTCGTAAGGATTCTTCGATTCTGATATTTGAGTACAAGTACTTCCCTCAGAATCAGGCAAAATGTGAATGAGGTGTGGCACACGAAGATAAAGATAGTAGATATTTTATTGCCATATCCAAGCATTTTTATCTCATAAACACCAGAAATAACCATCAAAATGTTTGTAAAGTTTGTCTTTTTAAGACATTGAAGAATCAAATTTAGTTGAAATGTACTATGGAAAAATGGAGGGAAAATTTCCTCCACTTTTTCTCTATAAAATCAGTCAATAAATATCTACACATCACAAAGGCTTCAGGATCAACTTTCAGTTGTTTTCTAGATGTATTGAATATATTTGAGGCAAAAAGACTAAGTTGATAAAAATGATGTGCCTGATTTTTACGCAGAATAGTACTTAATTACAAACACGTACAGCTTTGGTACCTTCTTCTAATGTTATTCCAAAAAATCTTATATAATTTTTTACACGGGTGCTTTGTTTACATATCAATTTGGAGTTGAACGTTTCTATGAAGAGATGGGAAATTTCCAATATACAAAAACATTATACAAATACCGAGGATATGTTAGCATCTTTAATTTCAATCAAAGTAGATAATTTACATTGTATTATTCAGAGTGTTAGAGAGTCCGTGGATCCTAAGAACAAAAGATGAAACTGATTTGTAATGTCATGAGTAAGCAAAGCATTAAAAACTGCAAACCTATTGACCTCTGTGTTGTTTGCCAAACCACAAACCAAAGCATTTATGTTTGTCAGTGCGACTCTTTTATCTTTTGAAGACCTTTTGTTCAATTGTGACCAATTAACTCGGCTAATTTTACAGAAATTGCAGTCAATCAGTACTAGAAAATGGACAGGATTGCTTTGAAAAGCCTTGTTTATATGTAGGGTAACAGGTTCAATTATCAACAGTCGTATACTGGCCAAGTTTTTTGTTTATTTTATGGCTCTGACGTCAAGCACGTTGTAACTTGGTTAACTGGATCATGATTTTATGCACTCTCTTTCTCACTTGAAAAGAATACTAAATGTTGCTGATGGTAAAAAGTATGAGTCACAAATTAACCCGTCATAAATAGGTTGTATTTAATTGCTTAACGGACCTAAATTGAGAAACTTAATCAGTTTTGTAATTGTTGATTAGGACAAACTAATGTTACTGTTCTCTTATAACATCCAAAACTATGTAAAATATCTCAAAGCGTGTAATTTTGCAGTTATTGTATTGAATTATGAGGCCAACTACCCTAATATTAAGGTCAATACTCATAGCTTCAGTTTACATTGTACTATTGATATAAAGACTACATACATATTTGATTGTACACAAAACATAAATTTTAGTTGAGGGTCTTTATTAATAAGGTAATTAAAACATTGTTCTTATCCTTCAGCAAGCGTGATGTGCATTCAAGTCTGTCCAGTATAAGAGGCAACCTGTTCATCAATGATGAATGCCTCTTTTCAGATGATACTATAAAGCTAATCCAACCCGTTTAATATCATTATGATTATTTAATTTGGTTACATTTTAAAATGAGTTGTATATTTATACGAATTATTTTGCAAGATCTTTGACAGGAAGCGGAATCTAAAATATTTATATTAATCTGAATTGCCGAATTATGAAATAATAATGATTTCGAAGCTCAAGTTAATTAAAGATTTTGAAGGGGCATATTATAATAGTATTATACAATTATACATTTATTGACTAACTATTCCAATACATCATATTGCGTCAGGACGGGTAAAAGCCGTATCGGACGGATATATCCCGTTTTGGCGCACTTTAGTATTTTGTATTGTATTGGCAGTTTCGATCATATTTAAGCTATTATTCGAACGTGAGTCAATAATAATTGGTATCTAATGTGCATGTACATGTTGTCTACATCTTAAATAGGTTAACATTTCACTACATCAATTCTATAACGTTTGCCTTCCCTTTGCAGAGAATTTGTATTTCCAAGTACCTGTATTATATTTTATTCACCGGTAATATTTGCCTGTATTTATCTTCGTTTATACAGTTTCATTCTATTTTAAATGCTTCATCAAATGGTTCCTCGTCTCATTTTTTATTCACATGTATACTGTTTAAGGTATATGTCTGCAAATTTAAGGCTGTAAGTGGATTTCAGTTATCTATAGATATTGACAATATGAAATAGGTGTGTATGACATGAAAGGTACATTTGCCCATGAGTTTATTTTAAAAAAATGATTATTTTCCCTTTTTTATTCAATATTCATTAAATTGCACACTTTTTAAGTGGGAGATAATCTGACATATTTAGTTATCATCAATAGCATCAAAGTTCATCAATAAAAAGATGGGTCTCATAGAACGGTTGAAAACACTTGAATGTGTTGTTTTCTTTGTTGGTTCCAATCAAGCCGGATGCTTTCAAGTTTCCAAACAATGAACGGAATGCAAGTACAGATGAGTGTTTCATTATTCCAAGACCTCCAGGGATGTATTAAAGCATACCTTGATGACATAATTCTAATCAAATCGATCAATCAGCATTAGTCTGACAGTCCAATCCAGAATCATGGTGATCAATATTGCATGGTGATTACGAAGGTAACATCTTTGCTATGCGCATGCTTATCGTTTAATAAAAATATACAAGAATTTTATGGTGTACTATTGATAAATACTATTTAACAGATAGTCATTATCTACATGTATAAGTGAAACAGTTAGACCCTTAAAAGCACGAGGAGGTACAGTGGTAATAATAGCGCACAGGATTTCGTTTATCGAGATTTTGCACAACTGTATGTTCCAGTGACATACATTATCCCGGGGTGCTACCGACTTTTGCGCATCATTTTCTAACCGTTTCAGACCTGAACTGACAAAAAGGTCATAAATCTGTTCTGTACATTTGTTTATTGTTTCAGTTTTATTTTGACCTTGCATTAAAGTGGTATAGTAAAGGCCTTAAAACAAATTTTAATCCCATCGTAGTCATAATCCTGTTAATAGTCAGATATATCTTAGTGTCGTTATTTTACTTTCTTGTTTATTTTGAAGAAGTACCATTGTTCTGTTACCGTGGATTTTATTACTTTTGCTGTCGGGACATGTCAGATTTAACTAAAAGGTGTGTTTGCATTGGTTGAAGTTTTTTTTAGTGATTTCTGAGTATTATTTTACTATTTTGTATTTAGGTTATACGTTGGTGCATTTTATGTGTTACACCATAAAAACAAGCAATTTTTAATAGAATTTAACTCCCAACAATTAGATCTTTATACCAAAAATACTCAATAACAAACAAACAAAATCAAAACAAAACATAAAACAGAACAAATAAAAACAAAAACAAAAACAAAACCAAAAGCAAACCAAAAACGACCAAAAAACCCAAACAAGCAACAACAACAACCAAATAAAGTATTAAGTACCAGTCCACATAAAATTCAGATATTACCAATGGTAAAGTGAGTCAAGGTGAAGAAAATCCCACAAAACAAATGGTGCCTTTTCAGTCTACATATGCTATACTTTCACAAAACAACATTTTCTGCATTCAGATCTGCACTTTTAAGAAAATCATACATTCTTCTCCCACTGAAATCAACCAACTGAAGCCAAAACAAGAACGATAACTCTTCCAAAGTGCAAATTTCATGTACAATCTATATGATTTTTATCTCAAAAGCGCAACAACCTAATGAAAAACTAAGACTGGTTATGTGATCGGTAACTGTTTCTATGACTGAATTTGATGGGTTTTTAACATGCACGAATCACCTTCTGTCTGATTTTTAGAAAGACTGGTACTTAATATCACATCGACAAAAAGTCGTATGACAATTTTATTTGATTATTAACAGTAAAACAATTGTTTGTGACTTCGTAATGTATTGTTTTGTTACATAGTGCACGTAAGCACTTGAATAAAAAATATTAAACTTGAAGTAAAGAAATCACATTATGGTCTTTGTGATAAATACACCAAGTACACAATGAATAACCCAACACCTTATTGTAGTGAAGATATAATGAAGATTTACATGTAGGTGTAGACGTCTGAAAGTGGTCGAATATTATTGGATATCAATATCCAACATTGCACCTTTCTGAAAAAAACACCCCCATGACAATTTGAATAAAATAGATATTTGGAAACAAATATTGGGTAAAAAGGCATAACGTAGACGCCTCGACGCATGGGAAAAAAGGGGTAAAAATTTGGATTTATGTTAGTAAGTTCAAAGGCAAGCCTTGAAGTTTATCCTCTCACTTAATTAGCAGCGATACATTAAACAATCATTGACGATGTCACATTACTCAACTAATCATTTGCCATCGTGGGTGTTAATTTTTCATATATCATTCCTTTTAAGTACTTTCTGTAAGACGCCACGTGGTCTACACTCTATTCGTGTTTCCGTATTTGAACAGTACTATAATTCAGCAACATGTATATGTTCATTTAATTTATCTCCCACCCCAATTCACCCCCCCCCCCCAAAAAAAAAAGAAAAAAAAAAAGAAAAACATATATTGCGATTAATAATACAAAACATTTATCTATGTATTTGATGTATTTGATGTAATTTGATCGACTTAGAGAAATATCGGCAAAATAATACCGAAGCATCAGCAGTGAGATGATTCAAATACGTCAAAATACTGAAACAACATAGCCTAAACGAGATCACAGGAAACAATGACGATCAACATACACAATGTAGTGAACCGAATAAAAAACTGAAGATAAAATAAACAAGGGTCATGCATAAAAAACTAAAGATAAAATAAACATGGGTCATGCATAAAAAACTAAAGATAAAATAAACAAGGGTCGTGCATAAAAAAAATGAAGATAAAATAAACAAGGGTCGTGCATAAAAAACTGAAAATAAAATAAACAAGGGTCATGCATAAAAAAACTGAAAATAAAGTAAACAAGGGTCATGCATAAAAAAACTGATGATAAAATAAACAAGGGTCATACATATAAAAAACTAAAGCATTAGCAATATGAACTCCCGCAAAAACCAGAAGTGACATAGGGTGCTCCGGACGGGTAAGCATGCAAGAAATCGAGGATTCCCATTGAAAAAGGTTGCAATATTAGTATATACTGTTCACCACACCTGACAACTATTTGTGGTTTCCATGAAAATATTATATTTATGATAACATTATAAGGCCATTAGAAACTCCTTTAAGTATTCGAATATTGAACGGTAACGATTACAAATTATGTACACATTAAATAATTAAAGTAAAAGAACAAGGGAGTCAGTTATCAAAGGTATAAACAATTAAGAGATAACAGCTTTGTTTATCCCCAAAGCATTTCCTACACTTTACTATTTCAATATATAATCCATAGTATTTTTTTCAAAATATTTTAATTATATATGATATTGTGTTTACCTAGTTCCATTAATGTTTACATGCCAATTTATGGGATGAACGATATCACATAACAAGTACACAAATATCTGATTAACTTTTCCAAGTAATGATTTTAATAATTAATGAATATATTTATATACTTGAATTTCTAAACCTAGCCATATTAGATGGCTGATATCTATGTCAAGTTCAAGAAACATTGAATGTATGTAAAGGGATTGTTAACTGTGTCGAGTATTTTGTTATAAGGATTAAATCGGATGAGAAAATGAGTGCACTGAAAGAAATAGCCTGTATCATGTTTGATTTACATGTAGAATTGATTAATTTGTCTGACTTTCGACCCACAAGTTTCTTCTATACTTTTATAATTACTGACTCTTTAAGTATCAGAAGTTACAATTTCCGATCTTTGTTCATCATTGTCTACCACTTTCCATTGTACTACACCTTAGAATCTTTATCTCGCATTAAAGTTCATTATGAGTATTACAATAAATTTGTTTGTTTGTTTGTTTGTTTGTTTGTTTGCTAGTTTTATATATCTAGGATTGACACTCACAACAACGTGTGTACAAAGTAATACAATTTCTAAGCTGTTTGTTACTACACTTTTTATCAAACATGTTTTGATATGCGTGATATCATTCATCTAGACTGTCACGAAACCCAAGGTTTTTATTATCCTTTAAACGATAGCACAATGCATGTATTGGAGGCGTCATTCATGGAACACCAATAATCTCAATTTGCGACCATCAAATCAAATTAATCAACGAAAAATCATGTAAAACAATACGTGTATCTCTAATGCAACTGACAAATAAATATGTGCTAATTAATTTTATAGAACTATCTGCATGGAAATTGAGATACTCAATCGCGGAATTAATACCCTAAAATCTAGATTTAAGACGTTATCTGATAAAACATCGACGTCACAACGAATGTGGCATTAGAGTCACACACACTCACAAATATAGTGGAACTAAAGCAACGCAGGCTTCTGAAAAAAAAAATAAATCGACAACTTGAATGGTTTTCATGAAAAAAGAAAAAATGAAATCAAGACATACTTTATTCGTAATTATAATGAAAATGAAAGGAATTGATCAAAATTACATCCTGGCAAGTTCAATGGGTTCACAGTCATGCGTATTTATCGTGTAATACATGTAAATGAAACAAAGCTTACTATTCTATCCACATTTAATAGTTAATGTCTTGATGGATAGTTATCGTGATTGAGTTTAATGATTTCCACAGGGAACCCTCTGGAAATCAACGTCTAATTCTGATGCATTTGTTCCCATCATTTAGATGTAATGCAGATCCGATATCTGTTATTTGACTGGATGAGTTCATGGCCATGTTTTACAATTTTCAAAATAATTATGAACAAATTTCGAATTAGCACGATTTATTGTATGATATTTGTAAATATTTTGTAAAAACATATAAAAAATACAAGCAGACAAATTCTTCAGTTTTTACACATGCGACATGCGACATGCAAAATTTTATTTTCCATGTCATTTACTTACCTTAATTCTTAACATCTCTGTGTTGATGATTATAAACAATATTTGCAAACATACATTGAATGGTTCGATGATCTTAAAAAAATTCATAGATTTTTCATCTATAAAAAAATGAGCATGTATGTATTACCTGTACTGTAACACTACAACACTACAACAAACACACAAACAAGCAAAAAACAAAAACAAACACAAAAAACAAATCATTACTTATTATTTTAGAAAAAAAACTATGTATTTTTCAAACAGGGACTGATATCTAAAATTAGAATTAAGTAAGAGACATTTTCCTAATTCCCTTGATTCAGGAGTCTGTTACGCAGATATTTATAAGGAAATCGGAGTATTTAGTACTTGCTCTAGGGTAGCGAATCAATGGTGAAATATAAACACCCTATGCAGGATATGAAGGTTATATCTGCACAGGTAAGGACAATATTAATGATATTAAAATTAAAGTCGTCTGTTTTATCATAAATCTTAGTGCTGAGATGATCAATTTTGTCAAATTTGAGATGTAGGTCCAAAAAGGTGAAGAAGAACAAGCTGTTTATGTAGTCTCCTTCATCTCGAGCTCTGGTAGATATATTGATGGTAACCATTAACCAAAGAAGGATTCTTATTGGGCAATGCATCATCAATATATCTGTATGTGAAGTTAAAAGATTTGTATTATTCAAAACGTGTATGTCACGTATTCGATATCACGAACCCTAACATGCTATCTTATTTTTGTTTTTAAATTATGATGGCTACTATAGAAATCCAATATCCCACTCTCATCGATTATTTTGTATAAAACATCCTCCAGGTGGAGTTAATTTAACAAAAAAAATTCTTATCTCAGTAAAATGTTCTTTACTATTGTGGAGAGGTTTATATATATCTACAGATTATAGATATATGATAACTATTTGAATTCAGTTATGTTGTTTATCAATCTTTGAAATACAAAACTAAATCTCACGTGATATTTACTGCTGATATGTCTGAAATAATGTCCGGATTTTGTTGTTTTGAAATACCTCTTAAGCATTTTTTTTGCAAGGATCGATCATTTATAGCATGAATAAACATCATCTAAATTAAGTTCACTAGATGTAAACAGGAAATAGGCCTGCAGCAGTAAATTATCGTTAACCCTTGAATGGGCAACATAAAAATGGCAACAAAAAAAAAAATAAAATAAATAAAAAAAATAAAACCGACTGTGCACTTTTAGAAAGTGAAATCAAGAAATCATTAGATCAAAGGATTATAATCCAAGGCTAACGAAAAGAAAAGGAAAATAAACACACAAAACAAAGAACGCAAAATAACGAAAATAACATGCAAGAAACAAAGGTAAACGAGCAACTCCGACTCAACTAAAACTCGGAGCATTTATTAGGTGCATCAGTACGTTAAGCGTCCTATGCTTTTTATAAAATGTAACGCCCACAGTTGACGAAAGAGGGAAATAAAACTATGACACGATGAACCATCGGTTCTTATGGTGAGACGGAAACACCATAGCGATCCATGAAGTCAGGATGACAAACGTACAGTATTTGGAATAATAAACGAAAAGAGTTGACGAAAGAGGAAAATAAAACTATGACACGATGAACAATCGGTTCTTATGGTGAGACGGAAACACCATAGCGATCCACGAAGTCAGGATGACAAACGTACAGTATTTGGAGTAATAAACGAAAAGAGTTGACGAAAGAGGAAAATAAAACTATGACACGATGAACCATCGGTTCTTATGGTGAGACGGAAACACCATAGCGATCCACGAAATCAGGATGACAAACGTACAGTATTTGGAGTAATAAACGAAAAGAGTTGACGAAAGAGGAAAATAAAACTATGACACGATGAACAATCGGTTCTTATGGTGAGACGGAAACACCATAGCGATCCACGAAGTCAGGATGACAAACGTACAGTATTTGGAGTAATAAACTTAATTTTGTAGTAATATAAATCATAAACCTGCTTTAAAAAGTCTGCGTATTTTCTTCAAGCTTTGGTAAAGTGTGTATGAGTTAAGATACGAGCACTCTATAGACAGGCTTTGTGGGGATGTTTCAACGGATAAAAGTTGGGAATACAGAATTACAAGCCATGGAGTTTGTATAGTATGGTAATGAGTTTTCCTTTTCCATGGATCTCTCAGAGATAGGTCAAGAGATGAGACTGACTTAAGAGTGCTTATATTGTCCCTTACATCTAGTTATTTAGGGGTAGATGCAAAAATGGGAATCATATTAATATTAAATGGCTTACTTTTTGTAGAATCTGTTTCTGATCCGATTATGGTGTACAAAATCGGGCACTACATAATATTGATGAAGTGCTTTATTTGTGTTCTTAAGTAAACATAGATAACCTGGCATTTACAAAATTCCATTCCATGTAAATTATATTTTTTCATATCAATATCTTAAGTAAGAATATGCTGATTTCATTGTTTTGATTTTGTTATCGATGTATCCGACTTGTATTGTATTAATAGCATATGAAGGAACGATGAGAAGGGAATTTAATGGGCACAATTTGGTCCCATTGGAGTACCGATTATTTAAACATAGACATCATGGATTCTGATTTTTTAAAACTTCATTTGTATATTATCTTTACTAACGGCGATAATAATTTACTCTTATGTAATTTTAGTGACCGATGTTTCATATTATTTAAAGACTGAATACTCTGATGAGTGATGAAATGCAAATACTATATATTCTTTCTCATTTTCATCCACAAATGTAAGCACTATGTATATTATTAAATGTAGCAACAAAAAAGGGGAAAGATAACTTTACAATAAGGTGTACGTTTTTCTTATGATATACAATGTACTTCTACAGCTGTGTATACATTTCATTCATGTAAGTGTAATATTTTGTGCATTGTTTTCTATCATCAGAATTTCCTCTTTCACACGGTATTAACAGATACTGATATCAAGTTCGTTATCTTTATGTTAGTCATATGCGATGGGAATAGAATAATCAGATTACAGAGCTTTTTTATCACAGAGATAAGGAATTTAATCTGAAAGAAGATTAGTATTGCTCCACCCTCACTAATCTCTCGGAAAGATATCAACTTCAAGATTTAGACAATTACCATCGCAACCTTTAAAACAAAGCATCACAACCTTGCAGCTCAATTGTAACGAAAACAATGATATCTTTCCATCTTTTCTAAAGTTAGCACGGCGTAATGGATTTTACAATCGTGACAATCAAGAGATTCGTGATGCGCTCATCAGGGTTTTAGCAACAGTACAATGAAATCGTATGGTGTATGCCGAAAGATGTAAGAAATGGTAGATAGTTGATAGTTGATGTTTTGATGAACTGTACACGTGTTATATCAATAACTTGAAGGAAGATGGGGAAAATCAAGGATAAAAAATGAAGGTTACTGAATGATATTGTTGCAAATATTCATATAACATTATCGACCAATACAATGTTTTTAATGCTAATAGTGCTTTTTCTAAGGTATGATTTCATTCACTGAAATCACGAATATCACCAAGTACATCAAAAATGGTAACATCAATTATTTGCTGCTTAAAAAATATATAAGAATAAATAGATAAATGCAAATTAAAAAAAAAGAAAATAAACCATTATAATAAGATTATTTGAGAAAATTAAACACAACAGTATATGGATTTTTTTGTATACGACTTTTCAAATCAAGAACAATACAATGCTTCGCAGGGCGCAAATGGCAAGTATTGGCACACAATTCAAGCTTGATACAGCTCGGAATTTTGATTGAGGGGTTAATCACAGGTATATAATTTGACCAAAATCGCAGTGGTCCTTCTTCGGCCATTATTCATTAATAAACACAACCTCGAAACCAGCCCCAACCTTCCTTTAGGAGTATGGCCCCTTCCGTACAATTTCAGAGATCCATTCAATGTCATTCAGTTAGTTATATGTACATCACGGAAATGGTTGTTTCTGACCTTTTTTATTTGCCCATCATTCATTTTTATAACACCTAAAATTAATCCCACCTGTTGCAGTTAGTACTTCTATTTCACAGACGTTCATTCACAATTCCTTGATATCTTGAAAAGTATGTTTTTTTCTTTTTAATACCCCTATTGTATAGTAATAATCAAGTAATAATCTGTAAAATCATTCAAAGTTTTCCTGCGGTGCTTTGACACCTTATGGTACAATATTAAAGAGATTCATTACCTATAGTAAAGATATTGTCCGGACAATACAATATCTAAATGCTTATTTCTCACCCTTTTTGACTTCTTATTTAAAACAGTTTGAGTCACAGCCCGCAAAATCAGTCCCAGGGTTTCTTTTGTAGTATGTCACTTAGTGGGACTATTTCAAAGAGATGTTAAGTCACAATCTCCGAAATCAATTATCAAGGCTTCATTTTGTGGTGTGACAACTTGTGGTACAATATCAAAAATGTCTATTCGAACTTATTCGAGTAACTCTATGGATATCACAAAATTACTGGATTCTGACCCGCCCCTTTTTGGTCCCTGGTTCCTAAACTTTTCAATTAATAACCAATATATCAATCCCACACTTCTTTGTGCAACTCATGTCAACTCATAGTATTACTCAATAAAGATCTTAACACTCATACTCAAGTTTTCCGGGCATGAAAGTTTTACTTGTAAAAGAAACTCTTACACTCCATTCACATAATAGAACCGTTTAATTTATTTATTGCTTGTTGTGCAAGATATACTTATACATTGCACACGAATTATGACGATTGTTGATTTTTTTGCCACTACTTTAAAATGTCTGAATTAGCATTTGGTTGGTACGGTGATAGCTTCAACATGACTGAGATAGGATATTGTTAATAGGATACGGAGGTTCAATTTTCGACAAGAGAACATTTTTATTTTCTCGTCATATTTTGTTATTTAAACACAAATGAACACGAATTAACTAACGCAATATATACTTGTTGTGTCGCTGTAATCTTGCTTTAGGTTTTCTGTAAAAATACGTACGATATATTACGAATTTTTATGGTAAAGATTTTTTGTGTACATTTCGGAAAGGTAACTTAAATTGTGCAGGTCCATATATATTAAAAAAGAGAATGGAGTTCCAAATTATGATTTGATTATTTTTTGTCCAAATTGAAACTAAACTTTCATGAAAACTCTGTGGTGAATGTATGTAGTTTTTGTTATAAACACTTATAGATCCGTTGATATAAACTGGTTTATAAGGCAACATATGTTTCTTAAAAATACTTCGATGACCAAGATCCATAACGAACTTCCTGGTGTTAAGCTGTATAAATTACATGTGTATCATGTTACCAATTCTTATTACGGAATAAATTGTACATATGGTATGAAGCAACATGCTTCTGTTTTATATTAAATATTTTAAAATGTACATTGTACAATAGTTTGCAGTTTATCAGCCACTGTAAAAAATACGGCCATGGAGACAGCTGTTGCTTACTTTCGTCATCATCACTGTCAGTTTAACAGCTTTTAATATGTTATTATCTGCTATTCATTAACATTGCCCACAACAATTTTTATAAAATTGTCGTGTCATTTCAGCTTTAAATTTTGACAGCTAAATTTTTTAACTTTGTGTAGGTTGCAAATACGTTAGAAAGACAGAATATCCGACAAACTAAATTTAGAACTTTAAGGTCAATGCAAAATCACGTGATACCCTTCCGTTACGCCAACACAACCGTACTAACATCACATTTATTGACCGAAAAAATCAAAGATTACGCAATTGTACAATTGATTTGCAAACACTGGGAACAAGTAGAATATATACCAGACTGGCATAACGTATGATCAGGCTAACATTTTTTATATAAATATTATAAGATTAAAATACAGTTGCAAAATGACAATTTTTTTTGTTTTTAATTAGTAGATTTTAAATATAAATAATCAATTACAGACTCTGCTACAATAACTCAAAATTGAAAAATTATTACCAAAACAACACGTAGATTACAACCCAGAATAACATCAAAACATCCCCGAGCTCAGCAGAAGTTCGGAGTACTAATAGGGTGCACCGGTAGGGAAAATATATTTTGGACAGTTTTTTTATCCATATCATTACATATTTGGTAAACGGCTGGAGGAAGTTATTATAATAACAGATACAATGATGATGTTCAAGTTGGTCTTCCAATGTTTAATGAAATCACCTGATGGAATGCCTTAAGGAATTAATTGGTCAATTATAAAGGGGAGTGAAACTTTTTACCAGACAAGGACTCTATGGAATGATACAAAATTTTGAAACTTCTAGTCATTCGTTCAGTTAACTATGGGAGACATTTCATCAGGATATGGTCATTAATCAAAAGAAGACAACCCTATCCCCTCCAGTTACCTATTTTATGTCATGTAATGTCAGAAGACCAACGAAACTTACATAAGAAAGATAACGATGTGCAATATCCGACTTTAACAAAAACATATAGGTCTTTTGGTCTCCTAAATACTTAATTATTGCGATGGTAAAACGTGAATGGCACAAACTATACCAACATGTTTAGCCCTGTTATATCCGAAAAATAGAGCTGGTGTATACCACCCTATTAAGAATGATTATCATTCATAGTTCAAACAAATGGCGTGGACATGCGTCAAACATTTGTGAAATAATAAAAAAAATGTAGTTGAAAAATGTACGACGTAAAAACCAAACTCACAACGAGACTTGTTGCATGTAAATGTTGCAATGTTTATTTTGTTGATATTTTTAAAGACGTAAAATGACTCAAAGGTGCTAGTATATTCTATGGAAATGTCATTTCATTTTAGAAATACATTTATTTTTCTAAACAAGACAGCAAGACCAACTAGGTGCGAAGCATGATGACCAAACATTCAGCATTTACGTGTTGTAAAGTCTATCATCAAGTGACAAGACATGACAATAAGAATATTGATCGAACAAAAATTTTAAAAAATGACTCACAGGTGCTTGAATATTCTATGGAAATGTCATTTATTTAATTAAGAAATATATTATATAAGACTGCAGGACCCACTGGGTGTGAAGCATGCTGGCAAAACATTCATTTACGCATTATCATTTAACAGTTTAGTTTTATGATGACAAAGTGATGTATAATTATAATTGGCCGTTTTTAGGCCATACCCTTTTTGTTGTAAGGAATGGAATTTTGTATACTTTTTTAGGGAGTCACAACTGTATTATCAATTTTATATTATTTGCCTCATCTCTGAAGTTTTCGTCATTTAATAAATGGCATTTATGGGATATTTGGTTTTATTTTGTCGTTACCAAAAACCTCAGCATGCACAGTTGTTGTCCTCTTTTTCTAATGAACTTCTTGGGTATTGGTGCAATATAAATATAATTAGCATTAAATGAAGTGAAAGTGACGACCACTTTTGTCAAACGCACAAAAAACTGCATTAAAACAAAAAATTCAAACAAGACATTTTAAACGTTGTTCCCTTAATTTTGCAACAACGACTGGTCAAGCACAGAACGTAGAATAGAGTTAATCATGTATTATAGAAATATATTTTTAATTGTAGATATTTGAGACAACAAGACAAAATAGATGCAAGGTCGTCATCCAAATGGACATGTATCTACATATACACTTATCATGTTGATTTTATTTGTGTGTGAGATACTGACAACGAAAATTGTTAATCTAAATATGATATAACAATATATAGACTCTGATATCAAGAGAATCAAAACTTCGTGGCTTTAAAAATATAAACGAAAGTGTAATGTGGAATGAAGAGACAATAAATATTTCGCTGTTGATATTATCCATTGTCAAATTGTGTTAAAAAGCGTATGATATCATTTGTTAACTGTAGTTAAACAAGGTATTGTTTATTTTTTCTGAAAAAAAAACGATCACATAAAAGTACATATAACTTTCAATGATTATTGATCGTTATTCTAGATGTACACCAGGGGAAATACAAATGAGTAGTTACACTGTATACCTGATTCTCATCCGTCAGACTTCATTGTTAATAGAACAATTAACATAGACATGGGAGTTAACTTGTTTTCAATAAGCTTTTTAATATTTAATGCTCCCATTTGCATCATCAAATTTAAAATATTTAGTTGTTGTTGCCAATGTTTGTTTCAAAACATATCGTAATAATTACTCATCGGTCAAAACTATGTCATATAATTGTAAAGTTACAAAGTAAACAAATAATTGACAGTAACATATAAGGGGCCGTTGTCATTCTAGCGTCATATCTGTGAGTAGAAATCTCTAAGTCAATGAGTATTGATGTCCGCATCCTTGAATTGTGAAAAGAATCATACTGTATAAGGGAACAAGGATCACACTGAATGCACGTAAGGTAAGCATGTAATGTAAGATTCTCTCTAGAATTGACAGTTTGCCCAAAGCCTTTATTTAAAGACATATCACGACAGTTTTAGATACGAACTGCAGATTATCTGTTTACATAATATGCATATATGGAAAATTCTAATAGGTACATGTGCCTAACAAACACTCTATCAGACAATCGTCAAAATAGTGGTCACATTGTATAATGAGTCAGAAATTTACAACTTTTCTGCGTAGGTTTTCACGGCAAATGGCAACCTTATATTTAAAAGACTTTGAAGTAGGTGTTATACTTTAAAAGCGATTTCTACATACTCGAGTGTAGTAGTTAATGTAAGCTGGGTTCGGTCAAACGTCTTTTGAAAAAATTAGCAGGTAATTATTTTTTATTCCATCATTAGTTCATCTGTTTAATTAACAGTTTAGGTACAAAATGCATTTTGCACTAATTTTGTTTATTATCGTCGTTTGTTCATGTGTTCTAAATGTGCGTATAGGTAGCAAAATTCAATTTATACTGGATTTTACCAGTTAAAATCATGTATGTTCATTTAACCATGATGCTTTTAGGGGCACTGTTTAAATACATTATACAGAATGGCAGGTAATTTTGGTAGGTGTAAAATTGGGGTTTTTGGGGTAAAAAAAGTATAAGAAAAATTTATGCGTATCTAATTTTCGCACATGTTAATTTGTGCATTGAGTACTGAAGCACAGAGTTAATATTATTTCTGAACTTATTAAGGCGGCCAAAATACTCCAAAATTAGCACCCGCTTCACGGTATTACACCGATTTATCGATGTAGTCAGAAGGAATTTATACATATTGACAAAGTCGAAGTTGACATTTGTACTACTCTATCAATTACATATAAATACAATCTATATAAATTTAAGAAATAAAATTAAAAAAAAACCATAAAAAACGAAGTATATTTGAATATGATAACATGTAGGAGGAACATTGAAAAAAGAAACCACAGCAAAATACCATTGATCGACCGGTATAAATATGACAACCTTGAGCCATTGATGTGAGATGTTTGTCGTATTATTGATTTTCTTACAAATCAACGGCTATATATTCTTATTTTCCAGTCAGCTTGTTCAGAAACACTATCGTATTTGAATGGTAAACTTTGCAATCAGAAACTGACTAATTTTGTTATTAGTAAAAGGTTTGTTTTCGAAAAGGAAACAATAAAATCTGCTTTCAACATTTTAATAAACACTAAGAAAAAAAGCAGAATGCTTTTACCCTGTGCCGTTGTTGAGGATACATGTGACATAGAAAAAGATGAAAGGAGATATTCGTCTAGTTTCGTACATTTACGAAGAATGCTAAATGAAATAAGCCAAAGACGGAAATGTTCCAGAGATAGTATCGATAGTGTAAAGTCAACATCTTCAGGAACAAAGAGCAACAGAATCACTTTTGGCTGTGATGTATCTGAAGGCTCTGACTCTTACTCGGAAAATAGATCAACATCTGATTCGGTATGCTCAGCATCAAGTTTATATAGAAAGGAAAAGGGATCATTGAAGAGAAGATTCAAGAGAATGATATCACAGTCTTTAAGACGCAGTCAAAGTGCAGGTTGTGCGAACGATGTTCCGGCTCATGCTTCGTTTCTTCGTGAATCCTATATGGACAGGAGACACAATACCGTAAGTGTTTACATCTTTTGACTATTTTAGCAAATGAATCTCAATTAAACTAAAGACCAATCAAAATATTTAAGTGCACAAATGAATTTTGAGAAAAACAACACTAATTTACTTATTTTAACTTCCAAATGCTTAAAAAAAAACAAAAACAAACAGCATATAAACCAAATAAACGAAAAAAAAAATTAACAAAACAAAAAACAAAAACAAATTAAACTCTTCCAAATGTGAGTCTTATTCAGGCAAAGCAATTCATAGGGAGACTCACTCCATGAATAATAACTGGTTTATGCATTTTATAAGAAAGTGCTTAATCCATGAACTAGAATCGTGGTTCCCTTAATAACTCTCAAAGCTTTTAAATGGCAAAATAAATGCAAGACAATAAGCGAAAGCTGCCAAAGCATACTTTAATCTAAGTTAATAAACATTCATTGGAACCCTGTAGTTAGGCATATAAACGAATGTTAATCAACGCATAATAATTATCGTGCATTGTACGTTTGTAACTAGCAATTGTTTTAAGATACAATTCCTTGATCTTAATTGCATGGGGCGCGATCTATGAGTCAATTAGCATGAAAGGCGATTTCATTCCCGGCATGCAAACGTCCTACCACAGAAGATACAGTACTTGTCATTCCTCGTGACAACGCAATGTCCAAAACATAATTAGAATTGACAGCCATAACTAATATTTACCAACAAAACTATGTTCTCTTGGCATTATAACAAAATCACATTTATTGTGATCTTTGGCTAGATATGAAATGTGTACATGAAATATATTGCTTTTCTGACGTTGTTAGGGAATATAATAGTTTGTGACATAAAGTTCGCTATGTTAATCGTTACTTAAAAGGTAAGACAAACCTTTAAACTCTTAACTTTGTAAAAGATGAAAAGAAAGAAATAAAAAAAAAATAAATAAACAGCTAACAAAGAATTAATAATTAAATTCTACTACATTTTTTGTAGTTGTCAATTAAAACATCTTAGAGTATACCTATATAAATCCATTGTTGTTGGCATAAATCAGCAATAAAGATAACAAAACATAAAGTGCGCCGATCATATCTCCACATTAACAAATTCACACTGAACTATATGCACCAAACAATAGGTTTAAAAAAAACAACGACTTCAGGCATTAAGTTGCAATTTATGTTTTGAAAATGTAATAAAATGAAATTAGTATTTTGAAAGGAGGATACAAATTATGGAGATATAAGATTACCATCCCCGCGGAGTTGTTTATTATTGGATATTTTCGTAGCCATTTTTAGACAAATTGATCCTTACATGAAAACTAAGTTTAAAACCATAGCTGATTTAAAACATCATGTTTTTATTTTTGTTTACGCAAAATTTTCTGAAAATAGCCCCATAAACATGATAGTTTAAATAGAAATCTGAAAACATGACAAAATTGACATTATACAAAGATATAATGAGCAACTCATGTTTTTACAAATTATAATCACAAAAAAATAATTTGAAAAAGAATTTTCATATATAATAATTATTCTAGCTTAAAAGTCAGCGTAGATTGTATGTGCTGTTGTTATTTTGGTATGTTCCTTTGGCCAGCAAAACGTTATACCCCATAGATTATCTAGAATTTCAAGTTGTTTTCACTTAACATTTGTGAAAACTTTGATAGTATATACATTCATTTTAAGTAAAGAAATTCATTTTAATTGTAGATGGAAAGCAGGTCAGTTCAATTTTCTTTACTTAGCCAAAGACTTAGCGAAAGCGCAGTAGACGATGGTAAACGTGAAATAAAGAAAGCACACAAAACACTCTCAGCAGATGTCACGTTGATGACAGCCTCCGGAACTGTGGTGGATAGCTCACAATCCAAGTCAAAAACCAAAAAGTCGTAAGTATTTGCTGTATACTAGTATTACCTGAAGAATTTTGATAACCATACGTATAACATCAGATGCAAACAATAATGATTTGTTTTGTAGGTGATATAAGAGGCATTTTTTTCACATATGAATACTTTTAAGTTTTGTGTTTAGTTGAATTTTAAGTTAATCTTTTTTATTCTCTATCAGGATCTTAACAATCAATTATAGTAGATTTCCAACTACTCAATGATTCCTTGTGCATAAAATGTCAAGCGAATAAATAATGTTTAAAATAATTTTTCAAAGAAATATGACAACAATGTTAACTAATGGCGGAAATGAACGACATTGTAATTATTTCTAGAGGTTTCCAGAACGTGAAAAGAAAGTTCCACTTCCTGCGGCGACGACACACAGATACCTCGTTGGTGCCTACATTGTCATTACCTCGTCACATTCCATCTCAGTCTCAGGTCATACAGTGGAGTAAATCATTCGATTCTTTACTCAGTGATAAAAGTGAGTATTTTAGACAAAAGTACAAAGATAATGTTCATAAAACATTTATATTATGCCCGATCAGTGCAAAGAAGAAAACGACAGTTTCACGACTTTAAGACTGATTCTAGAAAAGAGAGACATTTTATCAGCCTTTACAATTACTTAAACGTGAAAATTAAAAAAGAAACAACATTTTTTTATGAATAATTCTACTTATAATTTTATATTATGTCATTGTAGGTGGTTTAGAAATGTTCCAGGGATTTCTCAAATCAGAGTTTAGTGAAGAAAATTTGGAATTCTGGATAGCCTGTGAAGAATTACGTTTTGCTAGCCAAAGCAGCATACCAACGTTAGCACATAAAATCTATGCCGATTTTGTAGCCTTCCAGGCACCTAAAGAGGTAAGTATTTTAAAAGAAATTTACGGCATAGAGCTAATACTAATTGACAGTGCTTACTTTGAAATTTAAGGAGGGAGATCTAGGTTAAGGGGTATAACTCTTACAAATCATCAGAACGTTTGTGTAAACCATATAACATAAATTTCAGGTACGAATCTAAGACAATTACATTTATTTCATTTAGTTTCAAATTAATTCTTGGCAATGAAAGAAGAAACTAAATATGACAAAAATATCACTTATTTCAAGAGTTATGTCCCCGAACCCAGGTCTCTAAAATGTACAACCTGGATGAAATCCGCCAAAATGAAATGAATGGCATCTTGGATTTTATTTGTAAATTTATCATACGATTTGGTGTTAGTTGAATGACAGAGTTCTAAAAGATTGGAAGTACAGATTTTAATAAAGATGGAACCGACACTTACTGTACTTTGCATTAATGTTTGTTAATACAAGTAATCATATCTTTACATTTCAGATTAATTTAGATTCTACAACCAGAATGACAACAGTAAAAAATCTTGAGACTCCGTCTAGAGACACCTTTCTTGTGGCTCAACATAAAATTCAAGCTCTGATGGAAAAAGACTCATATCCACGATTTATCGAATCAGAACTGTACCAACGGTTAGTTGAAAAGTCCTGAAAAGTTAATCGCTAAAAGACAGACACTTGGAGGCCTTCATCGGCGTGATATATCAATCATTGTGAATTTCATTATGACATTTCATTCTGTTTGACGTGGTGCTACATTTCAAATATCATTTTTATCATGGTAGATTTAAACATACCATGTATTCATTGACTTGATTAGATAATTGAATTCAATATTTTTTATACAATTGTCAAGCTTTTAATGGGTGATTATAATAAATGTTATGATTATGTTTGGGCATTTCTTATTGTCTAGGTGATGTTTCATCGGTTTGTCTGATATAAGAATCAATTATATGTAATGACAATAAATAATTGAGAGTGACCCACATATTTAAAGATAGAGGAGATTATAATACTCTTTCCTCGGGAAACATATCAACCAAAATTAAGTATTTTCAAAAGTAAATAATACAAAGAAATCGTAATAATAAAATAAAACCTTTGTTTTGCATTACATCAATTACCTTAATTTAATATCGGTACAAATGGATAGACCTGTCAATTAGCTATTTGAATTGATACTGAACTCTTTCAGTTTAGGCAATGATTACAAATAGTTACATTTTAGCTGGTGATACTCATCTGAATTTTCGGTTTCGGTTCGCGTTTTTTTTATAGTTTCAATGAAGTTTCCTTTTAATAATGATGATATACGATTAGTACATTGTTTGTTTGGTTTCGTACTATATTCATATTTGAATTTGTTATCAACAAGAACAAACAGCAAAAGAAACAAATGGCAAAATCGTACATTCAAACCCAAACAAATATGAAAAAAGAAAAAAACTATGAACGAAACAAAAAAGATACCCCCCCCCCCAAAAAAAAAACAAACAAACAAACAAACAAAAAAAAACAAAAAAACAAAAAAAAAACGAAACAAAAATATATATAAATATATAAAATTAACAAAACAATGAATCGACCGAAAGAAACCACTCACTTAACGGTTATTCTTGTAAATATACAAATGGTAACTCTCGCAATGCCAAGCACGTATTTCAGAAGGAACATAAAACATCAGTTACCATTTTACTATTATTCAAAAAGATGATATAAATAGAAGGTTTGAACGAGGAAGAATTGATGTAAACAGCCGGAAACCCTAAGGAATAAAGAAAACAAGGAATAAAACTTGAACACACAAAAGAAAATAAAATTAGAAACGCACAATTAAACTAAAAGGGAGACAACAAAACTTTATTTGAACCGGAGTGAACCCGAAGTTCCTGTCATTCTCATTACTACTACCTTCAATCAGCTCTAAGAATTATTGACGACCTAACAAAACATTTTATGTTAAGCCTAATACAAAACAAATATAGAAACATATGCATTAACTGTTCCCGTCAATACCGTAGTGGTATTACTTCAATGTAGATCCTGAAAAATTCGAAAGATCTTTTGGAGCCCAATCAGTTCAAGACTATTATCTGAATATAATAACATTTAAACCTATGATTTTTCAACACTGTATACTTCTATTCCCCATACTCAGTTAAAATCCCGACTTAAAAACATTATACATCGTTGTTTTTCCAAAACAAATGGTACACCTAGATACAAATATATAGTTCCTGGTAGAGATTCCTCATACTTTGTAAGAAATAATTCCAAATCATCTTCCAAATATACAGAGGAAGATGCTTACAAAATGCTGGAATTTTTAATCCACGACATATTTGTCCAGTGTAGTGGACGTGTTTTTCAACAAACGGTCGGCATTCCAATGGGAACAAATTGTGCTCCTTTACTTGCTGACCTATTCCTTCACTCTTTGAGGCTGACTTTATAGCTGATCTGATCAGAAAAAAGAATATAGTTTGGCTAGATCCTTCAATCTCAGTTTCCTCTATATAGATGACGTATCAAACAATCCTAATTTCGGGGATTTGATACATTGCATCTACCCAAAAGAACTTGAGATAAAGGATACTACAGACGCTGTGAAGTCAGCCTCATATATTGACCTACACTTAGAAATCGATGGTAAAGGAAAACTATTGACCAAACTTTACGACAAATGTGATGACTTTTCATTCAGAATTGTCAACTTTCCTTTCATCTGTGGCAACATCACTTCGGCTCCTGCGTATGGAGTGTTCATATCACAACTCATACGTTATGCCAGAGCTTGCTGAAACTACACAGACTTTTTGTATCGCGCTAGAAATCTAACAAATAGGCTTCTGGAACAGGGTTATGTTGCTACAAGATTGAAGTCATCACTACAGAAGTTTTATGGTCGTTTTCATGAACTCGTGGATCGTTATGGTGTATTCATCAGCACCATGAAAACTGATTTATTCAACGGGTCATAGTTTTCCTTCCCTCGTTTGTCTACTCCGGACTTGACTTTTTATGAGCAACTCGGCGGGTGTTTCTAGAAAAGCAGAGGACGCTTACCCTACCGGTGCACCTGGTCCATGCTCCCAGTTTTTAGTGGAGTCCGAGTTGCTCATTTACTTTTGTTACTTTGTATGTATGATTTCAGTTACTTTATGTTCTTTGTTGTGTGTTTCTCTTTTCCATATCTGGTCTTTGTCCCTTGATTACATTCTTTTGATTACCGCTATAACCTTAGTTCCCTTGATTACTCTCTCTATATAAAGACAAATAAACGTTATATAATATAAATTTTCGTAATTGAAAAATGATCCATACTCGTGTTTTATTTGTTTCGATATATGTTGGTACGGCTTCGAAGAAATGTAATCGTAAGATCCAGCTTATTTTTTTTCATATTTACTGTAAAATGGAATCTTTACACTACTGGTTTTTAATTTTCTCTTTTATTGATTTTCAGTAACATCAATCGAAAATTAAAACCCTCTTGAATATTAACTATTTTCTAAGCTTGATTCGTTATTATAATTAACGGTTTCACAAATTTTGCATGACTATTGCAAACGTATGGAGTTAAAGAAATGGGTACAAGTCGCTTCCTATTTGATGCTTTTTTTAGCACTTCATGTATATTCTTTATTTGTGAATCTTTTACTTCTTATTTATTTTTTTCTAATACTGCTGATGAGAGGTTTCTTCTCGCAACATATGTACAGCAAACCGAAATTAGTAACATTTATATGATTAGTATTCTTGTATTATATGTTACTCTTATATTACATTCGAAAATGACCGTTCAAACTGTTGCATGGTAAAGTTCATTGGCTGAAATTACACATTTTTACCATTGTTCCGTAAATATAAACACATTGCCATTGATGTATGATTATTGTTCTCTTCGTGGTAACTCGTTGATAAAAACATTAGCCGAGTCGTCTGTTCGCAGTCTCTGACGTCAATGTTTGTATTAACAACACTGTCATACACATGTTTAGGTGGCTTGTTTACTTAAAAAATGTCAACCACTGAGAAGACGTCCAAATAGTTCATAAAACTGTCAACATTGATCGAGCTACATTGTACAGCCTGATATGGACATTTTCATACTTTATTTTTTTTAATTGAAATTTAATATTAATAAATGAAAAGTGTAACAAACCGAAAAGGAATTTCTTGTCTCTACTGACTTCCATTCTCTCTTCGTGTAAAATGTTTAACCTAAAGGTCAAGTGAGCCATTGTCATCACTTTGTGGCCGTAGTCCGTCGTCGTCCGTAAACTTTTTCAGACATCTCGAAAATCACTTGACAGATTATAACTAAATTTTGCTTGAATGTTACTTAGGGTAAATGTTCAATTCGTTTGTTTGGATATTTTGATCTGATGAAAAACATGGCCGTTGTTACTAACAATAGATCCTAGGGGTGAAATTGCAGACTTAAGCAATTCAAGAACTGTTGGGTTTAGCTAAAATCTGGTAGGGAATAGAATTCTTCCGCATGATGAGATGGACCTATGCCGAAATTTTAAGAAAGACCTGCTGACGGATGAACAAATTCTTGGTCCTGCAATGGTTTTTTTTGCCGGACTTTTACATTTCCAACTTTGTAAATCTCCTCCTCCTAGATTGCTGCTAGAATGAACTATAACTAAACATGGCACGAATGTGTGATAGGAACTCCTCAACTATCTGCGTGTGGAAATTTTTGATCTGTCAAAAAACATGTCCGCTGTTAGTAAAAATTTAGGAATGTGGAAATTACTCGAAAACAAATAGTTTTAACACAATTTTCACGGGTAAAATTGATAGCATAATGCCAAAAAATTCGTTCTGTTGATCAATGTTGGAGTTAATGCTCTTGAAGAGTAAAAATATGACTATGAGCGATTTATTATATAACATGAAAACCGGGTTGATACCTAAAGTGCTCAATTTTGATAAAATGATTCTTGTGTCAATAGTACAGTAGGGTCAAGAATCCAGCTTTAGAAGCTTTAAAGACTATTTTTGCCAGGTGAGCGATTCAGGCTCTCTTCGCCTCTTGTTTAGGAGAGCCCTAATCAATGTGTTTAAAAAAGAAAGAAAAAAAAAACAACAGAAAAACAATTTCAGGAGTGTGTTTGTTTGTTTGTTGGGGTTTAACGACCGAGCAGCAATATTTCAGCTATATTCAGGCGATGAACATGAAGTGGATGATAAAATGAACATGAAATGATGATGAAATGAAAAATGGGATGGGACACAAGGGCAATGGGGTCGAGAAATTTTTTTGCCACTGGAAATAAGGAGAGGTGGGTAGGGTCGGGAAATTTAGCCTCCTGTGGCGGAGCCCTATTGTTCCTACTCCTATCGAATGCCACAGCGGGGTTCTTAAAGTGCAAAGAGCGTGGCATCTTTCCCATCACGATGCACCACTATGGTTTGCGGTCAGGTTTTCCGTATTATAGCCTGACCACCCCAGCATGTAACACGCCAGGGTTACCCCATTTCACCGCCCGGGGCACACAACCAAGTTGCTCTGTGGGCAAAGCGCCTTAGCCCTTGGCTAGGGTTCTGAGCACTATTTAGTCGCCTTTTACGACAAGCTTAGCGCTGCTGCAGGCCTATCATTTGGACACCCGGACCTGCACGGATCTTCAGGAGTGTGAGTAGTTGTACTCATATTGTGATAGCAGAAACAAGTTCATTCCATCTGCATAAAGATACGTAATACCTACATTACTTCCACCCATATCCATATAATGTTTAATGAATTTAATTAGCTTAATGGAACGCCGTATTTGTTATGAGAGACTTGGAATTAGGAATCTTACGTTTAATGTCATATATGTATGAGCTGAATCTTTTACTAATTTAAATTATATTTTATATGTATTTATTATCTAAGTCATGATGCTGCATATTATGAATGATAATATTTCAATTTTAACATCATTTTTAGCATTATATGTTTGGTTTTCCCTCCGTTTTACACGTCAATTCGTAATGAGATTCCAAAAAACACCTCGACAATATATAGAATATGTTTCGTGTATGAACTTTACCATTAAGAAAATGATAAAAAAAATAAGGTAAGAGCGAAAAACTCATATCGTTCTTATTCACAAATAAAAAGTAAGCCAATTTCCAAAATTACTTTTTTCCATTTTTTTGCTTTTTTATTTGTTGCTTTAGAAGCAACTCCCTTCAAATTATTTACCTGTTTATAAACAAAATATACGTTATGTTATATGTTATAGAATAGAAGGTGAAAACTTGCAATGTGTTTATCTGTAAGGCTTTCCTAAAAGCAGTAATTCTTTGCACTGAACTTTGGGGGTAAAAAAGGAGTCTGTTCACTGTTTAATAAGGTCTTATTTTTATTTCAATCATCTTAAATTTGTTTAAACTCATTTTAAAATCTTAACATTGTTTTATCAAATTCATATTGACATCTCCATACGGTTCTACTCATTCTGAATACCTTCAAAAAAGGTTTTATGATAGATATTTAAATTACAATGGTACATTTGATTTCTAAAGATTTTTTAAAGATTTTTTTTATATAATCCTTTTAAAATCAAATGGACAATAACCGTAAATACAAATGACTTATGGGCTTAACCAGTGTTCAGTTCTAAATGAACCAATCGTATGGGGATTTGACAATGTTTGTAAACACGCTTTATCCGTTATTTTTGTATAATTTTCTTATTTGTATGTTAATGGCTCCCTCTTAAAATGAATATTGCATCAGAAAGCATGATCACAAAGGAACAAATAACCTTTCATGCAAACACATAATATAACCTTTGTTTAAATACACAACTTTTTTGTACTGATTTTGGTCATACTTTCTTTTCACTTTGTCTCAATTCGCACCATTCTACTTGACTATTATATAACTAAGGAAATTACTGAGTCATTGATCATACAAAAGTAGATAACATCATTTATGGGTTGCTTGAAGATGTTATTTGTATAAACAAAAGTACCTCACCTATTTCTTGATCAATGCTGTAAAGTTAAGGAAATAGGACGACTGACTTCAGGCCAAGATACAGTAAATGAACGCCATATAGCGGTAATAATTATGTCATTGCAGAAACACGGACGGAAATTATCTTTTACCTTTGTGCTGCGTCGTTGGGTCACTACTGTCTCTTCAAAAGTCTACGGAAAGGCACCCTTAGTGAACCATGACCTTAATATATTTTTCGAACTTGGCCAAGAAAATATGCGCGAACATGACAATTGAAAGAGTTTCTTAGTAATAGTTAAACGTTGTAAGTATTATGTGAGACAGATATTTGTTAAAGATCTTAAACAGTGTTTGATACTTCAGTAATAATTTAGAAAACAATAAATCAAAATCAAAATGGTTCTCATGTTTTTATCGTTTGGCTAGATTCTTCAATCTCAGTTTCCGCTATATAGATGACGTATTATCTTTAAACAATCCTAACTTCGAGAATTTGATACATCGCATCTACCCAAAAGAACTTGAGATAAAGGATACTACAGACACTGTGAAGTCAGCCTCATATCTTAACCTACACTTAGAAATCGGTGGTAAAGGAAAACTATTGACCAAACTTTACGACAAATGTGATGACTTTTCATTCAGAATTGTCAACTTTCCTTCCATCTGTGGCAACATCACTTCGGCTCCTGCGTATGGAGTGTTCATATCACAACTCATACGTTATGCCAGAGCTTGCTGAAACTACACAGACTTTTTGTATCGCGCTAGAACTCTAACAAATAGGCTTCTGGAACAGGGTTATGTTGCTACAAGATTGAAGTCATCACTACAGAAGTTTCATGGATCGTTATGGTGTATCCGTCAGCACCATGAAAGCTGATTTATTCAACGGGTCATAGTTTTCCTTCCCTCGTTTGTCTACTCCGGACTTGACTTTTTATGAGCAACTCGGCGGGTGTTTCTAGAAAAGCAGAGGACGCTTACCCTACCGGTGCACCTGGTCCATGCTCCCAGTTTTTAGTGGAGTCCGAGTTGCTCATTTCCTTTTGTTACTTTGTATGTATGATTTTAGTTACTTTATGTTCTTTGTTGTGTATGTCTGTTTTCCAAATAAACAATTTGAATTAAAGATACAATGTGTAAGAAAAATCAAATATTTGAAGGTCAAGGTCGAGGGTTAAAAAACAAAACAAATGGAGTTAGAAACAACAAACACAACACAGGAACTAGAAACACACACAAAAAGAGCCCTAGATTCGAAATAAGGCAATATCGGTCGTTTGTGTTTATCAAGAATACAAAAGCAGGTATACGTAACCACAAGCTGAAAGTCGCTGGTTTAAAAAGTTGACAAATGCCACAATTATCTTATTGATGTTTATAGAGTTTTTAGTTTATCACAAATTCACTCATTTAAACATTGATAATCTTTCTTGTTTCAGTAGTTGTCTTGCAAGTAGCGATAACACTCACCTCCAGAGACCCTGATTTGATCCTATTCCAACTGTGAACTCATGCTCCTTGTTCCTCAGTGTTACGTGTAGTTTCCTTCATCTAGATCTGTTGAAGTTTTTCCCAAGGTTTTGTCATTGTTCACGAATATGCCACATTTGATAGTTTTTTTTATGTAAATTCGTTTTAACAGGAATGTTTTTACATTGCAAAGCTGTTCTTCCACAAGTCGAAGATCTTTTTGTTTTAAAGCATCAGGTATGCATTCAGAATGTTTTGTCCCAGTGGATCAATAATAACATCAAGATGACGTTTATATGATTATCAAATTGTTGTGTTTTTATACAAAATAGTATAAGATTTTTGTTCGATACAATTATGTACAACTGATTTAAAAAAAAAAAACCACTACATTAGTGTGCTGATTTTACCACACTTTCGATCGACCTTTCTGATATTTTAAAACAATATAGGAGAAACATGAGAATATTAAATGTAGGGTTTTGTATAAAAACATAACAATTTGATAATCATATAAACGTCATTTTGATATTATTATTGATCCACTGGGACAAATATGTTGAATTTCACAGAATAAAAATCAAAGTTTTAACTTAAAACTCATACTAACATAGTTTAAAATGAAAAGGTAGGGCGAGGAACAATTATGCATTTCACGTTGAATGCACAAAAGAAGACAGGAGAGCTCAATTTATATTTTATATTTTCTATTGCTCCCTCGATTTTCTACGTTTTAATGCCTGTTTTGCATTATCTCCCTTTATTTAATAAAACAAACATTATTCTTGATAACGTTGTCCAAATCTGCTGCACTTGTAAATTTGAAGACTTGTTGTTTGTTGTATACACGAATAAGAATGAAGATCAACATGATTAAACAAGCCTAGTGCGTAAAAAATAATATTTTTTTAGAAAGAAAAGGCTACTGTTAGAAATTTTACCTAGACTTCAGGCGTCAGTTTCAGAAAAAGTCGTAAGTGTAAAATTGATCGTAAGTAATGACGTCATAAACTAAAATAGCATTATGACGTCATGATTTACGATCAATTTTACACTTACGATTTTTTGTGAAACCGACGCCAGATCACTACTTTGTATTATATTTTTTAAACAAACTGAAAGAAAACAATGATGTAGTTTTTCCAAAATACAATTTTGTATCTTTGTCTAGAATTAAATATTTTTTTTCTCACCTTTTTAAGGCTCCATAGAAGTACTTGGACTTCCTTTGCATATCAGGCCTAAGCGATATTTAGATGGTGTAAGTAAAAAGTGTTTCATAGCGAATGAATATTGTATTTTTTTAAAATTCATTCTAAGAGCACAAAAGTGACATTTTAAAACAAACGTGAAGAGAACAGTATCAAATTGTTCAGATGCAATCAGGCTCGAAGAACGAGTAAAGAACTTGAGGTCAACCGATGTTATCTTTTGTTAGACAATATGTTTTATCGGTGTAGTTTTGTGAAGTTATGTTTAATTTTACGAAACAACAGATCAAAATATGATTCCGAACAAAGCAGCTTGAGCCAGGAAATTATCAAATTATCCAAACAAATGTCTTGGATATTGTCAGCAAAAACAGTAGATATCTTCTGTTCTTTATTCATTGTATTTACTCATAATAAGTATAAAAAAGAAAGAAAAAAAAGAACGACGATTATAATTAGAAGATTTATCAATTGCGTCCAAATTGATGTTTTTTCCTTTACTTTATTGTTCTGATTGTTTGTTAAACCTCATGTCTTCGTCTCATGATAGAATTGTTTAACTGAAAAACATACTTTTTTTGTCCTTGAAATTTGTTTGTTTGCCTTTGCAGTGCTTTTTTAATTATCCATAGACATAATATTTTTACCCAATTTACTTCTGAATAATCTGCAAAAGCTATTTTTACTCTCTTAGGAAATATCTTATGGAAATGTAATTCCTGAAATACTAATCACAACATGTCTATCAACAAACACGTGAAGTGTCCTTAGTTCAAGTGATTTATATAATACTGAAACTGAAACACAAATTTGTTCAATTAGTGATGGATCCCGAACAATTGATCTCACAATTTGACTTTACTAGTAATTTTATTTAGGTAACAAGACTTCTTCTTTATGAAATACTCAGTGTATCTAGATATTAAGTAGCAGTCTTTGTAAGAATCATGCAAAATCTGAAAAATGTGATACACCCCAAAAAAGGCTACATATTTTTATTTTTGTAATTAAGTTGGTTTTTTTTTTGTGGGTGTATATTATGCAGTGTGTAATTATTCATTCAGATCTGTCTGCACTTAGGAGATAATCAACATTGAAAATCAAATAGATTCTATTATATTTGAGTGTCATCTACAGAGTTATCTCCCTTAATGTTGAAATCTACCAAATATTAATTTCTGTTTACTAAAGCATTTTAAACAAAATATAAAAAATAAAAATATGTAGGCTTTCCAACCATGAATCACATTTTGCATGATTCTTAGCTGGAGTGCTACTTAAATTAAGCTTCTAGAACAAGTACCTGAACCAAACTCAATAACAATATGGCATAAACACAATTAAAGAAACAAAAAAAACTATATATCATTGAATTAGACTTGTTAGTCTACAAAATATAAGAAACAAAATTAAAATTATGCTTTTTATTTTTTAAAACGATTATATGAGTATACATGATCTTACATATTTGTTTTAATCGAACAATTAACATGAAGTGCATTTTCTGTAAACAACCTTCTTTAAGTAATTACGCTTTCTTAACATTTATAAGTTATTTACAACAATAAACAAAGGGTTAAACAATATACACGTACAAAAGACGTGATTATTAGCAATGATTATGAAATAATCGTGACTTTTTAATGATATTTACTAAACACATGATTTGTGATCATTCCTTATCTGCATGTTTTTGAAGCAAAATTAATTGATTAATACAAAACATCATATCTACAGATTTGATCGAACAATGACTTCTATATTGCCTGTTAAAACTTAAAGCATATCAGCTTAATATACATGCCGTAAAAATGTAACAAGCAAAGCAAGGATACCATAACGGAATATCCTTGAAAAGGGTAGAAGGAATAGACTACAAACATTGACTAATAAACAGCATAAATCACTTCAATTTACTAAAATAATATGTCAGGATCTAAGGAATAAATGAGCAAAAACAAACGTTACTAAATTCAAAGATTATTGACCAGGTGCAACGATAGATATAGCTATGTCAATATATTTGACTTTATTTAACGTTTCTACAGCGGATATTGTTCTTTAATGAGCCATTCTTGTGCAATGATTTGTTCCGCATTTGTCCGATGATTCTTGTTTTTCTTGTGTATAATTTCGAAAAAGTAGATTTAAATATTTGGAAGATAATATGATAGTTAAGTCATCATCGACGAAAAATAAGAATCATCGACCAAAAACGAATTAATTTGGGTTACTTTCGGTGATGTTGTTTTTATTGAACAAAGCTGTTAAAAACTTATCTTAGTATTTAGAATAAATGTAATTGTAGTTTTATCATAATGAAAACGGATTCGTCTTTTTTACAAAAAAAAAAGATGATATTAAGGGGGTAGACCTGGGGTTTAGGGACATAACTCTTGCAAATCATTGGAACATTTGTATTGAAATGTTTGTATTCAGACTTTTACATCAATTTCATGTATTTATAAAAGTAACTTTGGCTGATTTCATTCTGTTTCAATTGAAAGCTTGATAGGCTTTAGTGAAATTGAATATGATTTAAACACTGATTTCAAGGCTTATATTCCTTACCGTAGGTCTACCTCCTTAATTCAAAAATACTAAACATTGCTGAAATTTGTATGATGTACCCGTGTTTTAAGGAGTAACCTCTAAACAACGGAACAAAAACAAAATACGTAAGGAGTTCAAGATTCCAAGAAAAATTGTATACTGGAAGTACTCAAAACAAAAATACACGCTTTTTAATGCCTGTCACGACTATAAATATCAGTTAAGACATTAAGAAGAAGGCAAGAATAGGTGTTATTTTTTCGGTTGACGAGTGTAATTACGTACATTACGGATAAAGGAATAAATTTGCGAGATATTTGACGTTTACACAAAAAGAGTCATTATTCAATATTCAATGTGACTTTCGTCAATGAAATCCGTATCGGCAAGGAAACCTTTAAAATAGATTGGTTTTCCTTTTTCATGATATCATATTAAAACCCAAATGACATTCCTTTTTTGATAATGTAATAGACAATATTTGTTTTTATAGCACGAGGTATTAGGATAACTGACAAAAATGCAATAAGTTCCAATTAACGAGAGTAAAAAAAACCAATTTTGTTCCGTGTACAAACTGTAAAATCTTATAGTAAAAACACATCGGTCTGGCTTGAAATTTGAAAGGTGCTATAACTCACACTTTCTGTGTCGATTTAGCAGTAACCTTTTATATATAAAACACTTTGAACGGTTTTTAAACCATAATAAATTAATTATATTTTATAATATTATACCCAATGTTCAGTAGAGTAAAAATATTAAAACTTTACTAATTCATCAATAAAATAAGGGAGTTCGTTTTGGCTTTCAAACACGACATTAAATATTTATAGACCCGTATTATGTTGTCATCAAACTCTTTGCCACTTTGGAATCCTTTTTTTGGTATTTTTTATATTGTCTGAAGATCTCATGATCATGATCGTGTCGATGACAGTGATATATCCACTTAGCTCTTGTATTACGTGTTTTATCCCGCATAGTAGTTAAGTGTTCATTCAAGTTTGGCTTGGAAATTAACATGTAGTAGCGCTATATCCGGGCGATGAGCATGAAATGAATGAAAATGGATCATGAAATGATGATGAAACGAAAAGTGGGATGCGACACAATGATAATAGAGTCGATGAATTGCGATCGGGAGTGAAAATAAGGGAGGTTGGATGGGTCGAGCAATTTTCCTCCTGTAACGAACCGGAGGCCCCAGTTCATGTGGAACACCACAGCAGGTTTCTATCACGTGCGTTGAACGTGGCTTCAAGTTCAGTAAAGTTATTGTTTATTAAGGTCATAAGAATAATTGAAATATAGTTTATTCTTCTTGATATCGTTCGAACCACGAATGGTATAATCATCACTTCAAGCTAATAAGTAGAGGTTTTAAAAGTGTAATGTAACGATTGCTCAAATGGAAAAATGACTCTATTTGACAAATTCCTCATAAAACAAGGGAAAGTGATTTTTATATACGTACCATGGGAATATATACGTATACACGTAAAAGTCTAAAAAAAACAAGGAAGATATAATGGAACACAGTCACAGACCAATCAAATTTTAGAAAGTATAGAATTCTTTGCCTATTCTTCTGTTCTATAGAGATCGAAAGTACATATCTTTGTAAGAATCACAGAAATTGGAAAAATCTGAAACATGCATGTGTAAACTCCATCTGTATGACAGAATACTTCCATTCATAGAGAATTCTTCTCTATTTGATTATTTTAATACTGGATCTTTGCATCGTTGGAGAAGTTTGAAAATATATTTTTTTTAGGTTTATCGATAAAGTTATCTTCTCTTGAAATGTTTATTTTAAGTGCGTTTCAAACGAAATTATTAACTCATTTTTCTAAAAATGACAAAATAAAAGGGAACATGTTCACTAGATTTCGATTCTGACGGTCCAAATTTTCCATTGCACTCTTAAAGTGGTGGGTTCTTTCATTCCATGTTTCACCCACTGGTAGATTCTTATGGAAGATGTAACTTAGATTTAAAAGAAAATATTGGTCAATAATTAGTTTTTATTTGTCGTTTAAATTGTTTGATTTGCTTTGATGTCTGTTCAAAATACAATATGAAGTGACCATAGTTTGTTTGACTCAAAATATGTTCAGGGTATTTAAAAAAAATCATTCAAATTATTGCTGAACATAATCAAAACTTACGAGATTCGGGAAGTTTGAGAAAACAATTGAATGCATTCAATTGAACTATCCTTCAAAATGCAGAAAGAAAAGACGTATTGTTTCTTAGAAATCCATATTTCGAGACAAATATATAACTTAAAGCATTTATTTTTATAGATGTATTACATTGCACAAATATATCTTTTTTTTCATGTCGCTTGAAAATGATTCACAATAATGCAGGCAAAGTGAGCTTTCAGGCGATTAACTCTTGTTTCGATTTGACTCCCGCAAAATTGTTTAATCCCCTATATGCTTGTATGGATCATTTCATTTGACAGCTCATACGTTTTACCAGAGCCTTTCGATGATTCACGGGTAAATTTTTAATCATGCTTTCCAATTGCTGTGATTTGGTATTTTTGTCGATATTCAGTGCTTTCATAAAATAAACTTTACTGTCGACATCTTTAAATTATTGCATGACGGTTCTTGTGTAGTGTTTTCAATCATATAAACAGAATTGTTCATAATATCGTAGGATACATGCACTACTGGTGCCCCTGATCCATGTTCCCAATTCCGATGTCCAGTTTGCCTTTTTACTTGTGTTTCTTTGTGCGTTATTTCACGATCTTTGTGTGTGTCTATTTCCCTTGTAGATTCGTTATCTTGGGATTATATTCTTTTGATTACCGTTGAAATGCTGATTCCTTTGATTTCCCTTCCCTATTTCGTTTTACCTCTAATTGGCGTTATATGAGAAATTCAGTCAGTAGATCAGAGGACACTTACCATACCTACACTATCTGAACACCTGATCTAATCTCCATAATCGAATTTCTTTTTGGTATTTTTACCAAACAAGTCACGTGTTAAACGATATTCTGCGTTACGATAACATTTACAAAATAAGTTTAAGTTTAGCTTTGATGTATATGGGTCGGCATTACGAATTGTTGTCGCATGCATGCCTAGATAAATACTTGATGATACTGCCATCAGACATTTTCCATCAAATGCTGTTAATAATGAAACTGCTTTGCTCCTAGTACAAACCTCCCTTTGATGTAAGCTTTGTTTGTCGTGTTATACAAGTACAATTACATCAGCCGGAAGATTTTTAGTATGCAAACATTGTTGTCAGACATATTATTTTGACTCGAATACTCTCTATAATTTGTTCATTACACAATCTACTTCCTTTAGAAATTGAATCTGGCTTTTACAACTTTTGTAATATTCAAACATTTATAAAAAAAAAATAAAGGATTTAAGGTAAAAAAAAGTACAGTTAGTTCCAGATGAAAACAATTAAATCATAGAAATAAAAAGGTGCATTTTACAGGTCATTTATAAGGACGGTATTTTAATTTGCATTCGTTCTACTATAAAATCAACTCTTGCGTGGTGAATTTCAGTTTTCAAACTCATATTTTTCAATAAATATCTTGAAAGCAAACAAAAAAATGACAACTATATATCCCAGAGGCTATTATAATATAAAAATCATCAGAAAAATAACACTAAAAACTTCCGTCTATATTTGTCATTATCAAATTTTGTAAATTGTCCTACAAGGGGGATTTATATCAGGAAGTTATAATGTAACTGTATGCAAACCAGCTGTTTAGAAATCAATTCAAGTTAATTACCAATATTTTACAATTATAACTCTCTATCCCATTGAGGTTTCCTTATATCAATGTCACAAGTTTTTTATTAGGTTTGTTTCATATTCAAAAAAACATAAGTCTCCCTCTGGAACACGTGAAATTAATTCTGAAGTTTGAATAAATGTCAAACAATATTGTATATCAATACTACTTCCGCGTTCCATTGCAAGACAATGAACCATGTTAACGCCATTTGTATTCAATATTATATTTATTTCTTTCATAAACAAATTATTTGTTATTTTGTAAGAAAAATGTTAGAACCTCTCTAACAAAACTTCCAAAAGAGTCAGCAACAATAATTAAAACAATCGATTATTTCAATTTTATTTTTTTAAATAACGTATCATAACTGAAATTCTGTCGACCAAAGCAAAGAACTTATATCTTGTTGTATAATTCAACCATTGTATCGCAATTGAAGGGCTTTCGTGAATTAATATACGGTTTTGTTCAACTATTGTAATTTTCAGGCCATGCAGATCGTACAGTGGATATAAATTGTATTCCATGTTGAAGCCAATATGATGCATGTTTGTTTCTTATTGCAGCAATATTAACTGTTTTATGGGAATGTCCCACAAATCTAAGTTAAATTACCACGTTTGGGCAATTATGAATGTTACACAGGTCAGAAACATAACCATTCTCAAATCATATCAAAATTATATCCTCTTAGTATTCTACTAAGTCACATTGTGTAGAAATGACTATTGTGTGCAGCAAATCACATTTCACCTTTCATGATTGCGACAGTATCATTTAACGGAAAACCTTAAGGATTCTGAAAAAGCTATTTGATTCAAAAGAAGAGCGGAATGTTAATAGATTGCCAACAAAGTAACTCAATGGTTTTCGTAGGTTTGCTTTCAATAAGATTGGACAATAGATGATCTTATCAGAAAGAAAATAGAGAGTATAAAGCAGAGGGATTCACATGGTTGAATTAATACAAATGGATAATATTATAGTGCTGCGGACGTCAAAAGATTTTTCAAACTTTAATGGGCCTAGAGGGTATACGGCTATATCATATGTCAATGGAAAGATAAATCTATTTTGGTTTTGAATGTCATATTTTTCTAACTGAAAAGTGGTTAGGTTTTCTGCTATTTTGCATTAATTAGAGGAGGGATCAATGATCAATTCCTACCGGTGCGCCTGATCCATGCTCCCAGTTTTTAGTAGAGTTCGAGTTGCTCATTTGCTTTTGTTACTTTGTGTGTATGATTTTAGTTACTTTATGTTCTTTGTTGTGCATGTCTGTTTTCCATGTTTGGTCTTTGTCCCTGAATTACATTCTTTTGATTACCGCTATAGCCTTGGTTCCCTTAATTACTCTTTAAAAGGCATTTGTTTCTTATGAAATTGTTTTATTTATATATTGTATAACAACCAGTATTTTAAACGTGACACACATATAGAAACACTCAACCTTTTCTTTATATCGGGTAAGCTATCTGTATAATTTGATTGGTTGAAGTGAAATTATAGTTTTGATATCTATTGTCCTAAAACAAGACTTATTTCACAATACGTTCTTCGGTCTGTCGGAGGAAATATAATGTTTGAACCGGCTTGATTTCAATTAGCATTAATTAACATTAATTATACTACTTCTTGTACATGTACATCATTTGAAACAAAACACGAACGAACCAATAAAATAACACATATCTATGTCAAACTTGAACGAACCGGACCGTATAATGGGAAGCACTCATAGTTATAATCAGTCATTATCAATCATTGCCTGTAATGTATTGTTGCTTTCCACCAGCCAGTAAAACCAAAGTATGTTTTGTTAATCAGATATAAATTGTAAGTGTCGCAATTTTGCATCCTAACTTACTGTTTCGTTGGCCATGAGTACACCACTTGTGTTTAATGACATAAACATATATTTTCAAATACCCTTTCTAGCCAATGTTTTTTTTTAAAACTTAAACAATACAACAAAACAATTTCAAATTCTCTGATTAGAAGGAAATCTTCTTTTGTCTTTTGTTCTGGAATTTTTAATCGACAACATATTTGTCCAGTGTGGTGGACGCGTTTTTCAACAAAGGGTCGGCATTCCAATGGGAACAAATTGTGCTCCTCTACTTGCTGGTTTATTCCTTCACTCTTATAATGCGATCCGAAGGAACGAATGTCGTTTAGTTAGATCCTTTAATCTCAGTTTCCGCTATATAGATGACGTATTATCTTTAAACAATGTTAATTTTGGGGATTTGATACATCGCATCTACCCCAAAGAACTTGAGATAAATGATACTACAGACACTGTAGCCTCATATCTTGACCTACAGTTAGAAATCGATGGTAAAGGAAAACTATTGACCAACTTTACGACAAACGTGATGACTTTTCATTCAAAATTGTCAACTTTTCTTTCACTTCTGGCATCATCCCCTCAGCACCTGTGTATGGAGTGTTCATATCACAACTCATACGTTATGCCAGAACATGCAAAGACATCGCAGACTCTTTGTATCGCGCTAGAATTCTAACAAATAGGCTTCTGGAACAGGGTTATGTTGCTACAAGATTGAAGTCATCACTACAAAAGTTTTATGGTCGTCAACATGAACTCGTGGATCGTTACGGTACTAATTTGTTCAGCGTGTCGTAGTTTTCCTTTCCTCTTTCGTCTACCCCGAACCTAACTATTTATGAGCAACTCGGCGGGTGTTTCTAGAAAAGCAGAGGACGTTTAAACTACCGGTGCACCTGGTCCATGCTCTCAGTTTTTAGTGGAGTCTGAGTTGCTCATTTGCTTTTGTTACTTGTATGCATGATTTTAGTTACTTTATGCTCTTTGTTGTGTATGTCTGTTTTCCATATCTGGTCTTTGTCCCTGGATTACATTATTTTGATTACCACTATAACCTTGGTTTCCTTGATTACTCTTTCTAAGCACAGATACAATATAGACAAAGTTAGATAAACAGATGAATTGAAAATCCTGACAAGATTGTACATGATCAGGATCATTTTGTCAACTTCCTTCTAGGTCAGATTTATTTATATTAATGCAATTTGTATACCACTCCTGAAAGAAAGAGACATTAATCAAAATTGATCTCTAGTTTTAGCATAAATTTGTATATCAATGTTACTTCCTTTTATTGGTGCTCAGGACATTGATCAATATTATAAATATAACATCTCTATCGGTCACATTAAATTATAATCATACAATGATGACAACTTGAAATTTGAGTAAGATATGATCTATTTATACAAAAATATACCTGTAAAATGCATCGAAATTTATTCAAAGTTGAATGTATGCAAGTGAAATCAGGGTAACTGCGGTCAAGGCATTTAGTAAGTAATAAAGTACTTTTCTGTCTAAGAATCGGGCACAATATGTAGATGGTGTGGCACATGAAGGAAAAATACGTAGAAATTTTATTGCATTAACTAAGTATTTATATCTGATAACTTTAGAAATAACCGTCGACATGTTTGTGAAATTTGAGATTCATAGGTCACATTTATTGAAATGCACTATGGAAAACTGTGAGCAAAATATCCTGCACTTTTTCCATCTACCTCACAGATACATCAGGAAAAATATAAATAGCTTTTCAGTTGTTGTCTAGATGTGTAGAATAAATTTGACGCAAAAAGACCAAATTTATAATTATGATATGCCACTCATAGCCTGATTCTTCACCAGAATGGTACTTAACTATTATAGTATTCCCGTCCTCTTTTGCAGTTGTATATCAAGACATGAGTTCTTTTTCACTGACCGATATGAAGCGACTTTCAGAAATAGTGATTTTTCTTCCGGTTCGTCACGTACGTCGTCTGCGACGAACCACAGGGTACGAATCAATTATTGAACACAAATTTGTGGCTCAATCGAAATGAACCACCTAATGAAAATTACCATAGATATATAATAGCAAGTGCAAGTATGATTAATATTACTCTGGATAAACTGGCGGGTCCTACTGAAAAAAACAATTTGCTTGTTTCGCATTCTAATTGACAACCAGAATCGTTGGTCACGTTACCAAAGCATATAGCAAAATGTTGGGTCTAAATTTAATTCTCCAATATCAGATTTATGAACTGAAAAAGCCTTTCTGGGATAGTGCGTTTCATTTAATTTCTCAAATTTGACGTAGAAATGATTTATAGTATTATTCTCGTTCTAATTTGGCGCTTAATGTCCATACACTTATTGCTTTATTGGCAAATTGATCATTGTTTGATCAACTTAATAATGCAACAGCTGCAGCCAAGGTATTCACTAAGCCATCACAACTATTTATTCTATGACGAGATTAACGCTTCAAATAATGTTTAGTGTTGTTGGGACATAAATATATGTATTTTTAATTGTTCTTTTAAAAATTCAAATTGAATTATCAATTGTAGCATATACAGAGTGGTCTTAGAATCGAGGAAATTGCGAGATGTTTACGTACCAATAATAAAGAAATGATTAGTTAGTTCTTGCCCAGCTGTGACTGGAAAAACAAAAAAAACCAATTACAAAGGTGTCTTAGTTCAATTCAAGTAAGTGTTAATGTTGCCAATATTTGTTTGGCTTTAAATTATGTATCAGACAGTCATTAAAAGGAAATTGTTATCCATAAACTTACGCGAAGGGACAGGTTATGAAATTGGCCTACGACGTAGTTGATAGCTATAATACGTTTTCGTTAGCTATCTTCTCATTCGATGGACTAAATGTCAGATATGAACTTGGTGAAATCGATAGGATACACGTTAAGTAAATGTGTCATTAATATAAATTGACTTTGTATTTAAGTGGAAAATAAAGCAAAAGCAAAATATGTTGGAGAAAAAAAAACTAAACCATTTTTTTCTAAGGTAAATTGTAAAATGTGTTTCGAATTTAAGATATCAATTTTTAGACCTTATATTATTTCATTGTTAAGAGTACAACCCACGTTTATCCGTTTCTCGAAGATTTTAAATTAAACAGTTTTTTATACAGAGTTGCTTATTTGCTTTTGCTACTTTGTATGTACGATTGTAGTTACTTTATGTTCTTTGTTGTGTATGTCTGTTTTCCATGTCTTGTCTTTGTCCCTGGGTTACATTCTTTTGATTACTGCTATAACCTTGGTTTCCTTGATTACTCTTTAATTCCGAATCATAAAAAAATATTGTTAGTTACCTTTGTTAACCATACATACCTTTCGCCATGTTTATGCGCCTTTTGAACTGGATTAATTATTAGTTACACCTGTACTGGTAGTGATCTGCACAGCAATATATAGAAACCCTTATGTGAAGACCCTTACTTGTCATAAAGATGTCATAAATGTCGGAGCATCTAAAACTGTCACGTACACATTGTAAAAGATCAGATATTGGTAATATTTGATGTCCTTACAATACTTGTAGACCTATACTGCTACCACACTCTCCAAAGAAGAGATAGTGGAAAGTCATAAACTCGTGCTATCCTCTTTTGGTTTCTCTACTTTTTAAAGAGAGTAATTATATAGTGGATTCCTATACTTCCCAAGAATCCATACCAACAACGCTACTAATATACCACCAAACCTCTTTCAAAACTTTTTAACTTTAATACTCACAGCTGTATCAAAGAATGTCTCCAGTCCTAACAAGACACTTGTTACTCCGTAGTGCCATTAATTTATTGTGGATCCTGAAAAATTCAGAAGATCCTCTGGAAACCCCGATTTAAAGTTTATTATCAAAATACAATAACATTAAAACCTATGATTTTTCAACCCTTTATAAATCAACTAAGAAACAGTATACATCGTTGTTACTCCAGGAGAATGATACACCTAGATACAGATACATAGTACTTGGTAGATATTGGTAATACTTTGTAAAAAAACGATATCCAAATTATCTTCCACATATACCGATAAAAATGTTTTCAAAATGTTGAAATTTATATCGACAAGATATTTGTCCAATGTAGTGGACGTGTTATTCAACAAATGGTCGGTATATTCTTACGGGAACTGATTGTTCCCCACTATTCGTTGACCTATTCCTTCACTCTTAGGAGGCTGACTTCATAGCGGACCTGATCCAAAGAAAGGACTATCGTTTAGCCAGATCATTTGATCTTAGTTTCTGATATATAGATGACGTATTATCGTTAAACAACCCTAGTTTCGGTGATTTTATACACCTCATCTACCTAAAAGAACTAGATATAAAGGATACATCAGACACTGTGATGTCAGCCTCATATATTGACATACACTTAGAGATCACTGGAAAGGGAAAACAATTAACAAACTATACGATAAACGCAATGTCTTTTTATGTCGCATTGTCAAATTTCCATTCATCTGTGGCAAAATTCTTACAGCGTCTGCGTATGGAGTTTTCATATCAAAACCCATACGTCGTGCTAGAGCTTGCCTTAACTACACAGATTTTTTTGTACCGATCTAAACTTCTTACAATTAGGCTTCGGGAGCAGGGTTATGTTGCTATAACATTGAAGTCAACACTACAAAAGTTATATGGTAGTAATCATGAACTCGTGGATTGTTACGGTATATCCATGTGCACCCTCAGAACCGACTTGTTCAACGTGTCATCGTTTTCCTTTTCGTCTATCTCGGATTTGACAATTTTTGCAGGCAACTCGGTCGGTGTTTCTATAAAAACAGAGGACGCTTACACTACCGATACACCTGGTCCATGCTCCCACTTTTCATTGGAGTCCGAAATGTTCATTTACTTGTGTTTCTTTGTACGTACCATTCTGGTTATTTTATGTTATTTGTTGTGTCTATTTGTTTTCCCTGTCAAATAAATTAATAAATGAAAATAATGAATGAAAAACTCCTTATGTGAACGAGCTGTTCTACATAGGGAAAATATGTTTTTGTATTCGGCTTTCATATTTCATCAGCTACCCTTGTTTAGCCTTTGATGAAATCAAAACTCGTGGAAGAGAATAATTTTACTGTTTCTTTCTCAGATTAACATAAAATGGGACTTTTTTAAATGGCTATTTCCCTTGCTTCCACTTTAATTACAAAATTAATACAAAGGATGAGGATGAAATATAACTTCCGCTTGTTTGCTTTTCATCAGACCTGTTCTCCCTATTCTTTTTTAAAGACCTTCAATTACTGAACAATATTTGTAAACAAATTTTCAATATCTTTATATTCGACCAAAGAAAACTTAAAAGTTGTCTTGTAATTGCTAATCAGTGTACGGAAATCGAATGGTTCATACTGAGCGATAACTAATTAATGAGCAGTGACCACTAGACATCATATACAACTGCCAGAAGCAAGAGAGAAATTGATATCAATATTGGACTTAGTGTTTTGCTGATACTATGAGTTTAAATATCAGCATTGCTTCCTTGTCCGAAGAACGAATGATGAGTATTAGCTAGGTAATCGGATAAACCTTCAGATGCGAACATGTGTATGTGGTGTATCCCTTAATTCATGATTTATCATAAAACTTTAAATCATAATGAATATTGAGTTCATTAAGGTATAAACAAAGTTGATTGTTTAATTTACCGGCACATAAAAAAAAATACATTTAATTGCAATGAAGACAACTAAAGGTTAAAGGAGAAGACCATCTTATTGTGCAAGTCATTAATATCGAAACTAATCTGTTAAATATTCATGAAAATTAAATTGAAACAAAATGATGTCCTCCTCTATATCAATTTATTAATTAATCGAGATTTATATTTAGGAAATTTGAATTTTCCGCGCCTATGAGCGCCACCATGATCGGTTGAACTGTGACGTCACGAAGTCTGCTTGTAAAGTGAAAGTAAATACGTTATTGATTACGATGTCCGAAGAAATCGCAAATTTGGGACTTTTCCCCTTTATTTTCAACCCAAAATAAATAGAAGAAGAGATTGAGGCACAAAATGTAAGCAAATGTCCGACATTATTGACGAACAACGGGATTTGCAGCCAGGGAACTAGTATCTGTATTTCTACTTCCGAAGAATGTTCGTGTTGCTGGTAAAAAAAACTTTAAGAACATTTTTCTTGCATCATGCTTTGGTGATTAGATAAAGAGGATCGTAGATTTATTTACGGAATATTCTTTGTTTACATATTATTTGCAGTACTTGTATCAGTATCAAACCGACTTAATGACGTCACGAGCCAATCGGAAGCTATCGGTAAAAATCAATAAAGTCTGACTATGATCTTCCTTCAGATAGGAGAGTTCTGCAAGATGGCTATCCACTTATATTTCAAGGATTTCGAACTTTGCATAGCTTTGAGCATTTTATAAAAGAGCATTTTGCATTAAAGGTTATTTATTTTTGTTTACGTGGGTATGATTTATCATAAGAGCCTAACTTAATTCAAAGGTTGTCTTTCCCTTTAAAACATAATGTATATATACTACGTAATCACCTGAGTCCATCACAAATTTGTTATGGGCACTTTCTCGAGGAGACCCATTTTTCGCTTAATTTTGGGATCAAATGCAACATGTACTAGATCATTTCACACTACGGTTTTTAGTATGTAAATTAAACAAGAGTTGGGCGACTTCGCCAAGTTTCTTCCAACTGCGGTGGTGGATACAAGTTTGACACGCTCACATCTGGTGTGAATAGTGCGCCGACCATGCCAACAAAAAGTTCCCAATCGCATTTTTAGTCTGCAGACTATCTATTCCACTATAAAAAGTCCAATTATTCAAAGTAATTAAACCATGTTCCATCACTTTAAATGATAAATTTGACAACGATGACGAACCACATTGTACTATACCAAAGAGTAATCATGGGCACCAAAGTTATAACTGTAATCCAGGAATAAAAACCAGACATGGAAAACAGACAAACACAAAAAGGAACATAAAGTAACTAAAAAAAATACATACAAAGTAACATAAGCAAATGAACAACTCGGACTCCACTAAAAACTGGGAGCATGCACCAGGTGCACCGGTAAGGTAAGCGTTCTCTGCTTTCCTTGAAACACCAGCCCAATCGCTCATAAAAAGTCAAGTCCGGGGTAGACGAAAGAGGGAAGGAAAACTATGTGGTATTAAAAATTGCAAAACATGCAACATTGTGATAACCAACTCTTTCTTCACTAGTACCCTTAAAATACGAACAATAGATTTCACTCAAGAATTCATGATGACTGAAGTTGCAAATCGACAAACTTAATACATGGATTAGAATGCAATATGGGGTCTAATATATGTCAGTGAAACACAAGAATGATTAAACAAATGAATGTGCGGTCATTGTTCGGGAATTAATACTACCCAATTCCTGACAGTTTATCAACATTTTAATCAACAATATCATTCAATCCTCTCTATAAAAGTTTGTATTCTCGAAAGCAAATTACCATCCAACGAAAAGTCTTGTGCTAGGTGAAAACTATCGTAGGGAAAGAAAGGAATACTAGATACGCAGACAAGGTATTGCAATACCTTACGAGTGGAATTACAACATCAAAAGTGTAGGAAATCTTTCAAGCCAATATAACAATAGCATAAATATGATGGACTTCATTACATCCGAATTAAACTCTATTCTATACCTCTCATTCTACTACACTCCCTTTACAAAACAAGTCTTGACACTCCTGTTTCTAAAACTACCTTATCCTTATACAGACTTGTTGCCATCATTTTGGATATTGGTTTCCTCAGACTTTTTAAACCAGTTTGTGTTTAAGCTCAAGATGAAGAAAAACAATTCTTTCTTCCGCTACCGTTTTTAAACAAAGTTATAGATGTAATTAATTTGGCGAATATTCTCCACGGTCACGTCGTTACGGGAGATTTAAGCATCATCGTAAACGAATCTCTGTGTTAGGTCCTTTCTAAAGGCCCCAGGTACCGTGAACCACGCTCCATAAATTGGATTTATAACTTTAAAGTTCTTATGGATGCTGTGGACTTCGCAAGAAAATGGATAAAACGACAAGACATTGATTCTCTGTCAGAGTGGGTAAAGGCCGTGATGTCTTTAATTTTGAAACGAATGAAAGTTTTAAGTAGGTCAATGAGTGTCAATGCTACATCAGTCCTCAAAGATCCCACAAAAACATTATCTATTATACATAACAAATATGTTGTTGTACCAGTAGACAAGCCCAAAACAACATTGTTTTTGTCTGCAAAACGTATTAAACCAAATGTTTATTATCAGAGGTAGACGTAGAAAATAATAGCAGCGTTAAGAACTATACTGCCACTACAACCTCCAAAGAAGAGATAGAGGCAAACCATAAATCTGTGCTATCCTCTTTTGGTCTCTCTACCAAAGACAATGATTGTGATTTACCGACTATGTACTGGATTCCTAAATTACAAAAGAATCCAAACAAATAACGTTACATAGTTGGGTCTGCAAATTGTAAATTAAACCTCTTTCAAAACTTTTAACTTTTATACTTATAGCTGTCAAAGAGAGTATTCAGTACTACAACAACATTTGTCACTCCTGTATTTGTATTAATTTAATGTGGATTCTGAAAAATTCGAAAAGATCTTATGAAGACCTTCAATTAAAGACTATCATTAGAATATGATAGCACAAAACCCTGTGATTTTTCAACACTATATACTCCTATTCCCCATACTCAGTTGCAATCCCGACGTAAAAAGATTATACATAGTTGTTTTTCCAACACCTGGTGGAACACCTAGATACAAATACATCTTCCTTGGTAGAGATACCTCGTACTTTGTCAGAATTAAATCCAAATAATCTTCCAAACATACAGAAGTAGATGTTTTCAAAATGCTGGAATTTTTAATCGATAACATATTTGTCCAGTGTGGTGGACGTGTTTTTCAACAAACGGTCGGCATTCCAATGGGAACAAATTGTGCTTCCCTATTTGCTGACCTTTTCCTTCACTCTTATGGGATTGACTTTATAGTTGATCTGATCCGAAAGAAAGAATATCGTTTAGCTATATCCTTTAATCTCAGTTTCCCGTATATAGATGGCGTATTATTTAAAACAATCCTAGTTTCGGGGATTTGATACATCACATCTAGCTCAGAGAATAAAAGATAAATGATACTACAGACACTGTGAAGCCAGCTTCATATCTTGACCTACACTTAGAGATCGATTGTAAAAAAACTTCACGGTTAATCTCAGTTTCCGCTATATTGATGACGTGTTATCTTTGGACAATCCTAAGTTTGGGGATTTGATACATCGCATCTACCCAAAAGAACTTGAGATAAAGGATACTACAGACACTGTGAAGTCAGCCTCATATCTTGACCTAAACTTAGAATTCGATGGTAAAGGAAAACTATTTTCTAAACTTTACGACGAACGTGATGACCATTCAGAATTGTCAACTTTCCTTTCATCTGTGGCAACATATCTTCAGCACCTGCGTACAGAGTATTCATATCACAACTCATACGTTATGCCAGAGCTTGCCAAAACTGTGCAGACTTTTTGTATCGCGCTAGAATTCTAACAAATAGGCTTCTGGAACAGGGTTATGTTGCAACAAGATTGAAGTCTTCACTACAGAAGTTTTATGGTCGTCAACATGAACTCGTGGATCGTTACGGTGTATCCATCTGCGCCATGAAAACTGATTTGTTCAACGTGTGTCATAGTTTTCCTTTTCTCTTTTGTCTGCCCAGGAGTTGACTTTTAATGAGTAACTCGGCGGGTGTTTCTAGAAAAGCAGAGGACGCTTAGCCTACGGGTGCATCTTGTCCATGCTCCCAGTTTTAAGTGGAGTCCGAGTTGCTCATTTGCTTTTGTTACTTTGTATGTGTGATTTGGTTACTTTTTGTTCTTTGTTGTGTTTGTCTGTTTTACATATCTGGTTTTTGTCCCTGGATTACATTCTTTTGATTACCGCTATACCCTTAGTTCCCTTGATTACTCTTTCAAGATTCTTATCAACACTGTACCTCTGTTACCCATACTCAGTTAAAATCCCGACTTAAAACATTATACATCGTTGTTTCTCCAAAAAAGATTGTACACCTAGATACAAATATATAGTTCTTGGTAGGGATTCCTTATACTTTGTAAGAAATAATTCCAAATTATCTTCCAAATATCCAGAAGACGATGTTTTCAAAATGCTGGCATTTTTATTGACAACATATTTGTCCAATGGGTACAAATTGTGTTCCTCTACTTGTTGACCGTTTCCTTCACTCTTATGAGGCTGACTTTATAGTTGATCTGATCCGAAAGAAAGAATATCGTTTAGCTAGATCCTTCAATCTCAGTTTCCGCTGTATAGATGACGTGTTATTTAAAACAATCCTAGTTTCTGGGATTTCATACATCGCATCTAGCTCAGACAATTTGAGATAAATGATACTACAGACACTGTGAAGCCAGCCTCATATCTTGACCTACACTTAGAGATCGATTGTACAAAAACTGTTGACCAAACATTACGACAAACAAGATGCCTTTTCATTCAGAATTGTAACTTTTTTTATCTGGGGCAACATTTTTTAAGCATCTGCGATGTAGTTTTCATATCACAACTCATACGTTGTACTAGACCTTGTCGTAACTACGCAGACTTTTTGTATCGCGCTAGAATTCTAACAAATAGGCTTCTGGAACAGGGTTATGTTGCAACAAGATTGAAGTCTTCACTACAGAAGTTTTAAGTTCGTCATCATGAACTCGTGGATTGTTACAGTATATCCTTATGCACCATCAAAACTGACTTGTTCAACATGTCATAGTTTTCTTTTCCTCTTTTGTGCACCCCGGACTTTACTTTTTATGAGCAACTCGACGGGTGTTACTAGAAAAGCAGAGGACGCCTACCTCTGCAGCTGGTTAATGTTCCCAGTTTTTAGTAGAGTCCGAGTTGCTCGTTTACTTTTGTTACCTGGTATGTTTTATTTTAGTTACTTTATTTTATTTGTTATGATTGTCTGTTTTCCATGTATGGTCTTTGTTCTTGGATTACATTCCTTTGATTTCGTCTTGGATCTAGGTTTCCTTAAATGAAGTAAATCATAGAATAAATTGTAACTTATATAAAAAAAAACCAAAAATTATTATAGATCTAATATATATACTAAATGAAGATAAAATCGGGAAAAATCATCCATAAATATATAAAGGATATTCAATATCATATCTCGTCTTAATTAATTTTGTATATTCCAAACAAGTTTGCGCTTTATTCGCCATTACAAATATTACAATTTAATTCAATTGTTTGTTTGTTTGTTGGGGTTTAACGTCCGAGCAGCAATATTTCAGCTATATTCAGACGATGATCATGAAATGGATGATTAAATGAACATGAAATGAAAAAAAAAGGATGGGACACAAGGATAATACGGTCGACAAATTTTGATTGCCACTGGAAAAAGGGGGGATGGGTAAGGTCGGGCAATTTAGCCTCCTGTGGCGGAGCGCAAAGGTTCCTACTCCTATCGAATACCTCAACAGGGTTCTTTAACGTGCGAGGAACGTGGCATCTTTCCCAACACGGTGCACCACTATGGTTTGCGGTCAGGTTTTCCGTTTTATAGCCTGACAACCCCAGCATGTAACACGCCAGGGGTACCCCATTCCACCACCTGGGTCACACATCCCAGTTGCTCTGTGGGCAGAGCGCCTAGCCCCCGGCTAGGTTTCTGAGCACTATTTAGTCGCCTTTTACGACAAGCTTAGCGCTGCTGCAGGCCTATTCTTTTAACACCCGGACCTGCACGGGCGCAATTTAATTCAAAGCAATATATTTTTAAAGTGGTCAATAAGACACGATTTTTCGTATAATGCGTTTTTTCAATAACTATTGTATTACGATATTATCATTAGTACATGTAAGTAATACATGCTGTAACGATTTGTTGAACAGATCATCAATTCATAAGGGTAATTGTTTTAACAATGAATCGTATAAGCCTTCCGTCTATAGATCACTATCTTTAACATTAAAACATTAATTTATAATGCCATATCACGGCTTGAATGTTGATTTTGAACCTTTGAACAAAAGCAAATATTGTATTCTAACAAGTGTTTCTGGAATTGGACTAAGGCAGATACAATATATTTATAATTGACATCAAACATAATGTTTTGTTGTAGAATAAATCGAGTAATGAGAATTATTTGGTACTGAAGTTGGTTAACGTCTTTGCAGTGTGTAAAATGAACCAAATTGTGAACAATTTAGATCTTTTCACTCTTTGTTAAGCTTTAACATAAATATTGAGTTCGTTGACTCTTATTGTTAAATTCATTTGCATGACGGTCATCTAAAGATTTCAATGAAAGCTTTATATCCTGATAGTTCCAACAGTCGTGAGAGAAAATGTTTTACATAAAAAAACTATTGCGTGAAGGTAGAGTTCATCGACTCTTATTCTGTGTAGAATTATTTGCACACAATAGCATTCTTGACAATTGACCTAGCGATTCTAATGAAAGCTATGTATATTAAAAGTTCCAAATGATTTTTGTCGTTAATATTTTTTTAAATAATTATTTCCAGTAGACAAAGTAACTTCTATATCTGGGCATGAGGGTAAAAATCTCATATATTGTATTTTTGCTTTTCAAGATTGATTCTTCAAATTGACGTTATATAAGTCTAAGCGCCATTTGAAATAAAATGTAATTTTAGCGTTTGTTGTCTCATTAGCGTTTCCCGCGTTTCCCGCGTTTCCAATTATTACGGGGTTCAGTACGAAAAATTTTGCCAGTCATTATGAGTTCAAATACACTTGTGCTACCAGTAAGATACGTTTTAAGCGTTACGGATTTCACTACCGAATACAACATCGTTTCAAATAAAAACAAAACTAACAAAATGGTTAAGTATAACTATAATATTATTATCCCATCAAACTCAATGGACTCATTCAGAAACTGTATTGCATTCTGGGATTGCAATTGTTCGTAGCGCTCCTATGTTGGTCAGCATGTATTTTACGAGGACGATGCGACAACGCAACAAAGATGAATTTCTGAATTGATCCATTCCGAAAGCGAATGTTAACGTTACTTAAGTACCATTACCGACATTATCTGAGCATGATTCATTTATTTACTTCACAATATAATAAACAACGAAATCCTCATTACGGTAAACATACGAATTTGAACTATGACCTTTGTTCAAAGTTCATCTTTACTGAACTAGGTGTCATTTGTTAAGTGTTCTATGGCATAACTTCCTTTATAAAATACAGACACCACCAATGGTAAAGTGATTCATTGTGTAGAAAACCCACCAACATATGCAATATTTTTACAAAACAAAACTCCTTTCAGTATTCAGATCTGCACTTTTGAGAAATCCCACTAAAAACTACCAACTCAAACAAAGTCAAGAACGGTAACTCATGCAAATTTCCAATTTCATATTCAATCTATATATATTTTTTTTATCTTTATCTAGTTTAGTGACCAGTGACTGTTTCTGAACAAGAAATAAAACTGAATTTGGTGGGTTTTGGACATGCGTGAATCACATCCTGTCTGATTTTTATAAAGACTGCAATTTAAGTTTTATTATTTATTTTTTGTTCCATGTAGACATACATTAGATCATTTATTTACGCCAACGCCAACACAATGATATCACATGTGAACAAGTACAATTTGGTATTGTTAAACTAATGGCCAACGCACCTAAAACCATTGATTTGTAAATAATGCGCTTTGAGAATAGACTATTTTAGATAAATAAGGCTCTTAAAAAGCCAAAAGGTGATGACGATGAATTTTCACTTCTAGCAGCTAATCCATTGGAATTGTTCCCTGAAATATGTTTATTGCAATACTGTAATATGTTTGTGTTATATTGGTAACATCAGAGGTCTATTGTCCTTTATGGATGTCGTATGGATCAGTTCACTGTCCTTTTTGGTCATTAACGAGGAATCAAAATCGACAGAATCTACTTTTGGAAATACAATAAAATACAAATATCCAGGATAAAGGTACTGCAACAATAAAAAAACCCCAAAAAAACATATTTATGTTTTCTAACCGTCTGTGTATTCATAGAATGAGTAATTAAAACATAAGCACCGTTTTAGCACGGTCTAGCTTAGAAGTGAAACCTGCTCGGTTTACAATGGCAAATAATAATTATAATACATACCAAGTAAAATGTGTCTTTCTTGCTAACAATAGAATTGTATTTACGGAAAGGCACCATAAAGATGTACATTGTACTCCATAGGAAATTTATAAACACAGGAGGCAACGCAAGCACCTGTTGATTACATTAATTGTAAACGCTTGCAAAAAATTAATCACCGCCTGGATTTTAAACTACTTAAAGTGTTGCGTGCAAGAAAATGGTAAACAAAGGAATTATAAATAAAAGATGTATCTAAAAGATTAATAAAGCGACCCCAGATTCTGGGGGAAATCCAAGAATAAAGAACAGGAAGCGAGAACAAATACATGTACATACAACAAAGAACATGAAATTACCAAAATAATACGTACAAAGGAGAACGAAGTAAATGATCAAGTCGGACTTTGGAAACACCCAACCAATCGCTCTTAAATGTCAAGTCCAGAATAGACGAAAGAGGAAAGGAAAATTATGACACGGTAAACAGATCGGTGCTCATGGTGCAGATGGATATCCAAATACTAAACTTGTTGGTTACCACACACATGAAAGAAGAAGTGCAATATCTTTTTAGATAGCTTTAACGATAAGGGCAAACCTCGGAAAAGGAAGCCTTTATGCAATAATGATTAATATAACGTGAAACCCAATGAAATAAAAACATTAGAGGAAACATACACTTGATAACTGTACCATTCGATAACACAAGAAAATGACAAAACTTACAAATTAAATGATAACTTGTAGGAAAAAAAAAACCTTTTTATGTGTTGTTCTACAAAATATCGGTCGCATCATGGGACTATTGTCTTTTTTTTGTTCTATTTATAGATCGGTTCACTAGCGTTTCTATTCTTTATGTAGGAACATGCTATGAAATGTTACATTAATTCTAATATTAAGGCAAGGTAAGGGTAGGGAAAAATCTTTATTGTCGCTGTTTCCCGGGCATTTCCTGATGTCATACTTTATACAAAACACTAGACTTTCTGTTGGTAAATCGGTATGCTATATTTCGGTCAATTCTGTATTATAAAAATGTAGACCATACTATATCGTCCTACATTATGAATGGATGAACGATATGATCACCAAGATACTATGTTGATAAATCGACCTCTGCGGGATATATCACACTGTATCTTCGATAAATCAACCTTTAGTTCTTTCAAATATTGCTTTCCCCTCTCACATGCCATCCCTCTACTACAGACACTATATGCATTACATTTAAGCTTAAACACGTAATTCTTTTTTTAAAGAATTGAAATTATAATAAAAGATCTGGATAACCTAAACTTCGATTGTTTTTTTCCAGTATTTGGTTGTCATGGTGTATTTTTGTCGGCACACTTCTTTTCTCTTTCGTTACATGTAACATGACATGAATAAATTACCAGATTATACCGTGGAGTAGAATCGAAGTCAACACCGTCACTAGTTATCGGTTGAGTTATTCACTTCATCCAATTTGTCAGCTGAGATTTATTTGTATGTGTATTTGTATATTTGCACTTGTCCTATTAGTCATTCTGACTGTGTTCATTAGAATGTTGCATGTAGCAGTGTTTTTTTTTCATCAAATGAATCCCATCGATTTTTCTAATTTAATAAATTACAGTACTAATGTTTTATGCATCTGCATTTTACCCTCATATTACAATTTTTGTGAAGGTTCCTTTGCATTTTCCTTGATTTGATAAGTTTGATATTATCCTTCATTAAGGTAAATCTTTCTATATAAGTTCGTATTTGAATTGGAGATTTGTTGTTTTTATTGCATTGTATTTGCCTGTATCTTGAAGCTTTACCATTTTTTCCCACTTAACTTTGATATCATAAAAATATGTAAATTTATACATGAATCTGTAATTTATGTATATGCATGGTGTTCAAGTTGGCATTTTAAATGGAACAAAGTTTATTTTTGAGCAAGATAAATATGACTGATTTTATATTAAGCGTTATCAAATGCTTTTTTTCCGTTACGAGAGAAATGGTAATCATGTATTATAAATGGTGGGTTCGTGTGATGAATGTTGTGTCTTGGTTTCTGCAAATAGTATGTGTACGCTGTGTAATATTGTTTCTGTTACAGGGTCACGTGACATCCATGATACTTAAACATGGCAATATAACCGTTGGAACGTGTGACTTCGCATTTCATTGGAAAAAAGTGTCAGCAACCGTAAAATTCAAGGCTCCATTAGGGGTATGAATGTTTTCAATCACGTTTTATACTGAATTGATACGAGGCAGGGGTAACCTACATGTATAAGGGAACGAAGTTGAATATAATGATATTTAAAAAAATGATAACACCTTTTACAGTTTCATATCAACTAGAATTTATTTTTTCAGACTGTTGTTAAAGATAACTAAGTAAGGATCATTGCTTTGTATTACTCTTGGTATTGCAAGTTAACTTCCTGTCAGTAAGACTGCAATCAGGCTCTCAGTGCTTCTAAGGTCAAAGGTTAAATTTGCATTGATAACCATTATGAGGACTTTGTCCTCTAAGAATAATCTTTTATGAAATAACTTACCTGTTGAACCAATTCAATAAAATACGAAACACACTGATCACACAGTTCGCCAAATAAAGTCTAAATTAATCGGATTTTGAATGGGCAAAACGAGAAAATGCGTCGGCTATGTTTATTTTAAAGATAGTACTTGTTATTGTTGTGCATCTTTATGTCAAAAAGAAATCAATAAATGTTGTATGCAAACTACAGATTTAGTCAGATATATGCATAAAGTCTAGATATTTGTATTGTCTGACAGTATGTTCAAGACAAACTATGCGAACAAAATACGGTTGCAGACGCTATTCAAATTGGGTATCTGTTTGACACTATATTTAAGACTGCAGTCAATAACGAACACATGCACCTTTCAACGACTTTAATTTAAAAAAAGAACGAAAATAACAATATGAAACAGTATGAAACATACAATATCACATATTTATAACTTACTATGATCATTACTGATAGCTATATTATAGCTAATACATCACGACACGGGCAATAAGATACAAAGGCTCACCAGATTCATGATTCTCTAAGATTAGTTTTTTTAAATGCACTGGAAAGCATCTTAAAACTTAATTACGTGCATTTCAGAACGTCATTTTAAAATGAAATACTTCTCATGATCTCTGGTTAATCTATCGTGTATAGTTGGGTACAAAAAACTGCTGACTCAAACGACGCAACCAATTACGTTGGATGTTCTTATGATGATTTCATTAAAATGGTACATTATTATTAATTCAAACTATAATCTTTATGACTTTGAAAGAGTTTCTAATATCTGTTGAAATAGCTCAGACTCGATAAATCTTGAATAAGAGTCTTTTTCCATTAATGCCTGTATTTTGTGCTGTGCCGCAAGGAAAGAGTCTTTCGATGGGTTTTCTAAATTAGACACCGTAGTCATTCTTGTCGCTGAGTCCAAATTGACCTGTTTAAAATATAAACATAAATATTTAAAAAGAGAGTAATCAAGGGAACCAAGATTTTAGTAGAAAGCAATGTCAGTTATGTATTTATTGATTTGTGCACTTGGGTGTAATTCAAAGTATATTCCACAACAAATGAATTAAAATAAGGTAAAATAGATGCGATGTCATTAGTTTCCCTTTTGAATTTTGAGGTGATCCTTGCATGTAAAAGAACCCACCAATTCAGTTTTATTTCTTGTTCAGAAACTGTTATAGATCACATAACCATTCATAGTTTTCCTTTTGAGGTTTGAGGCTTGCGCTTTTAAGATGAAATTTATATACCGGTAGATTGTACATGAAGTCAGCACTTCACAAGAATTATCGTTCTTGATTTGACTTGGTTGATTTTAGTGGGAGGTTAAAGTGTAGTTTTCTCAAAAGTGCAGATTGAAATGCAGAATGGACTATTGTCACATAAAATTATAGCACATGTAGAAAGAGCATCGTCTGATCCATGAGTGTTTCTACACTATGAATCACCTTACCATAGGCAGTGTCTGAATTTTATATGGACGTACTTAGAACCCATTTTAGCCAATGATTTGTGTAAATAACATATAATGGAATCAGTTTATAAAGGTTTCATGATTGCTTACCTCTTTCGGTGCTTGAAATGCAACATAGTCACCATAAATCTTCTGTGCTAGAACAGAGATAGTGTTTTCTTTGGATGAACGGAATTCTTCACAGGCTATCCAGAATTCTAAATTTTCTTCACTGAATTCGGACTTGAGAAACCCTTTGAACAACTCAAGGCCATCTAAAGGAAAAATATATTTTATTACTATTCAGTACAATTTATTTCCAGATGACAATGATTGTTTTAACGCGCAAATGTGCAGCCAGTATGCTTTAACTTATCAGTTGATTAAAATTGCAGCAAATGTTTCTAACCGCTGGAACTGTACATATTTTGTTAAAAGGAGATCAGAATATTATATATATCCGTAGTAATTTCATTTTCTTCATAAATTGGAATGACAAAAATACGTCTATCATTCAATACAAATGTATTTAGTTATTTACTTGATGACACTCCTGATATACAACAGATGGCATTAAAAGAAAGCAAGGACATGCCATAACGAACGATTCACAGTTATTTAAGTTTTTTTTTCTCTATAGGTAATTAGATAGTTATTGAGTTCGCGAACCAATTATTGAATATATTAATTGATATCGCTGGTGTTATACTGATAAATAGTCATGTTTTCACAATTGTATATTCAATAGATGATATGTTAACGCTTTGATTTTACTCTTTCGTGTAGATGGAAGCCTAGCTTTATCTATTCTATAGATTCATTGCTGACGAATAATTTGCTTAAATATGTGTCGATGGAAATCATAGATCCTTACAAAACAGAGATAAGTTGTATATATCAAGGACAATTCCGATCTTGAAGCAGAAAAAATATACTTATAGGTTAAAATATAAAACTGTATAACAAAAACCGAAATGAAAGATCAAACTCAGCTTTAAAGATACACGTCTCATTACTTATTTTGCAAAAAGAACATCGAAGAATACCAACACTTACTTTTATCGTTCAATAATGATTCAAATGATTTACTCCACTGCAGCGCCTGATCGTATGTTGGAATTGAGAAGAGGTGAGGTAAACAAAACTTAGGAACTAATGATGTATCAGTGTGGCGTCGTCGTAAGAACTGAAACTTTTTCTTCATATTCTTAAAGCCTCTACAAATAGATAGAATGTGCTGAGATATAACATAACTGTGTATGTAGTTAGTCTCTGAAGCATGTTTTATGCACTTGCATTATCTGTGTATTGCTTGAAATGCTCATGAAAATGGTAAATTATTTTAAATAAATCACAAGATTTTTAAAATTTTATTTTAAGTTTCGCTTTGTTTAGTGCTACTAGGGATGACATATTAAAATGTTCATCCTGTGTGCGGTTTGAATACCTTGTACCGATAGTTTCACTCCAATTTAGATACAAGTAACAGATTATTAGTCAACACAGAAAAATAATCTTGAATAAATAAATCACAAAACTTACGAATTTCTCTTAGACTTTGCTTGTGATCCATCAAGCATAAATTCTGAAGAAGCCATCATCGCCGCATCTGCTGAGCATGTTTTATGAACTCTTCTCGGCTCTCGTTCTTCCCCCTCAAGATCGTCACATCTCAGTCTTTGTTGGAGCAATGAGAGATCTACTGCTCTTGTCTCAATCTGAATGCAAAATTAGATATAATATTATACTTTTTTTGTTTTGTGGTACAGGTGTCATTTTTTAGTGAAGTTGTATTTTTAACTCATGAAAAAATTCAAAGCAAATATGTTTTCTGTTGGCTATTAAACTTGTTTTGAATTATTTTTTTATCAGAATGTAACTTTTAAATCCATACAGCATATGCATTCCCTGATTTTATGTCAGAGACACCACATAATGAAATGTGTTTACTGTCTAACTGATTGGATCTTTGAAAGTCAAACACGTTTTATAAACGATGAAGGAAGACGATTTCAACAGACAAGTGAATTCAAACGTGGTGACCTTATTGGAAATGCATTTGGTCAGCCTTGATTCAAGCTCTAATGCATGTTTCATAAATAGCATGAAAAAAAATTAGCAACTTCAGTAAGAAGATTATCTTATAGTTCACGTACATGACTATTAGTGGGAATAGTACGTCTCACAAAGTCAACTAAGGACTAAGGAGTGTTGAAACAAAGACCTAAAGAAGACTCGAGTAAATTGAGTCTAAATTAGGAATGCACGCACAAAATTCTCTATTATACGGAAAACCCATAGAAGAAAAAAATGGCAATAATTACAACGACACGAGTCCCCGATATGAAGCCTGTAGATATCGTCTTTGATTTTAAATCCTTTTCTATATAAAAATCAATTTTACCAGAAAATTGCATCAGTGACACCAAATATAACTGAAGAATGTATTTCCGTAGCAGATTACTGATCTTCATCGCCCAAATATCCAATAATCATACCGTAAATAACTTCTATCTTACTTAATAGAGTGCAGTCTTAAAAGGATAGAATCATTATGTCATGTTTATGGGAATGGGTCTTTTATTTCGTGACATATATATATGGTTTACAAGCTGTTACAAATTCTAAAAAGCGTGTACGCAGAGGAAATATTTATCGCAGATATTTGGAAATGGCAGTAACACTCATAAAATAGTTAGTAATATCTTCATTAAACCATCAACATTATGTGACACGTCGCTCCCAAAATTTGGTAACATAAATTGCATTGTTATTTAGAGACTGAAAATCAATATAGTAATTTCAGATTTTACAAAATGTTTCAATAAATGCTGTTAGTAATTAAGGAAAGTTACTTTCACCTGTGTCTGAAAAGCTTGAAAATACAATACGAGAGAAGGGCTATATCATTTATTTTAGTTTTAACAATACAACTTCTTTTTAAATATTTGATTCTGCCATAACTAGTGAAACGCTAATTATAACAAACATGGGCGACTGAAGAAAATATTTTTTCTTAAACCTTTATTTTGGCAGCACAGTAAGTCATAAATTCTTATCATCTGACACGTCAAAAGAGATGCATTTCAAGCATTCAGATATAAATTATGATATATATGCCAAGCATCCCTATAAAATAGTATTGTTGTACTAGGAGATTAAGATACTTTAGTGGGAGGATGCCCTGCTTTGAATGTCAGGTTGGTTTATATCAAATGCTTATGAAAATGCTGGCTCAAGGTTACATCTTGAATTTCTGCACGTAGAAAACGCTTTAAAATCTGTGCATTTAGGCGTTTGATATTTCACAGGCATGATTTTGATTTTTTTTTCTATTTTGATACTCTAGTGAAGAAATAAAAATATAGAAGACAGGTGCTGGAGAGAAAACTACTTAATTTGAACGACTGAGAACATCGTATGTGATAATGTTTTATTTTTGGTGCTACTGCTCAAATATTAACATTACTGTTTGCCCTATCTTCCGAATGATAAAGTAAAAAAATGTTGGAAACTAACCTCAAATATTCTGGCCATCTAACTTCCGGAAGTCAGCAATATACTAACATGTAAATGAAATGACAAGACCAGAAACCACAACTTGTTTATAACAAAAATAAATAAATAAATAAATAAATAAAATCACACTATATTTCAAAATTAAAACACAAAAATGTCATTTGAAATAAATGGCTGAAAGTTTTGAAAAAAATGAGAAGCCGATAAAAAATCAAACTTACCGTATCCTGTTTTTTGTCCTTATCACAACCAACAAACAAGGCATGAGCAGGGATGTCATTGGCACACCCAGCACTTTTACTCCTCCGTAAAGGACGTGTTATCATTCTTTTAAAGCGTCTCTTCTTCGATTCTTTGTCTTTTTTTGTGCAACTTGATTTAGAATCTGTCGAAGCTCTTTCTGATGTTAAGTCCAAATCGGAAGTTTCTGGCGAGGAGTCACAACTGAATGTTACTTTACTTTCCTTAATGCCCGAGGAAGACGTCGTGCTTTCAAAAGATAGCTCCACAGCTTCGTCTATATCGCACGAATTTAAACGTCCCGAGCTATTTTTTCTGTCTTGCATTATTTTTCTAATAAAATTTGAAGTTGATTTATCCTTTCCTTTCTCATAAGAAACTGCACATTTTTCTCTCATTTCTTTAACTAGATCTGTAGAGGGTAAGCGCATACTTTTCTTGTATTCTAAACGAAAGTTTTCAGATCTTGAATGCTTGGTAAACTCTAACTTTGGAGTAGTCAATTTACGAACGTACTCTAAATCCTGTTGCCACTGTTTGCTGATCGGAGTCGATGCCTCGTCTAACTGAACGCCCTGGAAGATAAGAAGATATTTTCAGAAAAAGATCAATACTTTAAATACTCCTCACACGTTGCTGTTACTGGCACTATTGATCAGAAATGCTGGAATAGGCTGGCTTGTTCCGTCCTACTTTTGTTGATATTTCCATAATTATGAAAATGAAGTTAGCTGTGGTAATTAGTCGGAATATTTACAAGTTAGTCAGTTCGACAGGAAACGAAGCCGGAAGGAGAATTGGTCATCATAACACAACATTGAGTAACAAGACAGAGTGTAGACGTGTTTCATGTTTCGGATACACAAGATTAGTTTGTTTACATATGTTGGTGGTCGATAAAAATAAAGCATTTTTGAAATTAAAAAGCCACGGAGTATTTTGTTATAGTTAACACAATTAGAAAACAAAATGTCAGAGTTCTTATCATCATTTTTTCTTTGGTGGGTTACTTAGCTTAGCTGGTCAGTTAATTATACGTTAACTACTTCAATTCAAAGATAAAAATACTACATAGGGGCGAATGCAGATGAAATGGGGACTCCAGGATATTATTTGATGATCCCCCAAAAATTGTGCACGAAAATAACAAATAGTTCTAATTAATCCAAAAGATCAGGGTTCCGACCCCAAGTCTCATTGGATGCACCACTCTGGTAGAAATTTCAGAAGAATCAGTTTTCATACAGGATTAAAATCAACAGCAGAACAAAATACAGAATGAGAACACACCATTTAGGCAATGATTTGTGTCGTGGACTAAGGAAGACGTATGTTTCAAAACAGAAAAGAAACGTACTAATATAACGAATCACTAAAATAAGAAATGTTGAGTTCTATCAACTGATCTAAAGCAGTGGCGCGTGTAAAGTGGGAGGTTCCCGGGTGTGGTGCCCTTCTTTGTGAAAAAACTATATTAATTTTGCGCACTAATTGGGCAAAAAAATGAAAGATATAGCCTTGAACCCACCCCACCCATTTTTTCATTTCTTGAATCCCAACCATTTTAAATTTCTGGATCCGCCTTAATAAAGGATGGACATCGAAGTCATAATCTCAGTTTTCTGTTTATGATTATACTGAAGGTATCAATACATCAATTTGTAAAGTAGAAAATGGCGAACCCATATATGTAATATTAGATTTGAAAGATAACCTATTTTGACGTAAAAACACAATTGGATTTCCACATTACGCGATGTTTGCGTTTCGTTCGATCCCAGACAAACCGAATGTAATGTTGGAGTATTTGACCTTATTAAATAAACAAAATAATTTCTATATTTGATCGAGTTTCAAGTGAAATATAAACACGCTATCACTGACATGCTTTAGTTTTATTTGACGTCAAAATGAGTTTTTTTAGCATACGTCAGGATATCAGTTGCCAGAGTAGAGTAACAGCAACGAAAATGAGATTTTTGAAGCCAACATAGGCAAATTTAAGCGCGCAACTAGAAAAATAGCATTACAGAAATGAATCAGGTAGAGTCTAAGTATAGGTTAACACATTGAATATTTATAGAATGAATATTGACAATTGTCTTAATTATGTCGTCAATGGAATAGGTATTTCTAATAATAGATAATGAAATAAATCTACATTAAGGATGTCCGATGTTCTAATTTTGGAATTTTTGTCAGAATTTCGAGATCGTCGGGTTTTACCCAAGTAAAAGCCTTGATCTGTTTTTGTCCATTGACCCTTTGAGTTCTTTTTCTCATATCATTATACATGTATATATCTTTTTGATCAATGTGACAAAATATGTTCAAACCCTCATGTAGTATTTTCATATTTTAAATAAGTTTTAATGCAAAGCCAAGGAGAAATCAAGAGGAGTCTGTTTTCCTGCCAAATTTTCAACTCATTATTATATCTCGAAAAGTGTCTACAAATCTATACCAAAAGTTAAGAAAGCTTGTAATTTTTTAAAATTGAGCATCGAATATCCTTACCAGTTAGAGATTTTTCTCGCTGTTTAACAAGGCTTGTAACTGCTCAAATTTCTCTTTTGAATAGATGAATACATGCAGCGAAAAAATAACGCGCAAAATAAGTTTTTTATCTGGCAATACTGAATGTATTTGTAAAGTAAAATGTTGGTGTAAACCATTCTGCCCGATTCTTAAAGACATTTCAATTAAAAAAAAATATTTTACCGATAAAAGATGTAACCAAAATATCAACGAAACAGGTATCGTAAGTACGTAATTCTTTTTCGTGCGGGTCCGCGGATCAAAAGAATAGGCCCAAAGCAGCGCTAAAATTGTCGTAGAGGGTGGTTGAATATATTTCTAAGTGATTAGAACACTGACTTGGGGTTAGGTCGCTCTGTCCACATCTAGTAAATAGGTTGTGTGTCCAGGTGGTGGAATGGGGTACCCCTGTCATGCTACTTGCTAGGGTCGTCAGGCCTTAATACGGAAAACCTAGCCGCAAACCATTGTGGTGCACCGTGTTGAGAAAAGTGCCACGTTCCTTGCACGTTACAGAAAACTGCTGTGGTATTCTATCGAAGTAGGAACCTTTTCTCTCCGCCGCAGGAGGGTTAATTGCCCGATCCTACCCACCCCTCCCTATTTCCAGTGGCAATCGAAACCCGTCAACCCTGTTGATCTTGTGTCCCATCCCATTTTTCATTTCATCATAATTTCATGTTCATTTTATCATCCATTTCATGTTTATCGCTTGAATAAAGCTGAAATATTGCTGCTCAGGCGTTAAACCCCAACAATCAATCTTTTCACAAATAGTGTTCATAACGTCAAAAGAAAGCTATGGCCATTGTTTATTACACTCTAGGAAAGTCTGATTCGGTATCAACATATCAAAGACACAAAGACGGAAGAGGAAGACAATGAGTTGTGGATAATCTCTGTACACTAAAGGAAAAAGTCCACTTTATAGCATTTAGCTTTTTTCCCATTCTTTTGAACATTAATGCCGTCTTAAAGGCTTGGATAAGGAAGTAATTTGGTATCTCTAAAATGCTTTGTATTATCCCTTCGGTCTTATTACACGAGTTTGGAATTTATTGTTTCAATAGTCGGGTATTTTCTGATAATGGATTCAGATAAGGACGTTTGATTTATGAGAAGTACTGACATCTATGTCATTACGGCTTGTAATTATACCAATTTTACGCCTTGGGAGGTCTGGGTCTTGGAAATATTACTATGTCATGCATTGATCCCTCATGTTAGCCAACACGAATAAGTCACTTATTGGGAATCTGTTATAATTTTTCAGTCTAATAATTATACAAGGTGAATGCAAACCTGGGAACATTCTCCCATTACCTTCTACACGCTAACGCCATAAAAGATAGGTCATATTACCATTGTATTTATTTCTTACTCCATTATCTTATGCTTTAGTACACATATATACTCTTTAAATCTTATTTGTTTTAATGCTTCAATTTTACCGTGTATGATATATCATGTATAACAAACCGTGAGATTTCCTTAAAAATGTTGCTGTCTGCATGGATCATTTTTCTAAATATCGCAATCAAGTGGCTTTATCTGAACTAATCCTAAAATCAGTCCTACATCTAAGAAACTGGGTTCTTTTCTGACACAGAATTGTCTCGGTTTCCCGTACAAGCCACATCTTTAATTTCATTTGATAAAGAAGTAGAAACAAACACAAGATGAAAACTATTTGGCATGTAAATGCATGCGATTAGGAGGCGTGTGTTGCATGAATACTAGTCCTTGCAAAGGTGGTGAAAAATATTTTACAAAAAAAATAATAAAGTTAGATAAAAAAGTTGTTTATATGTATTGTACATTAGTATTAAAGAGTATTGACAGATATTAATATTACTTGATTATTGTCCAATAATAAGGTCACTCGATCTCACTAGAGCAGCTAATTCTGAGTGTCACTGGAGGATAATGAAGCCATGCTACATAGTAAATTGACCATAATTAAAAAGAATCTAAAATGAAACCTATATCTGATATAACCCAGCAATATTGCGTGTTTTTAATTAAATATGAGATAGTTGCAAGTTGAAAAAATGCAATGGCAAGATTTAGCTCTGGAATTTAGCTAGCTTTTCATTTCTTTTGAATCGGTCAGTTGTTTGAATGTGACATAAAGTTACCATTCAAAATTAGGTGAATTAAATTATTTTAAAAAATTGTTCATGACTTTGTAATTATTTACAAATGTTGAAATCAAAAGCTTACTGGGTAAAATGTGTGAGATCAAATCACATTTCATTTGACAACTTTTAAATGGTTTATACCGAAAAATGGTGAAATAAAAATAAACAAATCATGACATATACTACGATTAAAACTTCGTGTAAACCTTAACGACAATCGGAAAAAGGACAAATACATTCATTCTTGAGTTTTAAGTAAGCATGCACAATTTTCTGATAGGGAACATGTACTAAAGTTCAAAATGTAACAAAAACTGCATATCAATCCTTTTACATTAAATTTTTAGTGCAGATTAAAATATCTTACCCTCATTGTAGGAATTCTGGAGTTCACAAATAGTCCTGAACAAGTTTAAACTCTTATGAAACAATATCTAAATCATTAACAATATGTTCCAATCAATAGTCCACAAAATGAGTAATGTAATAATTATGGAAAAGAATCAATTCCATTTATTCCCAAGTCGTCCTAAAATTGGATCTACTCTTAATTACACTCCGATGCTACAGTTACAATGAGCATAAATGCTCATTAACAAAATGTCACCAGCTATTTTAAGACTGATTGCTATTATGTCTGTTATACTGTTCTTAATTACAGTTTCTTTGTCTGCAATACTCGGCTATTAATTACAATTAAATAATCCTACTTCTACCAGACCTTTTTAACACTCGAAACAATGGTTAAATGTTAACAGCAAAGTCACAATTGGAATGAATACTAATTTTCATTGATTCAATCTTTCTACTCAGTTTTCCATCTGACAAGGGTTGCAGTCTAAACTTAGCAGGCGCTTGATACAAGACACATCCGTGTTATTTCTATCACTGCATCGGGGTGATTGGTTACCGGTATCTTTGGGTGGTAATTCAGCTCTTTAGATGATTTCATGCAGCAGATCGTTAAGAAACTCTAACGCTAATTACCAATAAACATCAAGTGCGACTAGGGCAGAAAAACAAGTGTCTGAAGGAACAGAATACTCTCTGGTAAAGTAGTTTTCCATGCTTTCTGTAGCTACTTTTGGATTCTATAATATAAAAAAATCTTAACTTCAAAAGTACAATGTCTACAGGTCGCTTCATTCAGTAAGACTCCCAGGGACGTCACAATCATTATGGAAAGAAAATTAACAGTTTAATGAACTTATGGGAGCATGAATACAGCTTCTTCCATAGAACATGGAATAGTGAGCTATACTGAGAACTTATGCTTGACTGAAAAATGGAGAAAAAAAGTATCATGAAGCGCCTGACTTACAATTTAAAACATTCCGTAGATTAAAATCAAATATCAACCTCTAATTTTCAAAAATTCAAACATTTACTTCACAAAACACATTATCTTATTCTTTTTAAAAACGCAGGAATAGATTTATCTTACTTTCTTTCAATCGAGGAACCTTTCATCGTGAAGTGATCAAAACTGTTTGCACTAGATAATTTAATGACGTCATGTCTTGCAAAAACTGCGGTTCGGAGATTTATCATTAGAACTATCCTCTGATTACAGCATTAACTTTCGGATTTTTTTTCAAAGTAAACTCAAAGAATTCGTACTTCATTATTTGCTCCTAATTATTTCGAAATAACTTTGTGTTATGTGAAGTGTGTTACCCCCTTTGTCGTAAGGATTGGTGATTGTTTTCGTTATAATGACTAATACAGAGCTGTTGGACAAATTACGCCAAATACATGTACTTCAAAATTATTTAAAAAAACAGATTCATTAATAACGAATTGTCACAGTATAACCAATATCAGTTATAAAAATTCTGAGGCAGCCACGAAACAGATTACGTTTTTATTCAATTTCTTAAACATGTATTTCTCATTAACGTAAACGATCGTTTGCTCAAAATTGAAGTGCATGTTATTAACTAAGATAAAGCTTAAAATTACTCTGATGTCGCGATTAATCTTCCCATTTAAATCTTACAGTGAAGATTATTTCCCAGAAATAAAATTATTCCTTCTAGTATATAAGAGCAAGCATCTCAAATAATGGCAAATACGTAAATAGTCATTAGTTTCCAAATAAAGCTTGATAATGATACTTAAATAATCTTTTGTTTTACATCTTCACATGTTGTTGCTTCCCAAGGAGGTTATCGACTCTTAAGAACATTGTACAGGTCTTTGGTTTGAAAGCTGCGGCACAAAGTGCACCAACAATATTCTAATGAATCCGATATATTTTTGTTCAAAGCACAGAAAATCAAGAATGTGTCTGAACTAATCATGTTAGAAAGCACTCTCCAACTTTCCACATCCAGTTCGAACAAAAAACCTTCTTACGATTCTTTCAGTGAGATGTAATTGGGTTTGTTATCTTATGCACTGACATATTGTGTGTACCCTTAATATTATTTTGTTCATTTCAATTCAAACATCAAGCATTTTCTTAGAAATAGCGATTGACACACGTATACCTAACCCATACATTATAGGAGATATGGATGTTACTTCGACTCTTCATATTGTACAGAACTTCATACGGCAGATAAGCTCTTCGATCGGGGTTACTACCGCTAGTTAATCGACGGATATGGTGTTTCAATCTCCATCCTAAGTTCGTTTACCGACGTCGACACGTCATGTCTAACTCCACCATGAGCTTGGAGACGAATCGGTGTTTTCATCTTATACCGAATGCTGTGACCATCTCCACCTTGAAGTTATGAACCAATTTGACCTGTCTATCTTCAACTTGATTTTGGTGACGAATATGGTGTCAGCATCTCCACCAATCGTGGATCGTTCAGTTGGGTCCGTCTGCACCATGGATACTGATTTGTTCAATGTATCATAGTTTTCCTTTCCTCTTTCGTCTACCCTCGATTTGACTTTTTATGAGCAACTCGGCGGGTGTTTCTAGAAAAGCAGAGAACGCTTACCCTACCGGTGCACCTGGTCCATGCTCCCAATTTTTAGTTGAGTCCGAGTTGCTCATTTACTTTTTTACTGTGTATATATTATTTTGGTTATTGTATGCTCTTTGTTGTTCGTGTATGTTTTCCATGTATGGTCTTTGTCCCTGGGTGACATTCTTGTCCGCTAGAATCTTGATTCCATTGATTATTTTTTTTCGACTGAATGGCGTCTTCATACGCTTGTCGACCAATATAGCGTGTCCATATAGGGGTCCATTAAAGTTTGTCGACCAATACGATATGTAAATCTTCAACCTGGGTACATTTTGTATGTCAATCTATATTGTTTGTCCATCTCCATCATGTGTGCAACTTTCTCAGTTTATTATAGTTGCCCTATCAGTTTACCAAACAGAGACCATTCGCTTGCTGGATGTTTCTAGAAAAGGTGACTTACCCTACCGGAGCATCAAATCCATGCTCTATTTTTCTTTTTTTCTGTTTTCTTGGCATTTGAATTGTTACTTGTATGCTATTTTTTTGTCTTTTTGCTCAGTGATGTTTTTTTTTTGTTTTTGAATCATATTCCCTTTTTCTTTTTCCTCCCTTGAGTGTTTAATTGTATTTTAACAGTTGTCGCCCTTTAGATTTTTTATTGAGATATAAGTAGTTATCTATGATATTTTATGTTCCAAAATATTCCATATTCTTATTTTCTTTCCATTCAATTCCACCATATAATTAAGGATAAGTGTCATAAAATGATACAAAGAAAATAAAAATGCTACATGATATAAAACAAAATTGAATAATTTCTTATTTTTCTTCTACCCAGTTCTTCATCCGTCTACGTTTTTTTTTAATTTACAAGGTGTAGAATAGAATTCACACTACCGAGACGATACCGGCTCTATTCAGCTGAACAAGTTTCGCGATCTTTCTAACATTGTACATTTTGATTAAATTATGATCAAAGTATACATAAATAGATAGAAGATTCTCAAAGACTTTAAGATAAACTTTTTTGAAAAATATGTACTTGAAACATACAGATCTGCGTCTTGAAATACCTATATTTCACACGTGTAAGCTAAATTTTACATTTTATACGAATTCTTCCCTTTATCATTAATATCACGAAATTATAAGAAACATGTTTTGTTTTACAATTTCATTTTTATGCCACATTTCATTAATTTAGTGCGATGTTGTATCCATTTTGCAATTTCCGCGTTTTGGAAATTCCAATCAACTGCAGTCTTTGTTCATCATAACAATGCAGATAAACACATAAAATGCGATAAAACAGGCAATGAAACCGAGCTTATTAATTATTGTCTGCACTACTGAGTTAGTCATTTCACAAGTAAACCATTTAATTACTTTAGATGATTAGGTTTACCATCAGAACGCCATTGACGTCATCGACGGCCTTAAAATAAACAATGGAGCGAGAGAGTTTACCACAAGAACTGATAATAATAATTACTATTTCTCGCACTGGTTACCCCTTTCTGATGTATCCTACTATCTCAATGGTTGTTTATGTTAATACATTCAGATATCAATGATATGATATTTTGCTAAATCGGAAAAAATGTAATTGTTGTTCTATGTGGGGTAATGTTAGAAGTGATTGCTACGTGTTTTATTTATAATAACATGAGGTATGCTACAACCTGATAACGCTTTAACCAATTTATCCCAATGATCATTCAATATTCAAAGTAAACAACGCTTGCATGGATGTATTAATTTAGGACCTATTTTCTGGCGTAATTGTACTTCTAAATTTCAGTGTCAAAACACATTACGAAAAAGTGAATGAATTCTCCTTTTGATAAACGTGGTCTTACTTTGAGACTACACTGTCTTCAAAAGGTGTTTATCGAAAAAGGCTTTGATATGGCGAAAAAGTCTATAGGACAGATGTTGATGTTTTAAACTTTCGCAAAGGTAAAACGGTTATCATAACACTATTCTTTTTTAAAGAGCATTTTTAACAAAGTACAAAAGAACTTTGCAGACAATTATTCCAAGAATACATTCACTGTTACAACACTTTCTTCTCTATTTCTATGCGACCATATATAGTACATAAACAATTGTAAATGTAGGGTAATATTAAAGTATATGAAAGGAAAAGTGATATATACAGAAACTTGACAGCCAATGGAAACTACACATGGGGAGGTTTATTGTTAACTATTGTACTTTTATTTGAGACATACCAAACAGTAAACAAAATCAACTGTCACACAATAATGCAATATATTGCTATCAAACAGAACCATTATCGAATTAATGCACTTTTCAACGAGGGTTTTCTATGAATCTTTTCCAATCGATTACATCCAATTGGAAGCCTTCAATGTTTAGAGGTTCGTAAAGAAATATGTCACTATTCATTCTCCCATTTTTTTAAAATGAAATGGGTATAAGTACACATGACATTAAAAAAATCTTTAATTCTTCTCGGATAAAATTCAAGTTAGAAGAATTACTAGATGTAAAAATAATCGGTAATAACGTACGAGATTTGATATATTATAATATATAATTTTATTTCAGAAGTAACTATTCTGATTGGATCATTAATCATTGGTACTTAAATTGACTGTTATATGTTTTCGGACTATTTGAAATCACCCCAATGCCCGTATTGCACACTTTAAAACAACCTGTTGCGCAGGTTATTTATTGTGCAGCACGTGATTGAGGTTATTTCTTCATAATAATACATAAAAATACAACAGTCATTCCTAAAATAATCTAAGTCAACCCTCATCTAAGGTTAAAATGGTCAAATTAAGTTGAATCGTTATCAAAGCGATAATTGATAGTAACAAAATGCTTCGCATGGCGCAGTTTGATACTTCCACAGAGATACATTTAAACTTAACTTTGATTACAATTAAATGTTCGAGACATTATGAAAAAAAAATGAACGTGGTCAAAGTTCATTTAATTTGCAAATCGACCAAGTAAATAAGAAATTTGTATAAAGTTAATTGATGATCCTTTTTTTGTCTCCATTTCTTAAAAGGTAAGGGTCATAACCCTTGAAACCAACCAAAATATTCATTTTCTTGTGTGATTTCATACGGATCCATACACATTAACTCAAGTTTTTGCCAAAAAAGACAAACAAACAAACAAACAAACAATCAACACAACAACAAAAAGACAAAAATGTGGGGTTTTTTGGTCATAGTGCAAGCCTTCCTGTTGTGTTAATGCTCATTGGAGAACAATTAAAAAAATCTATTACATTTGTAATTTTCACTCAAGTTATCGTCTGTAAAATTGTCAACGGACACCGGAATATGACAACAGCCTCATTAACCTGCCATTATACGACTGCATTTTTTGGTCATCGTTAAATTCACAATTGTAAGTCGGGGTAATCATTTAACTTTCTTGGAGCGGTAGAATAAATACATGTAGATGAAGATGCACTTAACAATATAAAACAAACAAACTGTCCTAGTGCAAGTTATAGTGAAATCTAATCTTGAACGCAATCGGCGCCTATACTGCTCTTGTAATACTAGTTTTCGGCTAATACAGTATTTTCGTTTATGATACGCGAAATTATGAAATAATATATTAAAATTAAACTGTTTTTTAGGACCAGGACTTCCTTAAACTTAATATGATTTAAGTACAAATAAACCAACTCGAATCAAAATATTATCAAAGCGAAATGAAAGAAAACAAAAAAACAAAACAAATAAGTAAAACAACTTCAGCATTGAAAGAGTGCTCTCTAAGGTCAAGTTTTAGAATGATTAAGCATATAAGTAGTAGCCTTTGTAAGAATCATGCAAAATCTGAAAGATGTGATACATAACAAATAAGGCTACATATTTTTATCTCTGTAATGAAGTTCTTTTATGGGTGTATATTATGAAATGTGTTACAGTATCTATTCATTCCAATCTGCCTGCTCTTAGAAGATAAACAACATTCAAAGTCCAATAGATTCTATTATATTTGAGTGTCATTTACAGAGTTATCTCCCTTAATTTTGAAATCTCCAGTTCATTCTTTATAATTTTTATCTCCTAAGAATACGGGTTATATGAAAAAACCGAATGACAATTTCTGTTTACTATGGCAATTCTAACAAAATAAAAAAAAAAAAATATGTAGGTTTTTCATCTATGAATCACATTTTGCATGATTCTTTGCTGGAGTGCTAAATAAATGATTCAAACGAACATCACGTGCAGAATGTGAATCCATGCAAACATTATTTGTCCGTCATTTAAAAGACTTCATCTATTTTTTTAAATGAAGACACAAAGTATATAAATGATTCCCGAGATATCAGAAGCTGTGAGCATGTAAATATGTAAAGTATCCAACCTGTGTTTAACTTACCATTTCCTGTATAAATCTTAGAGCATTTCCCAAAATACCATCAGGCACACATCCTGATTTAAAATCCCACGAACTAAAAACCAAAATATCTTTTGAAGTGCACGTGCGTTTTATCTGTGGTTCTGAAACCTTTTTATCAAGACTCGATGATATGATTGCATCATATTACATTGTATTTATGACGTACGTTATATTGCAATAACACTATTGTATGTCTAATAATTCAGTTTTTACACAATAAAGCTGTGTCCATTGAACTAGAATTTATTGGTTTCGAAATAAGGCAAAGTTGCGATATGAAATCGGCAGATGGACACATAGTGAAATTTTCCACGTAAAACTAAATGCAAAATCAGATATGTTAAAGATAACATCTTGGGATTCTTATGACTCATTTTTTCCATATGTTTTAATGTAAGCACTTAAGTAAATCTCTCTCTCTCTCTCTCTCTCTGTGTGTGTGTGTGTGTGTCAGTGTGTGTCAGTGTATTTTGTAGACAATATGAAGGCAGACAAATTATATTAAACGGACCGATAGTTTGGATTTTGTGTATGATACGTCTGATTTTGAATACAAGAGTGCACAAATGTTGTATCTGTCAAACTGAATAAAATCAATCGAGTTACATCAAATAACACACATTGTTGAATAGTAAAGAGTAACCAAGGCAACCAAAATTCTAGCGGAAATCAAAAAATATAACCCAGGAACATATAACAGATATGGAAAACGGACAAACACAACAATGAACATAAAGTAACTAAAATAATACATACAAAGTAACAAGAGGTAATGAGCACCTCGGACTCTACTAAAAACTGGGGAGATGAAACAGGTGCACCGGTAGGTAAGCGTCCTCTGCATTTCTAGAAATATTCGCCGAGTTGCTCATAAAAAGTCAAGTCCGGGATAGACAAAAGAGGAAAGGAAAACTATGACACATTGAACAAATCTGTTTTCTTGGTGCAGATGGATACACTGTAAGATCCCCGAGTTCATGATGACGAACATTAAACTTCTGTATTGATGACTTCAATTTTGTAGCAACATAACCCTGTTCCAGAAGCCTAATTGTGAGAAGTTTAGCGCGATACAAAAAGTCTGTGTAGTTAAGTTAACTTACAGAAACCCAAGAGAGTCACCTATCCTTACCTTTAATTTATTTATCTTTAGACTCTATTTGATAATTTTATACCTCAAAATGCAAAAAGGAAATGCTTTGATAAGATTAGTGATAAGTACAAAATTAGATAGCATAGATTAATTATATTGCACCGGTAAATCGTAGGTTAACTATGCTACCATTGATTTAATGGAATGCACGCCGCGTTTCCAATTTAATTCATTGTAGTGTATTACCAAATCGGTGCATTTGCTCCATTCAAAATGTTATGCCGATCTAGAGTTGCTTATCTTACTTCTGTTTTTTTTTCTCTTGATTAGTTGCTTGTATTGTACTTTATCTCTGTTTTATTTTATGATTACTCATTTGAGTTTTGAAGATGACCTTAACAGTCGTCATGCAGTTAAAAAGTAAGTCAAATAATACAAGTATTCAGATTAAAGGCAGACAAGAATAGATGTCATTTTTTACATAAGTTATTTTTAGGTCGATGATATTTGACAAAAAAAATTAATACGCTGTAATTGTGTTACGACTTTGTTGCGACATTCTCAAGTTTTCATATCCAGACTTTTTGAACCGGATTTTGACATTTACGAAAATAAACTAAATTACACGACTCGTGTTTTTATTCCACTTTGGGCAAATAAGTCTTTATTAAGTTACTCCCACAAATGTCAACGAATGTAGGGTTTACCAATAAAATATACTGCAGTAATTATCAATTTTAAACATTTGAAACAGGGAACTAAAGTGAAAATTTAAGACAATTTAGTATTTGTCTTGTCCTACCATTTATTTGAAAGTAGTACGAAGCACGTGTTGTTTTAGTGTAGAAATGCTACTGTAAATTCAGAAATTACTGTATTTTGTCATTTTAGTCAAAATGCGATTTAAACATTTGCGATTCTGACACCTAGAGCCTTTTTTCACAACCAAAAATGTTTGAGTAAATTTATTTGTTAATTATGACGTCACAATGCTTTTGATCAGTTATGACGTTATAACTTACGACTAATTTTGTACCTATGATTTTTGTGAAAGTTTTCATTATGGAAATATGCTTAACTAATAATTAAAATATCATGATAATTTCTGAATCAATGGAAAGTACTGGTACTCTCGCTTTTATGACTCGTTTATACGATGTTAAAGCTTTTTATCGGGTTGTTCGTTACATATCTTACTTTTAAGAAGGTTTAAATATGAAAAAAAAATAAAAAGAAACTAGATTTAAAATAATAACTCAATACATCATCAATGTAAACTAATGAAAAAAATCCAAATGAGTTACTTGAAATTTACATTTTTGTGTAACAGAGTATTTATTTCCTTGTTGTTTTTTTAATTATGGCCCTCAGGGATTCTTTACTGCTTTACATAAAAACAAATTTTGAAAATGATAACTTGAAGTAATTAGCTCATCTCTTGTAATCGGTCATTGCAACCTTCTCTCACCATCTTCCATTGTACATGATGCGCTTATCGCTGAACACAGATGTAAAACCGACAGTAATTGTCTGAGAGGATTTCAACTAGAAGGCTATGTTCGGCAAGTCATTGCTCCAATGCACTTAATTCAAGCATTAGTTCGATTGGTGTCTTCTATAATCATCGCAATCAGCAATAGTTAACGACTAATTGACAAATGGGAAGATGAAAATTATATCTTATACAAAAAAAAAAAAAACCCAAAAAACAAAACAAAGCAATTTTTATCTCCAATTGTTTGACGGTTTTACTCAACATTTATCATTAGTCATTAGCCAAATGTCGAGAAAGCAGTCTCAGAATATCTGATCAAAATACGTAATTATTCAAATATTTAATTGAAATCACGAAGAATTGTTTGGTTTGCAGCGTTTTTGATGTAACATATCAGTGTTCCATTTTGTCGAGTCATTGCAATGATTGGTTCGTACTTTGCATGGATTAGTTCAATTAGTACAAGTGCAATGACATTAATTGAGGTAAATTAATAACATGGCCTGTTTTAGGGCTGGATCTTCATAGGTTTTACATCAAAAGTATGAGAATACATGTATATCTAAAAACATTTTTTACATGTTTGTCCTTTTGAATCCATCATGTTTGGTTTTTGTATCAGTTATCTGTTTGTTCTTTATCATTTTGCTTTCTGTTCCTTTATCTTGTTTTTGTTTTGTTTTGTTTTTTTTTTCTCTCCTTTTATGTGTAGTACTGTTATTGTCAGAATTCTTTATTTCTTTCTGCTTAAACAGATGTCATTGATATATGTATACTATTCTATTCTTCGATTGCTTTTGTTGTAGTTGTAACATCGTGTGAATCTAGAAATTTAATTATTTATTTAATTTGCACGTATATCATTCAAGAAGAGTAATAAGACGACCTTGCTGATATTTACTCTTCCTTTTTAAACTCTACAAATTTTAGCGAGTAAAATAAAATTGAAATTGATGTCATAGATATACAAAATAAAAAGAAATGTCCCTATATGTTTGTCAATAATTGCACTGTAACGTCGATTGAAACGTTTGGCAGTCAATTCTAGTTCTTTGTGCTTTTTACTAGTTTTTACCGGTTATGTCAATTGCATTCGGTAGTCCACGAATAGATTTCTTTTGTAACAATTTCCATCAGAATCCGTTTAAAATATAATGTTCGTCTTCAAAAGAGAAAAAAAAATATGCATGCAATGGTAAGATGTATTTAACATTCCTTGTCATAAACCAAATGAATCCTTTGCAAGGAGGAGTAAACCAGAGTTGTTTGTCATTTTCACGGAAAACCAACTATGAAAATCAGTCTTTACAGGTTGTTAGAGAGAGTAATCAAGGGAACCAAGATTATAGCGGTAATCAAAAGAATGTAATCCAGGGACAAAGACCAGACATGGAAAACAGACATACACAACAAAGAACATAAAGTAACTAAAATCATACATACAAAGTAACAAAAGTAAATGAGCAACTCGGACTCCACTAAAAACTGGGAGCACGGACCAGGTGCACCGGTAGGGTAAGCGTCCTTTGCTTTTCTAGAAACACCCGCCGAGTTGCTCATAAAAAGTCAAGTCCGGGGTAGACAAACGAGGAAAGGAAAACTATGACCCGTTGAATAAATCAGTTTTCATGGTGCTGATGGATACACCATAACGATCCACGAGTTCATGATGAACTTAAAAGTTGTTTTGATAGGATAAAATATTGTATTATTGAGAGTTTGAGAGTAAATGGCCTATTCCAAAGAGTAATCAAGAGAACCAAGGATCTAGCTGTAATCAAAAGAATGCAATCCAGTGACAAAGACCAGACATGGAAAATAGACATACACAACAAAGAACATACAATAACTAACATTATACATGCAAAGTAACAAAAGCAAATGTGCAAATCGGACTCCACTTAAACTTGGGAGCATGTACCAGGTGCATCGGAAGGGTACGCGTCCTCTGCTTTTCTAGAAACACCCGCCGAGTTGCTCATAAAAAGTCAAGTCCGGGGTAGACAAACGAGGAAAGGAAAACTATGACCCGTTGAATAAATCAGTTTTCATGGTGCTGATGGATACACCATAACGATCCACGAGTTCATGATGAACTTAAAAGTTGTTTTGATAGGATAAAATATTGTATTATTGAGAGTTTGAGAGTAAATGGCCTATTCCAAAGAGTAATCAAGAGAACCAAGGATCTAGCTGTAATCAAAAGAATGCAATCCAGTGACAAAGACCAGACATGGAAAATAGACATACACAACAAAGAACATACAATAACTAACATTATACATGCAAAGTAACAAAAGCAAATGTGCAAATCGGACTCCACTTAAACTTGGGAGCATGTACCAGGTGCATCGGAAGGGTACGCGTCCTCTGCTTTTCTAGAAATATTGGCCGAGTTGCTCATAAAAAGTCAAGTCCGAGGTAGTCGGAAGAGGAAAGGAAAACTATGATACGTTGAACAAATCTGTTTTCATGGCGCAGATGGAGACTTGAAATAAGTTCATTAAGGATATAAATTCAGTGAGCAAATATCTACATTATCTAACAAAAGGTTCTCGTTTTCGATATGAAAAGTTAACTTAAGCCCTTATATTTTCAGCACGTGTGGCAACAAATGTTCATAAAATAAGTATGTAGTTTAGTTGGGATAGGTTCAAGTTAGAGTTTAAAACTGTTACTGTATTTGTTGAGCGACGACGAACTCGACGTTCGTTCGATGTTACACGTAACACGATGACTAATGAAAAAAAAAATCGTGAAGAAATATTACTATCATCTTTCGCTGTGAAGTAGCTGCATTTACCTGTAAACTTGTAGGTTAAAGACATGCAAATACACCACCAAATTTAAACTTAGTTAATCTTTCTTACCATCGAAGGAATTTGCATAACTTACAAGGAACTTATTCTAGAAAGATTAATTCCTTTATATACATACATACAAAAGCCTTGGGTTAAGCAAGAGATTACATTAACAGTACCATTAAGTGCTATTCTACTATATCTGAGCCTTGACCAACTTAAACTTCAACCTTCCAGTGTTAATGGATAATGTAAAACCACGTACCAATATTAGGTAAAGCTCTTTTCTGGGCCGAATATCAAAATGTTGTAAAACCTTTCACAAATATATCAGATAAAACTTTTTATTTTTCCTGAAATAGAATTGTACAGAAGATGCATTCCGATTAAATTTTTAAAAAAAAATGTTACGTGGAAAATGTCAATGCGATCTCAAGACAAGCACAACATAGAGTCATCATCTATCTCTTTAAGCATATTAAGACTCGCGTATAAAATTTAGTTCTTTAAACCCCATGGCAACAGGAAAATTAAATTGTCAAAACCATTTATTATCTGATCAATTCCAAGTATAGCATAAAGTACACACAAGGCCACTAAATAAACAGACGCATATCATATTGGTTTTTATTTCTTTAAAATGTGAACACTGTTAAACATAATAATAGTGACATGTTGAATAATTAAATTAAAATTTGAATAAAACATATTTAGATCCAATGAAATGGAAAATAAACAGACTAAACTAATATCATAAAATTAAAAAGTTTGTAAGAAATATGGATTAGAAAATATACTCTGACTGCGTGGTTAACGTTCGCGAAGTCATTGCTCTTTTAATAAATACTTTTCAAGGACAAGCATATGTCGCCATGTATATGAAGATGAAGTGTTCAAAAAGCGTCCCACTAATTTGTCCAAATTTAAGGGAAAATATAGAAGCAGTTCATTTAAATGCTTTTCTTGTAACGCGTATTTAAAATTGTAGGTAATTCAATAAGATACAATGTCTAAATTTCAAGCCGTCTTGCCTTTTAGAACGGTGATTATAAAATTTGTACTTTAGTCCTATTTGGTAACTTATACCAATAAAAAGTTAGAGAATGTATGCAAAGCATTTCTGAATCTATCTGAGCTTTGCATATGTTTGCAGCAAAATGAATATATGAAATTATTGAATGGGTGACGTCAATACGATGCTACTGAAAATAAAAATTTCTGTATTGTAACAGCACAATACTGGGCAATATGCAACCCTGGAAACATTGAACGTTCGAAAATATCAAAATTTCATATGATAAACTAAATATAACGAGAATATATATAAACGTGTAGAAAGGTCTGAAAAATTCCCAAAGATGAAAGATGTTTGTTTTGTTTGTTGTTTGTTGGGGTTTAACGTCCGAGCAGCAAAGATGTTAGAACTGTCAAATTTTTGGTCGTTCCTTTGCGGGACTCGAACTCGTACCGCTGTGACAGCTATGGCAACACCGCCTGCACAAAGTCCAGGTGTCGGTTTCACAAAAAGTCGTTAGTGTGAAATTGATCGGAAATCATGACGTCACAATGCTATTTTAGTTTATGACGTCATTAATTACGATCTACTTTACACTTACGACTTTTTGTGAAATCGAGACCAGGGCCCTAGACCACTTGGCCAGCTAGGCTGTGACATCTATGGCAACACCGCCTGCACACAGTGGAGCGCCCTAGACCACTCGGCGCATATATATATGGATATGGTGAATATGACAAAAAGTCAACCCCCCCCCCCACACACACACACACGAAATAAAAATAAAAAAAACCAACCCATTGGTCTCTAATGAACGACGAGAAAACCCTCACACCAAAGGACAGGCTGCAGCTAACATAATTTAAAACGTACACACAAGGTAAAAATCAAACAAAAAATCATTTGCCATTAATAGCTAACGTCACTATAAGAGAAAAACATTATCAAAAATAACGGAAGTGACGTGCACAAATTATTCAATTTGAAACAAACAGGAATCTCGAAGTATGAAATTGAAATTGAACAAAACGCGTTTATGGTTTCAATATTTAAAATTGATTGCAAACCATATAGATGAAATAAAATGCTTTTGACGCATGGTTTACGTGTGATAAGTTGTTGTTCTGATGTTTGCACTTTTCAAGGTTGCAACCTTTGTATCCTGTATAATACGAGGACATTGATACTAAGGCCATACACAGTTAGTCTCTAGGTTCTCAGGAGCTCCTTCGTCTCTTCTTAGGTTTTCTTTTGCCAATTCTTGTCAAAATATCATTTAAAATCATCACTTTGTGTAAGTACACCATGTACAAAAACTCTGATCACTGTTTTAAGAAAAAGTTAAAGATGAAAAGAAAGCTCCACTCACATATTGATTTCCATAACAGATTGCCTTGGAACCATGATATTAACTTCGAATTGACTCACTGATATACCCAATACATCCTGCCTAGAAAGCAATAATAGAAGTAAATGGTTTAGTGATTGGAAAATTAAAATACTTGGTAACAATGTTCTCACAGGTCCATGCTCCCAGATTTTAGTGGAGTCCGAGTTGCTCATTTACTTTTGTTGCTTTGTATATATGAGTTTAGTTACTTTATGTTCTCTGTTGTGTATGTCTTTTTTCCATGTCTGGTCTTTGTCCCTTGGTTGCGTTCCTTTGGTTGGCCTATAACCTTGGTTCCATTGATTACTCTTTGATCACTGCTATTACTTTAGTTGCCTTGGTTACTCTAACTATCCCAAAAGGATTGTTTCTGATTTAATGAATAATCTTAAGGTAACGGTTAAGTGTGTTCACATTGCATAACAAGATCTTCGCATTTTTTTTTATATTTCATTGATACTGCATGACTTGGTTTGTCTAATAATATATTCTCAATTGCAAAATGCAGCTTAAAAGAGGATAAAATCCATACGACCGTAGGAGCGTACAAACACGATGACAATTACATTTTAAAAGTGATCTCTACTACATCCTACGGCCATTGCCATAGACATCTAAAATTGCGATTCTATATTAAGAGCAATTTTCTTAGAAAATTACATTACTGAACCATTTATAGACCATGATATCTATTTTCAGAGTAAGATGGTCTTTTGTGGTGATGATAATTGTCAAAATGTTCAATGATTGCTCCAAAAATAGAATATTAAATATCAGAATGAACTGTAAGAGTATTAGAAACTTACTTTTGACTTATTGCATAATTTTTTTATGCACACAATTGATAAGGAAAAATATTAATCCCAATCTTTCAGATATTGGACTGCTGAATTATATACGATTGACCTGTAGACTTATAAATAATCCTGTAATGACAATTCTTGCTAGTAATTTAGTAATTTAGCTTGAAAGAACAATGACAGGAGATTAAACATATTGAAACTAAATAGGAAAACCTCCTTTGAAAAGCAAATACTGTGAGTATACAGGAAGAAATTAGAACACAATATAAGACAACTGAAAAACTTTATTTTACACATTTTACAGTAAAACATGTCTAAACCAAATTCTGAATAACCCAAAAATCTGTCTAAACCAGACATTTAATCATTTTAAATGTATTTAGAACCTCGCAAACCGAATACCTGGCTAATAAGAACACATTTCCAAAAAGGTTTTGACAGGTTTCACTGTATTACGAAATTCAATAAGAAATTAAAAGAAAAAAAAACACAATAACACTTGACTTTTTACACATTATTCCTCAAACACAATTATGGACTAACACTGATAAGCTAATCGTGCGCTTGTTTGTCCAAAAAAACAGACGTAAGAATGGGTTTTTAATAATTTTACACGATTATGAAATTTACTTTGACAGTACACCCATACTTACAATTTACAACTTTTATTACATACAAGCTACGACGCTTTAAGATCAACTTTCTATAGACATTTTCTTGCTATTTTTCTGAGCATGCTCAGTAAGTATATCCGCGAGTGTGCAGCCATGTTTTTACGGGAAAGTGTTGTATTAACTATGTGGAAGTAATGCGCATGCCTAGAAAAATAGCACAAAAGGGTATATGTAGACTGTGAAATAATAGTTCTATATTAAGTTCATGTGTACTGACATTGGACTTGTTTTATACATACATAAAACGATGTCAGAACTGTCAAATTTGTGAAGCCAATTTTTGGTCGTTCCCTCCGCGGGATTCGAACTCGTACTGCTGTGACATCTATGGCAACACCGCCTGCACTAAGTCCAGCGCCCTAGACCACTCGGCCCACTAGGCTATAGTTCGAATCCCGCGGAGGGAACGACCAAAAATTTGCTTGGCAAATTTGACAGTTCTAACATCGTTGGGAATTTTCCAGACCCTTCTATAGTTTACGTTATTTTCCCTGTATCAATTTGATCCGATGGAGCAGTGTAGAGAATAGAGTCATCACATTCTAAGACGTTGTATATATATATATATATATATAAAGAGACATTTTTGTTTTTTGTGTGTGATAATTACATTTGAAAATGATCCCTACCTATTAGTGGATAAAATTAAACCTTGCCAGAACAGTGCGATGGAGTTGAATAGAAATTTAGAAAAAAATATCCCCATGTTCCAATAACTCTTTTTTAGCCCAAAGGCATTCAAAAGCTAAGAAATTCTGCGACTCTCTATTGCCTTTGTGACGTCAATCCATGCCGGTGGAATGGCCTTCACCTAATACATAATATGAAATAAAAAAGTAAGTGTAAGAATACGTCTTCTTTTTGACAATTCACAATTCGAATTAATTGCTTGCTGAAATTCATAATTTATCGGATTTTGTAATTTCCCCGTAATTCACAGTATGGTGGATTGGGTAATTCATATAAGGAAAATAAATATCATTTAAAGGCTTGAGTTGAATTAGATTTCGTAGAAAGGAATGTTTACACAAAATTGTAATCTCGTTATAAAATGACGCATTTTAATTAATAGAACAACTGTAAATTATGCAGCACAGTGGATTTTTACGGAAATAAGACTTTGGTATTGACTGTTCAGTTACAATCATAACAATTTATTGTTAATTATTTCTTGCTATTAAAATAATTTACTATTATGACTAATTCTATGTCTCTGACAAATGATACTGTTGAGTTCCAGCTAACGATTATGACATTTCAGCTTCCGATATAAATGCTTGTTTCTATTTCGAAGAAAGTGTTTTTCTATGAATCGATTCTTGCTATGAGTATTAATGCATTGGAAAAACTGCTACTTTTTTTTTTTTTTTTTTTCTTTTTTTTTTTTTTTTCAGAAAGAACATCATCTTTTTATTAAAAATATAAAACGTACATCCCTAAACCAAATAGACAACATTATATTTTTAACTACAGAACGAAATATATCTTTGTAAATACTATTTATAGGGCAATGTGAATTGAATAAAACCCCACCCCTCCAAAAACTAATGTAAATATAAAAAATCATCCCTGATTTGCATTTGTCCAGAGTGTGACTTACCTAGTTATTGATATTGATAAAAGCATATTTACTGATGCGTATTGAATTCATATTTGGAGTTTATTTGTAATTTAAAATGACAATTGACGTGAGTTCTTCCAGGCTACATACAGCATACACGACACATATTCATGCGATTGTGATGATTCTTCTTTTGCACAGTTTAGAATATTTAAATGAATTTACTGAATAGGATGCATACGTTACAATACATTTTTGAAATATATGTTCAATAAAATATATCAGGATATTTAACATGACCAAAATAAATGCCTTCAAAGAATACTGTTTGCTTCTAATTGATTTGAGCTCACAACAACTTAAGGCCTTATTTCTTTACTAATATATAATTGACTAAGTCGTTATGATGGTCAGTAAAATTGAACAGGCGCTTTCTGTTAGTTTACTTTTGGTACAAAATTCTTAAATTGTGATCAATGTTGTTTCGCTTTCTATTTTTCTTCGTTCGTTGCTTTCCAGACGAACGCCGATTTATCATGAGAGAAAGTTGACTCTACCGATTACATCCAAATGTTCTCGTTTCGTATGATTATCATATGTTGCAAACCATATGATTTTTATGTGTGACACCGGTAGCTGTGAATAATAACCCCCCCCCCAAAAAAAAAAAAAATAATAAAAAGTTCTGCTTTACGCCTTTGTAGCCTACTCTGAATATTTTAGGGAAGCAAACAGTTTATCCTTTAGATACTTGTCATTAACAGCATTTGTACTGGTTAACCCTGACAGACAGATCCATCCAATATGTATTTATTTAGGTATAAACAAATATTATTGATACGACATCAGTATTTGATATGAGCAGATGTGTTTGTTTTTATGCTAGCCCCTTTCGCGTGATTGTTTGATTTGTAAAACTGTATTTGTTTGGAGTATGATTGAATATCAGTGATCTTATCATTTCATCCTTTGATTGAACTCTTGTCGCAGATGAGAACGAGATATATTTACAATCGAGGATGAACAGTACATATTTATCATGCGTTTGAGTTGAACTAGTGGTAATAACATTTCGTAACTCGATATTAAATTAATATTGACAATTGAAAACAGAACTTTGGTTGAAAGCATGTGTTTCTATAAGTGAACATCGATGGAACCAGTATTTGAACAGTAATAAAAAGAACATAAACAAGGAACAACAATAAGACAAGGAAAGTGAAATAAACACACACAACAAAGAACATGATATATCACCGAAAAAAGTAAACCCGGATTCCACTAAAAAGAAACTGAAACATGGACCAGGAGCACCATTAAGGTAAGCTTCCCCTGCTTAGCTAGAAACACCCACTGAGTAAATCATATATGGAAGAGTACAATAAAGTACAACTTACGACGAACCATGCCTTTCTTCCAGATTTCAGTTCTCAATTATATCATTTGAGGTGTCCCTTGTGTATTTTTACATACCTTAAACGTATGTTTTCTTTATGCCTGCCTCTGTTTTGTACTGCGGTTGCATTTTTTCTATGATACAATTCAAATTTGCTGTCTTTCCCCGAAGGTTCTTGTCCTAGTCAAAGGTAAATTTATTTACTATTTGGGATGTTTTTTCTACTTTACATCAATTTATGCTTGATAGGCTTACTTGTTCAAGGGAGGATAAATTAATTGACGTGTTTCTTAAACGAACGCGTTTTGTACATTTTGGAAAATAAAATGTGTATGTGTTGACGGTTTGGAGGTACCTATTCCTTTTACATATTCTAAACAATGTCATAACTTCAACGTCGATCTCAAAGTTACTATTGTGTCATAATTTACAAGTTAAATGCTAAATTCACCAATTTTTATTTCAGTACACGAATAGATTTTTGCTCTGTTTATCATTATGGAAAGGTTATCTTCAATGTCAAAGAACAGGGTAACCAATTGTCGTCAGTTGATGGTCAAGATATGACGCACTGTCTGTAAGCTCCGAGGTGTTATTTGTTACTTCTATCTATTATTTGTCTATACTTCTTCGAGACTCGTGTACAGAATACCGAAATTTACTCTAATGAGAAAAGGCATGATGAATATGTGAAAGAGACAACAATCCCACATGGATAAAAATGTCAGCCCAGGGCCACCCATTGGTCTTCAATGAACGACGAGAAAACGAGACACCATACGGCAGGTAGCCCGAAGTCGTTTATATCCCATAATCTTACGAACAACGGAAAACAATTCTTATATTGTAATTCAAAAACACCAGAAAACAAAAATAAAATTACAATATATTGTTTTTATAATATGAAATCAACATTTTTGCGCCATTTGTAATTTACATGCATTCATTCAGTGTATTGGGATACCCCATCAAAGTAGTTCCGTAGTTAGAATACCAAGTTGTCCATTTCGTGCAAATTAGCAAAAAAGGTAGACGTCACAGTCTCGTTACAAATTTTGGTCTATGAGATGATGGACATTTTCTTCATCCAACCAGACAGCGGTTAAATTATATAAGTATATAAAGTATCAAAGATTGATTCAATAATGTAAGCACTTCAAATACTCAAAAAGAGGTCGCAAAATTCTTAGTCTTACTGTTATTGTGCTTTTTGATGTCTGTTTTTTTTTTACATATATATGACTGATTCATCAAATGCTCATTCCTTCCATATTACAACTTCACGACTTACAAGTATCATGTTTTTACCGTGGAATATGATGATCTCTAAGCATATGAACAAATGTAATTAATTGTTTTTGAAACTATTTGCGTGATGTACATGATATTTGAAAACTTTTTCCGTTACTTTGTTTACTGTGTTTAAATTGTAGTTTTTTTTATTTCACGGAGGAGGGGTGGGATGCATAAGTCGTATGATGATGATTCTATGTCTACACGCAGTAATTCAGATAGTTTATATGTTTTTTTATAAGTTTATGTTCATTTATCCAGACAGAATTCACTATGTATTTCATTAAAAAAACAAATTTGAAACGCAGTCTACCCTGTCTCCTTACAGTACCGACAGTCTTACAACAGTCAAGTTGATATTTTAAGGGGTGTAAATTTTCAGTAAACGAATTTATATTACCAGTTTAACACAAATGTCTTTAATTAAATAAATCAAGATCATCCACAATTTAACATATATCAAATTTGACAATCATAATAAAGAAAACATAATCACAGCAACAAAAAGTCAGTAACAACAATAATCATGCAGATACACAGTTTAGCCATCCAGATTCATAGACAAAATGGATCATGGACCAGGTGCACTGTAAGGCTAAGCGTTTTCTGTCCGTCTAAATCATACTAGTACAAAATGTACTCACTTTATGTACTAGTATGTTTTATGTACTAGTACTTTTTGTATAAATGCTTTTTTTACCACATTGTTTAAGTTCTGTTATACGATAGGTACCAGTTTATTATTTTCGATGATTTATTGTTTTATATTTTGCTGATTAAGGTAAAATCACATTCTTTCGTCTGTTAAAGTTACTTCTACGATAGCTTGAAACACAATAAATAAAAATAAATCAAAAAGTGTTGGGGAACAAGTCGTATGATAGACACTTCCCTGTCGAGTATGTATCACATACCTATGTCAGATTATTGGAAGTCATTTGTGAATACGGAAAGAGATTACCATAAGGATTTATGGAGATATATTTTGTCTACTTTACTACACAAGCTACTGCATGTTCTTTTTCAATTTATACCTTATTTGTTTTCTTTTCAAAAGTCATTAGAAAAAAAAAAGCTGGTTAAAGAATGCTGATTAGTTGATTTTAACTACTGACGATATGACGTTTCACATTGTTGATATGTTCAATTTGCATTGTCTGAAACGATATTTTAGTGCATGGGCCACATACACACTAGGTGACTCTTCACTCTGACCCCATTCATGAATCGACCTATTTGTCAACTGGCAATTACTGAAACGTATGAAACATTTCAATTTAAAATATAGAATGATTATATGCTATATATAGAGGAAACGGTGGGTACTTGTTTTTCAAAGTTGAAGTCTTACTTCTCAGATACTAAATTTTAGATTTATATATTATAAGACAAGTTATATACATATACATTACAATGCTTCTTTCTTGAAGGTGTTCTTGCATGGATGTGTTGAACTTTGCTATGCCATATTATGGATTTACCATATCGCTCAATGTTGGTTTGTTGCTCTAAATCTGGACTCCACGATGTTTTAGTTTAACCGAAACTAACAGTGTGGTATATATTAGTTACACTGAATAAGGATATTTCTGATCTGAAGTTTTGCAGTCCCACAACTCTGAAAAGAAGCTGCATAGTCGTTAATATATTATATGAAGTTACTTACATTAGAACTTTTCTTACACTCTTGTGTAAAAAAAACATAACAATAAAGTTGGTGCCATTTTCCTGAAATGTTTTGTCATTAGGAGAAAGAACGCAATGAAACTTCTCGCATTTCTTGCAAGCAATGATTTATTTCAAGCAACAATATCCTCTGCATTTCATCAGTACTGGATCTTCAGAGACTTCAAAATAAATAATAAAATTAGTGTAAGATGATCTATTGTTCTATAACAAATGAATGTGTTAAAGTTGGGACCATAAATAGGTCCACAAAATAAATGTCAGTATGTTGTAGTTTTGTGTTGAGATTTTAAGAGTTTTGTGTTATAAATTCCCCATATTCTCAGTGTCCATTGGACTCAAAATAATATTACAAATATTTTAAAAGTAATACATGATATATAATAATAATAAATAAGATTTGGATTGTATGGTTAAATTTAGTTCAAAATTTACTTCAATTTATTTGAATGAAAATATGGAGCTGCTCTGGTGTACTAAGAGACATACCTCTGTAGGACTCTATGTCAGAATTGACTTCTACTAAAATGATCTAGTAACTAACACAATGATAACTACACTGTAATTCCCGGAAAAAAATAATAACACATCTGTACAGTGTATGTCGTATAATTCAATCTCAGTACTCGAAAAAATACAAAAATATCATTTTCAATTGTAACTGTGATCTAAATGACTTCTTAATCTTAGTCTTCCAAACCATTTATTTATTCATTTCATGGTACAATTTGTAAAAAAAGTGTTCATTTTTATCTTTTCGTATTGTACATATCTTCTGTACTGAATACTGATTTTACCAAATTTGATAGCTGGTAATTCTATGCTTTCGTTTTTATTATAATATACTGAAATGATTAAATATTTAAACATACACCATCACAAAATCGTGACAAACAATATTCCCCCGTATTTCAAAGACAAAACAATACCGATTATTTCATATTCCTATACTTCACCTATTGCATCCAAAACTTTCAATTATAAAAAGGCTATTACAGGACCTCGAGGTTGAGTACTTCAAGGCTAAACCACCTTACTTGGGGTTTCTTTTATGGTTTCTAGGGGGAGCTGGGTATTACCAAGTGAGCTTTGCTCGCAGTTTCCCTAGATGTTGTTGTATGTAATTAATCAAAAAAAATATGGCACGTTTGATATCATTTAAGAATATTTCCCACAATTAAAATATAAAACCTTTTTCTTTATTCTGCCGGTTTCTATACGAACAAAAGAATAGAAAGTCGATATTTGAATTGAAATATAAAATTTTAAGAAAACTTTTAGGGCGCTGAATTGGACTTTCTATTTCAATTTGTTAAATTACCAATCATGTACCCCCTGCCCATTCAAAAGTCTCTTGATTTGCCCTGTTGTAGACTATATGCTTGGATCTCGAATTTCTTATGATTTTGGTCCCAATGCTGCTAACGTGGGTTTACTCCTTGATACACATGTACATAATACACAAATTTACAATATTGATATCTTGTAGTTATATAGGCTACGGCATTTCATTTATTAGAGTTTGCATGTTAAAATAAAATAATTAACTTATACGTATTGCAGTACAGACCAACTATCTTCTTTCAAACACTGTCTTTTTCAATAGGTCAATTAAAAACCATATCCTGACAGATGGGAAAATATTCGTTAAGGCACACACCTCTTTAAATAAGTTATGTGTATGAATTGTTTTTTTTTAATGAAGAAGTGTGGTATTTAATTATTGTCACGAAGTTTGTTGTCACTTTAATCATCCATCGTTGGTAGGAGTAATCTCATTAAACATCATTTACTGACAGAAATAGAAAATGTAATGCGATTTTGACTGGAAAAGATATTAATTAAATTTGAATGCTGTCTAATTTGTATCTCTGTAAAAGTACCTCAGACACCTCAAGGAAAAGAGCGCGTTATGAATTATCTATTCTATATTACTTACTTTTAAAATGACAGCAGTTCAACAGACATACTTCAGGGCTAATAAATTTTAAAACGAAACGAAACAAGAAAAATATACACGAGTGTCATCTTGACAAATTCATCAAAATATTTATGGCAACACAAAATTCAGTGTTCTTGCTTGAAAAAAAATATATTTCCGATGACGTCTATATTTTACTTTCTTACTCTCTTACATGACTTCTATCTTCTATACTCTCAACTGTCTACTAAGATGGTCTTTAGTCCTAGCAAGAGACTTGGTGTAAAACACTATCTCTCTGGCAACAGTGGCCCATTAAGATGTCAGAATAGTGGCTACTAGCTCTGACATACCGGTGAGTTTCCTCATACATTCAAATCTAACTGATAGCCTACTGAAACAATTTTAATTTTCTTTGATGATCCTACCTTAATTATTTATCGCTCATATTTGAAACATCATTTTCTCTCCGAAAATTGTCTTCAAGATAAATTTTGTCACACTTTCCTAAGAAAAGTGCATTTTTTACACAGATTCTGGCTTGCATGCAAAGCAAAAGTGCAACTGATGCGAAGAAACATGTCATAACCACGCTCCTATGGGGCTAAACTTTACACCATATTCTTATGTTACATAACATAAGCACGCATATATTTGTCATATTTTGTTTCACAAATGATTGACGAGGACTGGTTTCCGGGTTAGTCGAAGTACAAATTAGTATTCTTACTGTCTTCACGGTTTCCAGGATTTTATTAACCTACAAACTTTATTTTATTTACATGAAATAATTTCTAAGACGGAACCAATTTGCATGGTAAGTAAACTATGTAGATTTTCCTGACACACTGGCAGTTAAATGTAGTACAGATCTTTTTATCTTGTCATGAATAGAATCTGAATAAGGATGTAAAGTAACAATAGTTAAGAGTTGTGTTTTACTTAAATGAATCTCACGAGAGACAAATTTTGTTAGATGCTCGAATTTCTATTTGCTAAACTGTTCTCTAAGACCGAATGTCGTGTGGAATGAATAATCACTTCAACAATGGAACAAGCTAGCCAACCGACGGTTTATATCTAGTGTATTTTATGAGCCTATGTTAAAACATTTCTCTGTAACTTATTTGTTTAGACATTTAGACTAAAATGACTGAGTAAATACAAAAAAAACAAAAATCAGTTACATAGATATTGAAAATTTCTGTATGATATATGCATACTTAAACCAAATAATCAGGAAGTTACAGGTTAAAACAATTCTGCATGAAGTATTCAAAACCAAAAATATCGAACAACTCCTGCATCGATGATTTCTACTCGAGTATCTATATTAAGGTAGCCCCATGTTCAATACAGGGTAAAATGCTTCAGTGTTTTAGGTTTTCTAAAATCTTAGCGACGGCTAATTTCGGTATATAATAATATTTGATATATGGCTCGTAGTTATACAAGTCTGACTACTGGTTTGGGGAATACCCTCAAATGCCATAGGTTCACCAGCAGCGGTATCGACCCAGTGATATTTAAATAATAAAAAAAATAATCATACAGATATTGCATAATTTCCCAAGCTGTATAAGGAGTTATGTTTGTCATCAGCACGATACATTTAATTTTTGGGATTTTTGTACATTTCATCACATGTATAATTTCAGAATATCAGATATTTCAGTGATAACAAGCAAACAGGGGCAAGATAGGCCTTAGAAATACCATCATATTGATATGTAATATTAATAAGCCTTATGTGTACGATTGAATATAATACTCGGCAATGTCTCGAAACTCAAAGCTAAGTTAATGAAAGTTGAAACTAAAATATATAAAATCACAGTTTCACAACACTTTGATCATTCTAGCACAATCAGGAGAGATATGAAAATAGTGGAACTATAATAAATTTTAAAAATCTTTTTGCGAAACTTAGAATGTAATACTTAAAAATGCAATATTCTCTAGGTTGCAGGACCCAGTTCACGAAAACTGTAAAGATTACGTTTTGTAATACTGATTTTGGTAACTGGTTCTCATTAACTAACCTTTGGCATGCGAGAGTATTGTAATTACTGTAATTTGTCGTTATTTTGTAAGAAGTGTTTGCTTATCATGCACCAAGAAATCAAATTATCACATCTTATATTGGCTTCAAGCAACAACCTGAAAAAATGATCTCCGATAAAGTGCAAGTGGTATTTATGAATATAATAAAGAAAAATTCTAGATCTTTCAGAAATACATAAAAGTTGCTTGCAGCCAAATTTGTATATAATAATCTTGTTAATAATTTCGGTTTCAGACAGTAATAAACGCTCTTCAAAATGGAAAAGTACTTTTCTAGCATTGTATATAACACTCAAATAACATTCATTTTTGCAGCATTCCAGTTGGTACTGTAGATCGAACTGTCAGTTGCAGAACTTTTCGAATACCAAATTAGATATATTGATCTTCTGAATCAACATGAAAATCTTCCTACATTGTATCCTGTAACGAAAAAGGAATGACAAAATATAGACATAATTATAGTATATTTTCGTTCATGTTCTTTTGTTAAAACAACAAGAAGTGAATCAAATCGAATCCACTTTAATTGCATATCCATTTCGTTTGATAGAACCTATCTTGTACTCTGTTTTGTTGAATTTATTCACATGCACTTCCCCATAATTCATATTTCACCAAAGTTTTGCTTTACTTTTCTTTCTTTGACTTATTTCCGCCTCCTTAGTCTTTGTTGTATTTAATTTAAGTTTGATCGTGGTATAAAATTTGAAACATCCTAATATTTTTCGACAATGCTTTTGATACAGGCTTCAGAGAGAAGACTCATTTCCTGATGTTACTTGTAAACATAAAACATAAATCTCAAGTTGCCTTATAACTAAAAATATTTTTTTATAAAATAAATTCAACATGAAAGGATTTTATATTCTAGTTCTTGTATCAATTTCATAAAAATTCGTAAGTGTAAAGTTGATCGTAAATAATGACATCATAAGAGAAAATAGCATTGTTACGTCATAACTTTCGATCAATTTTACACTTACGACTTTTTGCAAAATTGTCATGTATAAAACAGATGACAGGTAGCCATCATTACTATAAATGGTTACAAGACATATTAGAGAGATGCGATACCATAATACAACTTTAATAGAAGAAAGTCATTATATCCAGGATTGTGTAGATTTTTTATCATGGTAGAAGCCACGTTTTTAAGTGGGTAAGTTAAAAAAGATGAAAACACGACTTGGCCTGTTACAGGTTGTCCAAACATGAAATTGGACACTAAGTAACTGTAAAATGTAGCCAACATAAGTTAGATTCACCCATTTGATAGCAGTAGTTTATTTCCTGTACGAAAATTTCCAGGATAGTTTCAAATACACATAATTTCATTGAAATTAAGAAAATATTGAAAATTCAACAATGCTTTAGCCTTCGGGCTAAAAGTAGGGAAAATAGAATTACTTAAAAAAAAGATATGTAATCAATGGTCGATATTTTTTTCATATTTTCTTCTGATGATAACTACCGGAGATTTCAAACTTATATTGCCCAAAAAGGTAACATTCAATTCATTTAAGATTATATTACCACTTTTAAAAATACATTTTGTACCAATACATTTTTAAACCTCAAATTTTGTGTACACCAGGACAAACAATGACGAAAATATTTGTTTTTACCTTTTTACCTTTATTATATTTTTCAAAAACAGAGGAGTGTTTCCTGTTACATGCCACAAATAGAATTTTACTAGTTTCCCTATTTAAGTTTATGGTTTTATTCATATGTATGATTTATGAGAATAGTGGAAGAAGCTAATTTAAAAAAAACATAAACATTAAAATATTTCCGACATTCCTTATATAACTTAACCTTGAAAATCACTGAACTTAATCTAATGGACCGCATATGACAGATAAAAGACAGAAATAGACGAACATACTATATACATTTCGTTCGTTCAACGCGTTTCCTTATGAAATATAATCCCATAATTAATTCAACTTTCTAATGAAATTATTTATAATTCCAGAACTAAATCTTATTAGTGTGCTTCTTTTAGATGTATGGGCATTTCATGAGATTATTACTTCCAACATACCTACGAAAGACTTCGTCGACAAAGGTTAGCATTTTAACCTGGTCACTAAAATACATCATTTTATTTTATTAATCTTTCGAGTGTATTTGTTCTTAAACAGAAAAATTGGATTTTTCTGTTTTACTCAACAGATGTACTGCGCTGATGCAATAAAGCTACTTACTTTCTGTTCTTCAATGATGGTCCAGTTGTTTATTTTACCTCCTGTTATTCCTGGTTAATACATTGGCTTAATTTCAATTTCCACAGATTTAAACGTTTAAAATTGAATTATGTAAGATTAGATAAATCGCATAAGAAATGACATGGGCTTATACGGACATACGGACACTAATAATTTAAAAAAAAATAAGTTGATGCCCCAGAAGAAAGTGAAGCGACTACTATTCAAGTCAATACCGAGTTACAAAAATCAAATAATTTGGAAACAAACACTTTTTGTTCCTTGTCGACAGAATTGTTTTAAGTAATGACTTTTTCGAAGTTTTAAAAACATAATCAGTTTTCTGATTCACTCTTTTATCATAAAATCATAAATAAAATAATAAATTTCATTTTGTTTTAATAACCACTGTCCTGAATTTCTACGTATCAAAATTATGAACTTCGATAAGTCATTGTAAACATCTAAAAACTCATTTGTAAATAAATATGAAGTATCAACAAAACGCTACAGCTGAATACATCGCCAAACAATCTGCTTCATCTTTTAATTATGATTACCAATTTTCTACATGACGTTACTGTAATGATGTATATACTATAGTAATAAATGTTCAGTGATAAAAAAAAAATAAGAGCTTATTTTTCTATAGGAGGCATTCAACCTTGATGAATAAGGTAGCTGACAATATTATTAACAAAACATTAAACTTATTTGTTAAACTTTGTCTGCTACGTAAAACCTTCAGTTACAACATAAAGCTGACAAATGATTAAAAAAAACATGTGTTGAAACATATAATATAATAAAACAATAAATAAATGTATTCAGACATTTTGTATCTTTTATTATATATATATATATACAACGTCTCAGAATGTGACGACTCTATTCGCTACACTGCTCCATCGGATCAAATTGATACAGGGAAGACAACGTAAACTTATAGAAGGGTCTGAAACATTCCCAACAATGTTAGAACTGTCAAATTTGCGAAGCAAATTTTTGGTCGTTCCCTCCGCGGGACTGGAACTCGTACCGCTGTGACATCTATGGCAACACCGCCTGCACTAACTCCAGCGCCCTAGACCACTCGGCCAGCTAGGCTATATAAAAATATAGCTTTCGCTGGCCGGGTCATTCCTTCTCGTAGGATTAATCTAGGGCTGTAACTTTGTATGGTAGTACGGAACAGTTCATCTAGGTGTTATTTTGTAGGATAGAGGATCAAATTAATGATGCATGTCACAACAAATCAATATTATACAACGCCTAATAACACCTAGATGTCACAGCGGTACGAGGTCGAGTCCCGCGGAGGGAACGACCAAACATTTGCTTCGCAAATTTGACAGTTCTAACATCGTTGGGAATTTTTTAGACCCTTCTATATATATATATATACTCTAGAATCGATGCGAGGTTGCAAATTTGCGATGCAAATTTGGTCACTACCTCAGCGGGATTCGAACCCCTTCTCTACTCCGGCATCTATGGCAACACCGCCTGCAGAAAGTCCAACACTCTAGACCACTCGGTCATCTAGGCTATAATATATTATAACTTTATAACTTTCGTTAACGGAGAGATACTTCATCGTAAGTAAATCTAGAGCATATTCATTAGCATATGATGTAAATGAATAGGACAACCTCTAATGGTATTATACAAATACAGTCACACACCAAGTATATAATACATATAAGAAGTCTAATGGGATATGCTAAATAACATTTTGAACTTTTCCGATGTCACAAGAAAAGCAAAGAGCAGATTTATAATAAGTAAATCATTCTCTCGTATTTGCAATGTTTTGATTTAGGAAACACTGCATATTTTTAGTTTAGGTGCTTGATTGCGTATTTTCAACTTGACTGAAGTGTGTGTGTTCGTGTTGTGTTTTTCCTCTTAGCCAAATTATGACCTTGTGTTCGTACCTAGAACAACGTGTTTTGAAAACTGCTTATACTATGGTTTCGTGTTACATGTTTAACATTTTAATACGTTTCATTGGTTTGAAATTATATAAGCTTACACCTTCGTGTCTGGCACAACCTCTAATCCCTTTTGGGATTCGGCGCTGAAGATATTTTTTGTTTTGACCAACAAAAAATATCTCCAACGCCGAATCCCGAAAGGGATTAGCACAACCTACAAAAAGGGTAGTAGACGTAAAATACATGTAGCTTAATAACTCATTAATTGAACCCTGAGACATATTTATATAAGCGACTACGTTGTGTGGAGAAATGTCGGTATTCTTTTTAAATTACTTCAAAGTGGTAATCTCTCGCATAGATATTTTGAACTTTGAAGTTATTTTGTCTGAATGTAATATGGCATTTCAATCCTCAGACAATTCTTAAGACAATGTACTAATCATTTTGGTATTTGGAAAATATCAATCTGTGATTTAAACTTTGATTGACTTACAGTCAAAAACACTCACAAAGATCCCAATGATACAACATTTACAAGATAGGATAAGGCGCTAGCACAACATGACTCCACACCACAAAGAAAAGGTCACCTCCAATGATTTTGATCATTGTAAAGATCCGTCAACTTCAAGATGAAAAATTATAAAATTGGAAGGAAAGTGGACGAAAAGCAATTGAAAACCGTGTTATGGTACATATGAACTTGTAAAGGATTAATACGTGCGGGTATCTCTCACCCTATATTTTACGGTAATATTCTACGAAGCGCGCAAAGCTCGAAACTCACCCAAAAAGATAACGAAACCGCTGAATAGGCTCATTCGTAAGGGACATAGTTATGATATTGTTGTCAAATCCTTAAGGATAGTATGTCTTGGAGTTAACATTGACTCACTCATACGATCTTTACATAAAAATTAAAACACTATATTTAAAAGCAGTTTTTGAGATGACATGGGTTGTGTCCTTATTGTATGACTTATGGTGTACCATGGTTGTCAATCCCGAATGGGAAGAATTGGGATTGATTTTGCATATGATGGAGACATAACCTTTTGTAGGTTAAAACAGGTCTGGAGCTGGCAAGTCAGTTAACTGCTAGTAGTCCTTGTTTTTTTTAAATTTGTGGATATATATTCAGATTCTTCAATTCCGTTTGACAAAGGCCTCGGACATTTTTTAACTGATTTTAGGTGTGTTTAATTTTGCAATATGTTTTCCACATTGGCCAGATTTCTAAGGGGGGTGGTTTGTGATCATGCCAAAGTACTTTAAACCCCGCCTGAATATTTGCGCCTGTCCAAAGTCAGGAGTTTCTGGCCTCGGTATATCTTGTTTCGTTTTCACCTTAAGTTTATTTTTATTTTACTTGAGGCAACTATTCGCTGTACCTGTGTATAATGATATTCTTGGGAACCACCTGCAGCCTGTTCTGTAGTGTGAGGGTTTTCACGTCGTTCATTGAAGACCAATGGGTGGCCTTAGGCTGACATTTTCATCCCGGTGGGGTTGTTATCTATTTCACCATACATATTCTCGTTATATGGTGACTAAATACTGCGGATTTTGATGTTTGGTGGAAAGTTCCAAAACTTACGTGTAATCAAAGCCACTTCACAAATATACTATTTTTAAATCTAAAAAAGGACTAACATGGTTATACCTTTGTTCACAAAACAAAACATAGATACACAAGAACAAATAAAATTGTCTCATTTAGCGGACACCAGGTCTTCGTCGGTTTCACAAAAACAAATATCTTAAATTTCTAAGCGAGTAAACCCAATACAGGTAAACACTTAGGGAGTTAAATGCATTTTCATGGAGTCCTTCATTGAGTGGATGCACGACTTTTGATCAGACTACATCCAAAAATACACTGTATTTGGATACTTCAACTCAAAGAGTAAAACTATCTAATCAACTGACAGAGCTGTAATTTGTAACGTTTGTTTGTGTTTGTTGTTTTTTTAATTTTGTTTCTTTCTCTACTTATTTCTGTCTTTTTTATTCTGTCTTTTTCCTTTCTTTCTTTCTTTCTTTCTTTCTTTTTTCTTCATTTTCTCTGCCTTTCATCTGTCGTTATTTCCTCTTTCTTTCTTTTTTAATTTCAAAACAAGAAAATTGGAACATAAATATGAGGCAGTTCTGTCAAATCAATTTTTTAATCGTCCATTGAATCATGCTGGTTCCGATGCCGACGATTCTACAAAAAAAACTACGTTTTGTCCAAACTTGTCTCAAAATACATTTCTCATAACACACTCACAGCTGGAAAAATATAATATTTAAAGAGAACAATGGCAAGAGTACTGATACGAGTCATACAACTAGGAACATCATCTCTGGATACATTACTAATGTACATTCATGTATCACCTAAATACTCCTGCTCTTATGATTTTCCTAATGAAAATATAGAATTTCGATTATTCTTACGTATTATTGTCGTCAAATCAACTTTATATAAACTTTCTTACTTGAAGTGCAAAGTACTTAATTGTTCTTGTTAAAACTCGGACATAAAAGTACACGTTTTCGTGTTTGCTAATTGGATGACAGTAAGAAAATGTATTCATAATTGGATCTGCTGAGTACTTGAATATATTTTCAAATCTGCAACAACAAAATTGCCTTGCTCCATTTTATGCTGTCAATTATTCGTGTACTCTTTTCTTAATTTTATAAGCTTCTCAAAGATATATTTTCTAATGTTGGATTGACATTTAAACAAATAAAAAACAATGAATGAAGCAATATAAAAGAAGCAGCCAGGTTGAACATTATATAAATAACATATAGCTAAGAGGGTGATAGAGCAGTTTGTTACCCGGAGAAAATCGTTGTCACCCCTTGTCTAACACCTGTTAAAACAGGGAAGAATGATAAACATGAATGGTTTGCAACTACACACTATATGTATCAGTATGCATAACATTTACAATAACCCAGAATCTACTAGTGATACCTAAGCTAGGCAGCCTGTACATCAACCCCACCCTCCATACATAGTCAAAAGCTTGTTTGCTGTCTAAAATTGCTACATAAACTTTACATGTTAATTCAACATTCTGGTAGATCGTTTCATGTAAATTAAAGGATATAGTGAACAACCGAGGTGTTTTTGAAATCCTTGCTGTTGGGGGTTACTGAAGTATTTACCGAAGACAAACGAGAAAATACGAGTTTTTAGAAGTGTCTCAAATACCGCAAAAAGTAGACTTACAGGTCTGTAACTCTGCGATGCAGTTTTGTTTTTCGTTCTGCCTTTTTATATTGGTACAAAAGGACCTAGTTTCCATCTTTTTTTGGAATTCGACCTTCGAGAACATTACGATTGAAAAGTGCGCATATGAATTGCATGCACCATTTCCACCGTATTTCAAGTGTTCATTCTAAATTAGGTCATGGCCTGGGGGCTTTTTCAGTTTCAAATTCGATAATATTACACCACCAGGTATATGTTCAATTTTGTCACTTCAAGATTGTAAAATATCAGTGTACTTGGCTTCAGTATTATGTTTTAACTCGTCATCAAACACGTCACAAATCATGTTCACTGTAAACGGTCGCATTCTGCAAAATTGTTCCAGTCATCAAAACACTTTTGTTCAAACTATTCACTTGCAGTCAACTGTATATTTCTCAGGTTATACATCGCAGATTTATATAGTTTTATAACTGCCAATTTGCATGCCGCCGGACCTTCCTTCTGAAAACCATATCCACCGCATCATGCATTCTTTTTTATGTGCTTCTTTCACCTCACTCGTCCAGTAAGGTTTAGTTGTGAATTGAAGCCGTTCTTCGGGATTAATGAATCTGTAGCATCATGCACAATAGAAAAGAATGCATCAAAACTCGAGTCAATATCAATTAACCGGTTTTCAGCATTTACAGTCAGTGATTTCAAGGGTTCCACCAATCAAGCTCGTTTATTTCTATTGTTATAGCCAGAAATGTCACTACGAAGCATTAACAAAGACCTTGCTCGGATACTTTTAATGTGATTTAGTCTTTGATAAGAAAACATTTTTTTTAATTTTTTTATTTTTTTAAATTTTACTCTCTGAACACATATGACTAACACAGTTTTGTAGTTTATTTTATTGTCTTGATTACACAAAAAGATTGTTTGGAAATCCATATGATTTCGGGTGTTTCGAGAAAGTAGAGGACGCTTACCCTGCCGGTGCACCTGGTCCATGCTCCCAGTTTTTAGTGGAGTCCGAGTTGCTCATTTACTTTTGTTACTTTGTATTGTTTTAGTTACTTTATGCTCTTTGTTGTGATTGTCTGTTTGCCATGTCTGATATTTGTCCGTGGATTACATTATTTTGATTTCCGTTAGAATCTTAGTTCCCTTGATCACTCTTTCGAAAGTGCATTCGCAGTATGTTAAATAGATTTTACAGCATCGTTTGTACATGAGTGAGTACATGTAGATAAAGGAATCATAAAAGACCGATTGATGACAGATACATTGTAGGACCAATGGTGACAACAAACTCCTGCTATGTGTGATTTCTATAATACAGATTGGAAGTGTGGTTGCCAGATTCGGTTGTATAGCATTTTTTGCACTAAGGGTACAGTATCTATTGCCCAGGAAATCAGAAACTTAACCATAGACCGAATTATGACATACGACTAACGGGTGAAAACAAAATCTTATTTTATTTATTTATTTTATTTAAGTATTATTTATGTTTATGTCTTGTACTTTCTGTAAGGTATATTCCAAGTATAGAATGAAGAGTTCATTCATGGTTAAGTCTTTTTTAAGTGTAAGTTAACGGATCAGGCAAAATGGGAAAAAAAATCAAAAACATGTATGCCAAAACCCCACAAATTTGATTATGTTATACCACTCAAGGATGCTTTCTCTCTGTGAAAAGACCATTATTTGATCTTTGCATTACTGGCTTTGTTCGGAAATTTTTCTAGACAATGTTACAAAAATGAGGTTTTTGACAGAGTTATCTGCCCTGGAAATGTTCATTTTCAGTGCATTTCAATGAAATTGTAACTCAATGGGGCCAGAGTGATATGGAAAATCTTGTCTGTTTTCCTTGGTTCTGATAGTGCAAATAGTAAATTACACTATCAAAATAATGGTTTTTTTTCATACCTTCTGCCTGATTCTTACAGGGACTGACACTTAAATCATAATTTTTTTTACTAGAAAACAAATAGCAGTCTACAAATAAGCTAATTAAAACGGACATCAGAACTAAATAAATAGATTGAAATGTGTATGTCATTTTTTCTTCTTTCACAAGGCATCAAAAACTGCTTTTTCATGACAAATATGTTAAATGCCTATGGTAGTTAATAATTCCAAATTCAAAAGATTTTGGTTTAAATAAAAAAAAAAAAAAAAACAATTCGGATTGATAGTCTGTCTAGTCATTCGATTCTGAAATTGATATGATTTTTTCTGTAATTAAGCAGTCGGTTGTTTAATATGAAGATCGTAGTGGAGCTTCGTGTGTTAAAGAAAACTGCCAAAAACAAGTCTAGGAATGAAACAACACGCGTCACGGAATTATGTTTTAAAAATAAAATGCATGATCATTTATCAAGTACTGTTCTGCTACTAACGTTAACGAAGCCAATCTTATTTAGCAACTACTTAAATTTAAAACTAGCCAAAGTTGAGAGAGCAATCTTTTGGGGTTTTTATAATAGGTATTTGCGATAAATAAAAAAGGCAGTGCAAAGCAAAAATTCAAGGGGAAAAATAAGACTAAGTGATATTATAGCACTATTTGTTCTATTATTGAGAAGCTGGATGAAAAAAGTGAGCGCTTTTTATGTAAATACTGTAAATGTGCGATAAAATTATTTGTACCACAAATAAGTAAGCTTGTTGCTAGATTTTGTTTGTTTAAAAATTATGGTTTCAGCAAGACAAGTTAAAAACCGAAAAGGGTATCGATTCCAGAAGATTACAATTTGAAATGCAGTGTTTCTTTCTATAACATAAAATAATCGAAGATGGGTCTTTAAAGAATTGCTAGTTGAGTACGAATTTGATCTTTATGAAAAAAAAATATGTAACTTGAAAAAAAGGAATGGCATTGTTTCAGTTTTACCCAATATGTTTCATTGACGTAAGTTAGTGTATATTTCAATCACATGAGTGCCGTGGTAAGGCTTGACATTTTACTTTGTCATTTTAAAGTACAGCTTTTTTGTTTATTTACCACTTCTCCGAACTTTTAGTGTAACAGTTGCGACTTATTTAAGTATCGTGGCTCATGAAAATATTTTAAATAAAACCGTAAATTTACAAGAACAAAGTTGAACCCAATTCATCAACGGGTGCTCTGAACAACAATCGAACCAATACATTGTCTCTACTATGCCTGAACCATTAAATGTCATTCAAGAATAACACGGTGTTTCATGATTTGAAATGAGATTGTAGTTGTATAAAATAAAACAAACTATACCAGAAATATAAAACTTTAAAAATAAAAATGTAAGTGCATTTGTTAACGATTTGATATCCACTTTTCGTTTTTATTGACAGTAGCAATGTCTCGTGTCCAATACATTGTTAATGTATTTGATATTGAGAAATATTGATAGAACATGCTTCTATATATCTCATAAATTTGTCAGTTATTCCAAATATTGAAACATAAAAATCGTTTGGTGTCATGGACGTAATATTTACATGTTTTCAAATTAATATGATGGAATCCTATAAAGTCGGAAATTATTTCTAGAAATTCTATCAGAACAATCATTTTCGCTGATCTTTTTTATCGCATTTTTGTTTAGTAGTCAATAATTGTAATCAACGTTGCAACCGTGTCTGTTTATTTTAATGAAAATTGTTATAGTTTATAAGAATACGCATATACCTATTGTTTGCTAAAAAATAGAAATTACACTTGTGCTTAGCCGACCATTTTCGAGTGTGGCATTGAAGTTGTTTCAAATAGATCGAAAAAATGTAAGTCATTCCTGATAATTTAATATAACGAAAGGTTGATGACGTCACAGTTACATTAGAAAATTTCAAAATGGTCTATGATATGATATGATATACAAAATGTTTTATCCAATCAGAAATCGTTTTACATCTGAAATTAAATTATTTGAAAATAACCTGCGTACATGTATTTAGTGTGCACCAAGAGATTGAGATTATTTCTTCATAGACAGAAAACATTCCTTAATTTGATCTAAATCCAAAACAGAAAATACATTCAGAAATCAAAATACAGTCTTAACAGGAGTTTCTAGTTTCTTTCCCCCTTTTAGAATCTAATTTTGTATTAATTCTACTGCTTTGAGTTAACATATATATATATAAATTTTTGGTCGTTCCTTCCGCGGGACTCGAAATCGTACCGCTGTGACATCTATGACAACACCGCCTGCACTAAGTCCAGCGCCCTAGACCACTCGGCTAGCTAGGCTATATAAAAATATAGCTTTCGCTGGCCGGGTCATTCCTCCTCGTAGGATTAATCTAGGGCTGTAACTTAGTACACGATGTGTGGTAGTACGGGACAGTTCATCAAGGTATTATTATGTAGGATAGAGGATCAAATTAATGATGCATGTCACAACAAATCAATATTATACAACGTCTCAGAATGTGACGACTCTATTCGCTACACTGCTCCATCGGATCAAATTGATACCGGAAAGATAACGTAAGCACAGAAAATTTCCCAACGATGTTAGAACTCAAATTTGCGAAGCAATTTTCGGACGTTCCCTCCGCGGGACTCGAACTCGTTCCACTGTGACATCTTTGGCAACATTGCCTGCACAAAGTCCAGCATCTTAGACCACTCGGCCAGCAAGGGCACATAAAATATAGCTTTCGCTGGTCGGGTCATTCCTTCTCGTAGGAATATATACACTGCAAATTCACTAAGCACTGCGGATACTAATATAATTCATAAATTGACACTGATAATTGAATTAAAACAAAGGAATTTGAAATGTTTTTACACTTCCGTTGTTTCGACCATTTAGGTGCTTGCTTATAGCCGTACCATTACTTTGTAAGTTATGGTCTCCATTAAGCGTATTACGTTACTCTGCTTCGTTTACACTGGCCAAAACTTGGTTATATTCTATCAAAAGCTTACGGGGAATCTGACAGGGCATAATTTTCATGAGCATTACAGGGGTGGGAATTTACTGTCAACATTCTTATTAAGTGTCTGTGCAAGCAACTTTAGATTTCGATTTTTGACAATAAAGTGAGCAAATTTATTGGAATTTCGCAAATATTTTGAATTCCGTGTAATTTAGTGTATATCAAATTGAATATTTGATAATTTGATTAATTACATTTGAGGAGTAAAATCAATTTCATCCTACCATCACTCCTGCACATATACATGCTTTCAATATTAATTCATCCTTATATGGTAAGATAGTTGGTGAAAAAATCTTGATCTTTACAACTGGCTAATTTGGTTAACAGGTTACACACACAGTGAGACTTTTCAAGCTCTCCTGGAGTTCTTCACATTTTGTGGTTGTGGCTTCTGTTTTTTCCAGTAGAATGGTAATATAAAGTTCAAATGTTTTCATGCAAAATGATAGATTTACACAAGCGCTCTAGTACCTTTGTCATGCAAAATTATTAACATTACAAATCCCGTTTAAAGTATCTCAGTGTAATCAGACTGACGTAAATAACATCTTGTTCAACGTGTGATAGTTTCCCTTTTTTGGTGGAGTCCGACTTGCTCATTTGCTTGTGTTGCTTCGTGCATGATGTTTTGGTTGTTCTATGTTATTTGTTGTTTTCCTGTTTTCCATGTCTGGTCTTTGTCCCTGGATTACATTCTTTTGATTTCCGCTAGAATCTTGGAGTAGTACTCTTGGGCTGGTAACTAAACCACTCAAGGCCGTGACCGATCCAGGAGTGGGGTTGCGGGGGTTCAAACCCCCTTTAATTTTGTGCAAACTTCTAAAAAAAATAGCATGGAATCCCCCTTTTATTCTAGCTCCCTTCCATAACCTTTCGATCTGTGCATGTTTGTAGTTTGGTTACTATCATAAGAACTGTACACATGAACAGTTTACTAATTTTTCAATTAAGTAGCTCTTTCAAAGCACCAGAAAACAAGAGGCTCACGAAGAGCCTGAATCTCTTACCTGGCAAACATGTCCTATCAACTAAGTAAGCAAAGGCATAATGCTTTGTTACCATGTTTGACAAACAATTGCTGAAAAAGAGAATTTATTGATAAATGTTGGAAGTTCAAATGATTACCTAAGGCACTGTAAAATGTTGGAAATGCCTTCAAAGAGTTTTTAGAATCTTCGGAAAAAATTTTGGCAGGGCCCCCCTATGCCCTGTCATTCCAACGGGTCTGCGGGGCATTAGCCTATAATACATTTGCTGAAAAAAAACACACATAAAATGAAGTTTAACCATGGCTATCAAACATCTTCATCGTCACCATTCATATGAGGAGACCATGTTACTACAAACCAATCATCGTAAATATAAAAATCAGCCGGAAAATGTCATCACCATTCAACTTAAAAAACCTAGTTTCCTATAGAAACCAAAAATCATTGGAATCTGAACAACTGGTGAAAATGGTTGCAAAATGGTTAAATACTGTTATAATCTTGGTTCCCTTGATTACTCTTAAAAATAATTTCAATACTGCAAGTCAACTCAGAATATCATGTTCACCTTATGAATAGCTTTCACCATTTTGTCTTCTATATATATTTCAGGAAAAAATAGCAAAAAAGAACATTTTGACCCCTATGCCCTATTTTTAGTAAAAAAAATATGTCAACTTAATTAAATTTTGTTTCAATTGGTTTACACGTGAAAAACGACAAAAAATCTGTTTCAGGGGCTAACACTCCTACTACAGGCAACAAATATTTTTAAAAAATCGGCGAAGGTCTGTCTTCTGGTGGTGAACAATAGTACTCTCCATCAGAATTTTATAAGTTCAACAGTTTTTGAGTTATTTGCAAAAAAAAAAACTGTATTTCGACCCCTATGCTCTATTTTTAGTAAAAGCGGCCATGTCAATCAAAAATCCAAACGATCATTTTGTGCAGGATACCTTTAAAAATAAAAATATTTACTTTCATTAAATTCTGTACAGTAGATTCTGAGAAGATTTTTGAAATAACATCAAAAGCAGCAAAACATATCCAAAAAGGGCAGTAACTCCAACATGGGTCAACAGATTTTCACCAAAAATCTACCACAGATCTCATCATGCTGAATACTTTTACCTGTGAACGTTAACATTTTGTGCAGGATACTCTAAGGAACAATCATTAAAAGTTTCATCCAAATCAATTCACTAGTTTCTGAGGAGACGATGTTTGAAGAATTGTTAACCACGACACACAAGTTACACAACGCAGACGACGGACGCCAAGTGATGGCAATAGTTCACATGGCCTGCGGCCAGGTGAGCTAAAAAGGTATTATATTTTTGTAAGCCCTTAAATGAGTCAGTAAAATACTTTTGTAATATACTTCTATAGAGTGGCTACTGGTTACAGCCACACTAGCAGTTTTCATATTTTGCGAGTTCTCTGTAAATATGGAATTTGATATTTGCTTATTAAACGTACTGTATATAATGTGAAAGAGTAATCAAGGGAACCAAGATTCTAGCAGAAATCAAATGAATGGTGAATGTTATCCAGGGACAAAGACCAGATATGGAAAACAGACAAACACATTTAGCGAAGAACATAAAATAACCAAGATAATACATAGAAAGTAACATAAGTAAATGAGCAACTGGACTCCACTAAAGACTTGAAGCATGGACCAAATGTACCAGTACTGCTTTTCTAGAAACCCGCTGGGTTGCTCTTAAAGAGTTAAGTCAGGTGTAGACGAAAAAGGAAAGAAAAACTATGACAAGTTGAATAAGTCAGTTTTCATGGAGCAGACGGATACACCGTAATGATCCACGAGTTCACGATGACGACCATCAAACTTCGGTAGTGATGACGTCAGTTGTAAACAGTGAACATTAAAAAAATCAAAATTATCACTCAGAAAGTCACAGAACCACTTTTCTATCAGTATTTCTTTCCCAAACAAAATTAGTTTAACCATGAATAAAAAAAATCTTTCAATAAATATGCAAGAACTGCCTATTTTAGACAATCAACTAAAAATGATTTCCGAAATAAATCACTATCTAATGCAAAAATGTAGGTGCAGGTATAATATAAAAAAAGGGGGTTCCAGGCGTTCTTGTACTCACACTAGCTTAGATTCTGCACAGACCACAAAAAAGGGGGAGGTTTTTTCCTATCCTCAAAGTCTCCTGGATCCCACTTTGAGATGATACATTATTCAATAAATCTTTCTTTTTCTTAATGTAATCTGTTTACTTAAAACTCAAACTCCATATTGTATATATAATAAACATGATTAATTATATAATCTTACAATTCAAACCCATACCATCTAAATAAATATGTTGGAACAAAAATTGATTGGTTTTTTTTTTAGTTACATGTATGTATCGTTTTTTTTTTTCTAGCAATACTGACCTTTGTATTTTAAGATATGATAAACAGCACATTTTCCATTTCCATGGTGTCAGTAAAGTAGCTACTGCCTTAAGTTTTTTTATTTAGGCTTTTTTTTACATCTTGTTTTATGGTCTAGATAATGAATCAAATTATATGATGAAAATTATCTATGATGTTGCATTGAGTCTTAATCATAATTGCTTCCAGGACTGAGAAATCATGTCAGGACATTTTTGTTAATATAACTTACTCATCATGGTCTAGATCTTATTCTGTCATTAAAGATGTCATCTTAAGTTGACATTTGGCCAAATAATTGTTCAACATTAAAAGCTGATAAACTTAAAATATATTTTAGACTTATTTTTGCAAAAATGCATATAGATCTTGTGTTAATCCATGGATAATGTTGCACCTGTCATGTGAAGCATACAGTGTCTGTAAGCACAAATAAGAAAATTTTTTACATAAAAAAGTGTTGGCAACTATGCTTAATCTTTGATTTTTCCTCTCTATTAGAATACCGTTCTTCACCTTACCTGTTAACTCTCCCCAATTGAGGGGGGAGAGACTCCTACATAATTAACGAAAAAAATTAGAATTTCCTCAATAAATATGTTAGATTTGTAGGACGTATTTGGTTGAGATTACTATAATTTCTGGGAAAAATACTAAATAATTGAAATATTGCATAAAAAATTTGCTTTTACAATAAATTTCCCACGTGAGACAATGTCAGAAGGGGGGATCTTCCACACAAGACAGTGTCAATGGCGGAGAATATTCCACATTAACTTTTACAAAGGTTAACAGGTATGGCTTCACCTCTTCATAAAAATCTATTGAACATTTTATAAGCAGATGGTATAATGAAGAACATCGACAAACAGACAGTCAGACAGATCGGCAGAACAACTGACAATTCTTTTATTTCCTAACAAACTTCTTAGAATATCAAAATATAAAGTGAGCTGAAAATCTCTCCGACATGCTTTCTATACTTGAATTGGAACAGGAGATAAATACCATTTCTCCTAGAATTGAAACAGGAGAAAACTACCATTTCTCCAAGAATTGGAACAGGAGATAATTACCATTTCTCCTAAATACCGATATTGAAAGATCAACTTTTTGGTAAGAAAAAAACAGGAGATTCATAGCTTTATATATACTTCATTTAAGTTGTATCTACTTCTGAGCCTTTTATCACTGCTTCAACATTTGAATCTTTCCCACAGTTAGATTTTGATTTTAACTCATGTCTGTTTGTAGAATTCCTTTGTTCTGTCAATAAATTCACATTTACAGAATCTAAAGCATCTATTGCCCATTGAGGATAGTCTTCATTTGGAAATTGCATTTTGAAGAAGTCTTTGATGAATGTTGGAAAATTATCCTTTTTGATACTTTCTTGCATTGTCCTCATGAGATTAAGCTGAAGAAAAAAACAAGATTTTCCTTCATTTACCTTTCAATTTCAATATCTACAATGTCTACTATCCAATAATCTCAGAAAATCTTATTATTTGCATATTTAATACTACATGTATATTGAAACAAAAAACACTGAAAGAACTTTGTATGATCATTTTGTGTGGTTTGATATAACACCATTATTCCATTGTTTTTTTTTAAATTTATGAATCTAACAAGACCATCAATGTGTTCAATTGAAATTTAATATTTCATTGGGAATTTCAATATGTGGTTTGACAAACCATGAAAATTTGCTTCTCACTAACAGTTTTTCCACACTGTGTGTCTTTCACCTTTACTCAAAATGAATAATTTTATTGCCTGATTGTACTTGTAAAAGTTCAATAGTAGGAGAATTTTCTGTCACTTAGTTCATGGTCAAAGGGGAATAATCCAAAACTTAATTAAACCTCAAAATAAAATATGCTAGTCTAATGTGCAGTGGGATCATGGTGGTTTACTTTTGCATTAAATTTCTGTACATTTTTGAAAGAAAATCTGCCAGTTTGGGGCCTAAAATAACAGTACATAACACAGACAAATGCCATAATTTTGTGAACATTTCAGAAAAATTACCTGATATGCAACATTATGTATAGTAATTAGATGACAGGCAACTGTTTCTGTATTAACTACAGTGTGTAGATATGCTCTAGTGTAGTTTTTGCATGTGGAACAGGAACAATTCTGGTCTATGGGCTGGAAATCAGTAGCAAAGATCTTTGACTTGAGATTCAGTTGACCAGTTGGCACCAGAGCTGAACCAAATCTCTGTAAAGAAAAAAAAAAACTTTCAATACAATCTAAAATAAGCATATAAAATTTAAGACAGATCATCAATAGACATCTCATGATTCATTGCCATTTTTGCATTAAATCAATGGATTGATGAATTTGAATGCATGGTTTGCTATATAATTATCAATGGTAAAGTTTTTCAGTTTTCCTACAATTTTTTGTCCAAATTACTATTCCTTAAAGCCTCATACATTAGGTATGTTTACTGTCACCTGCTGAAAAAATTTAGGGTCGATAGGTTTAATTTTTTCGATTTTTTATAGCCATGCAACAAAATTTTCAAAAATTAAAATTTTTCCATTAGAAAAGTTTAGGGCCTGGACAAAAATAGGGTTCGTGGGGGTACAGTAAACACACATATTTTTTTTTTGCTTTACAGGAAGGAAAATGGATTATATTCATTGAATGTGACTCTTCACGTCACTGTTTTCACATGGTCTTAAATGAATACACATACAGTCATTAATAACCATCATATACCTGATTTTCTGGCATTTTATTTAAGAGGTGGACTCTTTAAGTCACATCTGTTTTGTAAGCTAAAGAATTTCAACAATACTTACTGCAGTCCTTGTAGGAAAAACACAATCAAACATATCACACCCAAGGGCAACACACACCACTAAATCCACTGCAAACCTACAATATAATTGATTGATTGATTGTTGGGGTTTAACGCCCAAGCAGCAATATTTCAGCTATATTCAGGCGATCTATGATATAAAGAAGCCCAACATAGTAATATATAAGTAAACAAATAGCATCTGTTAGTTTGATATTTATTCAAGCCTGCCTTGAGTTCAAACCAATTGTTTTTCTATACAAGTAGTTATTAAAATGATTTAGCCTTTACATGACTCTCATTGTGTGTAAATGAAAAGCATCAATTACCTAAACGTATTGTGTTAGAGACAATCATGGCAATCTGCAGACTTGGAAAAAAAAACAAACTTCCTACAAAAATCTTTCCAAAATTTTAAAATATCATGAGATGAATTTTACTATTGAGAATTCCTAGAAAAACGTTTCAATTACAAAACAATTCATGAAAACTCATCCGAAGTAAACTAATGATTAAACATACCCCACTCCCATAAGGTATCTAGGTTTATCATTAGGAAGGATATCAGTGGAGACAGACACCATCCTCCAGAAATCCTGTTTTTCTTCTCCTCCACTGAGACCACCTATAGCATAGCCAGGTACATCTCTCTTGGTCAGTTCTAAAGTATACACAAATGAAAGTCACATAAAGGCAAATAAATAGTAACAGGCTTTAAGAATTGCAAAAGAAAATCACATTAAATAAAGGTAATATACACAGGAAAAATTGCAACATACATTTTCTTATGTTTTATAACACATGAAATCATATGCTTTGGACCAGTATGGTAAAATGTAATTTTTTGCTTTTAAAAAAACATTAAATCATATACTTATGCAAATCTTTAAAAACCATACACTTCATATTTAAAACATATAAATACCATATTATTATACCAGTTAAGTAGCAGTCTTTGTAAGAATCATGCAAATTCTATGAAATGTGATACACTCCTAAAAAGGCTGCACATTTTTATTTATGCTGAAGACTTGCTTTATAGGTCTATATGATGAAATATATAATTATTTATTTTAACCTGTCTGCTCTTCGGAGTTAACCCAACAGTTTCTATTGTATTTTAGTGTCATTTACAGAGTTACCTCCCTTAATTCTGAATACTACAGTGCATTCTATACAATTTTTATCTCATATGAATAAGGGTTATATGAAAAGCCACATGCTACTTTCGGTTTACTATAACATATTAAACAAAATATCAAAAATAAAAATATGTAGATTTTCCAACCATGAATCACATTTTGCATGATTTTTAGCTAGAGTACTACCTAATAATTACAGAGGTCACCTTAAATATGCTTATTGTAGATATATGACTAAATGATGTGCAACATACCTTAATATTACATGCAAAATGTATAGAATAGCTGCAACATTTTTTCATACAGTAAGTTCAGGAATTGAAAACATTATAATAATGTGGTTCTCTAATTTGAAATGAACAATTTGACTTTCTCTATTTCGATCATTTAAAAAAAACAAGTGGAGGTATCTCCTTTGACATTTCTCCTGCCACATTAAAACAATAGACCAAGTAACAGAAAATAACACTATATTAAAAAAGTAATAAATGTAAGTACATGTAATACCTATTGCACATTTTTTCCTGAGTTCAGCATCCAGTCCTCCTTGAACAATAGGGAATATACTTTGATCATGTGGTCTTTTGTGGACTTTCATACACCTATCTAACCAACGTATAGTTCTAAATAAAAACATAATAATAATCATTTTCAGGCATTTAGCAAATGTTAAGATTTTAAAAATAAATTAAAATAATTTTGCATTTCTAATACTGTCACTCTCAGTTTTACCAAGACTAATCTCAAATACAAAAATTGTTGATTTGTATTTATCATGTGAGTTTTTGACAACACATTTAAAGATATCATCAAATATATTGTTTATACCTTAAAACAATCCAAAAGAATATTAATCTTAGGTTAGAAAATAAGAAAAATAAATTGAAATGCCATAGTTCTTCAAGAAATTGGCAGAAGTCATTTTTGCCACAATACTGTAAGTAAAGGCATGTCAGATACAAATCTTAGCAAAATTATTATAAGAAAAAAACATGAAGTTGCATACATTGTCATACTAGATATACCATCACTAGTTAAGTTGATATCATAGAGCAACCATAACTACTTACAACATCTAAAAGTAGTTAACACACCAAATTTGAAATCAATCCATCCGTTTGGGAGCTGAGATTTTCTTGAGCATTACATATAGTAAAAAGTGGCAAAGTCCCACAACACAGGAAATGGATATCCAACAATATCAAAAATAGCTTACAACATATGCCCTATCTATATGAAGCTACAAACCAAATTTGAAATCAAGCTAAGATAATTGCAAGGAACTTTGGACAGATAGAATGAAGGACTGACAAGCTCACTGAGTGGGGGTATAATATCAGAATTATGGGATTAACATCTTTTTATTATAGATGTGTGCTTGTACTAAGACTACAGTTTCTTATTTGAATTACCTCCCTTTGACTTAATAGGTTAGCTGAATAATATAAAACCATGCTTGATTATATCAAATATTGCTATGCTCAGAAATGAACTTAGAAATTTGTTTTTTTAAGTTAATTATTTAAAAAAATCAAGCTTGCTTTCCCCAAGTCCATATGAACTTGAATGTACTTTCTACTCCCGGTACATCATTTGATTGGTAAACATAAATCTATAAATCTGTGGATTTACTAAAAAGAACATAATGGAAAACACCAATGGTCATGTTCTCAAATCTCAGTAAAACATTATACCTGTACATTGCTTCCTCTACCCTTGGTCCAGTTGTTGTACTGTGTACTACATCATCCAGTTGCATTATAATATCAGCCCCTGTAAAATATATCTATATACTGGTGATGATTTTCATACACACAAAAAAAATTAGAATTACCAAAAGCAAAAATCATCTGTGTAACTAATAAGCCACAACTACTAGGCCATAAAATAAAATGTTTGTTTCCTGCCACCCTACCCACCCTAGTTTTTTGTGCCTACCCTAAAAATTTTATGACTATTTTGGTTCAAGCACTGTTAAAGCCTTGATTGTTTCCCTATTAACTGAATTCAAAATGTTTTTAAAAATTAAAATAATATCTATACCTACTTATCCTATTTTTTCTTGCTGGTAGCAAGAAACAGGACTATTTTTGGCCCTTGTGCTTAAGTTTGAAATAGGATGATTCAACTTGATTTTTATCAATTATTAGTTATCTTAAGAAACACGTATACATGTATTTCTTACTCATTTATCTATAAATAAGCAGCTATGAAAGTAAATATTACAGATGAAAAATACTATAGAACCAGGTAATAACAAAATATTTGCAGTTATTAGAGCAAAGCTATAAACCTGAGTACAATGTTTGTGACATAGAAAAAATTTACAATTAGACCAAGAAAAAAAATGTGTAAGATTACATTGGACGACAAAAAAAAAGAGTACTGGTAGATAGGGTAACCTTAAACAGATATTTTTTTCTCGGGTCTTAGCATATATGTATACCCTAATGCTGAAAAATCAAAAATAAATATTTCATTTTCATGAACAAAAAACTAGTCTTATTCTTGCAAATTTCAAAGCTAATATAATATTTTGATTTACAGTTAACTCCATAATGCTAAAAATGCTTAAGGATAATGTGATGGTTTTAATTTATACCTATTGAGTTTTGTATTTCAATAGATTTTTCTGGTGTCAACATCATCTCTGATCCATCATGGGGTGACTGGAATTTCACCCCTTCTTCTGTAATTTCAGCTAACTTCAAAAGAGACACCATTTGGAATCCACCACTGTCCTAGAAATATAAATATGTAGTGGGAAGTATCAAACTTAGTAATTAACACATGCACACAGTACTTAAACAGAAATTTTCAGCAAGGTAAATTAAAGAATTATCAGCTCGGAAAATATCACAGTAAACCCAACAAGGTGAGATGTAACATTCTGTTATGTGGTTAAAAACTGCCTGAAAATTGATGAATTTGTTGATGCTGAAGTCTGTAATGGACCTTACTATAGGTTAAGCTATTAGAATAAAATGGATGGTCAACTGGACTCAAATGTGGTAGGATGTTGGTTTGATCCACTGCTTCTCACCTAGCATGAAGGCAAATTGGAAGATAGAGTGGGAACTAATTGAAATAAAGTCAGTTGAATGTTAAATGCGTGGATTAACATTTCTTTCAGAGAGTTTCTCCTCTATACACAATGGCTGTGTCAAGTCAAGAATATTTTAAGTATGTGCACAGCGGATTTCCCAGGACTGATTGCCAGTTTCCTGCTATATAAATATATACAGTTCTACCATCAATTTTATAATAAAGTTAGAAAATGTATCTGACAAATGAACATTTTAAATCTTACTGTCAACAGAGAGCGATTCCAATTCATAAATTTATGCAGACCTCCTGCCTTTTCAAGAAGTTCTGGTCCCTACAAAAAGAATAACATAAACACTTGCATATACATTGTCTTGTCTATTCAACAACAAAATAATGTAATTTTTAACATTTACAAAATTTCCATATTACAGAATTTCTTTAAACCTTTAATTTAGAGAGTCATTCTGCAGTGTTTAATTCAATCAGGAAAAAAGTGTGAATACATTTTATGTACTTCAAATAATATTTAACTGAATTTTGAGAATTTTCTTGTGAAACTCAACAGGTAATTGACAGTTCAACAATTTTGGTTGACACTAGTTAACAAAAGTGGCATAGTATACTTATTTATGAGTGATTTCATTGAGCAAGAATAAGTGCAGAAAGAGAAGAACCTGGTGATGTTGTAATCTCCATAAGGATTAGGATTATTTACCATAATGACAAAGGTAATCAAACAAGTATTTACAAAAATTACAAAGATCAGTCAGAAAAAGTTCCACAAGATCTGTATTTAAATAAATAATTACAGATTTGGAAGTTGGAAAGATGTCTGAAAATGTGACATATCTTGACTCCTTTGCTGATAAGTTCATCAAGAAAATGTGAAAAATTCTGCCTGACCAAATGAAAGTTTGTCTGACATAACCTTTATTTGGTGAGACACATTTAAACATGACTGAAATGAACTATTTACAGGTCTGTGGCCAAGATGGTAAGTATTGCCCAGCATAATCCTACAATCTAACTCTTCTAGTTGTTCTGGAAGAAGCCCCTTCAGAGTTCCTTGTGTTCCTACTGGCATAAATACAGGTGTCTCTACAACTGAATGCGGTAGGGTCATATGACATGCCCTTGCTTTTGTAGTGGAACATTCTGCTAAAATTCTCAATGAAAGTGCATGTGCTTTGGCTGTCATGTTTATCAATGAATGAAATTGACCAATCCAAATTACTGTAAGAAAGAAACCGTACTTTCTTTTTGGAAACAGCCAATCAGATTATCGTTGATAAAATGTTCGGTTTATATGCCGCTTACGTAGCCAACAATTTTTTGGTCAATATGGCAGATGTCAACACTGACAATTTAGCTCCAGATACGGGGGAGCCTAGCATACATACACTACCTTGGAAAGCAATATCACTTACCCATGTAGAGTATCCTAAAGGTGTTTATTTTTGCTGAATGATTTACTTCGATAATTTTTCTTGCTACGGGCACCTGCACTGACTATCAACTTATGTATTGATTTTGCTATCTGGACCATCGTACCACAGGCACAACAGTTTATGCCCTGTTTACATTTTTTTGGCATTATAATTATTGTTTTAGTTCATGCACTTATTGATGATAAATAATTCGACTATATTTTATTTGCACAAATCATCTTTAATTTGCATACATGTACATGTATGTACACATAAAGTGATAAACTCAAGGTCTTCACATTCCCTACTGACCTGACATTCACGAGGTCTGCAGAGGCATTTGTTTTAATCTGACATGTATGCCTAATTAAGGTCACAAGGCTGAACCTAAATTATCATTTGGATGTAGGAGTCCCCACTTCACATATCTGTAATGTTGAAACACCATAGATAATATTCTTCCATCAAGAAACTAACCTTTTCTGTTTATTGAAGCTTAAGACCACAGAAAAAAATTGTTCTAGAATCCATACCATGCTATATTTTCTTGCATTTTTGTGTGTCCTCTAAATAATGGCAGCGAGGTGACCAACTCCAAGCAAAATAAAATGATTTTTTGGATTGCTTAGCCTTATTCCACAGGAGCCTGTAATCTTATCATTATGTGCTGTAAATTGTTTTAAAACAATGGTAATGTATCATCAAAAGCTACTAGAACCAGTGTCTCATACAGAGATACTTAATAATTTAGAGTTTTAAATGCTTAATTTGGCCAGGATGTTTGACAGTGTCCCAGCTAGGCCGTTTTACAGGGCACTCTGCCAGCCCATTTCTAAGTCGTGCCCTGTGCTTTGCCCATTTTTCAGAATCGAAAGGCTTTTGTTTATTTTTATATTATTCAATGATGGTCCATTTTTTAAACAACATGTTGTACCTGTACAGCTGATTGACCAAAGGAAATTGGTAATGGTCAGCTGATTGACTCTCACTAATTGGAAATTATTTGAAACAATTAAGAACTAAATATAAAAGCCATAAATCTGAATAAAAAGGTGTTAATTGCTGACTAAGCAGGTAAGGGAAAGTTTTATGACAGGTACAATTGTAAGAAACCAGCAATGATCAATCAGCTGATCAGGGATGGACAAGTGGAAAATGGATCCCAGGGTATTTGATTTCCATACATTATGGACAGCCAACACTTTATTCATGATGAACTGATCTGACAAATCCTGTCAATTAAGCAGGTCAAAATTTTGTAGAACCATGTGTGTATACTAATTACAGAATTGCACTACTCTACAATGTAAGCAGTTGGAATTCCATTCTTCCATACCCCAACCTCTTACTTCCTAGTGCCAGATTACAGGCCCCTCGTTCTGACGTTCCCTGAAATCCGCATATCAGAACATTTACCATTTAAAACATTTTATACAGTTTCTTTAATCTAAAGTGGGAGGAGGTGACTAGACTGAAGAAAAATAAATGACCTACTGGATAAATAAATCCAGCAGTTCCGGAATCCTTTGTGAACACAGTTTAAATGAACTTAACATTTGTTTTTCAGGATTTTGAATGGGTGGTTCAGTTAATAAAATTACGGATTTTAATTTGCGAAACGAAAATATTAAATTAACCAATGAATTGCCATTAGTGGCATTACCAACTTAAAGTTTGTTTTGTCAAAAATATATTGTATTCCATAAAATTAGTGAACTAATTCGAAATGGCTGGTTACTTTGATAACTGTCTTCATTACAAATGTTTTTTCTGTATTTATAAAAAAAATATATAGGATTTTTATCGTTTGATTTCTGGTGGGTTAAACTTCTTTTATGTAAATGAAAGACTTTAATATTTTAAAACACATTTTAGCTTATTCACGCTAGGGCGGCTTTCAACATGTCAGATGCTAGAGGTTAGAATCTCACCAAGTCAGTAAATAGCTTGCCAGACAACCTCTAGCACTGCTGGAGTAAAAATTGCACATGTTTGTGCAATCAAAATGTCAGTTACCTCCCTTCTAATTTCATTTTTTTTTTTACATTTTACATATTTTCAGCAGTACAGTTTAGTTGCCAAAAGTTGACATTGGAATAGTTACAATAATAGCTATTCATTGATATTCAATAATTTTTGGAAATTTGGTAGCTGCAACCTTGAATACTTGTTATACTTCATGAAATTTTGTACCTTGTGATATGCAATACAAAAAATGTGTATATATAATGAAGGAGATGAACATAGTGCACTTAAGCTATGGACAATCATCCTTGAGAAATGATTTTGTTAGGCTTATATGTCAATCATGGTATCTTCAACAACTAAGTTAAAGACAAAGAAGTAAAGCTTTGTCAGGTTATATATACTTAAAATTTGAGGAAAATAGTAAAGTCTATATACATGTAAATTTATGACTGTAAACTTTACATGTACTACATTGTACACTTACATATTTCACTGAACATGCCCTTTTAGAAAATTCAACAGCATGCCAAAGTGCCCTTTTTTGAGGACCTGCACCCTGCTCTTTTGAAATCCTACCTGGAACACTGTAAATTGATAAAGGTTTCTGATTCTTATAAGAATAATAAATAACTTTAGATATATGGGTCATTTAAAAAGGTGCAGATGTATTAATTTATGTATAAATTTCCTCTTGCCATCACTTGCACAAGCCTCAAAAAAATGTTGTGAAAATTTGTTTACACAAGTTTGTTGCCTTCTACATGTGTTATTATTTTTTTGCTTGAACTATCCAAGTAACAAACCTACATGTGTTTTACCTACTCTGTATATGTCCAGATGATGTAATCCTGCATCTCATTGTTTACCTGGCCAAACTGGTCATGATTATGCTACATGTGTACATACATTGTATGTGCAATAGTATCAGTTTACTAGTAATATATTGCATTTATTAAATTGGTTTTAATCCTTTTTAGGTGATCTGATTGGTTATGTATTGGCATGGTTTAGTCTAGTACCTTTTTGTGTATGTGTAGGATTTGCTACCCTTATTATATTTAGAAGAGATTTACACACAGTGAGTATACATGTAATCAAATGCAATATCTTCATACTGCAACAAATGTAGCAGATATTATTTATGTACATACGTACTTGCATTTCTTTCCAACCCAATTGAAGATACATTTACATTTATAAATGTAGTATAGTGCTTAAAATTATAGCTCTGCAAGGCACAGCACGTAATATTGGATAGGTAAGCAATTTATACATGTTCGTTACAATGATTTTCTTTTTTGTGTTTTTCCTTTATTTTTCCTTTTTTTTTATGAAATTTTCAAGTTTTCAGCACAAATCTTAAGGTACGTGTATTTTCTCATGATCATTGTTGGCAGAGTTTTTTTGTGGAGAGAGTATATGGAAGGAAATGGCTGTCTGTAGAGAAATGGGGTTCAGGCCCCAGCACCACAAAATTTGAAAAATTACTTTAAGTCTGAGAAATTTTTCAACTGTTTGTAACATCATCAATTTCTAAATTTTTTAATTTGAGTTTCCATGGAAGTTAAGAATATTCTCAGACCTAAGTATTCTTTCATTTTTGTGGCACTGTGGCCAGATGATACAAATTTATTCAATCATGAATGCAAATTAAAACTAGGTCTTTTTTCACATGTAAGGGAAGTGAGTATGACACAAGTACTTATAAAAAAGCATTGAGGAAACAAATACGACAATTATAGATGAGAGAGAAAAAAACAAAACAACTACATTGTATCAATCATTTATATTGTAGGTTGTAAGTTGAAGATCAATGAAATATAACATTTTTTTTAACATGGCTAGACTAGTTATTCATGTTTGTTTGAGGCTTTCAGAAGCATTTCACCTATTTTCATTTTAATGTACATGAACTAGGCTGCAAAGATAGTTGATTTTTTTCAGATTTCGTATGGCATTGGGATATTACTGAATGAGCTATTTAATTTAGTATTAAAGCATGTAATTAAAGAACACAGACCATTAAGAGGTGAGTTTGAGGTTACTTTGATGTTAAAAGTCAAAATAGAGATAGGTTATTTGCATGTGTTTCCAGTTTTATTTTTATAAAAACAAAGTTATTTTCAGAAGTACTTATTTTTTTTTACATTTATAACTAATGAAGTACAAGTTCACATAAAATTCAGACACTACCAATGGTAAAGTGATTCATTGTGTAGAAAAAAACACCAAACAAACAATGCATTTTCAATAATAATAATCATTTCTGCACTTTTTAGAAAATCTTACATTTATCTTCAACTAAAATCAATCAAATGAAACCTGATCAAGAAGGATTACTCTTGCAAAGTGCAAACTTCATATACAATCTATAATTTTATCTCAAAAGTGCAACAACCAGATGAAAAACTAAAAAACTAAGACTGGTTATGTGATCTGTTGTAAACAACTGGGGACGTGTTGTTCAACTAGTAAAGTATAAGTCCGGAAAAAGTCAATCAATAATAGGAGCTGGGCTTTCCACTATTTTAAATATTTAATCGACTGTTCTAAATATATTGTTTACTATGATGTTATATAGATGTTGAAATAAGTTTTGAATAACATAAGTAACACTCGATGTTACAAGAGCAGAGCATGATGGTAAGCTATCTAAAAATACAAAAGGTGCATGGCAGAGAATATAAGGCACCAAAAACTCCTCCCACAAATTATAAATAAAACACTAAAAAATTCTAACTCTGACCAATGGCTAACTTTCTAAAGTTCAATCAAACCAAAATATTTACTTGTCAAAAGCAATTAATTAAATCAGTGTAATGTTCAACAGGGATAGTGTCATAAAATGTTATCAAAATAAAACTATAGGTCTTTATCCTATGATGCTGGGATCAATCAACAGATGGTTGTGAGAAAGTCTGTGCATACAACATTAATATTAATCCTGATCTACTTGTAGCTAATTACCATTTACTATTTACTGAACCATAATTAACCCAATACATAACACTGTAACCGTTTCTGAACAAGCAATAAAACTCAAATCAGTGGGTTTTTTTTACATGCATGAATCACCTTCTGTCTGATTTTTATTAAGACTGCTACTTAATGAGTTTAAAACATAGCCTACAACCAATATTTCATGAAATTTGAAATAAATTCTTAAATAACCTTAAAACTTGATGTAACATTTTCCTGTAGAAACTATTTGTTCTGCTCTCATTTATGACTTTATGAGAATTTATGAGATTTATGAGAAGTTGAGAATTTTATTGTTTTGCCTTCCAATTTCAATAGCTCATACATGTACAAATGTACATGAAGATTGAATATAAGCTGTTAATCCTGTTCTAATAGGCACATCATTTTATATACTTCTAATATGAACGCTTACTGTTTTGTTATTTTAAACTTCCAGATCGGCAGAATTTATTTACAGAATATGGAATGCCATCAAGCCATGCTCAGTTTGCATGGTTTTTCTCAACTTACATGGTATTTTTTCTATTTATACGGTGAGATATAAAATTTTTAGTTGTATAGGCAAAAGTTTTGACATTGTTATATTTAAGTAGGCTGTCTATTTAAGATTCAAGTACAGAAAATTGCAAGTAAAGCTTGTGAAAAAAAAAATGGTTGAGAACTGTGAGTTTTGCAACATACATAACTAACCATTATTGTTTTACTTTTATACCACAGGGCATTTTATTTTATTTATTTTTTGTTGGCCTAATTTTGGGAACAGGTTAATAAATCAATCTTCTCTACAGTAGTATTGGAAATTAATAACATGATTTGAAGTACACACTACAAATGCATGCTAAGGTTCTCAAAGATGAAGTGACATGCTTATATTTTTAGTTTTTTCACTTAAAAAAATTTGAACGTCTTATGACTAACACAAATACTGAAGATGGACAAAGTCTGTATTGAAAAATATCTAATCTGATCAGTTATTTAACATGGGGAAAAACAATATGTCAACCTCTCTGCAGTAGTGTTGTAAATTAAAAATATGAGTTGAAGAAAAAAATGTATGTTAAAATTGCTTACGGTGAAATGATGTCTTATAACTACACACAAATACAGAAGATCACCAAAGTCTCTGCATTTTGTTTTAACAAAGTCTGTTCTGATAGCTTAAAAAATCATGACATTAGCAATCAGCCAGACAAAATATTACATTTAAATCTATTTATCAACACAATTATCAATAGGAACATCACTTATTGTGTACTTTGGATTTAAATAGATATTATCAGAAATAGTAGCCTGCCCGCCAGATTTAAATAGATAATATCAGAGTTAGAAATAGTGACCTGCCCGCCAGATTTAAATAGATATTATCAGAAATAGTAGCCTGCCTGCCAGATTTAAATAGATAATATCAGAGTTAGAAATAGTGACCTGCCCGCCAGATTTAAATAGATATTATCAGAAATAGTAGCCTGCCTGCCAGATTTAAATAGATAATATCAGAGTTATGTAGTAGCCTGCCCACAGATTTAAGTAGATAATATCAGAGACAGAAATAGTAGCCTACCCACCAGATTTAAATAGATAATATCAGAGTTAGAAATAGTAACCTGCCCGCCAGCCCAAGACTGGCTATTAGTGTTTTTTTTGGCAGGGCTGGCTAATTTTTGCAAAAATGTATATAGCCATATAGTAAATATATTGAAAAATTATATTGACGACTGGCTAGAATTTGAATCAGTTTCCTACCATGTGTGTTTTAACTTTTTTTTTCAGAGTATATAGAAACAGTAATTTTGTAGACGATTTGTGGAAGTACATTACAAGTATAGGTTGTTTTGTAGTTTCATCATTAGTTCTTTATAGTAGGTAAGTACCATTTTGTAAATATTAATAATGGCATAATTAGCTAAAGTTGACTTGATTAGGCATGGCTAGTCACTGCTTATTTTCCTTCTTGGTGGGGTGCATAATTATACCCCACACTTGTGAATTGGTGTGTATATTAATGATGGGGATGTCCTTTTGTCTATTCTTCTGTTACGCAGAGGGGTACATTTCTCTTATCTGTTACTCCTCCTAATTTGTCATAAACAACTGAATGGAATTTTGATATCTCAAATGCTTGGGATTTTTCGAACACGATTTAAAGTACATTGTACCAAGATTTTCTCCTTTTTGATCAATGTAAATAACTTTGGTCTTCCAACTTCAGTTTCTTGAATTCGGATAACTTGGAACATTGAATGGTCCCTTCAAGCTTAGGTTACCAAGGTTTGACTTCATTATGAAATACGGTCAAAAGGATTCTGATGCATAAGAATTGAAGGAAAACCCACACACATCAAAATTCAAGGTCATTGCCAAAACTAAAAATAAGAAACATGAGACATCTAGACTGAAAACAAAATGTAGACTACATAATAAAATACAATGTATATAAAGCTGAAGATCTGGAAAACAAGACAGTGTAACAAAAAAAAAATCTAAAGCACTTGCAATATTAATTTCAACAAAAAATATGAAAGTCATTGGGTGCTCTGGATGAGTAAGCCTGTCCTGGTCTATTAGCAGTACCTGACACGTTGCACTTTAGCAAAATTAAGAATGCATCATATTGGATGAGTTGTCAATCCAGGAAGACATAAAATCTAACTATATATCATGTCTCCTCTTTGAAACTTTGTATCAATTAAATAACATGTATTAATTTCCTTTTTTTTTCAGGGTATATTTAGGTTATCATACTTTTTTCCAAGTATCTTGTGGTGCTTTAATGGGTGTATTTTGTGGAGCCATTTGGTTTGGTGTTGTACAGATAGTTTTTACTCCAATGTTTCCTACTATAGCTGCACAGTAAGTAATACAGTATAATCTGGACAAAATAAATAGATAAGACAGGCACATTGAGGGGGGATCCATAATCTTAAAAAGTAGGGGTTCTGATTCCCGAATTATGCACAAAATCAACAGAAGTTTTCAATGAAAGAAGGGTGTTCAACTCCCTAAACCCTCCCTTTCTCTTTTGGATCTTTCACTGTGGACAAAGAATAATAAGTTTTTATGCTGTAAATGTCAAATTTGTCAGCAAGAAGTCCAGACCATATGGTGAAATTTTTATGTGCATTTGCTGTAAACGGTGTGTTATATGACTGACAATAAGATAGGGGAAGTGCTGGCTAAAAGAACTAATTTGATAAGTAAAGTTTTGGTTTGGAAAAATATACTTTGCATGTACATATAATACAAAATGATGTATTTGACACCTTGTATGATGATTGCAGGACAATAGAATGTAGACATTATGTTGATTGAATTTACATAAGAATTTCCAAACATCTTCAAGTTATAAGAGGGTCTTTGATGTTTATCTTGAAAATGAAGATTTTATTTTGTCATTTTCCTTATATTTTCATTCACAGGTTATTTATTAGTATTACTAATTCACAAAACCAACTCTGAAGTTTTTTGTGACAAATTATGATAAAAGACATAATTTGACACGATTTTCATAAAGGTCTTGGTAAAAGCTAACCAGGTGTTTAATATTTATGTTTTATAATTTTTGCTGGTTAACACAAGAAGTTATAATTGAGGATGGCTAAGTAACTGGAATTATCCCCCTTTTTACAGTTATGTGTTTTGACATATATTCATGCTTTCAATGCTGACCTAGTTTCTAGGATAAGTCCCTTGTTTATAGCATACAGAATTTCTTAAACTATTATATATTACATTTTTAAGTTTATAAGCCAAATTCCTTTTTGCAACTCTAAATTTATGGTCTTGCATTTTTAGCTATTTTCAATACTGTGAATGTGCTACATTCTAATCTGTCCCCAATCTTTCAAAGAAATAATTCTAACATCATTTGAATTGCATAGATGAATGTCCTTTACTATATAAATGTAGTTGATTATTACTCAATCCTATCATTATGACCATATCTTCGCTGCAAGACGTATTAAACTTCCAAAGATGGGCAGTCTTTATGACATCATGTATATTTCTGTGGTCCTTTACACACAAAGTCGTAAAACTAGTCGTAAGTTATGATGTCACAATACTTTGATTTACTATGACGTCATAACTTACGACTAATTTTACGAGTTTGTGTGAAAAGAACCACTGATATTTGTACCAATGTATCATAGTAATTGTAGGGCACAGTATTCCTGCTATTCTGTATTTTATGTATTTTCATGTGCACAAATGTTTTACTATTTATTGCTTTTTGTTGTCTTTCTAGTCCTATTGGTGAATTTTTCATGTTAAGAGATTCTACATTAATTCCTCATGTCATGTGGTTTGAATACACATCATCTAGAACAGAGGCTAGGTAAGAATGTTTATGTATAGTACATTATGTAAAAATAAGATAAAAGAATATAAATTTACAAGATTTTCTTTAGTTTATATATGTATAATACACTATGCTCCAAAATGGAGAAAATGGAAGAAAAGTCCAATGGTGAATTAATTTTAAGGATCTGATGTACTATGGGCCCCAAATGAAATCCTCAAAATGGCATAAAAGGGTTTTCAGCATTGGAATTTTCTTCACAAATGAGCAGGTATTGCTAGAAATGTGAAGTTGTATGTTATCCTCTAACTCCTATGATTTACATGCCTTCTGGAGAATTTCAAGTAGTGCCTTACTCGTGTTATTATTCTTTATGATATGTTTCTTGGTGTATGGCATTTGAATTTTGCTTTCTGCACATTATATAGTGGTCAAGCAATGCATTGTGAGAGGAATAAAATCATCACCAAGTTATCTTCACATAACAGTTATGAGTAGTTAAGCTTTTAAAATTGCTTAAACTTTTACAGTAAAAACAGCTGATGTGAAAGTACTTTAATTCATGGACACCAATTTTCTTGGATCAGGGAAGAAACACAAGTTTGTGGATTCTTGATTTTGTGGTTCTGAAGTTTTCGGTACACACATCAATCGGAATCTGCTATTCATTGGGAATCAAATTTCATGGTTTGACCTACCCACAAAAACCACGAAAATTGGCACCCCATGAACAATGGTACTATCAAAGTATTTTGTATTTTTGTACACCCACTCTATGACTGGTTGGTGTTAAATGCCCAAGCAGCAATATTTCAGTTATATCCAGGCAACACCCACTCTATGAACCAAAGCTATACTTGTATAGTAATCCCCATATCCATCTATTACGTTTATGACTTCTGGAAAAAAGTCAGGAACAGGCTTTATAGCCCTATCAAAACTTAAAAAACTTTTGAGACAATGTTGTGGAAAAAAAACGTCAAGTGGTGTATATTGTATTTATCTGTGAAAAGCTATTGTTTGTTTAAATATGAAAAAAAAGAGACAGGGGTACATGTATCTTTGGTCACCATGGCAACTTTCTCTGTGTACAATTAATATGAGGCAGATGTAACCATTTAAAAGACGATGTTGATATATAGATATATATTTAACAATCTTCTTGTTGCTTTTTCTGGATATGCTGATGGTTTATGTGATGTCTTGGTACTTCTTGACTTGACTTGACTTGACTCGGCGGTTGTTTCTAGAAAAGCAGAGGACGCTTACCCTACCGGTGCACCTGGTCCATGCTCCCAGTTTTTAGTGGAGTCCGAGTTGCTCATTTACTTTTGTTACTTTGTATGTATGATTTTAGTTACTTTATGTTCTTTGTTGTGTATGTCTGTTTTCCATGTCGGGTCTTTGTCCCTGGATTACATTCTTTTGATTACCGCTATTACCTTGTTCCCTTGATTACTCTTTGACACTTCTTGTCGCTAATTAGTGAGACCAGTATTACTTACTGCTCCTACTTCACACCATATAAGACTGTATGATAAATGGTTTTAGTGAAGGAGATACTAAAGTGCTGAACTTTGTATGGGAAACTTCGAAAGGCTTCCTGTCAGACTAAAATCAGGCTCTCTGTATTTCCAAACTATGACTTTATTTAGCATTAAAAAAAATTACGAGGACTTTGTCCACTATAAATTAGTTCTTTGTAATGGAATTATTTTGACAAGAATTGCTAGTAAGCATGAAAATGGAACAGTCTTATAAAAAAAAAACAGTCTGTAACTTTGCCACTGGCTTTATGCCTATTTAAGATTGAACTTAGTAGATATCCACAGCAAAAACAGTGCGATACCTGCTTGAGAGGAACAAAGTGATGAAGTTGATTCACAAGTGTTTAAATTTACCCTCAATTGTGAAAGGTCCTGGTCATTTTAAAATTTTAATTTAATTTACACTTGAAGAAGATCAAAAATCTAACATAAAGTGTCAATTAAATTTGTTTTATATCCAGGACCCAAAGAAAATAAAATCTAAAGGTCCTACAGGAAAAAAAATAAGGATCCCTTATCTGGGACTGCCACTAATTTGAATCCTGGATATATACTGTTACAGTGAGACTTAGCCTTTAATAGTATCAACTATTTCTGGATTTCAGGAGTAGACAGAGAAAAATGACGTCCAGGAAATCCCAATAAGTCACAGATCTACAAAAGACACCAAATATTTGTAAACTTGTACTATTGTGATAGATTCACAGCCGTAAAGGCGAAGTTGTGAAGCAGCAAAGAAAAGACTCAACTGTGTACCTCTGTCAAATGGTGATTGGATAATTGTTAGGTGTAGGCTGTAATAGTGTATGATTAGTAGGAAAGGCGCTTTTCAAGTTGGAAAATTTACTCATTTTTTTTAATAATCTTGATCTTTACATATTTTTATTGCATTAGGTGTTTTGGATAGGCTGTTGGATGTGACATAATTTGAGTTTTATAAAGTCTTCCAATGTTTTGACTACAAATGTGCTCTTTAAAATTATTTTTAAAGGCTATTCTTATTAGTCGGTTCTTATTATAATTAAGTTTCCCTCATTTATGGCTAATCAATTGGTTTTTTCTGACTGTTTTTCATTCACATACAGGGATGATTTTATGAGGTCAACAAAGCAGAAATTGGCAAAATATGAAGTAATTTTATATAAAAAAAGAATCCTGACGGAAAATTCAGATTTGATACAGTTGAATTCCGCTAAAAAGTGGCAAAAATCATGCATGCCCATGGGTTGAGCTCTCTAAATTTCCTGTGGTTTTGTTTTGGATTTGAAGAAATCATCAGCTCAAGTATTCACTCTACCACAAAATGGTTTAAATATGTTTTTGAATTGAAAACAAATTTGAATTGTATTACTGGCTGATTTTCACAACTTTGATTTCCCATGAATCCTACTAAGATTTTATAAAACTGAACCTATTTAAACTTTGCATATGGGTATGACGGTATCTTTTAAGTGCTGATTAGCCATGTGTCTAGTCATTGCATAAAATGGTGGCTTATATATATATCAGTGTCTAAAGGACATTGTACAGTCAGTCTCACACATCAAACATAACATTTGAATAATGACGAATTTTATACAAGAAAGTTTTTCACTAAACTAAGAATGACATAATAGAGTTTTAAATGGAAAAACAATCCTGACCTTAACGGTGCTTGAGCCAAAATGGCCATAAGGTGTTATGGGTCGGCCCAAATAATTGCACTGATAGAAAAGCATTTTTTTATACCTTGCAACACAAAGTGGCGAGATATTATGTGATACTCTTTGAAATTTTGTGTGTGTCTGCCCCCTAGTTTTCAGATGATAACTTGATAACTAATCAACAAATTATTTTGAAACTTTGCGCACTTGATTTATAGTACCATTAAATACAGGCAAAAAAGTTAAATTTTCAGCAAAATCCAAAATGTAGTTTTCAAGATGAACCATTTTAAACATTTTGCCTCCCCCTTTTTTCATTTTTATGTGGCAGGGTATCACTAAATGTTCCATTAATGCCCTAATGTTTACCTGATGACAGTCGTAGCAAAACTTTCTCTACTCCCTTACAATTTAAACTCTAATGTCTCAATACACAGAAAAATTGAAATATTAAAGTAGTTGAGGACTATAATCTGTTCCCTTTTAAAGATCAGTGAAACTGTCACATTTTATGGTTTTTTTTGCTACTCCATCCATTACAGCCACTTGGTGGAAACTTCATTATACAGTCAAACATTGTATATTTGGTGCTTTTCAAATTTAGAACAGTCAAAAAACTTAACCTTAGTTTATGATCTACAAATTTTGTGTGTGGGTAGTGCTATGCCAAAGAGAGAAATGTCTCACACTTACTCCCCAGTTCATAGGAAAGGCTATAATGTTATTTACACATTTACTTTCAACTGAGAATGTTTTTGACATATGTAATTTAAATGTGGTATTTAGTTTAACTTATAGTTGCTGGATAGTCACTGGGTTAAAGGCTGGTCAGGTTAAAAAAGGAAAATACTCAAGTATTTTCACAAATATTTGCAAATGTTTTCTTATTATGCTATGTTAGGCTCATCAATTTTTTTTTTTTTTTGTATTTCTCAAGAATTTACTGTTTTTATTTTTTCTTGTGCTACATGGTATAAGATGGCTTTTGTTTAATTTTTTTTATGGGTTTGATTCAATTTAACACAATCTGCTTCTTTAAATTGTCAGTTGCCTCTGATTTTAAGAGCAATATTTTTTATCTTATGTTTTATTTTTTGTTCGTCAGTTTTGTTGATTTTTTGGTTATCGGCATAATCCCAGTATGACAGCAAATCCAAATTTGGCACATGATAATATAAGTGAAATGTTCTGTCAAGAACTGACATTACTAATTTAGTATCAATGTCATTGTCCATATGATTTTTCATTACGTACAAAATGTGCACATTTCTGTGGCTGATTTGTCAAAAAGTTGTAAGTGTAAAATTAGTCATAAGCTATGATGTCATGATAGAAAATAGCATTGTGATGTCATCAGCGTTCTCCCCAAGATTTACAGATAACTGCCTGGTAACCCCTGAATTTCAATATTATGTCCGATTATGGTAGCAGCTTGCATCTAAAAATATAGCATCACACCCTATGTATTGGAGCCTATGGGTAGTTCTTATAGGATAGCATCTTGGTAAAAAACTATACCATCAGGACAATGTAATTCTATATAGCCCTGGGAGCTCATGACTGAAGATCAATTTTACACTCCCTACGTTTCTAAAATCGACTGCAGGATATTAATTCAATGATGGCATTAGGAGTCCTTATTTTCAGATTTTTTTTGTAACTTACAGGGATATATTTGACAGTTGTATTAGAATGGAGGTTATGGTATTGTATTTCAAGTTTTGTCATCACCCCTGGTGATTTAATGGTTGAAAACACTAGTAACTATTCACAGGGTCAGATGTTACATCTTCTTAAAATCCAATATGTGACCATCAAATTTAAAATTAACACTTCATTAAAAAAAAATTAAAAAAAACAAAAAAAAAAACAATATAGTTATCTTTAAAATATACAAATAATTTAGGTTTAAATGTTTCTCACTGATTACTGATGGCAATGCTAACTGATTTTTTGTTTTTGTTTTTCTCATTAGTGCTTTCGGGTCCATTAACTTGGAAATTTAAAAGGCATTTCAAAACGTTTAATGCATTTAATTAGTTCTCCATCTCATAGCAGTACCATTTTCATATTAATGTCATTTTCAGGAAAAAAGAAAAGTAATTGCTTTTTGAATATATGGTACATTTACAATTGCCTTACTTGTGTAATTGTGTGCTTTTAATGATTTTTATGATAAATCATTTATATGTTTAATATAGTAATCAAAATCATGATTTCCAGTAATTTTTTTTTTTTTTTTTTATTTCTTAAAATTCATAATTGAAGATATGATTTTAGGAAGTCTTGAGTTCATTAATTAAGTAGCAGTCTTGGTAAGAATCATGCAAAATCTGTAAAATGTGATTTACCTCAAAAAGGCTACATATTTTTATTTTTGATATTAAGTTGATTTATGGGTTTATATTTTAAAATGTGTAATTATTCATTCATATCTGCCTGCTCTTAGGAGATAATCAACATTGAAAATCCAGTAGATTCTATTGTATTTGAGTGTCATTTACAGAGTTATCTCCCTTAATCTTGAAATGTACAGTGCATTTTATATAATTTTTTTCTCCTATGAGCATGGGTTATATGAAAAACCAAATGTTAATTTCTGTTTACTAAAGCATTTTGAACAAAATATCAAAAATAAAAACATGTAGGATCACATTTTGCATGATTCTTAGCTGGAGTGCTACGTAAAACTTGATTTTAATGCATTTTATCAGTCAAATCTCATTCATTGAACATCTTGTAAAATTTACTAAAAGTAGCTAAATATGTCCTTTTTTCCAACTTAAAGCACACACCTTGATGATATCAGCTCAGTTTATTTCCTTTTTTTTTTATAACCCAGCAATCAATCAGTCAATCAGTCTTTTTTTATATGCTCACACAAAGGTTCAGTATACACTTACATCGGCATGATTCTTAACTTCTGCTACTCTACATGGTGGAGGTGGAATGAAATCAACCAATCATTGTGTAGTTAGTGATTTAAATATGTGTATATATAGACATTGAAGCTGCAGTTTAGGCACCATTTTCCTCCATAGTGTGGAGTGAAGAAATTAAATTTCATGCTGATGGAAGTGTATATAGGAATCGCTCTGTCAGTCTTGTAGTCTGTTTATTCTTCCATTCATCTGACCACAGATATATGGGAAATTCTATGTAATTAGCTCAATGGATTTCATAAAAGTTGTTAATATAGTAGACATCATAATTTAAATGTGTTTTGAGAGAGATAACTATTGCCCCATACCTGCAAAGGGGGATAACCCAACTAAACAATTTTACCAAAAATAAAAACTCAATTTATTTAAAAGAAATATTTTACATGGATTAGATTTTATATGTTGTTGAGTATGAATGAAGATAATTAATGTTAAGTAACTTTAAGGGAATATTAACTACAAATGTAAATGGTTGAACACCCAGGGTTAGTGATCTCATTTGATGTCGGGGCAATAGTTTGTGAGATTGCTCAAAGTATATCTAGTTCCCTTTGGCCACATCAACTATAAAGGATGAGAAACAAAAAGGATTAATTTGGTCACTTTCTTACTTGTATTGCAGTATTTCTGGTCTCCTATCTTTATATAAGTCAATAATGGTTCACAGATATAGTTATAATGATATGCAATGACAATAAACGTTCAGTTCATATAAAATACATCCACTTGCAATTGCAATGTATTAAGAGTAATCATTTTGCCAATCATGATTATGATTAATGTATTTTAACAGCAATCATGTTTTCAATCATTGCTATGGCATCAGTTGGAAATATTTTTACGTTACTAAGTGTCAGCTGTTGTTAGATGTCATAAAACCAAAATTGTTTGTATTTCTTTTTTAATTCTATAATATTTTAAATGTTGTTTGTTACAATTCACTGCCATTTGATCTTTAAAACTGTGTCATAATTTTAATGAAATGATTAATTGATATGTAATAATAAACAATTAACAACTGAAATATTAATTATAATGCCTATTCAAAGTCTTATTGATCAAATATGTTGAATGTGGCAGATCCAGTGGGTTCAGAGGATCAAAATCCCCTTTTTGTTGGAAAAAATGTTAATATCATGCAAAATTTTGGCAAAAATGGGCAATTGTTAGTCTGGAACTCCCCCTTTTCAAGTAGCAGTCTTTGGAAGAATCATGCAAATTTTGTAATATGTGATACACCCCAAAAAGGCTATACATTTTATTTTGTTATTAAGTTGTTTTGTGGATCTATATGATGAAATGTATTATCATTTATTCCAATCTGTGTGCTCATAGGAGATAATCCACATTGAAAATCCAATAGTTTCTATTATATTTTAGTGTCATTTACAAAGTTATCTCCCTGAATTTTGAATTCTACAGTACATTCTTTATAATTTTTATCTCCTAAAAACATGGTTTATATGAAAAGCCATATGTTAATTTCTGTTAATTATAAAATTTTAAACAAAATATAAATAAAAATATGTAGGCTTTCCGACCATGAATCACATTTTGTATGATTCTTACCTGGAGTGCTACTTAAAACTCCCTCTCAACCCTTGTAGAATTAGAATTATTTATTGGATACAGCATAGTACATTACTTTCAATTAAGATAACCATATTAGGTTATCCAATACACTACATGTATATCTGTTTCTTGGTATGAAAGGTTATTGAAGCTGAATATATTATCAACACTTGAAATTATTATGTAATTGTTAGTTAAATTGTTTTAATGGGAGTCTCCCCGAGTAGATTTGATATTTTAGTGCAGACAGGTGTTCTGTTAATCTTGGGTTGGACTGGTGTTTTTAGGGTTTAAGAGATAGTTGACTGACACCTCTTAAGATATATTTTATTTAGGTGCTTATCAGGAAGACTAGTGAAAATAATCACTTATTGGGCTGTATTTTGGACAATAAAAAAATGTTGTTGTTCATCTTCCACTTTATCATCACCAATATCTTTCACAGGTAGGTATTGTGGGTATGTAATGCATGTAAGTGCTCTGTGACCTTTTTATTGATGCAAAAGCTTTCTAATGGTATTACTGTATCTATTTATAACATTGAAATGGCTAATTTGACAATGTATATACTAGTGTATAATAAGTAACAGCCACTTAAATTTCTCTTCATGGGTGCGCTTGACTTGTATTTTTTTTCAGTGTTGTAGTCAGTTGACTTCTTTGCCCAATATACCGAATTCTTCACTAATATTAAAACTACAACCAACCTAACGGTAGACATCAGGAGAGGGGGACATTTTGCGTATCAAAAGAAAATCGTCAAGTTCCTATGGTTTCTCATACTAAAACTATTTTCACTTAACCTAATATCAATTTTTGTTGTGTTTACTATGCTGTTACACACAGGCACTTAGAAGTGAAGGAACTACTCTACGATTCGATTTTTATGAGATGGTGGTATCAAGCTATCTTTTGTGACATTTTCAATGAATTGGCCCCAAAACCGGCAAAATTTTAATCAAATTAACGAATCGGGCGGTGATATTGGTTTTTGAGAAAAAAGGTTGGTCGAAATAATCCTTGCCGCAAGTGCCTGTGGTTTTACAGTACAAATATTTGATATTGAAAATCGAAAAATATTCTTGTGCTTCACCATTACATAATATTTATTAGGTAAAGCAGTCTGATGGTGGAATCCAATAGGTCAGAATCTTCGATTAAGTCAAAGATAGAGAACAATATGTTTAGTGTCTTGTCTAGAGAGAAAGATAAATTATTTATTGAAGTCTTTGTGTCTTGGTCTATTTACATATTCTTACATGTTACTTGGTCCTATTCAGCTGACAATTCTCGATTGGTTTTGAAATAACACCCTACTGTTTGATAATACGACTTGAAAGTTCCATATTAAGCTTTTGGAAAAACGAGATAAGTGTTTACTACGATTACTGGTCGAAGTAACATTAACACAAGCAGTAACTTGGAAGACAAACATGGATTGTTACTCTGGGAAAGAGTTCTTAACACGACCGATCAACCATGCAGCTACTTCATTTATTCTCCTCCATGACACTGTCGGCGATCCAATATGTTCTTCATCTATAATAAATTCTAAGTAATAGCAATCGTCATCGAATAACAATTATACAAAACTCTATTCAAAATTATATAGCTTTACTTGGTGCTTTGTGGTCAAATTAAGTGGTCGCTCTCGTAGTCGGATCGACTCAGGAAGTTCGTTTTTCGAGAAATCAGATTTTTCGTCATTATTTGTTTTTTAAGATTTTCCGAGTAAAATCCTAGTCACTGCGAAAAAGATAAGCAATTGGAGGTCATTTAAGCTCGAAGTGCCGATAACGAAAAAGTGTTTTTATTGCAAGTTGAAACGCGAGGAAGACTTCCCTTTAAATACAGACCTACTGTATTGTTCAAATAAACACGATGTTATTGCAAGCAACTCTTAGGTGTTTACATGTAGATTCTGAATTTGGGTAACTATTTTTCTTAGGACAGCACACTGCTTTCTCATGTCCTTTAAAAACTGCAGAGAAGTAACACCCACATACAGTGGCTGCATTTACAGTTCCAATTTAGCATTGAATTTGACTTGAGAATTGAAGGAACATTTTGAAGAGCACTTGTATCTAGAAATGCTATACGATCCACTTCAAATCTATTTCAGTATCTATTTTAATAGAAGTTAAGATCTATAATTATTATAGGTTTTTGATAGATCATGGCTGACAACAGTAAAGATGTCATTGTTTTTATTGTCTGATTTTCAATGTAAAACTGTTCAAGGAATAAATAGCCAAACTTCTTTGAATACGTGCTGAATTATTAACAGAATAACCCCTTATGACAAATCGTCATAATGGTCCAGGAACATGCTTTTTTGGCGAAGACCTGTCAAAATTACCATTTTATCCAACAAACCCTATAAGGAAACACTAAATTAATTTTTCAACAAAAAAGTTTTTTTTTTGGCTTTTAGATTAATTTCTGACAGCAATGTTTTCTATAGACATGGTTTTGTGTATTCTTTCTTTTGTTTTGTTGTTGCTATTTTGTTTGTTTGTTTGTTTTTTTTCTGTTTTGGTTTTGGTATTTTTTCTTTGTAGATACTATAAAGCGGTGGACTGCTTTCATGTGATTTCCAGTTTTAGTATTATGAGTCTTTACACGATTTTTGTGGGGTTTTGATTTAAATCAATCGACAATGCTAGCTAGAATGCCTTTGGACCACAGTTGCTGTGCCAAAGTGCCATTTGAAGTCACTTTTTGTCAGTTAGTTATTTAATGGTTCTTTTGTCTGTGTTCAACAACTACTGTCTTAGGTCCGAAGAAGATATGCTAAAGAGTTTTTAATTTAAGCATCTGTCACAGACAGTCATTCTTAGATAAAATTTTAGCCTTATTTCTTCTGTAACAATTTTTTGTTCGCCACTTATTAAAATAAATAATGTGTACCACGTGAAACAACTGCTCCACTGAAATCATACATATATTTGATTATTGAAATGTTAAATTTTCAGGATAAAAACTATCACTTTTAAATTTTCTTAAGGAATGATCTGACTTATTTAAATTAATATACACTTAAAAGAAACTGTATGTTTACTACGCCGTCAAAAGTAAGATTAATTTAAACATACACAATATGGATTTTAGACGGAGATGACGGTTTGCCAAGATTTAGTTTACGCCAAGTACCGAAACGTTCTGTACACATTTCAAATAAATATCCTTTTGAAACATTTTCACAAAGAAAGATACTGGGTGACTCAACGCCACGTTGGTGTTTATTTCACCCGCTGTTAGTTTCTACAGAGAAACAGATTTTCCATTTTATCAATTTATTTGATAATCAGTGGTTATTCACACGAAACTTCGCCTTTAAATATCATACACGACGATAAAATAATTCTTTGTATGATAATGATCAATTTCACCAAGTATTTGCAATGCTTACCCTACCTGTGCAATAGGTCCATGCTCCCAGTTTTTAGTGGAGTCCGAGTTGCTCATTTGCTTTTATTACTTTACATATATGATTTTAGTTACTTTATGTTCTTTGTTGTGTTTATCTGTTTTCCATGTCTGGTCATTGCCACCGGATTACATTCTTTCGATTTCCGCTAGAATCAGGTTTCCCTTGATTAAGTTTCATGTGAGTGCAATGGAATTAAGAGCGCATGCAGTTAGAATGATACTTAAAAGTTGAAAAATCAATAGAAAAACAACTGATATGGTAAAACTGAACAAAGCGTGTAACCTAAATAAAAATAGTAAATACTTTCATAATCAAAGGCAAAATGAAACAACAAAAATGGGGAAAAAACGTAGGAATTATCAGTGATATTATCAGGGTTTGCCCTCAATGACAATACGTAGTCACATGACTTTTGTTACTGGATGATTGTATATTGATAGTGTGTGTGTATGTGTCCATGGGCTGATGTTTTCAGTACGAAGCTATTTCGAGCTGCCGTACATGTAGGTAGTGTATTTAAATGGGAGTGTCCTGATTGTTTAAGTGGGAAAAAGTGTACACAGAGCTTAGGCAGGACAATTATACTAACGATGGAAACCTTTGTTGTGGCTATTTGAAGACCAGAAGAGAACTCGATGAAAAAAATAGCATTCAGTACAAGAATCATAATCTTTTCACACCCAACAAAAACAGAGCTATTCTTGGCAATAGTGAGATTTCTTTTTAACGCATCTTGAGTTGAAATACGTGTTTACTTGTTTTTCAATTCAGTGTCATGTGAAAAACACAGATGTACTTGAACCAACCCCGAGGAACCAGACACCGGATAGATCAAAAGTTGGGTGCAATTAAGCGACAATTATATTACAAGTTGAACTGAAGTAATAACCCAACGACATTGAATTACAAAGGTACCAGATTACCAGCACACCTTCTTCGGTCTACGTATGTTCAGGTCCAATGCCAATTATATTAGAAACTGCCAAATTGTTAAAATATAAGAAATGACACAATACGAAAGTTTGGGATATTGATTGCCTTTTGCGTTTAAATGTTTTCGAATCAATTCTGGCTTAAATCTTGCAGGTTTGTATTAAATTATTAACATCAGATGTATTGCTACTTCAATAATACCCCGGAATGCTATAATACTGCAATTGATTGAACAGTTCCATAACAGGTCACGAAAACAAAGTTGGATTCAAGATATGCATGGATTCAATTTTCTTCGGTTGTGATAAAGGTATTATTATTTACTTTTCTTTAGCACGTAAACTCATTAGTCAGTTCTTCTGCATTGTTAGGGATGAGGTTATACATTCACTAACTACATTTGTAGTAAGTTTTGCACCGATATGTCATAGTTTCCGAAGCCCTCCCTTTTTTATAGTATTTATATTTGAATTAGAGTAATTAAAAATAATTTTTCGTGTACTCAAATGGGACTGATTTTGACAGGCTTTCAATTATGCAAATGGAGCATTGTATTATATGTTTAGTTTAGTCAGGGTTTGTTTTTATAAACACAAGTGACTGTAATAACCAACACACGTTAAGGTGAATCTAACTTTCTTGTATGCATTTATGCATTATTTTTTGATCTTACAGTTCTGGATTTTCTGATAATTCTGCTGATATCAGTAGGTTAAAATTATGCTTTGTCACCATTCTGAATTTTAACTTTAAAGTATTGAGTACATCAAAGTTAAATATATCTAAGCTCTCATAAATGCTTTGGTTAGCAAGATTATAGAATATGAAAAAATCGATGAGGGTTTCCTGAAAATATTTAGGCTACACGACTGTAGATTTCCATTTTCCCGTCCGTATTCATTTTAATAACTAAAAAGGTGTAATTGCAAGCTCCTTTTAATGAAAAATAATGCTTGCATTTAATAGAAGCCCCTTTTTATGTCTCAGTTTAATTAACAAAAAAAAAACAAAGACAAAACAAAAACAAAAAGCTAACGCGTTTTACCGTAAATGTCCGAAAGTGACCTTATAAGGTCAACTACTTGTATTTAATTTTTTCTGCGCACTTCGATTCTTAAATAAATCTATATAGGCAAGCTTAAGCTACATGTACTATTTTTTGCAAGTCCAAATTTCGTTGTACAGTCTGAAAATTTACCGAGCTATCTTGCAGATAGTCGGTAATGCCAGCAGACGATAGTTAGCATTGAAGAATTTTTATTGATTCTTTCGTCGTTAACAAACTAATGACAATGTTATCAGATTTACCTGTAGTACCTAAATTGGACCACCATATTGATATAGCCAAGTTGTATTTTATTTTTATTTTTGTAAAATGTTCAAGAATATTTGCTCTGTAAAATAAATATAAACATCATGATTATATTTTGGAATGGTTCCAGTCGGTAGTTTACTTTTAAGGTCCAATTGATTATGTTTCGTTGAAATTTCATGTATAATGGTAACCTCAGCTTAATGCTGCCAAATCTTTTTGCCTTGGACAAAGACTTCTACTCTTTGTTCTAGTAATTTAAAATCGAGGTACTCAGAACAAAGACATTAGTCACAATGTGTATATTACGCATGTTATATAAAAGGGAAACTTGTAAAGGATTCTTCAAAATTTTTAAATAAACCGTATGTTGACAGTCGATCAGCTGTTTTGGTATACAAGTAGACATTTAAATCTATTTTTGTATATACACAAAGACATTCTACGTTATAATGAAAAAAAGAATTACTCGAAAATCGCATAAACTTGCAGAATTTAGAGGACGTGGAAGAAGGGGCATGGATTATATATGCTGAAAAAATATTAGACATAATAGGTAAGTTGAAAGTCTATCTTTATTTTCATTGTTTATCTATTCATGATAGCGAAATCGCACGATTTCATGTCAAAGAATTTCCAGAGGAATCACATTGACGCTGTTCTTTGTCTAAAGATTTTAATGATTAGATGAAAAATAAGAAATTGTTTATAAAAAATTCGATCTATAAAATGTTATGCAAAATATGTGAATTTGAGCAAATTTGAAGACTGTATGGAAATACATTCAATAAATGTACATGTATTGTAATAATGGTACAAATGTAATTCATGGTTGAGCCCAGGATTTATGTCCCCTATAATCCACGAATAACAGTGGAACAGGGCACAGAAAAAGAGATTTTTTACAGATACCCCATTCCAAGGTTTTTAAATGAAAATGGACATAAATCCCGAATGTATACTGCAATATACCTATGTTTTAATTGGTGTTGGGGGAAGAGAAATGGGCGAGAAATTGAGAATGGTGTAGTTGGGTATGGGTATAGGTCAACATATGATTTGATGTGTAAAGTTGTACGGAATAGTAATAAAACTATAATATATGTAGGCTTGAAAATTGGAATGAGTAAGTAAGGGAATAGAATATAATAGTGGGAATATAGAAGGTCATAGAATGCAACAGGAGAGTGTTTCAGGAGTGGAGAAATTGTTGTTTTGGACTGTGGAACAAGGAACGGAGCACAAAAGTCATTCATAGGTATTAAGAAAATGACAAACTGGAAAAGCGAAAGAAAACGAAAAATGGCGTTCTGGGTGAAGTCAATGGAGAAGTGCATTGTGTCGCTTATTGGTTAAAATAGGGGTCTATTCGAATGTTAACTAACACGTAACGTTTCAAAAGAAAATAAGTCGAGATTTATCACGAAAATATCTTCTCTTTTGCATGCAATTTTTGCAAGCCGCTGCAAAAATTTGTTCTTTAAAAGACTTTAATTAAACCGACACTGGATAATTGGTTTAGTGGGATTTAGTATATAAGTAGATTTTGTGCCAAGGTCGCAGTTAACTGGACTGTGAAAAAAGTAAGAATAAAGATCTGTTAAAGAATTAAAAAAATATAAAGTCATTGAAATATTCCTCTTAAATTTTATTATATCTTAAATAGATTGAAAGATACACGTGCATATTAATACGAAAATGATGACTTAGCATAGTTACATTTGCAACATTATGTAATACATGTACCAGTAGTTGATTCTGTTGCGATTATTGAAATTAAATTTATTGGTATTATTTTCACCTTAACTTATAAGCCGATTATCAACGTGCATTTTATTACACAAGGACCTGCTTAGGTGGAAACTGCTTGACATTTAGGTGGTAAATCATATTGCATGTCTGTATGTAAAATGTATTTTCCCATCAAAATTGATTAATTTATAAAAGTGCTCATAAACCAACTACACCTGAACGGAACCTGCTGCGCACTATTTCGACAAAAGTAGTAACGATGTCCACAACAACTCATAACGAGTATAGCGCAGCTAAGTGTATGGACAAAAACAAACAGCGCATCAACATACTTCCTTTCGACACCAAGTGATATTTACAGTTTTGTTTTTTTTTTGTTTTTTGTTTTTGCTGAAAAATTCACGGAATTGTAGTTCATGGTCTTTAACATCCTCCGTTAACGATCAAGCTACGATATTAGTCATCCGTAATAATCGATCAGTTCACTATCATTTTCTCGTATTACACTGTGTCTGGGCGATTATAGTGGTATATGTATAATCATTAAAACTACCAAGAGTGCAAGTTAGTAGTTATGACATTTGAATGCTACTATCAACCCAAGTCAAACTCACTCCTACCAACGATGTGGTCTGCTTTTAGCTCTGACTTCGGCCTTAAAGTACAGACACTTCTATAGATTTGAGTCAAAACGGGACGTCAATGAAATGAAAATCTTACAGATTTGAGATCTTTCTCGCGATATTGAGTACAGCGAAAACAACAGCAAAACGAAACAAAAATAGAATAAGTGATTTCTTCTTTTCATCATGACTTGTAATTCAAAATAGATTCAGTTCTCATTGTGAGGTTAATAATTTTTTAATCCTATTTAGAATGCATTGCACGCGTATATATACCCAATATAGGCTGGGTAATTATGTCGAATCAGCGGTTATTTCATACAGTAATCTTTAAGGTTACATTTCTATAATCAATAAGTTTATCAAAAGGTATGCCAATTACTGACATGTGTATGTAACGTTTGATCAATAACCTTATCGTTCTCCTTTATTTCAATTCTTATCATTTAGTTCAGAAAAAAATGTGGAAACTCGCCATTTAAATTGTAATAGAACTGTTGGCGAAATATTACGGATTTCATTGATACAAACATTATCAGACATGATTTTCAAAAGCAGACAAGCAGATCGAGCATTTTTCTTTTTAACTTAAAAATCCTTTTGAGCACGACCTTTACCTTTAAATGCAAACAAAACATGCACATAAAGATCGCTCAACACAGTTCTACTTGTATATGTAATTTATCTAGAAAGACCAAGCAACAGATTCGTTATCTTGATGGCAGATTTTTGGAAACGACCTCTTACATGTAGTCATAAAAAATCAAACGCAGACGACCAGTTTTCTACGTTTCGCGGAACCTGAATGTCTAATCGATCCTTGAATATACACGCTGAAAACGTATCTTAACCGGAAAAATTCTACGGTCCATAATGTGTCCGGTATAGACAGGTTTCTCTGTGCTAGTATTCAAAGGTTTTATTTAATGGGGATAGACTATTAATACCTTATAGAAAGCTTAAAAGCGGAAACACCATCCGTGCAATTCTTATAAACTAAGTAAATGGGAAAGGGATATCTATAAGATGAAGGACGGCAGATTTCTTCTCTCAGACTGCCAAGCAGGGAGACGAATCATTTGCTATACTTCTTGATTTTCAAACGCGGTGTTGCAATTATGCAGTTCGATCTAATAAATCAAAAGCCGTTTAAAGTGCTATTAAGGACTTAATAAATTAAAAAGTTATAAAAGTTTTAAAATCTAAATGCATGAAAGACACTAAGTTAAATTATACAATTTATAACGATTCGAGCGTGTTTTCCATTTTTGTCACTTACACATTACGACAAACACGCAAGAGACTATCCGTGATTTAATTAGCCCTTATGATGACTTGTAGAATTCCTAATATATAAATGCCTACGTACAGCACTATTTACATGCTCAATTTTACATACGTATTTATTTTTACACACGTGTGAAAATATACATTGGTGTACAAATACTGCATGTAAATGCAAATACATACGCATGTAAATTTACACCATGTGTAAATATACATCACCCCGGGACCAAAAGTAAATTTGGACAAGGGCATGAAATAAATTTTGCGTATGTAAATGCAATAAATATAAATACGTACGTGTTTGATTTTATATCATCGTCCGCTGAGACAAATAGGGTTGAGACTTAGTGATATCGGTGAAATGAGTCCGTCCAAAGAAGTCATTTGTACCAACCTGCATGTATATGGTTTTAAAGGGTTCGGAATTTGTGTTGTTACTTTGTCTTTTGACATGTTCCCCATTTCCTATTGTAAGTAATCACGCATTGGCCGACATGAAACTATGTAGTTTCACCTAAGAGTGACGGACAGAGAGACAATTATTATGTGACATACAGAGATACATATACTAGGATAATAAATGATTACGAAAAAGGATATAGGAATGATTGTCTAGAATGGGGGACCGAAATGGACAAATTAAAGGTCTATACTAACAAATGTTTTCCACACCCGAAGTCTGTTTTCTACTGGCTACAGAAATGAGAAATATGCCAGTTCAGATACACCCCAAACATAAAAATAACAACAAAAAAAACTTAAAAAGACCCATGATCAACGGTCTAGCCATTCGGAGACATCGATCTAAGTTCTTAAGATTACATCTTTTAAACAATCTACAAATTTTCTACTGGCTACAGAAATGAGAAATATGCCAGTTCAGATACACCCCAAACATAAAAATAACAAAAAAAAACTTTTAAAAAGACCCATGATCAACGGTCTAGCCATTCGGAGACATCGATCTAAGTTCTTAAGATTACATCTTTTAAACAATCTACAAACACTGATGCAAGGTCATCCCGTATGGGTTTGCCCGTCACTGTATCATTTCCTTCATGCCACGCGATTTTGTTCTTATCAAAATTGTGTTATATCACACAGGCGGTATTCACCATACTTGCAAACTCGATATGCACATCTAGTCGTTTCTGTACGTATTTCCACATACATTTCAGTCAGTCTCAATTAGTCTATCCAAATAAAAAAGTGGATTGTTGCAGGGTCAGAGAAAATTCGGACTAAAGCCACTGATGATCAGTGAATCAAGGAACAGATGAACTGTTATATGCCTATGTCTATCTCTTCTGACTTTAACCTAGGGTGATTCCCACTCCATGAAAGTAGGAAATGGATGTTTCTTAATTGTCGTCTTTTAAAGGCAATAATTCCATCCACTGTGAAGATATGACAACAGAAGGCCGAGTATTGACTGACTGCATGATTATTTTTTTAAATACTCACCCTACAAAACTCATATGAACGCTTAGTAATTTTGCTTTTACACAAGTGTGTAAATTTGCATACGGAAAATTTGTGCACTTTTTTTGTTACGGCGTATTTCCAAATGTATTTTTCTAAACATTCGCAGAAACTTCCATTCATAACATGTTTGAAATTGTTAGTTAAAAAAAAATAGAAGATGAATCCCTGTTTTGTAAACGCAAAGGAGCTGGCATAATACAAACGTGTAAGATCCATTCACTTTTTTATTCAAGGTGGTTTTGTCTATTCAAGCCATACAGTACTCTATCTAACCAGACGCCGTGGTTTTGTCCAAAATATGAATATTTCGAAGATTGAAAGTCGAATATCGCAAAATATTAACACAAGATGTATAATTTCAACATTGTAACAAATGAGCTTCGACGAGTTTGTCATGTTTAAAACCAACTAGAGGTTCACAGAAATCTGGATCGCTTACTTCATTTTTACCTTTCAAGGTCAATTTAACTAACGAAGAGTCATCCTACATCCAATCGATAGGGAATTTTTAGGCCTTATTTTAAGGATCCTTTCACCAATTGAAAGTTTCTTACTATTTATTATGATTTTCAGGGAATCGAATGAAACAGCAAAAAATAAAAACACAAAAAGCAATTTTTCGCCTTTCAAGGGCAATTATTCTAACAAGAAGTTATCCTACAGCTCCGAACAAGTGAAATCTTTTGAATGTCTTGCCGTAAAGTCTTGTCGTGCGGATCATTTCATCAATTTAAATCATTTTTCTATCTGTTTTACAAGATATTGGCTAAAACCTACAAAAAGGACAATAGCTTAAACAAAACTTCGTCCTACAACTTCACACAATTGAAATTTTCAAGCCGAAAAAAGAGAGTTCATCTTCATGTTTCTCTATCTCATATTTTTTTGCGGTATACCTTTACACCCCCCTTTACGTTCTATAAGGTTTGTTTGCTATTTTGGAACAAACAACTTGAGTTGATATTTTGCAATATTCTATCAGTCCGGTCATTATGTAGCCTATAATATACAGGGTAAAATACAGAGTACAAATCGTTGGTGTTATTTGAAATGTTGAGACACAGACCAGGAACATTTTTCACTGTTTGTCTCAATATATAAATAATAATTACCAAATTAAATGTTTTCGAAACCCAATACAGAAACATCTAGGTTAGTACAGAGACTAACCAACCGATAATCATGAAACCTTTTATTTACGGATTGAGATAGTTATCGTCAGCAAGAATTTCTCACTTCATGGAACAAATTGGTGAATATGTCATGATCTCTAAATGTCAACAATTGTATAAACATCTGCCTTACCAATACAATCTTCTGAACAAACAGAGAAGTCAGAGCTGGAAACATGGATATATCAGGTATGGCAATCTCTAAATAAACTGCATTTCTTCGAGTTAAAGTATTGTTCATAATCCCCTTATTCGAACAATTTTACAGAACATAAATAAAAAAAAAAACATAGTTTGTGTAAGGTTAACGGCACAGGCTGCTTTTACTCACGATTCTCCTCCAGTAGATAGACTTGTTTTGCTATTCAAATTCCATTAAGTGGCTTCTCTTGATCTGGCATCAAATTGAATCTCGTAGTAAATGAAACCACTGATTTGATAACGGTACATTCTACTGACTATATACCGGTTCATTTATATTTAAGATTTAGGCTTCACTTAAAACATATACAGGTTGATTGATCAGTTTGAATCCTCTATCTACTCAAAATTAGCCGGAATTGTAATCTATAGATGCTATTTTTATTTTTACAGGTCTTCCCGACTCCGATTTAATTAATAGAACATTATTATGGTCAGTAGAGATCCCGAAATCTAGTGACGACGAAGTTTTGACAGTATTAGTTGTGTCCGTTGTCTGTGCTTTCATTGCTGTAATTTTCATGTTTGTTTTTTGGCTGAAGTATAGACATTCTTCTGAATCAAATGAATTCGAACAATCGTCAGACTCACTGGAAGAACCAGCTGCAGCCGATAACACAGTAAGTATTATGATAGTTTAATGGCAACATCAAGTTAAGCAATTTTAAAAGTTGCAGTCTTTAGAAAAATCAAGACACATGTCAAAAACCCTCCGGATTCACTTTTATTTCAACTTCAGAAACAGTTGCAGACTATATAACCAGTCTCTGTCATTTGGATGTTGCAGTTTTGAGATAAAAAATATATATGGACTGTGTACGAATTCAGCTCATTGCAAGGGTTATTGTTCTTGACTTCTTGGTTTTATTAGGATATGAATGTAGGATTTTCTCAAAAATACAGATCTGTTACAATGTACATGCAAGACTGAAAAAACATTGCTGGTGCAGTGGGGTTTTCTACACCATGAATCGCCTCTAACATAGACAGTGTCTGAATTTTACATAGACTGGCACTTAATTACACGTACATGTACTTGTACTTGTAAATTAACCAGGAGACGACGAGTCCCCAAAACAACTTTCGCAATTAGACACTTCTTTAAAAAATAATGTCAGATGTAACACACTTTCTGATTGGATAAAAAAATTGTCCATCATGTCATAGACCAAATTTTGTTATGTGACAGTGACGTCATCAATCTTTTTTGATGACCTACTCGTTAAATTTTAATACAAAAATTCAATTATAAGGAATGACTTGTATTTTTTTTCGATCAATTCGAAATAATCTCAATGCCCTTTGTGTACACTTAAAAATAAGCTGCTACGCAGGTTATTTAATTTGAACCCCGTGATTGAGTTGACTTCCTCATAGACCGAAAACATATGTCATTCCTTTAATGGCTAGATCAATATAATGACGTAATGTGGCTGCCAGCATCAACTAGTGGCTTTTAAAAATCTAAGTTTTTAAGTCTACCAAGTTTATTTTCGAGTTTCAGCAATACCAGTCATAACTCTGCTTTTGTCCTACGAAGTATACGAAGACTGCAAATGCAGATAGTACAATGTGAAAGTAACGCTTTCTGATTTCCAACCATGAATCACATATTGCATGATTCTTTGCTTAAGTACTACTTAAAACAAGTATACAAAAAGATATACGCGATGTAAAGCTACAATTTTTCTGTTCGTCAGTTCATGAATCAGTTATAAGTCACATTGATCAAACTGTTGTTTACTATTTTCAGATAGAAAGACAAGTAAGTGAACTTAGCCATTCATCGGATAGAGAAGGGAAGTTTACAGAGTGTTCATTATTGTCGGATCCCAATAACTCACCGCGAAGAGAACGAACATATACACAATGTACTTTGTTGTCAGAAACAATGAGTTGACAGATATAATTTTACAAAATCAATGTTAAATATTTCATTACATATTTTAATAAGGTCAAGTATTACATTGATATTAATGATGTTTATAATAAATTTAGTTATTATGATTACCTATTACATTTTTTTAAACAAAAGATAATATTCTGGCGTCGAATTCACAAAAAGTCGTAAGAGTAAAGTTGATCGTAAGTAATGATGTCATAACAGAAAATAACATTGTGACGTCATAATTTACGATTAATTTCTCACTTACGACTTTTTGTGAATTCGACGCCAGAAGATAAGATATTTACGTGTGATACGAATCTATTCCCTTACGGCACCACGCCCTAAATCTGATTCTCTTACCACTTACTGCACAATCTTCCTCGACCGAAATCTAGCACACTAACCCCTTATGGCAGGACCCGCCTCGGTGCCCGAAGTCTAGCACTCTAACCCCTTATGGCACAATAGAGGGTTAATCGTTATAGGAGGTGGTGGCATAAAGAAATGGGTTGGTTACTCGTAAAATATTGCACACTACACATGTATTATTTTCACTGTAAATTAAAAAAAATGTGCATCGCTTATTTACATTGTATAAATAACCAGTAAGCAGCACATTGCATTTCATTCCCACGCATCGTTGCCAACCACTGCGAAATTATTTTTTTCGGGAAAAGGTTGAACAGGGTAGTAATTCCTCGCCCATTCGACTTCAATGAGCGAGGCTTGATTGGGTACATATCTCATAATTAAATATCACACACAAATATATTCTTTGTAAATATGAAAAAAAATGTCGTGCATCTCTAGTTCCATGTGTAGCAAATATTTATTCCTTCATGTCAGATGACAGAATTATGTTCTTATCGTAATGTAATTCTTAAATTATAGTAACGTTATTCATTTAAATGAAAAGTTAAACGTGGAAATAAAACAATAAATGATTAAACGGGGTATAATTTTCCATTATGTATACTAGGATATCTTGTTCCGTTGTATGTTTTGGTTAATAAGGGTATTTTACCGTTAGAAACGAACAAAATGGAGAGCGAGAGCGGAAGTGTGGAGAGAAACAGGACAGACCGAAATTTAAGACTTACTACAGACAAAAGAAAAAATCGTCGCAGAAGTAAAAGTTATGCAGGTAAAACGTGAAAGAATTCATATTTTCTATTTGCTTGAATTACAAATCGCAGTCTTCGGTCAGTTATGGCTTAGGCCTTTAGGGGAAACATTATATTTCTCTCAATTAATATCGTCGTCACATACAGAATATACACTTTTACATGTCATCAAATTAGAGTGCCTATTTTTTTTTTTATTAAAAATCGACAGTTCATTCGAAAAGATTTTGCAGTATGCGGTAACGATTCTGTCATCTGTCATCTATGTAAATAAAAAAAAGTGTGTTGGAAGCGTTTATTTTCGTACGTTTCGACTAATATGTACATATGTTTCATTTCGTATGCTTTACTATCGTTCTGACAAAGATTTCTAACGGGGCACATCCTCTATTTCTTGTAAAATAGAAGATGCGTATAATATTTCGTCTACTTCAAGGTGCGGATCATTTATTTTCAGTAGATATTTCAAACATTGTGTTTTCGGTCCGCTTCAAGGAGCAGACCATTATTTTCAATTGAAATTCCCGACATTTTATTTTGACAGTGTTGTTAAAGCCATTTTAATTGGTTGAAAATTAGATAGACTTTTGAAACACAGCCAGCCACATTTGTTAAAGTCAATGTAAATATAGGAACGATCCTAATTCTGATCGGAAAAGCTATAAAAAATAATGTATGAATCGCGACCACGGAAACACAAACAATTCATAAACGGCAATTCTGATTGATAGTCATATTACGTTTTCATCAAGATTAAATTTTGCTTTTGATTTTCGGTCTGATCTGATAGATATTCAACCTTAAGATAAAGAAAAACAGACCGGGTATGGTAGGCGTTACTTTGCAAAACAAGAGCGTGCTGCGTGAAATTAAAACAGAAATGTATTTGACTGCATAAATATGTTTAAATTAACATCACTTAGTTTATTTTTCTATAACCCAGTGAGTACTAGTATATGATCATGATGTGTCGGACCATCTATGTTTTTAAAAAGCCAATACTTGTTGTGAGATTATTTTCCCCGTTCAATCTACGCAAATAAACACTTATGACGATGCCATTATTTTTATAAAAAATATATGATATCAATAGTTTTGTTCGTCTCAGTTTGTTTAATGTTTAATTCCACGAAACTGGAGACCCAGGCAACGATTTCTATATGTGTTTGTTAGCATTGAAGGTCACATTCGTTGTATAAACTCGTAGATAATAATCTAACAACAAATTACTAGTACTCACTGGTTTATAGAAAAATAAACTAAGTGATGTTAATTTAAACATATTTATTCAGTCAAATACATTTCTGTTTTAATTTTACGCAATATAACAATACACATTGGATCAGGAAACAAGCAAAGCTTATATTAATCCATCTCCATATAAAGTATGAGCAACTCGGCAGGTGTTTCTAGAAAAGCAGAGGAGGCTTACCCTACCGGTGCACCTGGTATGTTCTTTGTTGTGTATGTCTGTTTTCCATGTCGGGTCTTTGTCCCTAGATTACATTCTTTTGATTACCGCTATAACCTTGGTTCCCTTGATTACTCTTTATATACATGAAATAGTTCCGAATATTAGCTAAAACATCCGAAGCATCAAAAAGACTATTCAGAGACACCGAAATTCAAGTACGAAGCCAAATCCTAAAAAAAACCAAAGAAACAGAGTTGATCTACATACAGAATAAAGTGCAATTATATAAATATATAAACTGAATACTAGGTTAACAAGATACCACACAAAAAAACTACAACACTTATAATTGTGAACTCCAACAAAAAAAAATCGGGAGCGAAAGCAGGTTCTGTGGAAGACTAAGCATGTCCAGCTCCACCAGCAGCACCCGTCATATTGTACACGAGTAAAATCCGGAATATATCAAGTTCGTATGGTTGTCAAACCAATAATACGGTACATATATTGACTCACCTGTAAAATAATTAGTAATCAACTATTGTAAAACAATATATGTATATTGTTTCTATTCATAAGGTTATTAAGATTAGATTTGAGGTTTGAATGGAATACAAATTTAACAAAAGTAAGTAGTTAAATACTGTATTAGGGGAAATTAAATGGGTTTACCACAAACAAAGTAACGCCATATACGATGGTCATTCTTAACACTTGAATGACATCGTTAGTTTAAAGTGGTTGTAATAATCGAAAGTTAAATCAGAAATACTAACATATGTTCTATATTTTAGATGAGTAACATTGATCATTTCTATATTTAGCTATTCTTACAGAATTTCCCCTTTTTATCCATGTATCTGCAAACATTATATATATACATGTGTTCCAATTGATAATGTCCGCTTACTTGATTGAAAATAAAGGTTATAACAAAGTTACCGAACTCGCATCTTGAATTGCAACGGACACGGATTACATGTAATAAGCATCCTGCACTTTATGTGTCACATTTTGGGGGATGCAGTGATGTTGTAGGTTGAGTTATATGAATATCAACTATTTAAAGGTATCTTCATGATTTTGTTGTCTACAGTTTCTTTTTATTTACCTAATATGGTTTGACGTGCAAGTTCACAAAATTAAAGAAATACATTAAACTGTTTCAACTGAATGTATGAATGTATATGAGTCGATAGTAATAATTAATAAGAACCTTTATTTCATCTAAACGAAGTATCAGAAAAGTCAATTCATTCTTATACTTGACTTTCAAACAAATAATACAGCCCTTAAAATGCTAGCTTTGTAAAAACATAACGCAGGATGTTTTTCTGTCTATAGCTAGCCAACTCACATTTCGTTTTGGTAAGTTCCTTGTCCCTACAATGCTGTAAAATACAAGCTAACCGGATGTGATACTTTAAGTCATTTGAATATATGAATAACGATGATTTATATCATTTTATCCAATTTCAGGTGAAGGACTTCTGAAACCAACAGTTTTTAGAATGGCAAAGAAAATGACCAAAAAGCTTAAAGATTACTTTGCAACCTTATTGGAGACCAACCCTGATGTGTTCATGAAGGAACTTTCATTTAGTATTAAATCCAACAAGGACGACAGGGTAATTGAGCTTCTCTCGATAATAGAAAAAAGGGACAATCGAATGTCTCCAATCAAGTTGTATCGCGAAGGAGACGATGAAACCGAGACATTGCTACACATCGCAATAAAGTATGAAGACAACACTGGCATAATAAAAAAGATCATACAATTGTGTCCTGACTTACTGGCCATGGCTAGGGATTCGTCAATTAATTACAAAGGCCAAAACCCCTTACACATTGCAATAACTAAAGGTCGTGAACAACTTGTTGAGCTGCTGTTAGAAGAGTATTCTGATAAAAAACAAGCGTCTTTTAGAGAAAGAATGATTCAAACGCAAGCTACCGGTCTTATTTTTGCAAATACTGTTATGATGGGAGAATTACCACTCAGCGTCGCTGCGCTTACATTCAATGAAAATGTTGTTGACGTACTGATAGAGAAAGGATCAATGATATATGCTCAGAATAGTCTTGGAGATACTGTCATGCATTCTCTTGTGAAATATGCTGCTGTTTATCCAGACAAAACTGACAAAGTCATTACTATGTTAAGCTACCTAGATAGCAAATTACGAGAGGAGCATCCGTCTGAAACAAAACTCAAAGATCAGGAGTGTGTAATGATTTTTCAAGAAGATTCGTGTATATGGTTTTTGAAAAATTATGAAAACTTTACACCACTTCAGTTATCTGCAAAATTAGGTGTCGTTGAAGTTTTCCAGTTTATAATTAAACTAGAGGACGTGTATTCATTCGTTAGTACACATGATGGACTTTTTGATGTCAAGCTGTATGATATTACAGAAATTGATACTGTTGCAAATCTAAAATCAAGAAAAACCTCCTCAAGCAGAGAGGGCAAAGTTGGAAATAAAGTGTCACGTAATAATATTGATGGCATTTCAAGGACAAGCATCAAAGCAACAACGGACTGTAACCCTTTTAGTTCGTTAAACTACCCAGAAACGGAATCGATTCTAGAAATGATGTTTGCCAATGACTACCAAAATTCTCCAGCTTTCCGAATTATTGAAAGTAGTCCTGTTAAAAATATCATACTTGAGAAATGGAAGAAAATAAGAAAAGTATACTACTTGTGGGGATTTTTTCATCTACTTATGACGATATGTCTTACTGCAGAAGCAGTTATCAGGTCAAATCTGTTTGCCGTTCGGTCGGCTACTAATGTAACAATGTTGGACATTAGTGTATCAACTGCGTCTGAACGCTTTGCAGAAATTGCCTCGTATTTCAGTTTTTTTGGTGGCATTTTATATCTCATGATAGGAATCTTATTAATCATTGCCAAAATTCGACGACCCAACAGTTATCGATATATTCTACATAATTCCGGTTATCTATTCTTTCTTTTAACACTTTCTGTATGTTTATGGCTCGATTTTTTCATGACAACGAGCTTAAAATACCATGACAATATTGCTTTAGTCATTGCAATTATCATGGGATGGTCGTTTGCAGTATTTTTTCTCCGGGCTATTTACCTCTTTGGGTTTTTTACGGAAATGATCAGACGCGTTATATTCGGTGATTTACTGCGATTTGCAGTAATAATTATGTTTATGTTATTTGCATTTACTGCAGGTATATATGTTGCATTTATTGGAGAATTAAGCTCCGTCCAAAATTTCGACCAATACAACAATGCTGTATCTGGAAGCTTCGATAGTTACGGTAACGCCATGTTGACTATGTTTAGATTAATGTTAGGCCTTGATGACATTGGGGTTTTATCTGAAGCAAGATTGCCATGGCTTGCTATAACTCTTTATATAATCTTTGCGTTACTTACTTATGTCCTTCTCATTAATTCGTTGATAGCTATGATGTCGCAGACGTTCGCTCAAGTGCATGAAAATAGATATCCACTATGGCGTCTTCAACAACTCTCAGTTATATTGTTCATAGAGGACCTGTTCTGCCTAGCTTGCATCAGAAGAATTTTCGATTCTCCCGGAGAGGAAAAGGCAACCCGCATATTAAATCCTGTTACAAAACAGTCTAGAGACGGCTATAGATTTTATTTTAAAATCCATTCATTTGAGCAAACTTATGCTTCAGAAGAAGATAAAGAGGCGATTAAAAACTCAAAGAAAGACGAAGAAGGGAGTCGCCTAGACGACACGTTTCGGAACACTTCGGAAATAATGGGCTCCATTGGTCATAGCACAGGTATGTATCGATTCAGTGTGAGACGACCAGCAAGCAGTGCTAACTTTTTACAAATACCCGATTTAAATGTAGGTATGTATCAACCTTACGGTGGAAGTAATAGTGACCTAAAACGTAAAAAATCTACAAAAAAGAACAAACATCTGAGTAGGGTAGTAGAAGAGGATAAAATTGAGAGACAATATGCTAGAAAATTGGGATCGGAACCAGACTTAATCAAATATGGAAAATCTCCAGAAGTTAATAGAAGACGTTATAACTCGGAGAACATGCATGAAAGAGACAACAGGCGATCTCCACGATCGATAGCCTCGGGTTCAAGCGAAACAAATTTAACAAGATCAGGACCGCTTACACCGGTAGAGGTAAAAATGCATATTCATGATCATTCGCGTGCTTGTCCGGAGAGGAAAGAACATGTTTATCGAAACGGATATTCTCACGTGGATATTGAACCATACCCCCACTCTAGCGCTTGAAGAATTGTAGGATAACAAAAACATTTCGGAAAGAAACTACATCAGAATGTGAATGCTATGCCTTTGTTAACGCTAACATAGGATTATTCTGTTAAATCTAGAATGGAACACAGTGAAACTAAAAACATTACAGAGAGTTTTGAAACAAAACAATAGAACTATAATACGTATTTTTTTATTAGCTAATTGTTCCAATTCACTGTGTTCTAACAAACGTTTCTTAGTGTGTGTGTGTGTGTGTGTGTGTGAATAATAATATTATATGCATTTTTGCCTCGAAAAACCATAAATGTTTTGATGTTATAATGTATCAAATACATGAATAATGAATACTGTGCAACTTGAAGAAGAAATAAGTGCATAACATGGATTTACTTTGTAAACGTGTCATTTTTAGTTTAGTTTCATTTTTGTTCCTTTGATTTATTTTTGTTTAACTTCACCAAGTTTTGTTTAGAGAATAGTTACCGGAACCTTCTGGTATACAACATGTAAAATTTCAGTATGGCCGTTTTGTTGTTGCATGAAGTGACCAGTGAAGTCTGGACTTGGGTATTTCACGATGAATGGAACCAACCAATTTGGAAGATCGATTAGATATATGTTACAACGTAGTCAAATCCGGGCATTCGATTTGGTATTTCTTTTTCTTTTTCTTTTTATTTTATCTTACTGTATTCGAAGTTTTGATTGTTCCTTGTATCGAGAGGTACGACGTATGTTTTCAGTCTTGGTAGCTTATTTGACTCAAGAACGCAACGGTTGTACTGAATTTTTACATGTTGTACCTACTCGAATATGATGTTAAAGTATTCATTTTAACGAACCAGCAAAGGTAGTCAGAATCCTGAACAAATGTAGAGACAGCTTTTGAAAAAAAAAGTATAATCTCAGTTAACTTGAATATAAAAGTCGGTAGGATAGTTTTCCCATGATTAGTTCTTACATTTTTTACTTATTTAACCTATTTTTGCCCACCCTTTAAAACATATATCGTTAAATTATTTTTTGTTCAGAAAATTTAACTAAGAGAAATTTTGCATTTCAAACATTCTGCAAACAGTATTATTCAATATTTTTCAGTATTATTAGTATTATTCAAACTTTGCACTAAGATCAACCTACAGTTATGAAGAAGTTTGATTTTCTTACATTTTAGCATGTTTAATTAAGCCATTTTTTTTTCAGCAGCATATGCTATCATTGGGTCATTACTGCTTTTACCGCTAACAAATGGGTGAAGCGGTAATAGGACATTACTAGAAGAAAGCATAGATAATATTTTGGTTACTGGACATTTTTAGTAGTATATGATACTTAGAAGGTCAGTGCTAGTAGGAAAACAAATATTTGATTCATTTCGTAAGAATTTCGTCTTTTTATCCTGATTAAATTTATGGGGACGAGTCGATTGTTTTATTTTTATTATTTCTCTTGTAATGAGACCGATTGTTCCTGTGTGTTTTGCAATGGATTAGGATGGTTCTGTCCTTGTACTTTAAAATTAAATTCGCTATAAAGAATAAAATTGTGTATTTTGCCAGTATAACAAGTATTAATACATATGTACCTTTAGTGCCAACTTTTACAAAAAAAATGTCTCAAATGTACGTTTTTTTTCTGTTTTAAGTGTTCAAAGTTTTTTTTTATTAAAAATACCTGAATTCATATTTGTCTATCAGTTCATTAACTTCCATAGATTAAACAATCGTCACAGCGTCGAATCAATCTCTGCCATGGGAAAATATTAACTCCCGATATGTCATCGTGTTACAATTGTTCAGTGTCGCCATTTCTGTTCATTTCGACGGGGACGTTCCGATATGTTATGAAAAAACTCAATCTTATTATCTCCAGCCTACATGCCTGTGTCAAAAGTTTGAGATTTAGCCGCATTCGGGGATGTCTCCCGTCTCATTTGATTTTTTGGGCTTGAAATGACGAACAGTTACTTCAATTCTTATGGAAATAAAATGATCTCGAATCCGTGACAAAAAATACATCAATATACTATCATTGTAATTTATGAAAACATTACGTGTCATCTTCAGGGGGAGGGACGGTACGAGAACATAAGTTAGAAAACGTAAAACATGCCAGGAAAACAAAACATTGTCAAATCTTCCGCTTTGAGAAATGTTTGAGCGGGAGATCTCTCGCTTTAAAATTTTTGAAGGTCAACACCTATATAGCTACTGGTATCCCTGAAGTAATGAGTTTTCATGAGCAAAAATACCAAAATAAAGCGAAGGAAGCGTTTATGGTTGTATTATTAACTTGGTTCTGTATACTTATGGCAAGGAAAAGTATCAATATCCGGTTTGTACCTGCATTTTCAGGAGCTGAAAACAGCATAATAGCAGCTTCATTTGCGTATACTTGTATATGTGCGGTTGAGAGCAAAACCAGTCTCGGAAAATATTTGCTAGTTTCGATAATTAAATACAAATCGAATAATAGCTTTTCCAAGGTAGGGTTGGCCTTATAGTCTGCAGTTTGGCGCCCAGATGTTTACGAAAATTACGTAATCAATATTACCCATAATTTTCGGGTTATAAAAATTGCAAAACGAAAACGAACCAAAACGAAACGAAAATAAAGAAAGAATCGAAACGTCAATTCGATAAAATGAATCAAATCATTGTAAAAACATAATTAAATTATAAAAAATGAAACAGAATGAGGCGAAACTAAATACAATAAAAGAAATATTTTAAGACGTTTCGCAAATTATAAGAACCATTATGTTAACCAGTGCCGGACAATACGGCCCAAAGACATTTCGGACCACGACAACCATTTCGGCCAATAGACATATCACACCATGAAAATTAGTATAATGGTTCAGGACAAATATATATTACAAAATTTACCATAATTGAAGGTTATAGGTATAATATATCAAATCAGAGCTGACAAAACTTATCAATTTTTTTTTAATTAATGTTTCTTCGGGAGTGTTAAAAGGTTTCACCTTCATCATATTAATACTGATTAATATCTCTCATAGTTTAATTTCCCTGTCAAAATTCTTGTAAAGTATATTTTGACGGCATATGCCGTCCCCATTCAATATTCATTTCACTTAGCCACATTCCACATACCAAAACAAATTGTCCAATTTTTGTAGAAAAATCCTTATTCCTCAAATAATTTACATTCAGTTTTGAACGATTTTATTTTACACGAGCAACTAAAGTGCAATATTTTAAAATCATTTTACCTTTTTCAACAAATTAATATTGGCATAGATAAAAAGCTTTATTAAATTATTTCCTTATTAATCCCACCTAAAATACCAAGCTTAGAAAATCCTTTCCTCTATCCCAACCACTCCATACAAAAACTGGGAAGTTGTCGTTCCTTTTAATACTTAATATTCTGGCTATTTCAAAATGAATTTACAGGTAAAAAGGTTAAGAAATTTATGTTGGAGTAGTCAAAATTATTGTGTTAACAAAGGGTTAAATTTATTTACATGTCTATACTGTAAGATTTTTTTCTTTAATTGGTATAAGGAAAATACGGTTGATTTTCTTTTTTTTTAAAGAAAAAGTACAATTGTCTTAATTGTATATTAATTTTTATTAATACATGCATGTTTATCAATTTAACAGATATAAACTTGTAAAGCAGCACAATATGCATTTCATTAAAACAGCAAAAAATCATGACCATTAATATGTTTAAAAGCACTAATATAATTATGTATATTACAAAATTATAAAAAAAAATGTGAAAAGTACATTGTCATCATTACATATTCAGGAAAAGATATAACAATTTTATTTAAAAAATCATAACACACTGTATCTGCATTCTCTACTTCACTGATCTCTTGGTTCTGTAATCTTATCTTGAGGGTAGCTAGTTTCATATCGATCTCTCAGTCCTTTCACTTCCTCGGTACACGTTTTCCATCAGCCCGGTATTGAAGTAGAGTGTACGAGTGGATAGCTGTTTCGTGTTGCAGTAGCTTAATCGTGTTGAAGATGTTTGGGTTGGAGTGATTTGATGAGTTGCTTTTGCTAACTGTGCCAACCTTCTAGATGGTTTGTTGTTCTGGGTCCTTCTGTTGAAAAGTGGTTCCAACTATTACGACTGGGTTTCACCGAGTGAGCAATGACATAACCAGTGAATGGTATTGTTGGAAAGTTGGTCACTGAATATTGTCGACATCTTTCACAGCATTGAGCAATGCGTCTTCTACTGAGTTTATTAGAAAGAGTAATCAAGGGAACCAAGGTTCTAGCGGTAATCAAAAGAATGTAACCCAGGGACAAAGACCAGACATGGAAAACAGACATACACAACAAAGAACATAAAGTAACCAAAATAATACATATAAAGTAACAAAAGCAAATGAGGAACTCAGCGTCCTCTGCTGTTCTAGAAACACCCACCGACTTGCTCATAAAAGGACGTAAATATTTTCCTTGTATGCTGTTGTGTCTGTGTGTTACACCAAATACACTGGGTTTCGTGGAAATAGCAGCCCTATATGAGTTGCTGTATTGCCGATGGCAATCTCGTAATCCAGAAACATAGTGGTGGGTTGAAGCATGATAATATGTCTATGGCAGACTTTTGCACGTAGCTACTGAAATTGGAAGTGTTGACAGTGCTTTGTGTCTCTGGTTATACATTTGGTCTTTGCAAAATAGGAAGGTTTGTATATGCTCCACTAGTTGTTGCATTCTTTGGTGCGTAGTTTCTTCATAGATAATTGGTATTGATGTCAGTTCCAGTCTGGACCTGCATGGTTTTCATAGTTAACAGCGCATTGTCAACTTTAATCTGTATTATATTTGATGGATGGTTGTGGTTGGAATGTTGTTGTGTGTGTTGCTGATTAGTTACAGGCTGATCATCTTCAGTAAAATCTTTCGCTTCGTCTTGTCTTCACTGGGAACTTGTAGCCATTGTGTATCAAGTTTTGGTTGCCAAATCTATTGATTGAAAAAAGTGATACCTAAATGTGCATTTGTCATGTTAAACTAAGAATGACAACAAAACAAACTTGCAGATATATATGATAAATCCACAGCTTGCAGTGTTCTGGTTGATAATGACAGAAAAAGGAACAAATATGGTAAACGCAACAAATGCATCATCGTATAACCATTACAAAAATAGTATTTACCTACAGAAACCAACAAAAGGTCTTCAATAAGTGTTTACACACCTTCAAGTACGCCCTGAAAGGTTCCGACAACAAAAGTAATAACGGTAACAGATCGATGACACTTAAAAAATTCCTCAAAATAAACTTAAACGTCAAATAACGACATGAAGACACATTAACGACCAACATTATCATTAGGGCGAAATCATTCATCTCTAAGTATCTTGGAAATACCGGACACACATCCAAAATCGACAAAATTAGAATGGGGCAACGAAAAATCACACATGCGTCAATAATTTACTGAATATTTTGAATTTGATCTTCAACTTGATATAGTAAAGCAAATAAATCGTGCAATAAGAACCAACATAGGGCCAAAAATTTACTGGAAGATTTCGAAAGGAATAAAAAGTATATCTCGGTAAACGTACTAACAAGATAGCACGACGTTTCCAAATTATACATAAAAAATGAGTTCAATCGAAAATAGTAGCATTTGTTATAGACCGACCTGCGTAAGGAAGCATTTTATATAATTATTTTATAACATCTTATTGTCAGATATCTATTTTAATTCCAAATCAGTGTATTAAACTATATTTTTATTACATTATACAATGTACCTGTACATGTAAATCTGATTAGATTTAATAAATATAACACCACTTTATGTTGTAAAAATATCTATTGTTCAATAGCCAGCAGCCCTTTTCACAAAAAATCGTAAGTGTAAAATTAGTCGTAAGTTATGATGTCATAATAGAGTTTAAGTATTGTGACGTCACAACTTACGACTAATTTTACTCTTACGATTTTTTGTGAAAAGGGCTGCTGATATGTTGGAATTGCCAGAATACACTGGTAAGAGCAACTTGACATTATAAGGTATATTTGTAAGAAAGAAGAGGTAACTTATCTGCTTAGACATCCTTTGATTTTACATGCATAATTAGTTCTTTCTTTTTTTTTTGTTTGTTTGTTAGTTAAGAATTGCACTGAGTCAGGAAAGGTGTTGGGTGTTTTCTTTTGTTTTGTTATTTGATATGCAAATTATTATTGTTTCTTGTGATTTTTTTACTCTCAATTGCTCTACAAGTTTAACAAAAAGAATTTGACAAATGTTTAATAAAATTCATTATCCTGGGGCCGAGTATGTTGTACTTTAGTTTGTTTATGTTTTTGTTTGCATTTTCGATTTGTTTTACTTCACGACTGCTTTTCAAAGCGAGATAACTCTGATACGACATTCCTTTGTTACCATCACATGGTGTATACATATCACAATGGGTTCGATTTGCTCGTATTTGTATTTTTACATAACCGAGAATTTACGACATCAAGGTTATCGACATTACAAGCTCGTAAAAACATTCACAATTTTTTCAACCGATGCAATGAACTTCAACATTCTCAAATACAGATGTACTTGTAAACCATTAATACGTGCGGGTATCTCCAGCCTTATATTTAATTTATGGTAATCTTCCTCACAAAGCACGGAAAGCTCAATACTTGCCCAATAAGTTTGAATAGGCTAATTCGTAAAGGATATACAGTTGCGATCACTTTTAACCTCTCTTCGATCTTGTCAGGATTCGCTGTCATAGAACAGTTCTAGACTGTTAGAAACTGTTCTGATCTGTGACACACCTTGTCATGGCCTGTCAGAACTTCGGACAAGCTCTGTCATAATTTGTCATGGGTCCTGACACCCTCCTGTCAAAAACTGTTCTGAGTAAAATAGATACGTGGATTAGAAAAGTCATTAGCTCGAGAATACTTCTCTGACTGAATTACATACAGTACATGTACGTGATTGCGAAAAAAGGCGTAGCACCCGAATCCCGATTCGTGCGACGGGAAGGAAGCCTTGCTATGTTTAAACTTGATTTTTTTCAATTTTTTAGCCAACTTTTATGTATAGCATGCAGTACTAACAAAAAGTATTGCCTGCCGTACTTTCGACGCCCCTAACTTTAAAGAATTTGGACTGAATTCGTTTTGGTTGCAGATCTAGACACCCGTATGATACATATTACCCATAAATATATTGACATTTTTAAACAGTTTATACAGAAATTTTAGACCTTTGTGGACCATTTTTAAGTGTTCACAATCATACATTTTGCAAGAATATGACATTTTTAAAGAATTTTGACTCAAAATAATGTGTCGCAGCCACCACATGATATTTATATCGAAAAATTTACCATTTTAGTCATTAATTTTAGACCCTCATGAAAATAAAAAGTGCTCGCACTCATACATTTTACAAGAATATGACATTTTTAAAAGAATTTTGACTCAAATTCATATGTCAGAACCACTATGTGATAGTTATATTGAAAAAAAATAGCATTTTAGTCATTGATTTTAGACCCTCATAGAAATTAAAAGTTTGGGCACTCATACATATGCTGGAATATGACATTTTTGTATAATTTTGACAGAAGTATACGAGTCACAGTCACCCACATGGTAGTTGTATTGAAAAAATAAGCATTTTAGTTAATAGTTTTAGACCCTCATGAAAAAATAAAACTGCCTGCACTCATACATTTTTCTGAATTTTTACTAAAATAATGGTGTCAGAGTCACTAATATGAAACTGACATTTTTAGTTTCTACATTTTCTACATATACATGTAAGACTATATAGGGAAATTGGAAGTGTTGTCACTCATATTAGTTGCTAAATGTGGCATTTTGAAGAATTTTGACCGAAATATTTAGGTATCAGTCACCTATTTAATTCAAAATTGTCAATTTTAACATTTTTAGAATGATTTGTGACCCTTATGTTATTAAAAGTAGCTATCACTCATAAAGTACGTTGTCAATCTTGAACTTCGTGAGAATTACCGAACATCTGAAAGTCATATTATCTGTTTCGACTTCTACACTTAGGACAGAAACACAGACCTTAATTTTATAATTAAATAATTTGATTTAAATATTATCACAGGTGTATGACAGAATGTAAAAAAAATTATATATGTAAACAATGATAATTTTTGAACGATGCGTGAATAGACTGTGATCGACAAAAATTGGAACATGAACAACGATCGAGTGATTGTGGGATGATGATCATGATGAGCTCTCTATAAATAATTGGAAATTCAATGCAAATTTTGAAATCAAGATTTGTTTCCTAACCGAGTAAGCTAATTTACATTAGTCACACAGTTTCATTTATTAATCGCGGACTTTCTGTTCTAAATTACGTCACACAAAATAGAAAGATTTAGTGTCAGGAACTGTCCAGGGGTATGACAGTTTAGAACAGCTTTTCGTATTTTCTTTGTCACGACCGAGGAGAGTTTCTGTCAGGATATGTCAGGGAATAGGGCAAAATGTGTCCAGGACAGCCTCTGCAGACCCTGTCAGGATTTCTGTTCCATCTGCTGTCGTAGAACAGAAATCCTTACAGATCCTGACAGAATTTAAGAGAGGTTAGAAGTGATCGCAACTGTAGTATCTAGATACTTCTCACACGTCATGATATGGTTGATAGATCCATGGGTGGCCTTGAGCTGACATTTTTTTTTCATTCCGTCGAGGTTATTGTCTCTTTGATAAATTCACCATATCTATTCTCATTATATTAATCCATTTGATATTAAACGACTTTAGTCAGATCAAATGCAAACTACTGATGCCCGAACCACTCTTATGTAGAGACTCATCATTATTTATCTGGGAGGGGGCTGGTCATTTTGAAATCAAACATATAAAATTTTCTAGATTCCCAATGATATTTCACTATTTTTTTTTATCTCCCCTTAAATTAAATTTAAAAAATGTGACCCCCTCTATTAAACATGCAAAGCATTTATCTTTGATACACATGATACACATGATGTGTAGGATATGTAGGATATGTAGGATAGGTAGGATATGTAGGATAGGTAGGATGTGTAGGATATGTAGGATATGTAGGATAGGTAGGATGTGTAGGATAGGTAGGATATGTAGGATAGGTAGGATGTGTAGGATGTGTAGGATAGGTAGGATAGGTAGGATATGTAGGATAGGTAGGATATGTAGGATAGGTAGATATGTAGGATATGTAGGATATGTAGGATAGGTAGGATATGTAGGATATGTAGGATAGGTAGGATATGTAGGATATGTAGGATAGGTAGGATATGTAGGATAGGTAGGATAGGTAGGATGTGTAAGATGTGTAGGATAGGTAGGATATGTAGGATAGGTAGGATAGGTAGGATGTGTAGGATATGTAGGATAGGTAGGATAGGTAGGATAGGTAGGATGTGTAGGATATGTAGGATATGTAGGATAGGTAGGATAGGTAGGATATGTAGGATAGGTAGGATGTGTAGGATATGTAGGATATGTAGGATGTGTAGGATATGTAGGATATGTAGGATAGGTAGGATATGTAGGATGTGTAGGATATGTAGGATATGTAGGATAGGTAGGATATGTAGGATGTGTAGGATATGTAGGATAGGTAGGATATGTAGGATAGGTAGGATAGGTAGGATATGTAGGATATGTAGGATAGGTAGGATAGGTAGGATATGTAGGATAGGTAGGATAGGTAGGATATGTAGGATAGGTAGGATGTGTAGGATAGGTAGGATATGTAGGATAGGTAGGATAGGTAGGATATGTAGGATATGTAGGATAGGTAGGATAGGTAGGATAGGTAGGATATGTAGGATAGGTAGGATAGGTAGGATATGTAGGATGTGTAGGATAGGTAGGATAGGTAGGATATGTAGGATATGCTTGAACATTCAAAAGTTCTCAAATGTTTCATTCAAGAGAGATAAGGCAAGTAAACAGTAAAAGACACATTTTAATGATCCAAATGAATCTCACAAGTTATTCAAATTGAAATTTTGTTGCTTTCCTTCCATACTTATTAACAGAAGAAAAAAGGAAAACAAGAGAAAGGTTAAGAAACAGAAGGAGAAAAAACTGTTTAAAGCTTGTGATAAATTGTAAAAAAGATTAATGTCAAAGGAAATATATATCAAGTGTTGCCCTCAGATTTTTTCTCTCAATTCTGAATATAGAATCAAGGTTGAAGAATTATTAACAAACGGTCTAGTTTCAATTCGACCAAAAACAGGAATTGGCTGCTATTAAAAACACTCTGCTTCTGATTTTTTTAAGCAGAAGCAGTTCAGATGTTAAAGATATTCTTACAATAAAATTAAAGTATTCAATTCCAAAGCTTAATACTTTGGAAAAGTCAGATCAAAATCAAGCATAATCAGACACAGCTCTTGAAATTCAAGATATAGTGATTGAATTGAATTGTCACGAGATGAGTCGGACCCATTTGATTTAATAAATGAAAAGGTATTAGGTCCTGATGGTTATGTTGATGTGTGAACTTGATTTTACCAGTGACATATAAAATACATACATTAGTGTACATGTATGTGACAATGAAATAAAGTGTTTAATGGTGTTTTCATTTCACTGGTGTAATACTCTGCTTAACTAAAAATTCCCCCTTTGAAATCCATGTGCAAAAAATGATTCCCCCTCTTTGAATTTATAAAAAAATCTGAACCCCCCTTTTCCAGAAAGTATTACAATAAACAAAAAAAAACAATTTAACAAATTCTTCACTGGGCATTATTATGTTTTTATAACCGAACATAATGTATCTTGTGTCACATTTTAGAACACATACCCCCCCCCCCCCCCAAATAGAAAAAAATGTTGTAATCTCTTGATCTGCCACTGAACCTAGTATGATTATCAGTAATATCAAAACAAACGGACTGATAGTCAAAAAAAGAGATCACTAACAATGTTCTCTGAAGATACACCTAATAGATAGGTCATTAAGTTAATACTGGTATTTTTTCTTTTTTTCCTCTTTTTATCAGTTTCTTTTCATAAATTTAATAATACAAACGTATTAGTGATGGTATTGCATTGTTCTATAACGTTCTGTCTATTATCTATTTTTTCAAGATATTTGTAATCTTTCCTTGAACATAACCCGTAGCTACAGTTAAATACTGTTTTAATTCATGGTATAAAATGTATGTAATATTAATAACAAACATTATGATGTTGATCGTAAAACATGAAGACAGGCAGTGTAATGAACTTTATTCATCGAAACAAATAATATCAACAAGTAGCGAAAAAAAAATAATATCAACAAGAAGCGTATGTTGACAAGCGATGCTCTATATGAAGGCGGAGCCCATTTTACAAAATCGCACCGTTAGACTAATAGGACGAATACCCACATGACAGTAAGATCTATCTTTAAGTAACAATAAGAACGTGGATAACTTCGCTGTCCCTGGATTACATTTTTGTTTTTTTTCGCTGGAAGCTTTGTTCCCTTGATTACTCTTTAACAAACAAAACTTATGACTTCCAGTGGGCAAATGAACGATGCCTCCGATTGACTATCGAATACACGTCGAAATATCCACACAGCGACGCCAGCTAACCTTAGTTTATGACTATAAATATAAAGCGATACCCAGTTATCTATCTGCATAACATGCATCGATACTTTCTACTACATCTCACCTTTAACAGTTTAAGTGACCGAAAGTGTGCAAAAGCTAGCGCATCGGGTACCCCACTAGAAAATTTATGTCGAACGTACGTAGTATTGGCACACTGATACAAATTCTTTAAATTGAAATATTTATTTTGACTCATTTCGTTTCCCAAAATAAACAAAATTGCAAGTAGAAATATGTATTTAAAATAATGACCATTATAACAAAAGATTTCATATTATAAACAAACAAATTGAATTTAATATTTGTAGAAATAAGAATGAAGTCAGACAGAAAAACTGGACTGCGTCAGTGGACAAGAGATTTCCCATGTGGGAGTCGAACCCACTTCTCAAAATTGCACATTTTGAATCATACCGTTAGACTAATAGGACAAAGTATCCACACGACTAAGCCAGTCAGATCAATACTTACTATAGAAAGGTATTTAAATGAAGGTATGTAATACACTACATTTCATGCCACCTGATTTATAAATCTTCTTTAGCGCTCAAATATTACCCAATTAATATATCATGTACACATTTTCGACAAAAACCAGAGAGTATGATTTACTTTTGTCCAATCAATTTTTTGTTGAGAAAATATAATTATATTTAAACTAATGCATTTAGTTTATTTTTTTTCCTTCAAACTTTAAACTAATTCATATACAGTAAAACAGTACAGTCCACCGATCGGATTTCAGAGAACAATGAAATGGAACTCTTTTTTTGTGAAAGGTAGAAAAGGAAAACAAATCAGTTAACTGTTGTTAAGGGCTGATAAAAGTTACTTTCGGATAAAAATTGAACAATAATTCCTTAATTTGAAAGCATGGTATATGTGATTTAATATCTTTAAAATTTAATGCACTTAAATCAAAATTATATCTAAAACAAAAGATAGTAAACAATGTGTTACGTCGTATGAGCCTGCTACTGACCGAATGATAGATAAATATGAATAATGCGAAAATCATGATATAAAATCCACGCAATTTAGAGCTATTTTCAAGATGGTGCACTCAGGAATATATTTATAATTAAGTTGCAAAATTGGCCTATATTTACGTGAAGGAGGGGAATGACAAATGAAACCTATCGAATACACCGTGTCCTAGATAAATAACATCACGTGATGATTAAATAAATAAAATAATTACATGAAACATTTCTTTGAATGATACATACTGTATTTTAATTGATTATGATATTATACATTGCCTGCTAAAATTTAGTTTGATATTGTCTTGATCATTTATATTCTCTACATTTTAAGATTCAGATCCATATGGAAAACTGCATATAAAAGAAATAATAGGAGTTTACTGTAAAGGGCCAATACTGTAGATCTCAAACCAATTCGACTGTACTTGGTTAAATGTGTAAAACCCAGTTAATAACACCATGCTATTTGCCTCAGTACTTTCTTCCATGACGGCCACAGTATGGTGTAGATATATTCACTGGGTTTACAGGAATGTCTGCTACAACAATGTAAGGCGGTTGGAATCCCGACGTTCTTTAAAATAGGCATAATTATTGTAAAATATTTACCATTTAAAACATTTCATTCAGTTTCTTTACCTTACACGGAATAGTTCAAAGGTGACTAAACTGAAGAAAAACAAATGACCTACCTAGCGAGAAAATCCAGCAATCCTGGAAATCTTTTGTAAAAGCACTTTGGTTTTCAGCATTTTTAATTGGGTACATCTGGTCAATAAAATTAAGGATTTTAATTTGCGAAACGAAAATATTTAAGTAACCAATGAATAGCCATTACAAACTTTGAGTTTGTTTTGGCAAAAGTATATTGACGTTGCGCACAAACTTGACTACACGGACGTAACGTTTTCATATAAGCTTTTTTTTCTTCTGAGCCATCGGACGTTACATCATTTGCAAGCAAATTCGTTATATTTTTTTTTCGTTTTCACTACATGAATTATATATTGTTTTTGAGATTACCTGTGTTAGTTATTGAGGAGTTTTTTTTTTGTTGATTTGTCATATTTATTTATTTTATTTTTGTATTTCATAAATTTCGTAATATGGCTCTATGTATCTGAACTATTCAACATCAACTATTGCGGTGTGAATTTTTAAAATGCTATTGTTTTAAAGATATTTCTACTTAAATGAGTCAAATGATGATCGTGCTTCTTTTCGGAACTTCTTATAATACAATGCTGTGTGATAATGTTCAAGTCGTTTTCCATCATACTCTAAAATAGCGTGTCTATGTAAAATTGTTACTTTATAGAAACTTTATTTTTTTTGGAGGGGGGATAAGGAGACTAGATTTCTATAAATTTTACACTATTCACTGCATTGTTACAATCCGTAAATGATAAATTGGTAACCAAAGTTATTAATCGTTTTGACTGCCAGTAGGCCCCTAAATTGATGGGACGGGAAATAAAAAAGTAATTGTCTCAAATAATATGTCACATGCTTTGGGGTGTTTTTTTACGAGAAAAAAAAACGTTTTTGCTATTTAATCTCCTTTCATTTTTACATTTTAATCTTCGTCCTCGACCCCTCCGTTTGTTTTTTTTCCAATTCATCTTCTACAAAGTCATGTTCGTCAACACTGCACTCGGCACATGTATTCCGTAAAATTAATGACCTTATTCAAAATGGCTGTTCACTTTGATAACTGTCTTCATTACAAATATTTTCTACGTATTTAACAAAATCTAGGATTTTTATCGCTTGATTTACGAAGGGTAAAACTTTTCTTTTATGTAAATTAAAGACTTAAAATATTTTAAACACATGTAGCTTATTCACATTAGCGGTGGCTTTCAACATGTGGATGCTAGAGGTTAGGATGGCACCGAGTCAGAAAATAGCTTGTCAGACAACCTCTAGCATTGCTGGAGTACAGGAATGTCTAGTTTCATTGTGATAGGTAAGTGATAGCTAACCTTTCTTTAAGTTCTCACAATACCGGACGAAGGGATGTAACCTTTCATCGACGAGTATTACGGTAATCAAGAAGAGTTATACAATGTATATATAATCCAAACCAATACAGGAACCAAGCTGTTGTTTAAGGTCAAATGGCAGACCTGGACAGACTTATAGACATTAGTTTAGTGTAAGTATTTCTAGTATGGTACACTGGTATTGAAGTCACCGCCGATTATAAGTACTATGTAGTCATTTCTTGAACAGAAATTCATATAGTAATTTAGGATTTTGATTTCGTGCTTGTATTCTTCCATGTTATTATTGGCTGGCAGATAGACAGAGAAGAAGAATATAAACTCGTTTGTGTTCGTTTTAAGCTTAATACCGATTATTCTCTCTGAATGGCGGCAGTCAAAAACAGAATACAAATTCAAGGTGCTACGATAAATGATGGCGACAACTCTTTTTCAACATTTTTATGTCTCTAGGTGTACTTGTGTTGGCCGAAGCAAATTGTATATAATTGTAATCAATGGTATTAAAAAATCTCAGTAATTGTGGAAACAATATATATACACAAATTAAAGCTATGTCACAGTGGCTGTAGCGAAACAGTTCTGATAAACATGCATCAGTTAACGTAATTCCCCTTACACTTCATACAACGACCGATAACATAAGGAAAATAGTGAGAATTCTGGACACTAGCCATGCTCACTTAGTCAGTCATTCCATAAATTTTCGGTTAGTTCTGTTGTGTGTTTTTCGTCGTTCGAACCGATTGTGTCGGACAGATGACGAAAAGAGCTGATTGTCACCCGAACCCTAATGTTCTATAACAATTTATCAAATGAAATATTTTTTTTTAAATACAGATAAATGTACGAATGAAAGAAAGTACATTTGTAATATGTGTTTTCAATGAGGGTTGTTATGAGGGATAAAAGATAAAAAAAAATGTGACGTTTTGGTCCTGTATTTTTGCATACGGGACGTTTGGAAAATTGGTGGCATTTAGTCGGGGTTTTATTTGGCCATGGGGCTTTAGAAAATGTGTAGATGTATTTTCCGTGAGTGTTTGGATTTTTTGTTGTTGTACATACCCGAAAGTTATAATATACATTAAGTAAATTTTCAGAACAGCCTGCCTTGTTGTGTGAGTCTTTCTTGGGTGTCCTCATCATTCCGAGTAAAGAACCGTGGGTCTCCTTTGGCTGATATTTTCAGTCTGATTGAGTTGTTGCCTCATTGACATATTTAACGATTCCACACATGTTATATTCACCTGATCTTAAACCTCGTGGAGCTCCCTATTTCAAAACGAGAAGAACAAGTGGAAAATTTGCTGACTTAATACAAGTTAAGCACAAATATGACACAACCTAAACGTTACCTCTGGAAATGTATTTAGGACATTTACTTAATTGTTGCGTTTCTCTGCATGATTCCGCATTTCATGCATTTTATCGCAATTTTTAACTCAACTCGCAACTTTGAGTTGTTGCCAGAAATGTGACTATGACGAGATAAAAAAGCTGCATTATATCAAGAACAGCAACAAGTAAATGCGTTTCCATAGTTACCACCAACAGGGAGAAAGTCTTTCCTGTGTTATATTATATTGAACAGCAATGAATTGCATAAAGTTCAGATCAAAACAGAAAATAATTTGACATTTTGGGGTTCTCTTAACATGCAAGTCTGTTAGAAGATGGAGTTAGCTAAGCGGAGGGATACCTGACTCAGTCAGAATAGAGGCTGGGCTGCTCTGTTGACCCTTGCTAACTCACAGACCTCAAGTGAGCCTGAGAGCGTTAAATTAACCTCTCTATGTCGGAGTACGTCAACGTGAAGATGCATTGCTGAAGAGTTTTACGGATTAAAACGGATGCACGTTACCATGGCAACCAACAGTTCAAAACATGAAAAGAAAAAAATATTGCTTATGCACTCATAGGTCTATACTATGTCTGCAAGTTTGAAGAAAATCCGAGGCCACGCGTGCCACATCCCCTATTTAAAATAGAGAATGGCTGTTAACGTTTTTGTCGGGTCTTGCACGGACGGTACGTTTAAATGAAAAAAAACGGGTATCTCTTTCTATTCATTAAATGCATACTATGAGGTAATGTAACAAATATTGATTTTCAATAATTTTGCTACAAATTTTAAAAATCATCACCATTTAGAATGAATAGTATTTCTTTTATTGATTGCAAACAAATCTTTTTGATAACATACTGCACTGTTGAAACTGCAGAAAATGTAAAAAGAAAGAATTGAATTTTGTAGGGTAAGAGTAATCAAGGGAACCAAGATTCTAGCGGAAATCAAAAGAATGTAATCTAAGGACAAATACCAGACGTGGAAAACAGACACAAATAACAAAGATTATAAAATAACCAGACCACTCGACCATACATCGTGTACTAAGTTAGAGCCCTAGATTAATCCTACGAGGAGGAATGACCCGGCCAGCGATAGCTATATTTTATATAGCCTAGCTGGCCGAGTGGTCTAGGGCGCTGGACTTGGTGCAGGCGGTGTTGCCATAGATGCCACAGCGGTACGAGTGCGAGTCCCGCGGAGGGAACGACCAAAAAATTGCATCGCAAATTTGACAGCTCTAACACCGTTGGGAATTTTTCAGACCCTTCTATAAGTCTCTATTATCTTCCCTGTATCCATTTGACCCAATGGAGCAGTGTAGCGAATAGAGTCGTCACATTCTGAGACGTTTGTATATATATATATTTGGTATATTTGAAAATTGTCCAGAAATTGAACAATCCTTAAAAGAATTCTCTAACCTGTGTGCAAATTTTATCAGTCATGTTTCAAAAAACTTTTTGAGCCGATTTAACTAACAAGTAATGCTTCAAACGTTTTCATGTATATTTTTTTTCTCTATTTTCCATAGCTGTTTAATTTTGTCATGAAGCGTTTTTTTTTGTTTTTTGTTTTGTTTTGTTTTGTTTTTCTATTGTTGAATGTATATCTCTGTAAAAGAGGAATTAAAGTATGATGATGTAAACTGATCGATAATATAAGTCATTATTGCAGCTTGGTTGTGAATGGTGTTAATAATCGTTAATAACAAATAATCGATGGATCACACGGAGGATCAGTCATGTTTTACTACCTTAATAATTGTATTTTAGTGTATGCTATTGAAAAAATAAGAACATCTATCAGAATGATGTTATATACTCTATGTTTCCAAATAATAGCCAACGCCCAAAACCGTATAGTTTTCACATATTCGCGTAAGTATGACAAGCCAACGTGGACAAAATGAGCATTTTCTAATATTACAAAATATTGACTTTTGTTCACTTTGGCTTGCCAAACTTAAGTGTTCAAACTCCAAACCAATGTAAACAAATCACGTACTTTTTTAATGAACAAGAAATAATGGTTACTTTGGTTATGAGCAAATCACATATTCACTCTGACTTTACGCTCTCATTTCAGATAACAAGTTCTTAATGTTCATTTATTAAAATAAATTTTCATTAATAAGACAAAATAGCATTTTTATGATCGTGAAGAAGGAGGCAAAGGATTTCAAGATTGTGAATATAATCTTGAACAAATTTCAAAACATTTCCTTAATACCAAAACTGTGTTTTACTCATCTATAACGACCGATTACCGTATGCATGTTTTTTTGTAAATGGATATAAAATGTCTGAATTCTTACACTTTTATTGTTTCAACTAAGTGTCATCCTGACATACTGATTTATCTTTACCAAAGTGTTTTTATGTTTAATCTTGTATTTTTAAAACTTCTTTCTGTTTTCCAATTTTCATTACATGTCAACCTCAAACTACTGCTTATTATGTTGGACACCAACACAGATCTTCTCAAAACGTCCTCAAAGAAAAACTACACACAAATTATATATATATATATATATATATATATATATATATATATATATAAGCTAATTTAAAAAAAAATCCCTACATTATACCCGATTAACAAAATAAACGCCGATTAATAGTCACGAAATCAAAGGAAAATTACCATTGAATTTTGTCATAGAAACGTTCTCGGACAATGACATCATATTTATTACGTCAGCAAGTGGACACCAAGCGTAAAAGTACGGGCGGACTATGAGGGATTCTGAGGGGGACGATTTGTCCGACACAAACAGCATTCGAGGGGACAGCGACTTGAAGAAGAGTTACATGCAGATGTCAATGATATTCCTGCCGCGGAGCATCTACAACCATGGTTCCGAATTTTCCTACTAGAGGATATGGACAATGGTGATCATGAGGACTTATCTGAAGAAACAGGACCAAAGAATATTCCTGAATCCTGCAAGACCAGTAACTTACGTTTATCTGTACATGACAATGGGACTGTTACAGTAGATTGTTACAGAAACTAACAGGTAAAGTAAAAATATTTCCACGAAAGCTTACTCAGCGATCCTTAAAATTTTGTGTAACTTTGTGTCCAAACCAGACAATTGAGTCCATAAAGTAGTGTAAGCCTGCCAAAACTGATTAGTATTCTGTCCACACTTGTTTTAACGGAAATGACTTCGAAATATGTTGCGGTCGTATTATGCTGCGCTCGGTGAACCTCTTTTTCATACTATTATATGTAATAATATCCATTTTAGAATTGCATGACCGTTTCTTAATCTGATTTCTGAAGGAATTTACACGTTTTGAATTTTCACAATGGTGTAGCAATTTACGCAAAAAAAGTGTAGATTCTTTCTACATGTAATTCAAAACTTAATCCAAAAAATGATTTTTAAAAAAATACGGTGCATTAATCAGATCTACAAAAACTATGAAAAATTGAGCTGGTCTTTACATAAGTACAAGTACACCCATCTTTGAATTAATACAAGAATGGTTGACTGAATTACTGCGTGATTTATTTACATTTTAAGCGCGTTTTAAGCACCGACCATTTTGGGGAAGTGTGGGGAGGGGGGCTGGGATTTAAAATAAATCAAATAATATCAAATTTCAGCAAAAACAAATTTTTGTTTACATAACCATAGACAAAAAAAAATATGATTCAATACCCCCAAGTGACAACGAGACAATGTAGGTTTTCAAATAAAATCTTTTGACTTCGGCTGTTGCCCAAATATAAATATATAAGCCCAGCCCAATCCTCGAGAAGAAAATGGTCTGTGCCTTAAATCCTCTCTAAATATCATTTGAAGTTTAAAATATCCATCATTGTTCTTCAGGCAATATGAAGGGAACGCAAGTACTAAAAACAGACTAAAAAACAAACAAACACACACACACACACACATATATATATATATATATATATATATATATATATATATATATATATATATATATATATATATATATACACAGAGACGAGTATGATAATGCACGCCATGAAAACTTAAGGACATGTGCATTTTTCAGGTATGCTAGAAAAGTCATTGCTAGTCGAGAGAGGATTCGACGTTTTCCCCAGTTGCACAGGCTGGGTTAGAGTTGGGGAAACAACAATGGCGGAAATAAAAGGTTTTATTGCCATGGTGTTGAAAATATAGGACTGATCAAGAAGCCTTCGATTGCAGAATATTGGAACAGCAGAACAGCAAGTTTCATAGTCAGGACACGGCATGGTTCGAAAAGATGTTCAGTCGAAATAGGTTTCAATCATTAATGAAGTTCTTCCGTTTGGTAAATAATGCAGAAATTCATGACCGCAACCACCCACAATACAACCCCACGGCTAAATTTCAATGTTTTATAGATTTATTCAATCGACAATCAAAACACCAATATACACCAGACCAGAATCTGTCTATCAACGAAAGTTTGATCAGCACTCGTGCACGGACATCCATGCTTCAGTACATACCTTCGAAAAGTGCCAAGTTTGGGAAAAAAAACACATACATCCTCTCGGACCTTCCAATCAATTCCAGGCCTAATCCGGAGCATTGACAAAATCAAGACATCATGGCCATGAAAAACAGAACGTTTATTAAAAACAAATATCGGTTTCCAATAATACAGTCAACAATAACAACATAAAACGGAAGGTAAAAAAAACCTTTAAGCAAAGTGTCAATTTCATGTACAATCTATCATGCACTTCTCCATCAACCAAGAAAGACAATCTATGTCGACCTATATTGTAGAGCAGAATGGCAGACACGTTGATTTTTAGTAGTTTTTCGACGTAGTTCTTCAAAATGTCAACAGAAACTGGTGTCAACTATAATTCATGTAATAAAGCATCGGCCAATCTTCTCTACACTATAGGTAACAATCAAAAAGTCTTTGATCAAAGTTCACCAAATAAATGGTACACACATGTACTAAACAAAAAATGCTTCGGCTATCTTTTTTTTAAAAGAGAGTACTTATTTTACATTTGACAATATTCCTGGCACAAATGCCTCAGAATTCCACGGTTGTTATCACTTTGGTCCGATGAAAAGGGAGTTTGTTAGCTTCATTTGTTACGTTCTCATAGTTAAGCGTCATTGGTGTCACGTGACGTCAAAGTGACCTGAATACCAACTGCGTCAGTATATCTATTTATCTACATATATATATAAAAATTATATTGGCACGCACGTGTAGATGGTTTGTGTTTGATTGGACTTCACATCTTGACTTTAGTACATATATATTAATCATGCGCTTCGTTTCGTCCCATGGACACACGTGGACGATAACGTCAACATATTTATTGATTCATGACAATATCATGCCACCAAAGAGTAAAATATCATATGGATTGGCTGAGTTTTGTTCGAGCCGGAGAGAGTTTGTATCGTTGCACAAATAAATTATTGTCAACAACTGTCAATTAAAATCCAACACGCTTATGAAGAGGACTTTAAGAGTACAATTCATTTCTACTATTTGTTTCCACCTTCAAAATCAACTGTTACTCAAAAATCACCAGTTAATGTGACAAAGAATGAATGCAGTATATGTTTCCTGAAAACGTGGTTTGTAACATATGTTTTTTTTAGATTTATAATCTAAGTAAATCCTTGCAAAAAACCGCACTGGGAACATACAACAAAATAGCACTTCTCAGTTCTCATAGAAAAGAGAACAACACAAAGACTATTAAAACTGGGGATGAACTTCATTCAAAAAGACACGACTGAACAATGATGAAATGATATAGTGTTAGCACTGTTCAGAAACACACATTAAAATATGTGAAAATTATGAATATTTGATAACGAGGCCTCTGATGAAGATTGGGGAGGGGGCAGTAATATCTGATTTACATTGCCTGAAGATTAGGGAGGGGGCAGTAATATCTGATTTATATTGCCTTGCTATATGATAATAAGACATTGAGGTTCTTAGAACTTTACATATAATTTCTAGATTTGACAGGATTTACTTATTAAAAGGGAAAAAAAGTATCATGAAATCAGAGGCTCATTAGCCAATTCAACGTGTCATTTAAGCGCAGATTTAATCTGATATTACAGCAAAGTACATTGGGTATAAGAATTATAAGTTCTAATAATGTCCCATCTTTTCAGTAGATTTTGTACTCGAATTCGACCATACTTTTTTCTAAGTTGGTCGAACATTTTCTTGGTTGACATGTAAACAAGTGACACAAATAAACCCTGAAAACTACACATTGTGATAGAAATGAACTCAGTTACAACAGTCCTGAACAAACTCCCTAATATACCGCAAATCCAAAATATACCAGTAACAACGCCGATCCGAGCATATATTGTAAATAACTGATAAGATGTGGATTTCCGAACGTGCCGATTCTTGATTGAATGCTGTGTAAGTACACCTAAAACAATACCAAGACAACACATATTTGTCAGAACGGACAAGCCAACTGGTATAGAAACAAAAATCAAATTGCCTAGATAATCAGTGGGGAAACATACCTGGTTGTTGTATTCTACTCTTATATCATAGACATTATATTCATTGAAAACAATTCCTGGTACAACAAAGATCAGCGGGAGAGCCAAACAAAGGATTGTTAACTTTAGTTTCGTATGTGTCCTTTCGGTCAACATACCGCTGGTACTATTGAACGACATTGATTTGAATTTATGGGCCATATGTAACAAGCCTACAGATTTAAATACAAACACCACGAGCAAAAGGTAATGAAGTGAAACACCTATTACGTAACAAATAATCTGATATTCATTCGCCCCGATGCCAGCCATAAACAGAATATTGGTCACAAATGCAGATAAGTGTACTATTGAACCAGGAATAGATCTGTGCAAGTTGATTCTGTACACTACAATGGAGACTCTAAGACTGCTGAAATTTAAGTCCAGTGTATGTTATAACGATCTTTACTGTACCAAGAATAGATTGATCTTTTTCGTCATTATAAAATACTTTAAACACTTAACCGATTCTATAGTCAAGTAATTTCTAGTTGCTATGTCGGAAAGAAAACACTGCACTTCTTTTTGTTTACATCTGAAGTTCTGTGTCACTGTGCTACCGAGTTTTGATAAGATCCGTTTTTCTTTCAATTGTTTTTTAGATCAAATAATGAAGTGCGATAATTCAATTCTAGGTTTTCTTCATTTACCTCAAGATTGATTGATTGATTGTTGGGGTTTAACGCCCGAGCAGCAATATTTCAGCTATATTCAGGCGATGAACATGAAATGGATGATAAAATGAACATGAAATGATGATGAAATGAAAAATGGGTGGGACACAAGGATAATGAGGTCAACAAATTTTGATTGCCACTGGAAATAGGGAGAAGTGGGTAGGGTCGGGCAATTCAGCCTTATGTGGCGGACCCCTATGGTTCCTACTCCGGGAGAATACCACATAAGGGTTCTTTAACGTGCGAGGAACGTGGAATCTTTCCCAACACGGTGCATCCACTTTGGTTTGCGTTCAGGTTTTTCGTATTATAGCCTGACAACCCCAACATGTAACACACCAGGGGTACCCCATTTCACCACCTGGGGCACACAACCCAGTTGCTCTGTGGGCAAAGCGCCCTAGCCCCTGGCCAGGGTTCTGAGCACTATTTAATCGACTTTTACGACAAGTTTAGCGCTGCTGCGGGTCTATTCTTTCGACACCCGGACCTACACGGGATTTTACCTCAAGGAGTTCAATCGTTTTAATTTCCTGAATGGTTTTGTTAGGTTTTGGAATATGAAGAGACAATGTAAAGGCCAGTAAAGAAGCGACTAATTAATTCTCCAATATTTTTTGGGAATTGATTCATTTATAGAGAAGAAATACACTTCGTTGATTGGATAATTCGTGGGTTGTGCCATCTCTGCACTTTTTTGTCATCTGTGAAAAAACATACACAGAAAGACAACTCATAGACCAACAAAAATAAATGAGAAACCCGGGCTAAAAAATACCAAAAAAAAATGCGAACATTCAATATGTGTTTTGAAAATTACCTCTTCGTTATTCATTTCATATTCAAGAATACATACAGGATAATACAAAAACAATGATTAATCGATTTATCTTCATAAAGGAATCGAACTAATAATGTTGATCAATGTCGGCTATCAAACCTTTAAATCTTCTGGTTGATTTATCTTGTAACAAATTACAAACACGAGGTGAAAGACGAGATCAATTCCACCCAAATCGGATTTAGAATTTAATAAGCGTCTTTGTGTTCAGGGGGTGGATGTTTATACAGCAAGCATCTTCTGGTAGATAAATTAGGTGGTTGAATCATTTCTGTGAAAAGTTTTAAATTTCTAATATAATAAAAAAAAAAAAAAGGCTAGGTAATTGTACGTTTAACAAACTCGGTAGTTTAACATCTGGTACGTTTCACTGTTCCACAAGTTACCCATGTCGAATTTTGTAAAACTTAAAATTTAAAGTTGAAATTTGATGGATATATTGTTTAAATGTAGTTAAGCATTTATACATAGATGTAATATATGTAATGGTAAACAGGTATAATTTAAATGAAGAATGGTATCCGGGACGTTTCAGTCCCCTGCCGTATTAGGTTCTCTCCTCAGCATCAGATGACTGATTTTCAAAATACCTAATTTCGCATGAACTAATAGAACTAAAATTCAAGAATCAAAAAAGGTCTTATTAGTTTTACCCGTTTCCCACCTACTCCATGCATGCTTTCGTCCTGTGGTAATGTCTAAGTGCCTGATATTTTACAACACATAGTATTGGAAAGGCACCCCTGCTTTGTACTAAAATTCAGTAATATCTTATTTCAGAATGTTACCATGGCTACTGGATTTTATAACAATAATCACCAAATTACTTATAAATGACTTGAACATCCACACATCACAGATTTAAAAAAATATGCACTTTTTAATGACAAAACACTTGCAGTTTCTGTGTGGACTGCTTCAAAACAGCGTTATTTCAACAAAATGAGACCCAATTTTCAGAAATGACCTAACCTTATTGCACTACCTAAGCATGGCAAACTTTCCTCCCGTAGTTACCCTCCTAATTATTTCCCTTTATTTGGCTTCGTGGATCCTGTTTTCGTAGATATATTTCATTATTGTTGTATGCTATGGTCAATCTTGAAAAGATGACAATAAATTCGTTAATCGTAGTTTAGTTGTATGGGATATTGGAAGATGTGCTATCATCCATGTGTGTAGTCTGTATTGACATCTCTAATCGCTGTTGCTGAACACAAGATGGTATCAGCAGCATTATATAGACAATTGCAAGTTTTTTTCTTCTTCCACCTCCCATATTCCCCAGGAACGACTCAATAAGATGACATATCATCAGTATGTTGTTTTGTTTAATTATTTTGCTTTATAACTTGACTGGCTGTAAAATTCGCTGATTCTGACTGGCTATCAATCATGTCTATATTATCTACTTGGGTGCTGTATTTCTTTTTTTTTTTCATTTTGTCTTTGATCTTATACAACTGATCCATAAGCTTTTTTATGTTTTATTTTTTTATGGCAATCGGTGTAGGTATGGTATTGTAAATTACAGATGGTATATCAAATTTTATTGTGATTTGACTACAGCATTTGTAAATCAATACTTTATTTTCATATCTAATAGTAATACAAAACAACAAACAAACTTTGTAATGAAATATAATTTATAATTTTCTAATGGTAGTTTATATTATTGTATTGTAATTTTTTAATATGTTATCCGTCTGAGCTAGCAATCAGTAACTGCGATCATTCCTGTTTTGTCTATATGGCGTATGTTGAATTAATTGGATGTATTAATCAAAGACTCTACATATGAATCAGCAAGACCAAAACTATTCAGCTGATTATTGCAGTTGACTAGTGCATACATGTACATATACTTCTAGGTACATCATAAATACAATTGTGAATGTTCCATTATATTCCACTTTCTTGACATGAATAATTATTTTAATCAATATAATAAAGACTAACTATATACAGTGGATGTAATGGTCACAGTTCGTATTGTTTGTGCAGGCAGGGTGAGGTAAGGTGGAGGTAACGGACCCCCGTTCATACAGTGGCTTGCCCGTGTATTACTGGGTGTAAGTAAAAAGCCAAATCCTCTAGGCAAAACACACAATAGAGAGATGTAGTGGACCATCGACCCAAATACGTTTTAAATATTCCGCCCAAGAACTCTTTGGTATGCTATACACATATTAACAAAGAAGAACGCTTGAGCTTCGGACTGGGAACAATTCAGGAACCTGGTCCACCTGGTACATTTAGATGAGACCACAATACCCAGTAGGAAAAAAAACAGAAGTACCCTATCTTGAAATATTTGCTAACGTACGATGTAGTGGCATGATCCACCCCTTCATCTTGCCTCATTTCGTGCAGATGAGTGATAATAACTCACTCACTACCAAACAAAAACATGTATATTATCCCTGCCTCAAAGGATATATGTATCAATAGGATTACAAAGGTGGAAATACAAGAGGACCGTCTGGTCCAATAAATCTTTCAAGCGCACCTTGTAAGTTATTAAGATAAATTTCAATACCTAACTTTGGGAAGAAGGTTCCGGCAAAATGGTATAAAGATCTTTCTTTTACTCTAATATTACAACGCCTTATTACTCGACCTTTTATACTCATTACTAAGTTCTGCTTTTCCAGAGACAAACACCGAGTTGCTCATAAAAAAAGTCAAATCTTGGGTAGACGAATGAGGAAGGGAAATCTATGACACGTTGAACAAACCAGTTTTCATGGTGCATGAGTTCATGATGACGACCATAAAACTTCTGTAGTGATGACAATGATCAAAATAGAATTGATCTTCAAAACTGAAAATATAGGTCAGATGGGCAACTCTCAACACAGCGTTATCAATACTTGCATATTTCACTTTACATATCTGCTCATCAATAAACATCAAAGTCATTAATACAGTTGTTTTTGCGGATATGAGAGATTATGAATAAAGCGGAAATCTCCATTCATTTTTAGAAGAAACTCTGAAAGTTGGGAAAAGAAGTGAATAAAAAGGACCAGCTATACTGCCTGCTGTTATCTCTTTTATTTCTTTATTTATCTTATCTCTGACAAATTGCACATTTTCAATAACAATGCCACGCGAGGCCCAGAGTAATGCAGTTTAATACCAAACTTTAATCCCATTCAAATTTCAATATAGCTGAATTTTACAACCATATCAACATTTATTGTTGACACATCAAGAACATATAAATCAATTTCTCTTCTTACAATTTGACAATGGGTGGTCTCCAAAACACCTGGAACATGTGTGAGCAAACATACAAGATTGTCCGTATTGGAATTGATTGTTAGGAGCCAAATTAAAATTATTGCATGTTCGCTGAGGTCTGGCACCCTCACTCAGTGGTTGAGATACTTTGTTTTGACCTGTATACCTAGACCAGTCATTGTTCGCTGAATGAGACACATAAAGCAGCCAAAGCTCTATGTAGCGCAACAAAACTGCGGGCACCAGACTTTCTTGAGACGGAACTCTTCGTCATAAATTACATCGACTAGCAGCCATTCTAATGTTTAGAAAATATTGCAAGAACTCTTGTCCCTTATTTTCATACTTTTCTAGCATAATATCCATAAATACAATAAATGCAGAGGTCTATACATGTAAATTCGATATTCTGTTTTGCCTAGAGGGGGTGACTGCAATTTGACACCCTTAATAGACAGATCGCCTTCTCATTGTGAGTCAGCGGCTAAATGCAGGTCCATGCCAGCTTTCAACAGTAAGGTCATGTCTACATACTCTCCTGACCTGATATTTTCTGTAAGTCTTAATGGTATGTGTGCACTAACATTATCAAGTACACTTTTTGTGAATGAGGGGGGCATGAGAATGTATATCAATTAGGTGGTTGTCTGAAACGGTTGAATGAGAGTCTTGTCCTTGGATATTCGACTCTAAATTAATTGAAATGGACATTACATTGAAATGGGATGGTTATAACCTTATAAAACAAGTTAAACCACACCGCAGATTTCATGTGCCTGTCCATAATCTGTAGATGCTGGTCATTCATGTGTCTTTGTGTTGATATATTTCTCCTTTATTTTTGAAGAATAGTCATCGTTTTATAACAGTGGATTTTATTATTTCTGTTGTCGGAGCAAATTGAGAATTTACTCAAAGATGTATTTACAATTGAAGACCGTTTTGGTGATCTTCGAATATATTTTGGATTTTAGTTATACGCTGGTGTATTTGTTGTGTTTTACCAGATACGTTTTTCTTCAATTATAAATGAATCATTAGACTTATAAGTATTCTTATTTTTTCATGTATCTGTGTGTTGTAAATGTGAACTTTCAATCCATATAAAAATCAGAGTGACCATTGAACTTGGGTGCAAATGCAAGGTCACATGGACCAAAGATCATTGATGAAGGTAAACCATGTCTCTACAACATGTGGTTTTCGAAATATATTTTTTTTTTAAAAATTGGTATGATATTTCAAGGGATATAACTTCCATATGGTTTGATAACAAAATACAAATTTATGTTTCTTAATTTGGTCGTCTGCTTATGTACATGAAACCGTTTTCACATTTATTCTAACTATTATGGTTTTCAAAATATGAGGGATTAAAAGAAATTGTTTTAAAGGGACATAACTCTTAAAGATGATAATGAAATCCTTAGCAGGGTTATTTTCTAATAAATAATGATGACATCAACATGTCCACCAAAAATGGTCATGGTATCCTGAAAAATGAGTTTGGGGGACCATGTTGAAAAAAACGCCAATAAAAGGGCGTTAACTTCTACAATGGAAAATGAAATTCTTCACAGGGTCATCTTATAAAAGTCCCTAATGAGCTCTATCGATGGTCTAAATTTGGTCATGATGTCTTGAAAGATGAATAGGGGAAAGCATGTCAAAGAAAATTTTGCAAATGATGAAAGAATAAAAAAAAACATTAGAAAAACAATAAGGTCTTTCCCATGTAGGGAAAGCCCTTAATTAGGAAATGTCAAATTGTGAAAATGGTTGAATCATGAAGGCGATGGAACCTTTTGAATCAAAACATAGATCTTCAGTAGAATTTTTCAGATTTATTCCTTTTTGAATTCTTAAACGTACTTTGTACCTTTGTTACTCGAACATCAAACTAAATTTCAAAAGGGGTCAAGTTTAGACTGGTTTCACTTCATAAACTCCTTACACGTATAAAATACTTCCCTCGTATAATTGGAAAGTATTTTACAGTATAATGTACATGACAATCATTTCTCCCAGTGAAGATAAATCGCCGCTTTGGGGGTTTTTGACGGTATTGGTTATCATCTCGCACGACCGCGTATATAGATGTATATTAGTAGTAGTAGGTAGCAGAGTTCAGCCTTTGGGATACCAGACCAAAGTATGTAGTTAGAGTATTTTCTACTAGCGGCGGGGCTGCCGTGTTGACGCTCTGTTCTACTCCCAGATAATACGTAGATCCGAAAACGTTTCCCAATTTTAAGTTTTTGGGAGTAGGTCAACGTGTAGAGTGCAGATGAATCGCTGCTGTGTGGGTGTTTTTACAATCTTGAACATGCCCCTTACCGGAATTTTGTACGTAGATATCTGTAAGTAGTTTTAGGTAACGGAGCCCAGCTGATCGAAGAACTCAGAGTGTGTACTGTTAAAGACTGACCTGCTGTGTTGACACTCTGGCCTACACCCAAACCCCATGTAGGTCCAAGAGCGTTTCCCCACTCTAACTATATGGGAGTACGTGAACGTGTAGAGTGAAGATAAATCGACGCACATTCTAACATTTATACTGGAATAATTTAATTCCAAATGTAACACCCTCTCTGATAAAACATTTTGTCCACTGTCTCATAGACCAAACTTCGTAATGTGACTGTGACGTAATCAGCTTTTTTTTTACTTATTTACTCTTTAAATTTTGATACTTAAATTGAATTATGAGGAATGACTGTAATATTTTTGTCGGTCTATTTGAAATAACCTTAATGTCCGTGGTGCTCACGTGATTGGGGCTATTTCCTCATTCATGCTATATAACAGTTATTCGTTAAAAAAAATAATTGTAAGTAAAATAAATGAGAAGAATAAATGTTAGATGTGCGTCCTCAAAGCAAAAAGGTATTGCTGATAAATGCATGCACATGTCTAGAGATTTTTTTAATGGGAGTTTCCTGAAAGAGTTGGGAGGTTAGAGGTCAGTATTTATCAATATTTCTCCCAAAATTACAAAAAAGACCCATTGTCGTACTTCCTTTCTGATCCTCTTATCCTTCTAATAAATTGCACGCCTGATCCGAAATATCGATAAAATCAATGGCATCATGGACAATTTACTGTTTATTAAGAGCAAATATCGGCTTTCAATAATACAATCAATAATAACAACATAAAACAGAGATAAAACATCTTCAACAAGATATAATAAAAATCAAAATTTTTGAAGGACACGTCAAAAAACCATGAAAATCAAATTTTACTTTACATTGTCATATGTTAAACTCTTTAAAAATATATCCGATGCATTTTCTCGTTTAGTACATGTAAATACCAAATCCGATTTAGACTTAAAGTTTTGTCTATGACTCTTACTTTATTGAAAATATTCCTGACACAAATGCCACAGAATTTTACGGCTATTGTCACTTATGTCCAATGAAATGCACGTTTTTAAGCTCCTTTGGTCACTTTACGATAGTTAAGCATCATGGGTGTCACATGATGTCAGAGTTAACTCAATACCAACTCCATCAGCGCAATAGGATAATTAATTGGAAAGACTGAATAACCAAAAAAAACCACGAGTGCCGTAGAATGCCTTGATTTAATGAGCGGACAGAACTCGTTCCGTGCATGAGTTAAATATCAATGCGTTCTTGTCATAAATGATTATACTTTGGTTATTCACAATAACCAATCGATTATCCTATTTATTATATATGTTTCTTCATTATTTATCGATATTTTCAATTTTTAAATTTTAAATTCTGTGATTACCGGATTGATATCAAAGTTGTGATGACACCTCTAGTATTTTCCTCATCTTTGCATTAGCAACTTTAAACCTTTAGCCTATGAAAAACATAACAAGAAAAAGACAATATGAGGTCAATGGACAAAACCTTTAAGGGATTTTGTTGCATAAAATCCGACGAACCCCAAAATCTGACAGAAATTTCAAAATGAGACCAATGCACAACCTTAAATGACAACTTAAGACATATATTTATTACTAACTCGAAAAAAATATAGAATGTAAGTTTTTTATGGCATCGTCACCAAACGTTCAACGATAACGTGGACTGGTTATATTTTTTTATATATATTTTTTTTTTTATTTTTATTTATTTTTTTATTTATTTATTTGGCTCGAGCTGGAGAAATTTTGCATCGTTGCACATATGAACTTGTCAATAACTGTCAATTTATATCCAACACACTTATGAAATTGGTTTTAAGAATACAATTCATTTTTTACTATTTCCACTTCAAAATAAACTTTTACTAAAAAAAATCATCAGTTAATGTGATGAAAAATCCAATAAATGCCTCCCGAAATCGCGGTTTGTAACATATCTATTTTTAGATTTATAATCTTAGCCAATTCTTGCAAAACCAGCACAGGGAACACCAAAATTACTACATGAGAGAGAGAGAAAAAAAAACAGAACATACAGCAAAATAGAACTTACAAGTTCACGGAGAAAAGAGAACAACACAATGACTATAAACACTACATTCAAAGACGAGAGTGAAAAAATGATGAAATGATATAGTATTAGCTCTGTTTAGAATCACACATTTTAATATGTGAAAATTGTAAATAATTAACGAGGTCTCTGATGAAGATTGGGGGGAGGGGGCACCAGTAATATTTGATTTACATTGCCTTGCTATACGATAACTAAACATTGAGGTACTATGGTCATCTTTATATATAGTTCCTAGATATGACTGGATTTACTAATCAAAAAGAAAAAAAAAAGTGTTATGAAATCAGAGGCTCATTAGCCAAATAAACGTTTCAGCAAATTGTTCTGGGTATTAGAATTATGATATCTTAAAATGTCCCAACTTTTCAGTAGATGTTGAATTCGAATTCACCCATTTTTTAGTTGGTGGGACACTTTCTTAGTTGATATATAGGCAAGTGACACAAATAATCCCTGAAAACTACACATTGTGATAAAAATGAACTCAGTTACAACATTCCTGAACAAACTCCCTAATATACCGCAAATCCAAAATATACCAGTAACAACGCCGATCCGAGCATATATTGTAAATAACTGATAAGATGTGGATTTCCGAACGTGTCGATTCTTGATTGAATGCTGTGTAACTACACCTAAAACAATACCAAGACAACACATATTTGTCAGAACGGACAAGCCAACTGGTATAGAAACAAAAATCAAATTGCCTAGATAATCAGTGGGGAAACATACCTGGTTGTTGTATTCTACTCTTATATCATAGACATTATATTCATTGAAAACAATTCCTGGTACAACAAAGATCAGCGGGAGAGCCAAACAAAGGATTGTTAACTTTAGTTTCGTATGTGTCTTTTCGGTCAACATACCGCTGGTACTATTGAACGACATTGATTTGAATTTATGGGCCATATGTAACAAGCCTACAGATTTAAATACAAACACCAAGAGCAAAAGGTAATGAAGTGAAACACCTATTAAGTAACAAATAATTTGATATTCATTCGCCCCGATGCCAGCCATGAACACAATATTGGTCACAAATACAGATATGAATAAGTTGTGTACTATTGAACCAGGAATAGATCTGTGCAGGTTGGTGATTCTGTACACTACAATGGAAACTACAAGACTCACTGCTGAAATTGAAAGTCCAGTGTATGTTATAACAATCTTTACTGAACCAAGAATAGATTGATCTTTTTCGTCATCAAAATACTTTAAACATTTAACCCATTCTATGGTTAAGTTATTTTCAGTTGCTTTGTCGGAAAGAAAACACTGAACTTCTTGTTGTTGACATCTGAAGTTCTGTGTCACTGTGTTACCGGGTTTTGTTATGATCCGTTTTTCTTTCAATTGTTTTTGTAGATCAAATAATGAATTGCGATAAATCCATTCTAGATTTTCTTCATTTACTTCAAGAGGTTCAATCGTTTTAATTTCCTGAATGGTTTTGTTAGGTTTTGTAATATGAAGAGCCCATGCAATGGTCGGTAAACGTAAAGCCAACTTAACCATATCTGGTAAGTTTAAAACCATACTGATTTTTCCGAGCAGTTGAATTTTGAGAACAAACTGGATAGCGCTGTCATTCCGGTTCGCATAAAAACGTATATGATCAATCATGTCGATAATGATATAATCTGACAATGTAAAGGCCAGTAAAGAAGCGACTAATTCTCCAATATTTAAGGAAATATATTCATTTATAGAGAAGTAATACACTTCGTTGATTGGAAAATTCGTTGCTTGTGCCATCTCTTTCTCTTTGCACTTCTTTGTCATCTGTGAAAACGAAAATTATGAAAATTAAATTAGTCAAATCAAAAGGGTTTTCTACTGAAATATGAGAAAATTAGGTCTCTGATTTAAGTGGTGAAACTAGTTGTACAATGAAAAACCATGCTGACAACGAATGGACGAAATTAACGAAATATAACGAACAAATATGATTTTATTGAAATCTAGATGAAATAAACGTCATAACGGGTGTCTCATTTTAGTTCCCTCACAGGTTCATTTCAGAGCGCAGAAATTGACGAAGACACTTTCAAAAATATCTTATCGTGAAGATATGAGGCATACCATATCAACATAATTTTTTTCGGACGGCCATAGAATGATCTCTTTTAAAAACGATTTAACTTGGAAGTCAAATAATAGAGACGAATAAAAAACAAAAGCAAAGCAAAAAAAGAAAAAAATAAAAAAAAATAAAAAAATTAAAAGACAAATCACAGACCATAAAAAATGAGAATCCGGTCTCAAAAAAAATTATGAACATTTACGATGATTTTTGAAAATTACCGCTTATGTGCTCATTTCATAGTCGAGAATACATAAAGCATAATACAAAAACAATGATCAATCAATTTGTCTTCATAAATGAATCGAACAAACATATTGATCAATGTCGGCTATGAAACCTTTAAATCTTCTGATTGATAGTCCTTGTAACAAATGACAAACTAGAGGTGAAAGAGTAACGGAGGGAACCAAAATTCTATGGAAAATAAAAATGATGTAACCCAAGGACAAAGGCCAGACTTCGAAAACAGACACAAAGAACAAAGAACATAATCAAAATAACACATACAAAACAACAAAAGTAAATGAACAACTTGGAGCATGGACCAGATGCATCGTCAGGGTAAGTGTTCTCAGCTTTTCTAGAAGCACCAACCGAGTTTCTCATAAAAAGTCAAGTCCAGGGTAGAAAAGGGTGGAACGGAAAACTATGACACGTTCAACAAATCAGTTTTCATGGTGCAGATGGATACACCGTAATGATCCACGAGTTGATGATGACGACCATAATACTTCTGTAGTGATGACTTCAATCTTGTAGCAACATAATCCTGTTCCAGAAACCGAATTGTACAAAGTCTAGCGTGACACAAACAGTCTGCATAGCTAAGGCTAGCTCTGGCATAACGTATGAGTTGTGGTATGAAAACTCCATGCGCAGGTTCTGAAGGGATGTTGCCACAGATGAAATGAAAGTTGACAATTCAGAATGAAAAGTCATTGCGTTTGTCGTATAGTTTGGTCAATAGTTTTCTTATACCATCGATCTCTAAGTATAGGTCAAGATATGAGGTTGACTTTACAGTGACTGTAGTATCCTTTATCTAAAGTTTTTTGGAGTAGATGCGATGTATAAAATCCCCAAAACTAGGTCATTTATAATGCGGAAACTGAAATTAAAGTATCAAGCTAAACGATGTTCTTTCCTTTGATTTTGGATCAGATAAGCTATAAATTTAGCCTCATAAGAGTGACAGAATAGGTCAGTAAGTAGAGAAATACAAATTTATTTCCATTGGAATGCCGACTGTTTGTGGAAAAACGCGCCCACCACACTGAACAAATATATTGTCGATAAACAAAACTCCACCATTTTGAAAACATCTTGAAAATGATTTGGAATTTTTTTTTTCACAAAGTATGAGGAATTTTTACCAAGAACTACATATTTGTATTTATGTGTACCGTCTTTTTGGAGTAAAACGACGTATAATGTTTTTGGGTCGGGATGATAAATGAGTATGGGAAATAGAAATATAAAGAGTTGACAAATCATAGGTTTTAATGCCTTTGTATTCTGATAACAATCTTGAATAAGGGTAGCAACAAAATTAATGAACACTAATCCGATTTATAATCAAGTCAAGTCCAAAATAAATCTGGCAAAATATATATCACACCACCGGAGCAGCTGGCACCACAATGGTCCTGACTTGGTACAGGCATTTCAAACCAAATGGTGGGTTAAATCTAGGTTTCACAGCGCGCTAAACCTCACTCTTCCATTGTGGCATAATTCTACCATTGGTAATTGAAAACCATATGCATGCTATTGTCATAATCGGTAAATCAGCGATCAAATCAGCATAAAGAACAATTTACAAAAAACAACCATTACTCATTGTTTTAGAAGAAACTGAGTATTTTTCAACCAATGACTGATATATAAAAAAAAATTATAAGAGAACTTTTAAGGCGCATTTTTAGGATCCGCGTTAATACCACCACGGGAGTAGTAAGTGTCTTGGTAGGACTGGAGACCCTCTTTGACAGCTGTGAGTATAGAAGGTACAAAAGTTTTGAAAAGGGACTGGTGGTACATTTTTCAGATCCAGCTATGTAGCGTTTTTTGTATGGATTCTTTTGGAGTTTAGAAATCATAGAAATCCATTACATAGACGGTAGAGATCACAATCATCGTCTTTGGTAGGGAGACCAAAAGATGATATTACAGATTTTTTTAAGACCCTAGTCTTAGTTTTTCATTCGGTTGTTACACTTACATAGATTGTTTATGAAAGTAGAACTTTGCAATTTGTTTTTGTCCTTGATTTGGATGAGTTAAGAGGCAGATGAACGTAAAAGTTTCTGTATAAAAATACGGATTTTTATACTGAAAGGACTAAATCTAGTTTGTTTATTTGTTGTGGTTTAACGTCTGAGCAGAGTTACATAAGTATTAAAGGAAAAGACCACCTTTACATTGAGTTAGGCCCTTACGATTAATCATACTCATGTAAACAAAAATAAATAACCTTTAATGCAAAATGCGCTTTTTTTAAATGCACAAGGCTATGTAAAATTCAAAATCTTTGAAATAAATGTGGATAGCCATCTTGCAGAACTCTTCAATCTGAAGGAAAGACATAAGCAGACTCTACTGAATTTTACCGATAGCTTCTGATTAGATTGTGACTGTGACGTCACTAAGTCGGTTTGGTACTGCTACAAGTAATGCACATATGTGTAAACAAAGAATATGCTGTAAATACTTCTACGATCCTGTTTACCTGCTTATCTTATCACTACAAATACTGTCTTGTCAAGTTTACGACTACAAATATGGTAAAATAGATATATTCAAACTTTTTTTATGACCGGCAATTGAACACTCATCGGATTTTCCTTAGACATACTAGATTTCTAGCTGCAAATCGCGCAGTTCGTCCATGTTGTCTGAAATTTGCTTACTCGTTTTGTCTCAATCTCTTTTTCTGCATATTTTGAGTTTAAATTGTAGGGGAAAAGTCCCAAATTTGCGCTTATTTCGGACTTGATCAATTACCTATTTACTTTCATTTTACAAACTGATCATGGTGCCGCCCACAAGCACGGGAAATTCGAATTCTCTTTTTATAAAGATAAATCAGCTAAGAAAAGGAAATTAACTTTCTTAAATTTAATTTTTAACATTTTTTAACATTTAACAGATTATTTTCGATATTTATGACTTGTACAATGACATGCTTTTCTCTTTTAAGTGCATGAAGACTGACAAACGTTGTTGGTACGTTGGGTTTTCTGCATTAGAAATCACCTCTACCATTGGTAGTATCTACATTTAACATAAATATTATTGTCGATATTATTTTTTTACGATATGCAAATTATTTACACGTATTAAACAGGGAAATGTTAAATATTTTAATATGTACCCCACCTACGTTTTGCTAGAGTAATTATTTGTTTGTCGTGTAACCTTTAACTATCTGAGCGTAATTGAAATACCATTGTAGACTGTACTAAAACACGTCATACATTGCTGATCATAACACAATGTTTTCGTAAATTGTTCTTAAATAAGAATCAATCATGTATATTGTAAATTTAGGTATGCTTAACATGTGTTTCTTGGTATAACCTCTCACCAGCAACATTAGCATCAAATATGTAATAAGATCTAAATCCAAAAATAAATTGATGCAAGAAGTACTCAAAACCAAAATTATCGAAATAGGATGCCAAAATCCTTCCATGTGTAATACAAGGAATAAAGCCTCAGTAAATGATTTATTTTTAAAATTTGTATTACTGCAAATTTGAAAAATAAAATCTGTTCTTTAGGTAAATCAACATTTAAACTTGAAATTTCTTCGCCATTGTAGCGAAGCATTTTTTTTTATTTTCTGATAGTTTGTTTAGTGAAGCTGAAGCGCAAAGAATGTTTTGACCAGCTTTGATGAAGATATCGCAGTAATAAAGAGTGGCACTTTTTGCGCATCATTGGCACCTGTTCAAATGTGTCAAAAATGTACATAGATCGTTCGACCATTATAACAGACAATGGAAAACAGTTGGAAATTCATTGTACAAAAGGTCATCAAGTAATAGTGCAACATGAGAAAAATTTCAAGCTCCTATGCACCTATGGTGCAATGTCCTATATCTTAGCCTTTTCTTTAGGCACAACTGCAGATGGTACCGAATATGTGTGCAGCGTTTCATGAGAGTCGGCCTTACGGTTTCTGAGAATTTCATTGAATAAGGACGGAAGATGACGGCAAAATAATGATGGTAATAATATTAATAATAATAATGATGAAAGTTTACGTTTCTCGAAACATAGGACAATCCATCTTCCGTATACTTTTCGCCTAAAACATAAAATGTTAGATGCGGCACATTCATTTCACCCTTAAAACCAAATTATACCCACATCGGAGTATTTTGAAATATTAGCGGAAACATCAGTCGAAATGGTAACAGCCACTTTTACATGGCCTTTTTCGGAGTTTTGAAATCTTTAGGTACAACAGATGGTACCGAATATGTGTGCAAAGTTTCGTACGAGTCGGCCATTAGATTTTTGAGAATTTCTCTGGAAAATTTCATTGATAGGAAGGCGAAAAAATGACGGGAAAAAATAATTAATCAAAGTCAGAAGTCTTCAAAGTGGCCAATCGTCAAATATTCTATGGCACTGACTTGCTTTCAACATCCAGGCGAATTCAATGCTCTACTTAACTTTTCTCTTAATGAATCAGTGATTTTCTCAATGTATGGACTTGGTTCAGAATTAACAAAATTACAAGTTTTAGTGAGCCGAAACTTGAATATTTTAGGCCGATAGATAATATACATTCATGTTCTTTTCAATTTCACATCTTTTGATATATTGTACATATTGTACATTACTAGCAAAATAAGTGTATTCTTTTTCGAAAATAATTTATACTTGACATTTGGAACGTTTGAAAGCTTATGTCGGTTTAAAAGCTAATTAGAACTTGTGTTTTAAAGTTTTATATGTACCGACGTAACTTTTTAATTTTGAACTTTGTTGTGTAACGCAACAGATTGCTAATCGGATAAGATCGGCAAACTTCAAGCGCAATTGCGATATGCTCTATTTTAAATCGGGTGGCTTCGTAACCGTGATGACCCGAATGTTTCTAAATTAAAACAACTCGGAGACTAGGCGTTTCTCAGATATTTAACAGAAAGTTCAATGCTAACCGATCATTTCATCTTTTAATGTAAACTTCCCGTTCTCATGCAAGTAAAATACATACACATAGAACACATGTACACGTATAGTGTTTAAGAGCAACATTTGAATCTCGTATGAAGCTAGAAGTGACGGTTCTACGGTTTGATCAGCAGCATAAGGTGGTGTAAAAATATCTAATTATGCAAAACATATGAATGTACAGTACTGAAATTACAATTTATTAATTACCTGACTCCCACATCTTCCATTATTTTCATAAGAAAAAATAATAGACAATGGATGTTGAGCTGAAAATTTGTTCTCCACGATTGCATCTGTCAGAGGATCATAACAGCGTAAAAATCGATTATCAGGTTCACAAAATAAGTTTCTCACAAAGTATCTATTTCTCTTTGTATTCATTAACATTGTACTAATATGATACTTCATACAAGCGTCTGTACGTTCAGGGGGTGGAGGTTTATACATCAAGCATCTTCTGGTAGATACATTAGGTGGTTGAATCATTTCTGTGAGAAGTTTTAATTTACTATTCGTAATCAAAGAAGAAAGACCAGGTAATTGTTTGTTTGACATACTCAGTAATATAACATCTGGTACGTTCGATACATGTATTGCAAATGGTATAAAAATATTAACTCCATTACATTCAGCACAAAATTTGTTCTGATATACTACGTTATCTTTACTTATTACCCATGGTCCTGTTGACAGGATGTCTGTTGATCTACACATTTGGTCAGTTTGGGGCGCATTAAATTCAACAGGACACCGTCGTATGACGAAGTAACCAAATAGCGGAGCAGCATTTGTTTTAGACGATATACATTCATAAGGTTGTTGTTCTATGTCGTTTGTTGAGGTGACATTGGCGTCATAGCAACAGTCTTTGTATAAATAACACAAACGATCACAGTTGCAATATCTAGAATTTTGAATGACCATTGACTGATAATCACATGAACTGTAAGCATTGCACATGGCAAACTTTCCGTCCGTAGTTACCCTTGTCATTAGTTCCGTTACTTGGCTTCCTGGATCCTGTTTTCGTAGATATATTTCATTATTGTTGTGTACTGTTGTCAATCCTGAATAGATGACAGGAAACCCATCGTTAGTCGTAGTGTAGTTGTGTTGGATATTGAAAGATGTGCTATCATCCATGTATGTAGTCTGTGTTGACATCTCTAATCGATGTTGTTGAACACAAGATGCTATCAGCAGTAGTATGTAGACTATTGCAAGTCTTCCTCTTCTTCTACCTCCCATATTCCTTTGAACGACTCAATAACGTGACATATCCTCAGTATTTTTGCAGTTTTATTTAATTATTTTGTTTTGCAACTTGACTTGTTGTAAAATTCGCTGATTCAGACTTGCTATGAATCGTGCCTATATTATCTAAATGAATGCTGTATTTCTTTTTGTTTCATTTTGTTTTTTATCTCATATTACTGACCCATCGGCTTTTTGATATTTTATTTTCATGGCCATCAGTGTAAATTATGGTATCGTGAATTACAGATATTATTTCTAATTTTCTAATAACTTGCCTACAACATTTGTATATGAATACTAAAATAATATTTAATAGTAAAACAAAACATCAAAACAATAAACAAACTTTGAAATCAAACATACTTTTAAATTTCTAATGGTTGTTTAGACTGATTCGTAGTTCATTAAAATGTTTTCAATCTGAGCTGCGATCATTCTGTAACTGAATATCTCATTGTGTCTATATGGTGTATGCTGAGTTAATTGGGGGTATTATTGGGCGAGTTTTAAGGGTTTTTTTTGTTTTTTTTTGTTTTGTTTTTGTTTTATTTATATGGTTTTTTAAGCTCATTTGAAACTTACAATGAAAGGGGATGGTCATGGCCTTTTAAAACTAGTTATTATAACCCATCACAGATTTTATGCACATGTCCATTACCAGGAAATGTTGGTCATTAATGTGGTTTTGTGTTGTATGACTTTTCAATTTAATTTTGAATAATAAGAATATTCATCGTTCTACTATTAGTGATCTTTAAGTTCATCTAATGAGAATCCGTCAATCCCAATAAAATGAATAATAGGATTTTGAATTAAAGTTTGACCTCTACGTATTGATAAAATTGGAACGAACGAACGAACAGCAAATAATAAATAAAAGACAAATAAAATCTAACTTAATGGGTATCCCTAACGGCAATTTTGCGCACAGAGATTATGTTGTTTTAAAGCTTTTACAACTTCATGACAATCAGTACTAAGTAAAACGTTTTCACCATCGCGGATTTGTAATCAATAGTGATCATGCTTATTTAATAGTTACATTGTAGCGGGCAATTTTCATGGGTGCCAAATTTCGCCCATTGCTCTATAGATAAGAATATGAAATTCAGTGTACGAGAGATGACTGAGAGAGACATCGAAAATTAAATTTGACGAGCTGATATTTTTGCGATTTCTAGATCCTCGCGAATATAGCGAAACTTTGAACCTGTCAAAAATTACCCGCTATACGGTATAAAATAATAGCCCGAGTAAAACAGGCTTTATCTGGGTGTATGTGCTTAAGTATATATTCAAAAGTGAAATGAAAACTTAGATTTGCTAATGTTATAAATTATGTTACCAAAGGTGTATGCCTATTTTGGGTGCTAAAAAGTTTATGTTGAGCGCCAAAAACTGTATGTAAATTTAGAGTGTATTGACTAGCCTTGCGTAATTCATGGACTTTACCTAGAACACGTTACAAATGCCACATGAGACTATGCGTTCAAGTATGGATGATCTATTATAATAATATTGCGTAGTGATTCGTGGTGATCCAGTAAACTATTAATAGGTCAGCTGGTTAAATATGGATTTTAATCCTTCAAAGAACAGGACATTTTAACTCAATTTTCCCTGTCTTCAAAATTGAGGGTTGAACATATAGATAGCTGAACTCATAAAAATGACTATTTTTTTAAATCTACATACATCAATAACATTTATCCGGATCAGAGAAAAACATATTTGCGGGTGGCGGGTGTTTCTAGAAAAGCAGAGGACGCTTACCCTACCGGTGCACCTGGCCCATGCTCCCAGTTATTAGTTGAGTCCGAGTTGCTCAATTACTTTTATTACTTTGTATGTATGATTTTAGTTACTTTGTGTTCTTTGTTGTGTATGTCTGCTTTTCTTGTCTGGTCTTTGTACCTGGATTGCATTTTTTTTTATTACCGCTGTAACCTTAGTTCCCTTGACTGTGGTGAACCTGTAAAGACATTCATACATTAACAGGTAAAACACTTGAATATTTGTGCAAAGACAGTAAATTGTTCTACATTTTGAAAGTATACACATTTCTATGGGTACAAGTTTCTACTGTTTAGTAGTGAAAATATATAAAACAGGATTCTGATAATGAAAAAGTGCCCAAAGTGGTCAGCGGTTTTAGAGGAGTAACATTTTGAACCAGAACTGTGGATGGACAGCATGGTCACTATATATAGATTTATGTACAAGTAGATGATAAAAAGTTTCATCAAATTCCAGTCAGTGGGTTTATAGGAGTAACACTTTAGAACCAGAACTTTGGATGGACAACATGGTCACCATACATATATATATATATATAAAGTCTCAGAATGTGACGAATCTATTCGCTACACTGCTCCATCGGATCAAATTGATACAGGAAAGATAACGTAAACTTATAGAAGGGTCTGAAAAAATCCTAACGATGTTAGAACTGTTTAACTTACGAAGCAAATTTTGATCGTTCCCTCCGCGGGACTCGAACTCGTACCGCTGTGACATCTATGGCAACAGGGCCTGCACTAACACTAAGTCCAGCGCCCTAGACCACTCGGCCAGCTAGGCTATATAAAAATATAGCTTTCGCTGGCCGGGTCATTCCTCCTCGTAGGATTAATCTAGGGCTCTAACTTAGTACACGATATATGGTAGTACGGGACAGTTCATCTAAGTGTTATTATGTAGGATAGAGGATCAAATTAATGATGCAATCCAGGTTCCAAACAGTGGAAACGTGTTAAGAGAAAGAGAGCACCACTCTAGCATCACTAGGGAACAATTAAAACCACTAAAACATCGACAGCTTAAAAATGGGACTGATAAAAAGAGTAATCAAGGGAACCAAGGTTATAGCGGTAATAAAAAGAATGTATTCCAGGGACAAAGATCAGACATGGATAACAGACACACCTAAGTCTGTCTCTTATCTAGATTATTATCTCGAAACAGACAATAAAGGAACCTTGGTAATACCACTAATGTGACTATTTTGATTTTCCCACTGTCAACTATCCAAAATTTCTATCCGATAATATTATAGCTGACCCACCATATAAAATTTTGCATCTAAATGTAGTCCCTGAGCAGGCTTTTGTGTAGCAATTCGCAGAGAGACTATTGTAAGAAAGATTATGTTGTCCAAAGACTAAAGTCTTTTGTCAAAAATAAGGGCCATGGTGGTTTTGGTTTTTTTCCGAACTCCGCTCCAACAAGAAAATCAAATGTTCCGTATACAGAATAAGAATATGGCAGCGACATCGATTTTGTTACCTTACAAGCTTCATCAATGATAGAATGTGATAATTATTTCCAAGAAATTAAATTTATAGTTATGAGTCTGAAAAATCTTAAATCCAAAAATATAATCTACTCTTTCTATCGGTTAAAGGTTTCCTTGATTTTTCACTCGCAAGCTTTCATAACATGTTATACATGGTACAAAAATAATAAGAAAAATATATCAAATTAAATTTCTTTTTTTTTTCATTTCGCATTTTCCATTACTACAGGGGTTTCACGTTTGGAGATACTATAAATGGAATAAGTAACGTTATGAATTTAAAAATCTTAAGACCATAAAGTGGAATTAAACCTCAGGCTCAAAATGGTACTACAAATGTAAATTCAGAAACAGTGGATTATGGTTTAGCACGTAACTTAGTTCATCTACAGGAATATGGAATTTGTAGCGTAGTACATCGTTCACTTCAACAACATGTATGTCACCTATCATAGCAGCCATGGGTTGAGAAACTATGAAGAAATTTGTATTGGATGGATATTTGTCTTCCTTCGAACATTCACATAAAAAAAGAGACTGAAATTCACTTAGAACTAGTCTCATGTTGTCATGTCTCAAATTGAAATCTCCTCCAATAAGCAGATACACTGGTTTGCCAACCATGTACATATCGATAAGCGTCAACATGTCTTTGAGGACAACTTTTCTCTTTTCTAAGTCTGCATATGCAGGACCACTCCAAGAAATGAATAAAAATTTAAGGTCATTTTTAAGCATTTGAAGTTGTCCAAAGCATAGTCTTGGCATGATCTCATTTTCCGTAGTTAAAATGTTCGTTTTTTCAAGTTCATCATTCAGTTTTCTAATTTCTCTCCGTAAAGAGGCGCAGCCAGTCGTTGAAAATATTTTAGTTCGAAATAATATGGCGGCCTGCTTACTCCCGAAACATTCGAATTTCGGATATCTTCCAGTTCGGGGTAGAAAGCTATCTATGTTCAAGTCTGATTCTTGTAGAAGAACGACGCTTGCTTTCGTCTGAAGAATAATATCACGTCTGGCATTTTTTCTTGTTCCGACCACGTCAACATTCCGGTTCACTATCGGTGAATATTTGCCACTGGAGTTCATCAGAAGTATTGTGGCCATGTCAGTATTTATTGATGTTATTTTCGTTGACCACTAACGCCTAAAAAATATGACAATGTGAAGTTTATGATTTGCATAGATAATGTCAAGCTCGTTTACTTTTATCAGAAACTATCTCATGTTCAGCAGCAAAAATATAGAAGAAAAGTGATACAACTACACAAATGGAAATACAATAAAAGGAATCGTTCAGCTAGCTTTTAAGACGTGACAGAGGAAGACCCAGACAAGTACCACCAATTATAGACACATAGTTCGTGGTTCGTAGTTTTCTAAAAACTATTGGTTTATAATTTACTGATATGGTACATGTTTGAAAAAACTACATAGATAGCCCTAGAAACTTTTGAAATGAAATGGAACACTAATTGAATGTTCGTATGTTTCTTAATTTGGCATGGAACTTTGATCATGTATTCACAATGCCAGTTCTCTCAGACATCCTTATAAATTTATTAACTGCCTGGTTTCTACATGGACAGTCTCTGACTAGTATGAACATTAGGAATTATATTAAAAAGAAAGCTTTTATCGGTCCTCGCCAAAGTTTCAAAAAATCAACACAGTCCCCTAACAAGAACTCGATTCTGGACGGATGTACAATGTATCAAATAGTCTAGGATTAACAATGTCTTGCGATATATCTACCCTCTCTGTTTAATTAATAAGTATTAAAATTACACTTTTTAATTGACTGTCAAAGCCTGTAAAAACTTTAAGGCAATCTTTGCTCTCTTTACAATAACCCGGATAACACTTAGCTATATCCAAAAACAACTTTTTGGAAAAAGGTCATACTACCGACTGCAATGTATGACTGTGAAATCTGGGGCAAACTTACCAATACCGTATATAAAGTGCTAGAACAGAAACAAAGTTACTTTACCGGATTTTGCCTTCAGTTTGATAAACGTCAATGGACTCATGCACAAGTAATCTTTGACACATGACTTTTGTGGAATTATTTAACTCTACCTCTGACTTATTTGTAGGGTTTCTGTCAACACAACACGCTTGTAAGCAACTTTTCAATTTGCTTCGTGGTAAAATACATAATGAGGCTACACCGAAACATCTCTTACATACAAATTTATCGAAACTCTGCTAAAATATGAGTAACAAAGTATTACAATCTTTTCCTGAAAACTTCATTGAAGAAACCCTCATACAAAACAAAAGGATCGTCAAAGGACTCATGCACAAGTAATCTTTGACACATGCCTTTTTGTGGACTTATTTAACTCTTCCACTGACTAATTTGTAGGATGTCTTTGGTCGAACAGAGTGTGTGAGATAGTGACTATTTTCGCAGAGAACAACTGTAAAGAGTAATCAAGGGAACCAAAATTTTAGCGGAAACCAAAAGAATGTAATCCAGGGACAAAGACCAGACATGGTAAACAGACAAATACAACAAAGAACATAAATAACTAAAATAGTACATACAAAGTAACAAAAGTAAATGAGTAACTAGGACCCCAAAAAAAAAACTGGGAGCATGGACGTAGGTATGCGTCCTCTACTTATTATCCGCTCAAAGTCGCTTTGGACTCCAATACAATTTTATATAATATTTACTGTTATGAAAGGAACATATGGCCAGTATACCAGTCGATATACAGCAGAACTTGTCTGTCATTTGAATGTACATTGTGAAAGACTACTGAGTAAAAAAAATAATAAAATGTACTATGCAATCTTTGACCTCTTCAAGTTCACAAATTTGTTTCTCTCTTCGAGCAAAATGAAGATGCTATTCTTTTATGCATTTCGATGGCATTCATGCCTTATTTTTTGCATATTCGAAAATATATATAATTTTGGTCACAAATTACATGAATTATACCCATTTGACTTAACCTCCATAAAAATGTTTTCTTTATATTTGATCCTGTTAAATGGTTTAATATTATATGTTTGAGAATCCTCGTCAAATGAAGAAAATATATAGATCAATCAATCATTCAACAAAACAAGAACAAAATTATTGCAAAAAAGACAAGAAAAGTGACTAACAAACAGTTGCTAAATACTTACGCATTTTTAATTGAAATAAAACCAGTTGAAACGTTCCAAGGCATTGTAACAATGGTATTGAACTTAAAAAGAATTTAAAATGAAAATCGAAAGTGAACTCTTATAGAACTATTGTTCCACAACGAGAAGATATATCGTCGCACAATTGACACTCAAATAAAAGAATTGTCAACCGAAAAATGTGGTTGATTACCGTTACAAAACGTTGATACAAAAATATAATTGCACTTACAGGTTCTTACTCAAAATGGTATTCTTTAGAACAAAATTCGTTTGGCTTATCGACTGTCCTTATAAATTTGTTGGTAAAGAATACGATTTTCAAATTATTGGCTATTTTGTAAAATTGTTTTCAACTAGACAAAAGCTTAGTCATTTTAGTATTGCACTACATTTTGGGTCGAATTTGACCTATTTGGCATTTGACGTTACTACTACGATTCCAGTCCACTGCAACTGCAGTGATCGATTATTTCTAATGCTGGTAGTTTTGATGGTGTCGTTCTTTGATGTGTTCTGAGCTAGCTATCAGTAACTGCAAGCGTTCTTTTATGTGGATATCTCATTGTGTCTATACAATTCCAGGGAGAGAATTGAATGTTTTATTGAGTGAATTTTATGGTGTGTTTGTTTATTGTTTCAGTTAATTTCTGACCTTACATTAAAGTGGGTGTGGTTAAGCCTATCTAAAACTAGTTACCTCCACTACGGATTTCTATGCACCTGACCACGGTAAAGAGATGTTGGTCATTAATACGTCTTTGTGTCGTTTTATTACTTCTAGTTTGATTTTGAAGGCGTATCGTCGTTCTGAAACCGTTTATTTAATCATCTTTGTTTTTGGGCCATTCAAAGCTTACTTAAAGGTGTGTTTACACTTACTTCTAGTGATCTCTAATTAAATATGAACTATTTTGTATTTGGGGTATACCCTGGTTGCGTTTCATCTTACCTGTTTCTTTCCTTTTTTGTCACTAAAAGAACGCTCGCTGTTACTGTAAGCTAGCTTAGACAAAGCTTAGGCAAATACAACAAAGAACATAAAGCAACTAAAGCAATACATACAAAGCTACAAAAGTAAATGAGCAACTTGGACTAAAAAAAAACCCAAAAAAACTGGGAGCATGGACCAGGTGCACCGATAGGGTAAGCGTCATCTGCTTTTCTAGAAACACCCAACACTTAATATGCTTTATTCTGTATTTATCATAGAAAATCACCCGAGATGTTAAATGTAAATTCCTCATTAATAAGGATAAGCACGCACCACGTATGCTTCAAGAAACATTTTCCGCTAATTTGGAGAAGTATTCAAATGCATATGCAAATAAAGTGGAATGAACGAACAAAATATTAGAAAAGAAAAAAAGATGAAGCGGAATGAAAGTCGGAAAATACGTAAAAATGAAAGACATGGTGGTTTGATTTACCAGCTTAAAATCAAAACTCTAAAGAATAGAAAAAGCAAACCATATTTGAATGCACTTACTTGATTTGTACAAGTTAGTTTGATAGTCCCCCTTTTCTATGTCAATAGAGTTTGTAGGTGACTTATTGCTCGTGTTTGTTCTTTCGGAATCAGGTAACTTTGTTGCAGGTGAGTTCTTATTGTCTAATGTTGTCTCTATCAAGTGAATTTGATGTTCTTAATCGAATGTTCTGTGGTATACTAACACACAACTACAGTAAATACGTACTTAAAGTTAAAAAATGCATAGCATATAAAAAATTGTCTTTTTAATGTTTTATTCTTAAATAGTATCAAAGAAACTATAACCAAACTACACAAATGACAGTTATTAACAGAGACACAATGTTATAACTCAGAAATACCAAATCAGGACCATTGTGGTTGTTTCCAACTTTCCGGTTTTTGCCTTGATATCGCCATCTGTTATACGGAATTTCCTTTTGGCTATTTCCTAGAGTTTATCATTTCGGCAATTTTGTTATTACTAATTATTTTAACAAAATAAAATAACACATTGACAAACCTCTACAGTACAAATGCTGAGAAACCCAAATCAAATATGCTAGTTGCCCAGGAATAATTATGTCATCATAAATTTACTACTTACGGTACTGGCAAATAAATTTCTTTTTCTCTGTACATTGCTGTTCTGAAAGTCCTGGGTTTTTGACCTTATCCAACAGTGTTGCCTGTACATGTTTCTGCCACTGGTATTACATGTATGTACATTTACGTTCAAATACCCTGTCACCAACAAATTTGAAACAATGAAATTCAAATGAATTTGATAAAGTTATCTCAATATATGAAGGTCCTCTTGCTGAAAAAAAAGGTTCATAAATAAAAGATAAATGTCATAATACATATGAAAAAGAACTGTAATATATGAAAACCGAAAGGAAAATAAAACAAGCGCAAGGAAACTACAAAATATAGTACGTCCTTGAGTATGGCAAGCCAAAGTGGACAAATATCAATATTTTGTAATATTAGAAAATGAATTTTTAATATTACAAAATCATTTTTTTTATATTAGAAAAGATTCTTTCATATTAGGAATTCAATTTGTAATAATAAAATAAAATCATTTTCTAATAATACAAATTCCTGATTTAGTAATATTATAAAATATCACACATTTTGTAATATTACAAATTGAATTTGTAATATTAGAAAATGAAGTTGTTATATTAGAAAATGAATTTGTAATATTAGAAAATCAGTCACATTTTTGTAATATAACAAATGATTTTCTAATATTAAAAAATCGTAACTGAATTCGACAAATCCATTTTCTAATGTTAGAAAATCAATTTCTTATATTAAAAAATCGTTTTTAATGTTAGAAATTCAATTGAATTTTCAATATTGAAAAAGTGTTTTGTGATGTTAGAAATCTAATATTTCTAATATTAGAAAATGAATTTGTAATATTAAAAAATCATTTTTGAATATTTGAAAACACTTATTTTCTAATATTACAAATTCCTGATTTAGTAATATTATAAAATATCATACATTTTTTAATATTACAAATTGTACAAAAAGCAAAATATACAATAATTTCAGATTTGTAGCAATTGAAACATCTTGAACATTTCTTAGAAAAAACAAACAGATTAACTTAGTATTTCGATTAAAAGAGCTTTCTATTCTTCAAAAAATCGGGCTTTCATCGACATCCATTAGATAGCCGCTCATTGCTGATGATTTTCATTTCATTTACTCATTTGCGTTTTCCGAAATAAAAAATGTTTATGACTCCCCTTCCTACATTCATTTTATCTGTTAGCATTCTGCTTTCCTATATTTTTTTAAGTTCTGTCAACTTTATTTTGTGTTTCAGTCATTCCACTCCGATCGAATTCCTATAAACTATAAAAATTTATTCTATTTTTTTTTTTGGGGGGGGGGGATTATTCTTTCGTTTGTTAATAACAAAATAAAGATACTTTTAGTCTTTTTGAATCTCATTGATTTCGATTTTTGTCCCTTTCAGTAGCATGATCTATACTTGTAATTGCAGAGACGAGTATAAGTGTCTGGTTCTTCTTAACTAAAGCAGAACTTATTTCCGTTTTATTTCCCCATTTCCCGATCGCGCCAAACGTTCAAAAAGTGAAAGTTCGACAAATCGCTAGACGTATGTTTGGTTCGAATTTTCTCCGTTTTGAACGGTTTAAATCATAAAAAATGAAATATGTGTATTCCTAAGTATATGTACAATTAAAAAGTATCATTATTCCATAGAAGAATGTGACAATTGATTGTAAAATTGCTTTTGAACTTTTCTCAACGAACCCAGAAAATATTGACATCTGACATTTCGCTAGACATTTTCAAAAAGACGTAACTTCTTAGTTTGTACTGAAAATTTTATCAAATGCCGACGTAGAATTGCTGAAAGTATGTACATTTTTAGGAAATATTAATTGGAAAAGAGTAATGCGTAAATAAGTTCTTACATTAGTGATAAAATTTGATTACTGAACACTTTTAGAAATCTTACCATTTACCAACACTTTCAACATTGCATTGAATATATTTTTTGCCTAAAATTAACGCAATTTCCATAACTATCTCAAAAAGAACATATGAAATTATTATTTCTTCCATGCAAAATTTGGCGAATTTCGTACCCTCTGCAATAGAGCAATTGACTATTTTAGCATTTTGGACCTACAGTGTGTTACACCTGACATACGGAATTTTGACGTTTTACGGGTTTTTGGAAAGTTTAATTAATTATAAAGAATTAGAAGTACCATGTGCGACAAATATTCAGAAATTATAATTTGTCCTGATTCCAATATACCTATACAGCTTTCACACAATCACAGTTTTGATTGTTTTCAGTAGTCATTTATTGTTAGGATATGAGTGGTTTTTTTTTTCAACACAGCCGCAATAGCGTGCGTAACGTCTGAGCAAATTCACAGTTTGGTCCATTGTCCACAGGTAGGCATGTCACCTCACTCAAACACATGATTCTAAATCCGAGCCAACCAGTCGTCATTCAATCCCTTTAAATACTGCGTGCAGTGATTAAAATTTAAAACTCGATGATGTGACTCCGCCGGGGATCGAATTCACAACGTCCCGCATTCGTGGCACGTCCGTTGTCCTGAGAATGCTGAGACGACTGCGGCGGTTTTCTAATTACATGGTTAAACACTGATTCTACAGAAAGTAGGGGTATATATATTGTAATACCTCTGATAAAGAGCGTCACAATGGGAGAAGGGATTATTGTAATTGCATTTTTTTCAGAAAAAGTAGCTATGTGTTGGCTGTTTTTACTCAATGGTGAGAACTCAAAATCACTCACTCAAACCAGCGATGGACATACTATAAAAAGGGGTCCAGTTACACTGTTCGTGAACTGGCATGAAAAAAAAATCTGTTCACCCATTAACAATATATACTTTAGAGTAATCAAGGTAACCAAGGTTACGGCGATTATAGAAACGGATAAGGAAATACAAGTATATTTTTACATTTGTATACCATCACAATCTTAATATATTATCAGTTATTTTCATTATACAACCAGTTTAGATAGAACATAAAATTAACAAATGTAAGCTATAAGAAAAAAAAATACCTGTCAAAAAGTTGTAGATTTTTTTTTATTTCAAGATGTTTTGGAGAACACTTCACCACTTATAAATATGCATGTTTAATTATTTGTTAAAACAATGAAATTACAAATGTATTGAAGTCTCGTGTAAAAAATTCAATACTTGCCATGATGTATTTCCTCGTTTGTAACATGAATATTTAAGAACAAGATAAAACAAAAGTTAATTTAAGGAAATTATTAGCATCTCCAATTTTAAATTAAAAAGAAGCAGTTGTAGTTCGCTCAAAATGCTAAAATTTAATACAGATTCATGGTTGTATTTTCGGCTTTAGAACAGAAATCTGTGTCTGTTTTTGTTAAATACACAAGTCCATATTTTAAGTTTCTGACATTGAGACACTTCTTATCATGTATGAATGCTGAATGCTGTTTTTCAAATACAAATGTACATGTATGCACAAGTCAACCTTAATTATTTGTGGGTTTTTTCACATCTATGTGGTCTTTGTCAATCTGAGGTTACTGGTATTGATGCTCCGTGCCAACATATCAAAATAATTGTTGACGAGTAGCTATCCCTCTCACAAAGCGAATTCACTTTCCTACAAGAATAAACATACTCTGTCTAAATATTTCACCAATTTGACAATTATACATTACATTTTATATAGAACTAATATACTTTGATATCTTGTATTTATTAAAAATATGGACCTACATTGGAAGGAACAAATATCCAAGAAAGTCCTTTACAGAAAATTATTTCCCTTTCTTATGTGCAGAAACTTTATGTCTAACTGCGTAATACGTGTATTGTTAAATCCCATATATTAGCAGAAAAAGTATCTATTGACTGATAAAAGGTAATTATGCAGTAGTTTTATATGTATAATATTGAAAATTATAAAAGAATGACAAATTTCTACAATACAGTTGGATGTCAACAAGTACTCATATTCTTTGTGTGTGTGTGTGTGTGTGTGTGTTGGTTTTTGCAGAATCTTTAGTTCATGCTTTGAAAGCTCTGATTTGGTCATGCAGATGGGTGGACAGGAATTAAAAAGCATCATTCATTTAAACTGAGGATGGGCAAACTCTGACATCTCGATGTATAATGAAGAAATACTTTGAAGGAAGAAAAACGGTCCTCTTTAATTTTGTAAATCTCTGGATCTACAGCTCCAATACAACCTACTTCCCATATTTTCTTTTTAAAAGTGCATTTTTCATATATTATTTGTAATGCAGACCTAGCTACCCAAAATGTTAGACGGTTTTTTAATAATTTAACAGGACAAAACAACCAACGTTTTTAAGGGATTCACAGAGATCACCGCATAAGACCACCCCCAAAATTTATAAAAAGAAATAAATGTTCACGTCAATATGTCCTTCAAGAGTAAAGAAAA